>OW240912.1:274623409-274758298 GCA_933207985.1 Pelobates cultripes
TGTATACTCTTTCAGTGTATTGATGCCATTCTTTGCTTCTGACATGCATCTGTGCCCCTTAAATGCTTCTTAATGCTCAGCATTGAAAATTTAATTAAAACAAGTCAAATCTTTTTAATATATAAATTTACGTGTAATTTGTTTGTCCTTCATTTAAAAATCTATTTTATCAGAGCGGTCAAGCTAATCAGTTAAGATATTAAAGTAAACCTAGGAGCATTTGGGATTGTGGCATATTTGCTGACAAAATTAGTTTGTAACATTGATACACTATTAGCATAACATAGGAATAAATCAATATTAATGTAAATAAAACATAGGAAATAATTATTTCTTTATTTATAACATATTTTACCAGGAAGGATACATTGAGAAATAATGATATGGACTGCTCAGCTGATGGTAAGCTGTTTACCATATATTAATATAGTTCTTTAATATTATAAAAGTAAAATATTTTGTATATTTAATTCAACACTCCATTCCCTTTATCTCTTGACATGTCCCAACATTTATCCCTTTAGTGAATAACCTCACCTATTTCCATCTGATTATTTTACAAAAAGAATTGTGATTTTGCTGATAAATAATCCATACTGTTCAGGTGTATGGGTCTGTGAAGACATTAAAGTAAACAATTGACAGTTTTCCTTCATGTACACTTTAAAATGAATATGTGGTATCAATAATGAGTTACTACATTATTATTTGGCTTGTTATCATCATAGAGATGTCATGTTGCTTTTTACCCCTTGTATCTTTTCTCTGAAAGGTTTAAATGTGTTTTTTGACTACCAAAGTCAACACAAAATGAAATTGACAGGAAAATGACATGGCCAATGTTCCTAAAGAATTTCCTATATTTTGCATTCAAGATGAGCCCAATTTAGTAGCATTTATAGTGATTGACACATATCATAGGTTGTGTAAGCTCTCTGTAACCTTCGTTCGTGTGGGGGAAAAACATCAGATGTTTAGATAGGTCCTTATGAACTCTGTGTTCTGTTATAAAACCCTTTCTCTACAAGGGAAAATGTGTGTCATTTTAAGAGGTTATTGTTTCTAGACATATTAAAAAAGAGCTGATCATCATTTAAATGTTGCTCTTCATTCCATTTTTACCACTAGATAATATACTTAATCAAATATATATATATAGTATATGTATATATGTATAGCATCAGGGCCAGTCCTGGGAATATTTTTGGTGTCCCCGGTGGGTGTGGCTATATTGCTTCTTCTCCCCTTTACAAACAAAACACTTCTAACCACATCCAATTTCTATGGAAACCACACACCCTCAACCCAGGTCACATGTCACCCAAACGCTTATTAGTGCCATATTTGTGCCCAGCTTTCCAGTGCCGCCTGTCCACATACAGCTTCCCAGTGCCATCTTTGTCTCACAATAGCTAATAAGTGCCATCTCTCTGTCCCAATATAGCTAATCAGTACCATCTTAGTTTTAAAATATTTTTGTCCTCATCTTATCAATGCCACTTTTGTGTCCAAATATCCATTTATGTGCCCAAATCGCTGACCAGTGTCATTTTTGTCTCAAAATTACTAATCAGTGATATTTTTTTCAAAACAGCTTACCAGTGCCATCTTGTCAGCTGGTAGTGTTTTGTATGAAATATGTGTAAACTATTTGTATGAACTATGTGTTGCAGAGAGTCAATGTATTTGTAATACAGAAATTAATTTACAGATGTATGTGAATTCAAATGAATATTTGTGTGTAATATTAATGTGTGCAGATGCAGTTATTGAATATTTGTATGGAATGTATTTGTAAATGCAACAATATATTTGTAAGACGTGTCTGTGTGTATGTTTGCATGTATGTATGAGTGTCCTTCACTGGACGTTACTGTGTGTGCATGAATTGTTGTTTTCAGCAATATGTTTGTTTATTTTTCTGAATGTTCCTGTTTGACTTATCTCACCATTCTCTTCCACTTTTGGCTCTATCCCATCCCCAGGGGCATTGCTCTGTGGACTATGGACTTCAGCCCAAAAAATACATTTGATAACCCCTCCTATAGTTGAAATTAAGCTTACCCAATAATCCACCTCAGCTGCACCGTAAAAAAAAAAAAAAAGAAAAAAATAACAGTATAAACCCCCCACCCCCCACTCCTCACCAAAAGCATGCACACAAAAACACGACCACATCCATTATGCTATGCAGTGTGTGTAGTGAAAAGTGTGTGCTGGGGATGCAGTGTGTGTTTGTGTCTGTGCAGGGAATGCAGTGTGTCTCTGTGTGTGTGCAGGGAATGCAGGGTGTGTTTGTGTGCAGGGGATGTGGTGTGTGTGTCTCTGTGTGTGTGTGCACGGGATGCAGTGTGTTTTACATTTTTAAAATGTAAAATACACCCACAAATTTTTTGTTTTAAAGAATATTCATTCCACACATATGTAAACTGTATATTAAAAATGGTCCCCTCGAGGCCCCATGGAGTCTAATCTATTTTTACTACCAATTCCTATGTGTGTCACTTTCTTTCCCCTCCCTTATGTGTGTCTCACCCCCCAGCATTTCTGTATGTCTGTTGACCCCCGCAGCCCTACTGTGTGCCTCTTTGTCTCTCCCAGCCCCTTTGTGCATCTGTTTGTCCCCCAACTCATTTGTGTGTCCTCTTTCCCCCCTTACCCAGCCCATCTGTGTCTCTTTGCCCCAAGTGCTCTTCTGTATGTTTATGTACCCCACAGTCCCCTTGTGTGTGTCTCTATGTGCTCTCCAGCTCCTCTGTGTGTGTCTCTATGTCTCCCCTCAGCCCCTCTTTGTGTCTCTTTAGGCACCTCCCCTCCTGTGCACTCTTTAGCCCCCCTTTCCTCCTGTCTGCTTATGTAGCCCCCCTCATGTGCCCTCTTTAGCCCCCTCTCTTTATGTGCCCTCTTTAGCTGCTTTCCCCTCTGCCCCCTTATGTAGGCCCCCTTCTCTCCTGTACAATCTTTAGCCTCCCTCCTCTTCTGTGCCCTATTTAGCCCCCCACCCCTCCTGTGCCATTTTATGCCGCCTCCCTGTTCTATTTAAACTGTGTTCCTTTTTTTTTTCTATATTTTCACCTTGCTGATGTTATTTAAAACGTTTTCCCTCCCTTTTTTTTTTTTTCCCCCTCTCTTGTTGTTTCTATTCCCTTCCTTGTGGGTGCTGCTGCTGAGCTAATTAGGGGGAGTGCCCCTTAATTTCCACCTGTGTGGGATTTGTATTGCCAATATAAACCCACTACTGACTCGCAGAGCTTGCTCACTGGAGTTTGCTTGAAAGTAGGCTATTTAAAGTAGTCTCTTTTAAGTAGGAGTTAAAACAACAGGAGTTGAAACTACAAGGGAGTTTAAACCAAGAGGGTTAATATTGTTTTTGCTCACTTGTGTTTTTTGTTACTGGGGATGAGTCCTAGCAAGATTGCAAATTTAACTCAGTGCACATCATTCCGCATGTATGCATGCCTGGATGATTCTGTCCAGGGTCCATACCTCTGTGGTGGGTGTGAACGAGTGGCATTTCTGGAAGCTCAGATTAGAGATCTGGAGAGGCAAATTGTAACACTGAGGGAGATTGACAATCTTGAGAGGAGTCTGCTGCTCACTGAGCAGAGTTTAGTGGGGACAGGTAGTGGAGAGGGAGGAGATAAGACAGATGGGGAACAGGCACAGGTAGATAGGGTAATCTGCCACTCTGATCGACTCAACCGGACAGTTTGCTGTCTCCCGGGTGCTCAGGTCCGGCATGTTGCCGACAGAGTGGAGGGATTATTGGGAGGGGCTGGAGATGACCCAGCTGTCATGGTCCATATTGGTACCAATGACAAAGTCAGAGGAAAATGGAAGGTCCTAAAGAATGAGTTCAGGGAACTAGGAAGTAAGCTTAAGAAAAGGACCTCCAAGGTAATTTTTTCAGAAATATTACCTGTGCCGCGCGCTACAGCAGAAAGGCAGCGGGAGATTAGAGAGGTCAATGTGTGGCTAAAGTCTTGGTGCAGGAAAGAGGGTTTTGGGTTTTTAGAGCACTGGGCCGATTTTGCGCTTGGGTACAACCTGTATAGTCATGATGGATTGCACCTAAACGGAAGAGGGTCTGCTGTGCTGGGGGATAGGATGGCTAGAAGGTTGGAGGAGATTTTAAACTAGTGGTAGGGGAGGAGGGTCAAAGCAATCTAGAAAATGGAGATAGGATAGAAAGGAGATGGGCTTTAGCTCAGAACAAAGGGGGTGGAGATGGGGGGAGGGGAAATCTCAGAACAGAGGAGGTATGTAATACTGATAATTCACAAAAAGTAAAAAAGACTCATGATAATATTAAATGTATGCTTACTAATGCAAGGAGCCTATATAACAAAATGGGGGAACTACAGGCAATAGCATACAATAAACAATATGATATAATAGGCATAACAGAAACATGGTGGGATGAGACACATGACTGGGCAGTTAATTTAAATGGGTACACGTTATTTAGGAAGGATAGGAAAAACAAGAAGGGTGGTGGGGTATGTTTATATGTCAACCATGAGTTAAAGTCAAATCTTAGGCATGTGGAGTGTGACGAGGAAAAGGTGGAGACTTTATGGGTAGATATCTGCTTGGGGCAAACAAAGGGAAATCATTTATTGGTTGGGATATGTTATAAACCACCTAATGTAAATATTAATGAGGAAGAACAGCTGTTAGAGCAAATTGTGAAAGCTGCAAATCGAGGTAACACATTAATTATTGGAGATTTTATTTATCCAGACATAAATTGGGAAAGAGGGACTAGTACTTCAGCAAGGGGAATCAGGTTTTTGAATGTGTTAAATGACACCTTTATGTCACAACTGGTACAAGCACCAACTAGAAAGGATGCTTGTCTGGATCTTGTCATAACAAACAATGTTGATCTTTTAACCAACATTCAAGTAGGGGAGCATTTGGGAAATAGTGATCACAATATGGTAAATTTTGAAATAAACTCAAAAAAGCAAAAGCAGGTGGGGTATACTAAAACATATAATTTTAAAAAAGCCAATTTCAATAAGATTAGGGCAGCTCTACAACATATCGACTGGCATAAACTCCTTAGTGATAAAAACACTGAGGATAAATGGAAACTATTCAAACATATATTAGAAAGGTACATTTCTCAGTATGTACCATTGGGTAATAAATATAAAAGAAACAAATTAAAACCAATGTGGCTTAGTAGAGAAGTAAAACAAGAGATTAAAAATAAGCAACGGGCATTTAAAGCATTTAAATCAGACAAATCAAAGGCATCCTATTTAAGATATAAGGAAGCCAATAACACTTGCAAAAAGGCAATTAAAGTGGCTAAACTAGAAAATGAGAAATTGATAGCTAAAGAATGCAAAACCAACCCCAAAATTTTGAAATGAAAGTGTAGGTACACTTGAAACAGAGTTGGGTTTATTAGCTAATGAAGACCAGGAAAAAGCAGAAATTTTAAATAACTATTTTTTTATTTTTTTTTATATTAATGAGGATCCTATGGCAAGAGATATGCAAATGTTTGCTGCAAAAAAACTTGCAAATAACTTGTGATTGGATAACTCGAGACAAGGTGTTACAGCTATTAAAGAAAATTAATGTAAATAAAGCTCCGGGGCCTGACTGTATTCACCCACGAGTACTTAAGGAGCTAAGTGGGGAAATAAGTGAACCTCTGTATTTAATTTTTCAAGATTCTTTTGTTTCAGGTGTTGTACCGGAGGATTGGAGGAAGGCAGATGTTGTTCCTATATTTAAAAAGGGTTCAAAATCCTTGCCTGGAAATTATAAACCTGTGAGCTTAACTTCTGTAACTGGGAAAATATTTGAAGGGCTATTAAGGGATAATATTCAGGAATTCATTGTGAAGAACTTTGTTATTAGCAATAATCAGCATGGTTTTATGAAACATAGGTCATGTCAAACTAACCTAATTGCATTCTACGAAGAAGTAAGTAGAAGTATAGATCAGGGTGTTGCAGTGGATGTGATCTACTTGAACTTTGCCAAGGCATTTGATACGGTTCCTCACAATAGGTTAGTCTTCAAACTAAAAGAAATTGGTCTAGATGAATATTCCTGTTCTTGGGTAGAACATTGGCTTAAGGACAGAGTACAACGAGTTGTAATTAATGGTAAATTTTCAGGCTGTACAAAAGTGGTAAGTGGTGTCCCTCAGGGTTCTGTTTTGGGACCACTTCTATTTAACATATTTATAAATGATCTTGAAATAGGCATTGAAAGCCATGTATCAGTGTTTGCAGATGACACAAAACTTTGTAAAGTAATAAAATGTGAGCAGGATATTGCTTTGCTGCAGAGAGATTTGGATAGATTGGGGGACTGGGCACTAAAATGGCAGATGAAATTTAACATAGAGAAATGCAAAGTTATGCACTTCGGGGTTAAGAATGCACAAGCAACTTACACACTAAATGGTAGTGAATTAGGGATAACCACACACGAGAAGGATTTGGGAATTGTTATAGACAACAAATTAGGCAGCAATATGCAATGTCAATCTGCAGTTGCTAAGGCCAGTAAGGTTTTGTCATGTATAAATAGGGGCATAAATTCTCGGGATGAAAATATAATTTTGCCTCTTTATAAATCGCTGGTAAGACCACACCTTGAATATGCTGTGCAATTTTGGGCGCCTGTTCTAAAGAAGGATATCATGGCACTGGAGAGGGTCCATAGACGAGCTACAAAATTGATAAAAGGAATGGAGCATTTTAGTTATGAAGAAAGGTTAAAAAAATTAAATCTGTTTAGTTTGGAAAAACGGTGCCTGAGAGGGGATATGATAACTTTATACAAATATATTCGGGGCCAGTACAAACCTTTATCTGGAAATCTATTCATAAACAGGGTTATACATAGGACACAAGGTCACACATTTAGGCTGGAAGAAAGGAGATTTAATCTAAGGCAAAGAAAAGGTTTTTTTACAGTAAGAACAATAAGGATATGGAATTCTCTGCCTGAAGAGGTGGTTTTGTCAGAGTCCATACAGATGTTTAAACTGAAATTGGATAAATACTTACAAAAACATAAAATACAGGGATATAATTTCTAATCAGTGGGGTAATAGCTGCTTGATCCAAGGAGACATCTGACTGCTATTTTGGGGTCAAGAAGGAATTTTTTCCTAGTTTGTGGCAAAATTGGAAGTGCTTCAGCCTTCTTTTGGATCAACAGCAACAACATTGTGAGGAAGGCTGAACTTGATGGATGCAAGTCTCTTTTCAGCTATGTAACTATGTAACTATGTTAGGATATTTATGGGGTGATAAATATAAAAATTAATATTTTCATAAAAATTATCAAAAGTTGATTTAATTTTTATTATTTAAAAATTTATATCTTGGCAGTGTTTCCCTGATTATTTATATAAAGCTGAGAATTACCCACTATTTTAATTCTCATAGATCCTGGAGTAAGTTCCATTAGAGGATTTGTATTTCACTCATTAATCACAAATAATTATAAAAATATAATTTATTTTGACAATAATAATAATAATATGTAACATGCGTGATAATATCAGTGAATATTTACATATAACCCGGCCCCCACTCCTGGGCGGCGGGTGGGGGCCATAATGAGAATGAGGGGGGGGACTTATTGCCCCCCTGACCCCCACCCCTGGGTGGCGGGTAGGGGCCATAATGATAATGAGGGGGGGACCTACTGCCCCCCCCGGCCCCCACCCCTGGGCGGCGGGTGGGGGCCATGAAGATAATGGGGGGGGGACCTACTGTCCACCCCCCCTCCGGCCCCCACCCCTGGGCGGCGGCGGGTGGGGGCCATGAAGATAATGAGGGGGGACCTACTGTCCACCCACCCTCCGGCCCCCGCCCCTGGGTGGCGGGTGGGGGCCAGGAAGATAATGAGGGGGGACCTACTGTCCTCCCCCCTGCCCCCACTCCTGGGCGGCGGGTGGGGGCCAAATGATAATGAGGGGGGGACCTACTGTCCTCCCCCCCCGGCCCCCACCCCTGGGCGGCGGGTGGGGGCCCTAAGTCAATTTCCCCCCCCCACCAAGGTGACTAGGGGTCCCAAGCCCCTAGTCACCCACCCCCCACCCAAATAAAAAGTCCCTACCTACCCCCCTCACCTTAAAAAATAGTGAGGGGGGAATAAAAGAACTAACCTGTAAAATAAAATTAAACTGACCATTCGACGTCTTCTTTTTTCTCAAATCTTCATTTTTCAGCCCTAAAAAAGGCCAAATAAAAAACCATCATAACCGTCGAATTGAAAATAAAATAAAAATCCAGAGTGCAAAAAAAAAACCTGACGAAAAAGAAAAAACCAGAGCGCAAAAAAATAATCCATCTTCACCCATGGAGGGCTCCGCGCAGACTGAGCTCCGCACGGCGGGGGAAGGCTTATAAAGCCTTCCCCCGCCCTGCAATTAGGCTAAGAACACTCTGATTGGTGGGTTTAAGCCAATCAGAGTGCTCTTTGTCATTTTACACAGCGTGGGAAAATTCAAAAGAACTTTCCCACGCTGTGTAAAATGACACAGAGCACTGTGATTGGATGGATTTCCCCTTGGTGGGGAGGGGGGAAATTGACTTAGGGCCCCCACCAGCCGCCCAAGGGTGGGGGCCGGGGGGGGGAGGACAGTAGGTCCCCCCCATTATCTTTATGGCCCCCACCTGCCGCCCAGGGGTGGGGGCCGGGGGGGGAAATTAGGTCTCCCCCCTTACTTTACATTAGGGCCCCCACCCGTCGTTTAGGGGTGGGGGCCAATAGTTTTTTTTTGTTTGTTTGTTTTTTTTACAGTGAGGAGCCACAGGCTTAGTAGCCACAGGCTGCTCACTGTTTACCAGACATGCCCCTACTCGCGGTATAGCGAGTAGGGGCATATTATTTACTAATACGAAGTAATTTTTACTCAGTATTAGTAAATGTGGCTGAAAGACCAATTTAGGTCTTTCAGCCTTTTAGTAGATAGCTCCCTGATACCGTGGGAATTAGGGCGTTATCTACTAAGCGGCTGCAAGATGCAGCCACAGCAAGAATAGGATCGGAGTTTCATTCATTCGAATGAAATTGTGATCTGAATAAAGTGCCGAATTGCGTTTTAAAAGAAACGAACATACTGTTCTCATTCAGTTAGAACGCAATTCGGCAGTTTAGTGTAAAGTGACAGAGCCGCGGGAACACAGAGGGTAAGGATCAGGGCAAAATTGTCTGCCAGGAAAAACGACTTTGTTTGCTGGTCACTGGTAATGGAGGAATTCCTTAAGAAAGAACAAATACTTTGTCAGATTTTAAAAAAACAAAGAAGACAGGATAAAAGCAAGAACAGATCCCAGCAGACAGGAAAAGGAAAAATTGAGGAAAGTCAAATTCCATGAATTTCCGCTTTATTTGTTTTAGGCAAAATCAATTTAAAATACAAAAAGATGGACTAAATCATTGAAAATATAGCTCCAAAAAGAAGAATTTAAAAAGAAAAGTTTGCAGTCTTGAGAAAAATTAAGATTTACTATTTAAATTACATAAGCTAATACACCTGGATAATTGCCTGGTATTCTATTTTAAAAGAGTTAAAAGAAATATAGAGTTCATTGGTCCACCTGCAGGAATGGAATAATTAATTCTATATATTATTAACATAATCATGACTCATCGTGCTGTTAATGCTTGACATCACCAGCTTTTATCCAAGTCATATTCTGCCTTTTAGTAAATTCAGTTAATTTAAATTAATTAAACCAGCATAGATTTATTACTACAGCTTATGTTTAATATGTAGATATTTCTATCAGACAGGTTGTGAGATTATTAACAAAAAGTCTATAAATAAATATGGAATTTTGACAGTGCACTTTAAAATGAATATGATGTTACTAGACATCATAGAATGATGTATGATAAAATAGAACCACATTTTCACCAGTTTAAAAATTCTAAAGATTTTAGTACAAAGTTACAGTGTGAATTGGAAAAGATACAGAGAATTAGGTGTGTCCAGCATTTGAGCTCCAGATGTCATATATAGATATAGATATATAATATAGCATATGATATATGAGAGTAGTCCAGTCCACATTTTGGTTCTGGGGTGGCTATCATTTTTTCTGTTTAAAACAAAAACTCCTAAAATTAATTTCTAACAACAAACCCTCAACCCATCAAATGAACCAAAAAAAGATTATGCAATTTGTGCTAATTATGTGCCGCCTATAAATACAATTAAATGCATCTTTGCTAAAATACTAATAATGACTTCTGCCCAATGCCCCCTCCATCTTATTTTAAGAATATACTTTTGTGGTCAAGAGATCAATGCCAGAGGGGTGTTCCAAATATCCATTTATATGAAAAGGCACCAGGTCATTTTTGTTTAAAATCTAATCAGATATTTTATTTAAAACATAATTAAATATTGACATAATTTGCAGCAGGTATCTTTTTAAGCAAATTGTGTAAAATGCAAAATATGATCAATATATTTGTAAACAGAGACATGAATAAACATGCAGTCAAGAAGGAACAGCATGTATGAGTGCAGATTGCAATGGACACCATTACAATATTGCTTTGCCGATTGAGGTCAGAGGTTTAAAGAATAAATAAATAAATGTTCTATAGCTCACTAGACCACTAGCTTTTAATGAATAGTTTGCACAACACTTATAAATAGTTTGTAATACTGCACATTATAGCTGTGACAACATAATACACAGGGTAGCAATGCTATGTCACTGTTTAATAGACTTACCCAGTAAAGGACGACATTTGCAAAGTCATCGGGTCTTTGAGGGAGGTTCTAACTACATTTAATTAATTAATTAACTTACTAAAGAAAAAAGAAAAAAATAAGGTTTTGGTTTTCCCCTGCAAGTGAAGCGCAAGGTCATTTTGTGTTCACAGACTATTCGGATTTAAAAAAAAAAAAAAAGCTGTATCTCCCATTATGAACGGCCTTGTAATTCCTATCCACACTAAAAGTTGGCTTTTAAATGTTATTGTTTTAACTTTAATATTTCATAGTTAATACAGAGGATAAAGTAATTTAAAGAAAGTATATTAATTGATAAGATTTCATTTATCTATTTTGGTCCACTGTTCACTGATCTCGAGTCTCAGTCTGGTGTTCAAACAGTTTTTCTTACGATACGTCGTGAGTTTATATCCACAACTGAATTTTGCTTTGTGGTAACAAATTGAAAGCCTGGCATTGTAATACGTGTAGGGACATGCTTATAACAAAGCATGGGCCCTCTCCTCATGTAGTTGGTCATTAACAGGCACTTTGATGCAATGTGTCTACCAACGCTTTTCTGTGGTCACTGGATCACATCGCATACCCTATCTCTCAGTCATGATGCAGAGTTTATGCTTGCAAGGATATCCAGACCTTATCCACCTGGTATCCTCATAAATACTCCTATCGTTTATAGGGGTTAATTACATAATAACCATTGAAGGTAATATGTTGGTTGTTCTTCCTATAGAGGAAAGATAGACTTGCCCAAAAGCTTTTTCATGGCTAGGACAAGCTCTTATAGAGATAGATAATGTACTTCTGACTCCTGAAAAGGAATATTGTTGGTCACAATATGGGAAATACTGTAATTCATGTGTTTAGTAATCATAAGCATTTGCTTATTGCCACATTACTGATGTACTGTTTATTGAAATATTAATATCTAACATACTTTTTGAATTACTATATATTGAAAGTTTGCCAACATCTCATGGTTATAAATATGTTTTTGTATGTGTTGATGCATGTACCATGTTTACTTGGATATATCCTGTGCGAAGTGCAACCTCTGATGCCATGTTTTCTAGTCTCACTTCCTTAGTATGCATTTGATAATCCCAGGACCATCCATTTGGATGGTGGTCCTGCAGTTACTGCAAAGGAAACCTAAAACTGGGCAACCACATTTGGGTTACTTTGGGATTTCAGTGCCCCAACCACCCCAAAGAAGTGGGGTTGTGGTCTGGGAGAATGCTGAGGTTAAATGATTATTAACCAAGTTACTAGTTGCTTGCCCCACACAGTGGTATCTATTTATTCCTATGGTACAGATAAGCATTCACAACATACCTGATGATACAAATGGTGAGACACCATATGAAATGTTACATGTTTTTCACTGACAAATATATTTCTGCACCAGGGAGAGCTTAGAACCATTGGTTCTATTAGAGAAATTTAGGGAATTTTTTTTTTTCCAGTCCACCTCGCCTTGCACCACCACCTATTTCCTTCTGTTGGCCAGTTTGTCCTGGAGAGGGTGATACCAAGAACTTTTACTACAGAGAACAATCAGACCCAACAGAGAACAGTAAGTTTTGATATTTTACAACCTGCTAAATATTAACAGGACATTCACAGAACCACTGACTGACACAATGGATGCTGTTAAAGATGGCAAGATAAAACAAACAGAGGACGACAGAAAAGCCACCAGAATCATAGACAGACTGAATCGTGATCTGACATCTGAACCTGCAAATGTGAAGGAGAAGGATGAACAGACAGACGTGATACATTCACAGTTAACATGGAATGTATGAAAAATGAATCATCAACATCATTATAAGAAAGACTCTGGAGAAAACAGACTGAACCTGAATTATCTAATACAGTAAGAAAGAAATTCAAAGATGGAAGCAAAAGGATGCTAGAAAATTGGTTATGGTGTCTCCTTCTTACAGTCTACAGCATTATCATAACATCAACCCTAGCTGTCGTTTTAAAACTGCATTGGGATTATGTTAACAAGCAGGACTATATAACACACTATACAAGTTCTTTGATCGTGAGGACTACCTCCAAGAACTATCTCAAAAGGAGAGACATAGCGCACAGTGAAATGATTGCCTACACTGGTATTTCACAAGGAACCTATTGAGATTATTCCAAAAACCGATTATACATGAGAAAGATGTGATTGGACAATTACAAATCCTAATAATGGAATCAACAATGATGGCAAAGCATGCTGAAAACAGAAAAAGACGGGAAAGATGCTTTGAATGCACCTATGAAGGTGATGCAAGAAAAGACTTTGCCATATAGTTTATCATTGAATGACTACCGCAAACAGCCTTCTTATGCTGAAAAGAAGTGCTATGCTAATTCTGGACATTGCTATTATCCAGACAGAAGATGACCGGAAAAAGAAATAAAGGCTGATAACTGTCAACTCCCAGCTGTTTTTCAAGATGGAACATGGTACTGACAAAACCTGATTGACTATCAAAGCACCTCACAGTACATGACACAGATTGTTAACTACAACTCAGAAAAAGTGGTTAATAGGAAGGATCAGAAGAAGAGGAATATAGATTTCCTACTGGAGTGAAAAACCATCCTGGAACAATATTCTGTAACAATGAACTTTACAATGACATTTGGTGGCATATGAATTTGAATTTGGTAGAAACACATCAATTAACTAAAGAAACCTTGATGCAATTAATAAATAATAACAATACCGGCCTACTAAGAGCAGATGCCCTGACAAGAGAATGGAATATAAAAAGACCAGCAAAACCTGTCAGAAACCTGACATCACGGGACACTTGTACTAAAGCACGATTTGCAGCCTTTCTTAAACTCTACAAATTATGTACATACCTGCAAAGCAAGGAACTCCTGTAAACATAAACACAGAGACATTGATACAACAAAGAATATGTAATGGTTCAGTTGCAGATGTGATCTACCAATGTACTCCTTGCTCTTTTTGTATAGCTATACCAATCAAAACATTAAATGGCTCTCTAGGACCATAGACCAAGCATTCTTGCTATATTCTGGACTTCCAGGAATGTGGTGCATGGACAGAAAAATTATAATTACTAAAGCAATCATGCCATTTTTTTT
This sequence comes from Pelobates cultripes, assembly GCA_933207985.1. Classification (NCBI taxonomy): domain Eukaryota; kingdom Metazoa; phylum Chordata; class Amphibia; order Anura; family Pelobatidae; genus Pelobates; species Pelobates cultripes. The sequence goes on from OW240912.1 coordinate 274,637,274, forward strand.
CCCTGTATCAGAAATGTGTCAGTGACAATGTGTAATATAATACAGATACTATAATTAATGGTATAAGAAACACATAATGTGTTAATTACAAAGGTGGATAGACTTTGTGAATATCTGAAACGCAATTGAAGATTATTGCTAAAATGCCATATGCAGCTGCAGTCTGGCCTACAAACAAATATATTAAACATACGTATAAGAGCATGGTAGCTAATTACCCAGATGAATAATTGAATCATGATAGTTAAAGATCATATGATTGCAATAACAACTGCAATAATGAATAATGTTTAAACTTATAAAATGTTTTTATTAAATCAGAAACTATTCTATATTCGTTTAAGTTTGCAGAATGGTATAATTAATATAAGTAAAGTACTTCAACAGTTAAAATTTAACTGAAAGACAGGCAGAAACTTTACTTCAACTATCATAAAGTTTATTATAATGGTAAAAATATTCAGTCTGCCAGAGCTAAGGCCAGTCAATGGAAAGTAAGAGAGTATTATGGATTAACCCGTCCAGGTGATATACATGATGATATTGGAAATTGATCATTTAGGTCACCTATTGCAAACAGGTGAAAAGATGTCAAAGATATAAATTCAACATCCATACCACTCTATGTATATATATTAAAATACACGTAATCAAATATTTTATCAGTTTTTCAAATACAAACAAAATGTTATTTGGTTTGTGATGGTTAAAGGTACATAAACTACCTATACAAAGGTAGAGTTAAAATATAAATACATTCAATATTGTATCGGAGTGCTTTCTTAACTCACTTTTAGAAATAATAATAAAAATTCTAATCATCTTAAGCTACATCCAACAGCCACTGAAAAATATACTTAAACAATTAAGATTCTCATTGTTAAGCATCCAATCTCACAAAAGTAACTTTCCACAATGGCTGTCAGATCTTGGTAAAAAAACTAATGGTTTTCTAAGACAATTTTTGGGTGCCTAGAGTGGTCCTTTAAGCCACTAATAACTGTAGTTATAATATTTACTACTAATAACTAGGGAATAAGTTGTCTTCTCCCTAACAGGTCAAAAGAAAGATAATTAACGTCATATTTCTAAATATATTGAGAGATTTTGAATAAAAAGAGTATTTTTAACATTTAAAGAGGATGTAATTTTACATACCATTGTGAACAAAGGTGGTAAATATTTTGCTGCTTCAAATTATCCTTATATATCTAAATCATATACAAGGGTGTTTATCTTTAAAACAAAACACTAGAAAGATTAACTATGTTACTATTTCATCTATCATTATTATACAAACTATAACAAATGAAAAGATTTTTCCACAGATTTGACCTGTGAACATTTTTAGCACAACAGCACCTGATGTCAGTGAGATGTCTATCACTGAGATGTTACAAAGATTCCAATACAGCAAAAAGAGGCGTTCTTGAGAATCCACTTCAATTGCTGTATCAACATAACATTTACTGTAATGGGATCCATGTCACTTAAGACAATGTCTTGGAAATGCTGTCAATTAATTTATTCCGTAAAAGAATATCGGAGAGTATCCAATCTATACACATCATAAATGGTGTAAAAAAATGTTTCATGAAAAAAACAAAATAAAAAAAAGACAAAGACAAGTACCAACGCCATCACCACAGTGATAACAGATGATGCTGATCAATATCCGCAACCAATTCTAGCCAAATATTTGGAAAGCTGGACTCTACAACCTATACTCTACAACAAATACCCGGGTATTCTACAAACACAACCTCCAGCAATGTATCTAAGGAATGTAAACTTCTACAGGCCTTTAAAGACTTTGGATTACAAATAAAATTACTATTTTTAACTTTGGATTACAATTCGTATCCGGATCTATCCAAGAATATCTTACTCTGGAACTTGGTGTTCTTTTCAATTCTTTCCCAGACAAAAGCTTTGCTCATTTTATTTAACCACCTTTACAGGCAAAGATCACACTACGGAAATTTTAATGTTACAACAATGATCTAAGATGCTGGGAGCATAAAAAACCTAAAGACAGTTGGAGAACTTTGGTTTCCTAATTTAAGGAAGAAATGCGCTACAATGCCCACAGTTTAATGGAGAGGGTGTTACGGGCAAATGCAAATATTACAAGTTTTAGAATGAAATGTTGTATTTCTTAAACTGTGTACTTTGTCTTTAAGAGATATTGCAAACTGACAAGGTGTAAGAAATGGAACATATTGTTTTCATAGATGTTTCTTTAAGCAATAACCTCAGTGCATAATATGTTTGCGCCATTTTGTCCCAGACGAATTACAATAACAATAATGCATAAACAAGCTTCAAGGCTATACTACGACACTTGCAGTACACAATATACTGTGGTAACCCCAAGTTAATGGAACTTCCCCAAATCCGGGAATCTCCCACGACTGTACACTTACGACTTAGTATAAACAACAGATAACCTATTCAGACTTTAAGATGCCATCTTGAACTAAGTCAGGAAAATTTCCATGACGTATACACCCTTTAGTTATGGCCTTGTATGTTTGCCAAATTAAGGGAGGTCCTAAATTGAATAAAGTAAAAGAAGTGTTACTTTTTCATATTTGAACTACAGTAACCTAAAATGGAGACACCTAAGGTATAAATAGGTGTACTTTTAAATGTTAAGACACAGAGGAGAGACTTGGAGACAGACGCTGCTCCATCTTAAAATGACAGAGAGGCTGACATGATGACATGTTCAGAAGGGTATGTTAACCTATTAATGATATTTGCAAGCATGTAATTTAATCTTATAAACTCTGCTATAATGGATTTTATATTTTTATATAATAAATATCCAAAAGACAATCTTGCTTCCAAGACAATCCTTATTTTATATTGTATTCTCAATTATTTATATATGTTAAATAGAGGATCTCTTACACTATATAAAATTATGGCTAAGATATCTGTATGGTTAGCCCTACTAAGTTCTATGCTTTAAGACATTATAGTGGTAAATAAGGGAACCACACACGGTTACAAAGCTGCAACTTCAAAGTGCACAAGCTCTAAACACACCACAATAAATATACAAAAATATAAAAAAATATTTTCAAATATTAAAAACCCCTGTGTGACATGTCATGATTCCCTTTTATTCCAGAAGTTTGGTCCTTAAGGGGTTAAAATATTAGTGCACAGTGTAAAGTGTCACATAAATGCACAAAGAACACTCTTGTGAAAATTTTAATACGTGCAAAATTTGCAAGTGAAATACCATGAAAGATTAATAAAAAAGTAACTTACAGCATAAAATATCACACAGTAACTCCAAATGGGATGTAGAAATATGGTACATATGAAAAAAACAGAAAAGGCAAACATAGCTTAATACTGTTAAAACTTAAAAAAGAGACCAAGGTATTGGGAATGGAACTCACAAGGGAAGAGCAGTGGAAGTCTGCTCTAACTTATCCAGCTTGTAGCCCACAACACAGGACTGAGTGACAGTAAATGCAGCAGAACTCCAGCGTCAGTAAAAACGAACACACTTTATTATTTCCACTAAAAAATAGCTTCCATATTCACCCTGAAGGCCAATGTCCCATCAGATGCCCATACAAATAATGGTGATACTCGCAATCTGGGTCAGCGGTACCCGTTTTTTGGCACTGTTGGAGGCACTTCCTGGTTCTCGGAGTTTCTTGCGGTCATGTGATAGCGTGACGGTGTCGTACATCTGTCTCTGGTTTGTTCAACCCACCCCCCCAAACCCCTTTCTGCAGACATCATGTCTTATCTAATGTCTTATCTCTGCCAATGTTTAAATTAGTTGCATTCCTTAGCTCCGGCTTGAATGAAAAGAGTTACAGAGAAGTAAAAATTATGTCTGTCTTTGCATTGTAATACAAAATGGAGTCACCTCTGTTCTGATGGTGACTTACAGTATACACTTTTAATTTCTGTCTTAACACAAAATGTCTGCCAGTTTAAATATTCTGACATAACCCCCCTTTAGTGATTAACATAGTCATGATTAATTTAGTCTATGAATAAGCACTACAGAAGTTACAAGACATATTGTGTACTCATATCACTTCTTCTGGCGTTTGACATGTGCGTACATAATGAACATTTTTGAATATTGTTGTGCCTGTAAGAGCTTTGAATCTTACACTTAGTACAAGCAACCATAATACCATTATTATCATTGTAAACCCAATAACAATTTTAACATAGATGAACCAGTCAACATGAGCGATGAGGTCAGTATCTAGCTCAGAGTACTTGAATGTGTCCACAGTTATCTTTTCTGATTGACATTTGGATAGTGTGGTTGGGCTTATAGTCTAGCAAGAATTTTAGATTGGGATCTAATGGGATATCTAGATTCTGGAAGGAATCTCAATAACACTTTCAATTACGTCAGTGTACGTCAGTGTACACCGGGTATAGCGTAACGTCACCGATGGTGATATGAGAGTTGTGGGGTACCTTGATTAATGAGACAGTTGCTGGTAAGGCAATTACTTTATTAGTCACCTGGTTCCTGTGAAAAACACTCATGTTTTTAAGACATGTGCTGACCAACCATTTATCTTTTACTAAGATAGCAAGTACTAAAGCATTATCATCGGTTTTGGACATAGTCACTTGACATGTTTCAGAGCCATATTTAATGTACTCGATCCCACACAAAGCATTGGTAGAATTGTACACGAAAGGATTTCCATCACACTGGAAATTATTGTCTTTGAATTTCTTGCAGTCATTCAAAATGAGTATTGAATACCAACCTGGTACCCATGGTTGAAAAGCCAAAACATTTGGGGTTTGAACTTTTACGTGGATATCTTCCTTCCATGTACCGACATTGTAAATTGTTTTCATTTGAAAAATGTTTTGGGAGTAACATATGGTAAGGCCAATAAAAAGCAAATCTCCATGTGTTCTGGCTCAATTAAGAGAGGGAGCGCACTCCCCATCTCAAAGGCCAGTTTTAATTGCATAGGCTCAATTGTATCTCCATCCATATTGGCAAGCATCGCATGAACAATATGCTTGGATACAAAATACAGAGGTATGTGTCCTCCTGCCAATTCAATCATTCCGGCTTGCATTTCTTCAAGAAAAGCAATTGTGTCGAACAATATTGGGTCATGCAGAAATAGACGTTCATACAGTAATTTGACTGTTAGAGAGATTACGGTCTCTAATTCTTTCACTCTGCAGATACTGTAGAGGTTGGGGAGCAGTTTCTACAATTACTTTCTCACCTTGAATATAGCTAGGAAAATGTTGTAGTGACCAAAGTCAACAATAAGGCCTTCTCACACGTGTTGAATTTAACTTCAACAGGTGACAAATTCTTTCTAGCATATACAATAACTTTGTTGAGACTGTCCTGCTTCTGATACAGAGCAGCACTTATGCTTAAATCGGTATATCCTGTCTCCAGATAGAAAGGTTTATCCCCCTCTGGGTATGCTAAACAGGGTGCCTGAGTGAGCTTCCTCCTCAGTTCACTTACCACTTGGTCCCGAGGCTTCTCCCATTTCCAGTTAGTTTCCTTTTTAAGCAGGTGTAAGAGTGGTTTTGTTATTCCTGCATAGTTATCTATAAACTTACGGGAGTAGTTAGTCATACCAGCGAATGATCTTAATTCTCTCATGTTAGTAGGTGTTTTAGCCTTTAGTACAGCTTCAACCTTCTTCTTCTGGGGATTTAATCCTTCAGAAGTTACGTTATATCCAAGGAAATTTACATGGGTGAGACACCATTGTGCCTTTTGTAAAGACAGTTCAATCCATGCTTCCCTTAACTGAGTGAGAACATGTCTAATCTCTATGATATGCTTATCAAAGGAAGTGCTTTTCAGCAAGACATCGTCGACATAGGATAACGTTCCTCTCTTGAGTGTGTCAGGCATAGCTTTATGCATAAACACAGCGAATTCATGACCAGAGTTTATGTAACCGAAAGGCATACGGGTTCAGGTATACTGCTGTTTTCCAAATGTGAAGGCCAATTTGTATTGGTCTTCATCATGGACTGGTACGGTCCAATATCCCTGCGCACAGTCAATGGCAGTGAATATTTTGGATCCCTGCATTTGTACCAAACATTGGTCTATGTATGGCACGGGCCAACCAGACATATAGACACGTTTATTTAGCTGTCGTCAGTCAGCGCATAAACGCCATTGTCCATTAGGTTTCTGAATTCCCAGGATCGGATTATTATATGAACTGTGCACCGGACGTACAATGCCACTTTCCTTCAAATTCTGAATGATGTCTTGTAGACTATCATATGAAGCCAATGGAAGTCTATATTGTTTGATAAATACAGGTGATAAATTTGGATCAGTTTATATTCTGGCTACGTGTAGGTTAGTTAACCCACAGTCGCAGGAATCTTTGGCAAAAATATTCACTTTAGCTGTTGCCACTCACCATCGTTGGAGCAACCATCCGCTAAGGATATTTGCTCTTCAAGCCTTTCCTGAAATCCTGGAAAGATTTCAGGCTGGCCTATCTCATAGGCTTCCTCAAGCCCGGAAGTTAGGTCAGTTTGGTGTTGACTTACCTTTTCTCTTTGGTCTTGATATTCTCATGATTCCTGCTCATTGAGCGGATGATCGAAGGTGATGCTTCTTCGATTTTACACAAACCTTCTTCGATGTTAAAGCGATGTACATACAGGGTAGTGAATAACCCTTCTGGGGAGGAATGGAATATTTGAACGACAATTTTGTCCTCAGTTAAGTACTCTTCAGGGATGAGGCCTATAATCTGGTTTTGGAAACGTAATGTAAAATACTCAGCATCCAATGCTATACCTAATAATGTTCTTTTTGATAAAGTAACACTATTGAGTGTATAGATACAAATATCCATCTCACTATCTATCCTAGCTGTTCATATAAGGGTTAATTTAAACTTGGAATTGTATCTTCGATTCTGGGAAGAATTTATCTAATATCATTTAAGGCACAATATACACCATAATAGATACACTGGGGTGTCTGCTTTATCAAATGAAAGCCCTTTGTGGGGTTATTTGAACAGTCACACTGCTATAATACCCTAAAATGAGACATAGGCCCGTCAAATCCATCTAGGAAAATTCTAACTATAGAAACTGAAATAGCCTTGTCTCTTATATGGCATTGTAGCTTTACAGAAAAGTTCCAAAGGCATGTGGGTATCGTTATACTCAGCAGAGGTAGCTGAACACAATATAGGGTTCTGTGCATGAATAGCACACTCCAGTGTACAAAATACACATTACAAAAACTTTGTTATATGTGTATATGCCAAAATAGAGAAAAAACACAATTTTACTCCAATATTTAGCAGAGATTGGCGATGAAATGGTTACGTAAAAAGTGTCAAACTAACCTTAGGTAAATTGCCTGTGATGTCTACTTTATAGACATTGCATATTATGTATTCTATAAATCAAGGCACATAAATTAATTTATTTTGAATTACTTTTTCTAAGCTGGACATATTATGCACATGCTATTATTGCCAAAAATGTGAACAAAAAATATATATTTTTTTTCCCATTTTGTGGCTTTTTTTTTTTATAATTAATGAGAATGTATCTATGTATATGTGGCATAAAATTAAAGCCCTGTTTGCCCTCTGAAAAACTGTATATAATATGTGTTGTTGCAATAAATGACAGAGATGCAAATTGCGTTTGAACACAAACAGCAAAAAATGCAAAAATGGCTTATGTCCTTAAGGGTAAGACAAGCTTTTGAAGCTGTGTCCTTAAGGGGTTAAAATCTGCTACTCCTTCAGGGCATATCCGACATGCTGAGCAGGCTGTAGGATATATTTTTAAAAAAAATTTGAGAGGTTCTATACCATCTATTTAATATTTTATAATGGGTTTAATGCATTTTCAGTCAATGACAAGCTTTATACAAAATCATAAAAGAATTGTTCCATTCTTTCATACTTTTGTTTATATTCAAATCATGATTCCATTTTGCAATTGCCAGAGGAGTTGGCTTTACTTGTGTTTTCTACATTAGTTTTTGATATTTATTAACTAGGTGGGTATAATCTGCTTTTTCAAGCAAATCATTCAAGATCTTAACTGGGGCATCAAGAGAGCAGAATCTTAAATAACTTTTTAGAAAATAAATTCTTCTTGTATAATTGAGCCATTCCGTGGATGGTAAACTATATTCGTCTTGAAGTTGGTGGAAAGATTTAAAAATATTTCCTCTTATTAGGTTACAGATCTTTTTTATACCTTTGTAAATCCAAATTTCTAGGTTTATATCTAACATTAAATTTGATAATATTTTTAATTGTATAGCTGGTATTAATTTATCTTTAATACCAATTTTTTATTTTTTTTAAAAAGAAGCCAAGTTGGGAAAATTTGTTAGAAATTAGTGAATTTAAGGTTTTAATATAACTTGTATCTTCTTTATCTATTGACCATAGAAAGGACTTATAATCTTTATTACCTATGGTCGAGTTCTGTTCACTTATATACCAGTTTTCATTCTTAGAGTATTTCTTATTTACAATTAAAATATGTGCCAATAAATTGGCTTGTGCAATATCCTGGATAATTGGGATATGTGCAGCGTGCTACATCATCGCTCCCCCTCTGTTAATGAAGACCAATGTGTTTTAGTGAAATAGTTTTCATCAGTTAGTTTTCTTGGTGTTTAGAAATGAAATCTGAGCATTGTTGAATGGATGATCAAATCCAAAACCCAATTTACACATGGGGGTGAGTTGGTGTTTTTGATTTAAATGTACCTTGTTTGTGGTGTTCAGCTAAAGGTACCTCTTCCTGGTAGTAAGATGGTCCAGTGGAAGTATATTTCAATCCGTTGTGTATCTCAGTTTAGTGATGCCATCCGCACAATTTTGGTAAATCCAGTTGTGTGATATGTGGAGTCGATATTGGTCCTTGAAATATTTGTGATGAATTATGAGTGAAAGGATGTTAAAATTAAGATAATTCCTGTAAAGGTCATGAGCCTGAGAAAAGTGTGGCAGCCAGCAGGGGCGCCTGAAGTATTTAAATTAATTTAAACTGATAAAGCAATTCAGATAGAAGTAAGTACTATACATGTATACCTCTCTGTAAGGGCTATAAATAAATTAATTTAAAAGCCAGCAAGTAAGGCAAGAAAATTTAAGCGTGCCTTGGATTTTTTTTCTCTCATTAAGTGTGCCTTAAAATGTTGGGAATCAATGTACTAAAAGGAAGAAAAAAAAATCATAAAAGTCATCATGGGTTATGCCTATCTACAGCAATGTGTAATTTTAAATATCTAACTGCAATTTTAAAACATTATCAATATCAATGGCAATGTTTAACTGGAAATTAAAAACTAATCCTTTTTTATTTTTCAAAAGTAAATAACTACTTTATCTTATGGTGCAGTTTATTTTACATAAATATTAATTGTATGTTCATTGTAATATGTGTTTTTTTAAATTCTTTATTTTTGAAGAGTATATATATTAACAATCAATAGCAGAAATACCTCACAGTAAAATCAATGCTAATAAAGAAGATTGGCTAAGTGTGCCTGAGGTTTGGCACTTTTTTTGTAAAATACGAGTAGAACAAACTGTGAGCTCAATCTATAGTAGAGTAGTAGAGTGTGAGTTAGAGCTTTATGTACGAACAGGTTTATGGATAGAAGTGTGGCTTATGGTTTGAGCAAACTTATAAGTAATGAAAAGAGCTGGATATATAATGTAACTGAGGATGATATGAAATACAGCTCTAGAGTTATTAGTATGAGCTAAACCTATTGGAGCTGGGGTGGTAGGTGTGAAAATGTAAGGAGCTCAGTGGGTCCAGTGAAACCAATCTTTGGCCTAAACAGGCCCTTCAGTCATGGTTTGAGAAAGAGAGTATAGGAGAGGGTACCAGGAAGCCCCCAGGGAACCCCAACACTCTGTGTAGACCAAAGAAGAACAAAAATGAAAGAAAAAGAAAAGAAACAAGGACCAGCATAAAGATTGTCCAAGTCAGGTGATCGCTGCAATAGCCACTCCACTGCATGTCGGAGTGAATGGAGTGATGTTGTCTGGATCCCAAGTGGTAGTAGTGGGTTGGGAAACTAGGCTGAGGCCTAGGGAGGACAGGATAGCATCTGCTTCTGAACAATCGGTCACGATGTGTTCTGCACCGTTGTGCTGGAATATGAGCATATGGGAAGCACCCTAACGGTATTTCAAGCCATGGGACATGAGTGACATAGTTAGAGGTCTGAGTGATTTCCTCCACTGCAAGGTGCAGCGAGAGAGGTCTGAGTAGAAGTTGAGTTCCACCTCCTCAAATGTATATGGGGTTTTCCCTCTGGTGGCAATCAGGATGACTGCTCTGTCTTGGCCATTTTGAAATTTGACCAGAAGGTCACTAGAGGTCGATGCCTGTTTGGACTTAGGAGTAGGCAGGCGCAACATGCAATCTAGTTCAATGCCTCGTGCTAATTTTGGCAGTAGCAGGGCCACAAACAGCCTTCATATAAAATGCGGCATCTCTGCCATAGTGATACCATCTGAGATACCTCTGACCTTCATGTGTTTCCACCTCCTCTTCTCTTCTAAGGCTGCCAGTTGGATGTCATATGTGAGCTTGGCAGAAGTGAGATCCCTCGCCTGCTTCTGCAATTTGGAGATTTGTGTGGCTTGTGCCTCAGTGGTGTGTTCCATAGAAGTTAGGCATGTTTCTCCTGCAATTGGGATATGTCAGCTGAGAGGCCCCTGCGGTGATCAGCTAGGATGCTGGTGATAATCTCAGTAGTTACAGGGCGAGAGGTACATCCAGCTGATGGAGGAGGCTTGGGGGGTTCCTGATAGCGCAGTTCCTAAACTCTGTGCAGGGGATGTGCAAGGTCCTCTGAGACATCAGAGAAGTCATCCAGGTCAGCCACCATATCTGACCTGCTCACACCATGTGGCCACTGGAACAACTCACCGATGTTGGCAGAGAATCCAGGCTGGGACGGTACAGTCTCGGCTTCTAATTTTTGCGCCCCATACTCCAGCAGACATCTCCTGCTGCAATAGGTGTCGTTTGCGCTTGATTTAAGTGTAAGATAGGTGATTATAATCTCCGGTCTGACTGAGCTCCGCAGATATGCGACCGCTCCGATAGTGAGTTAGTTCCCCCCCCCCCGTAATATATGTTTTAAATTCTATTTCTTATCTGGGCAGAATGTGTCTTACTCAGATGGTTTATGTTGGCACAAATTGTAAAATGGTAACTTATAAAACAATTGTAAGTGTCATTATGATTAAAAAAAAAAGAATTTGTCTAACGCTATAAGTATTACGAGAGTTTGCCAACATCAGAGGAAATGGTTCTTTACAGTAGAAATTATAACGATTGTGGAGTTCTGTGTGTAGGGAGGTTGCTTATCAGATTCCGTATTTAAACAAAAAAGAAGTCTAGAATTTTTTTTTAAAAAGCAACAAAATATTTAAGTTTGTTATTATTTATAAAGCGTCAACAAATTCCGCAGCGCTGTATAATGGGTGGACTAACAAACCCGTATTTGTAACCAGACAAAATAAATAGTTTTAAAATAATTAAAAAAGAATGGTCTGTTTGTGATGCCTTAGGATATACTTGTAATGGGATATGAGGAATGAAAGGGAGTTTGATTGGGAAAAGTAGTGAGGTTGTGATGTAGTATTACTGAAAGGTAAGAATTAATGGTGTTGTTTTATTTTGTAAATGTTAGAAATGCCCAAAAGTCATCATGGTCTCGATGTAGTGATTTTCTGCAGAGGGACGCTAAAACTTAACCTACTAAAATCTGTTAAAGCCCTGAACGTAAGTAGTTTTGGAATTCATGGAATGAGTGTGATGAAATAGTGACCGTGCGAGTAACATAAAACCATAACCAGCTTCTGTAAATGCTGGGATTTTGTCGGATGTATGTTGATGGTGGGTGCAAGTTGAATTTATGAAATTGAGATCGGGATAGTACGTCTGTTGTGATATTACCCCCCCTGGACCAGTGCCTGAACCTAAAGGTTAGTTCTCCGTCCCTGTACCGGGGCTTGATACATATCGGATTTGAACGTAATGGTTAATGTACCTATCTTTGTAAACAAGATGATCTCTAAAAGAGAACCTGGCAAGTACACTCTACAGAGATAGGACAACCAGACTACCATGAAGCATGAATAGATAATGGGGATAGTGGAAAGAAGGATGTAACTCCACTTACCCTTCGTAAAAGATGGTGCACGTATTTGACTGTAAGGAAAAAACCTGACTCTGAACTATATCTTATAAATGTAAAATCTGATATCTGTAAACAGAGGAACAATGTACGAGATTACAGTATACCTGGGAAGATTAGGGAGAACAAGTGAGGTACTTCTACACAAACGTAACAGACAATGTTAGAGAAGTTAGTTCCCCTTAGACAGAAAAACATAGAGAAAGAGCATAAATGAACATGAAACGTAAATTGACATAAATGGTTGAATGTATACGTAGGGTGATCCATGCATGGGTCAAATATAAAAAGCCAAGCCTCTTGACATCCTGTGAAATAAGGGGTGAATAAACGAGTAGACCTGTGTTTTTTTTTTAGTGCTTACTCAGTGAGAGTGATAACACTGTTGAAAAATGAAGATTAGTATAAGTGACTAGAATTAACCAAGAGTCATGCATACGATCAACAGCCTCTAACATGACATTAAAATCTTACAGCATTATGTCATATATAAAATTCTAATAATGATTAAACTCTAGAGTGTATGTGAATTGTGAACCTGTAATGTGACCATACTTGTTGGCAAGTAATTGCCCGAAATGTAGACCCGTGTTGGCCTAATCTAAATTTGGGATAGCCCAGAGATGGACAAGTGATGAACCTTGCGAGGGCAACTTGTATGAAGAATTTTAACGGAGAGTGGAATAGGTTGAGAACCGGGAGACTAGTAATATTGGAGAAGACAGAAATTGTAGGTAATTAAAACAATATCAACAAGAACATATGATGAAAGTATCTACGTGGAACGAAAAAAAAGTGTACAGATAATTTCTGCAGTATTGTAAACATGCTAAAAATTTATTGTAAGTAACCAATACCAACAACCCTTAAGTAAAAAAGACCTAAATCTAAAGTGAAACTAGATTTTAGCAGAAAAGCCCTAAGTAGGGTTTGTGTTAAATGTATATGGTGAATGTTTATACCAATTGAAATTAATGTTGTGTAACCGAGTGTATAGGCTCAAGTTTGAGCCTGACATGAAATTTATACAGTCGGTTGCGACACCTAGCCATGTAGGGGAATAAATAGAAATGCGTATGATAAAAGTCAAAATGGCTTAGAGAAGACCTTATACATTATGTGGAAAGAGGCATCGCTGTGATGCTATGAATTACTAAAATAGGCTGATTACTATAGTGAGTTAACTGGCGTAAGCCGCTCTAGGGCATGACCAGCTTGTTCAAGATACATGCCACTTTTCTAGCTGTGGCCAGGAGGATAGTGCCTCCATGACTTTAGCTCAGCTGCCAAATTTAAGCAAGGTCCAGACCTCAGGGCCTTAGGAGTAGCGAGGACAGGAGATAGGGGATTCTGTGAGGGACCTGGGATGACAGGGTTGGAGTGTCGTTTAGAGATAAAACGTCACCTGGAACTATTTTTTCCAATATCCTATAAGGAAATTAATAATGAGTTAACCATGCAAAACATTGATGCAAATTAAGAATATCCCTTATGTAGAACTGATTTGCTAATTAGTGCCGATAGGCAAAGATATTATCTACTCAGTGACAGGTGAGGCCCTGCTAGTTGTCAAGATGCTGTGAGAGGCTCTACTTATGATTTGGGCTGTGTGGACTTGTAGCTACAATGTATTGTGGTGGGGTGTTGGCCTCTCGGTGACGGTGAAATAGTCAATACGTGTGGCCGTGACATGTGAGGCCCTGACTATGACCCTGCAGAAGAGTATGCAAGGCACTAACTAACTAACTGAGTTGGGCTGTTGGGCGGAACCTCCTTGTTGAGGTGGGGAGTTGACCTCACGTGACCGATACGTTACATTTTTTAGTCTAACGTCAGCTCCTATCCCTGAAAGAGAGTTTTTCCTTAGACTGGGCTTGTCTCGTTTGTAAATGAGCGTAAACGTATGTGCATAAACAAACTGAATATAATTAGAGAGAGAAGGATTGGAAAATGGCACCTGATGAAACCACTGATTCTGATGTGAACCGAAAATTAAAAGGGAAATACAGTGACTAACAGAAGGAAAAATTGGGTGCTTTATGAGAGGAACATGAAGAGGAGAGGCTGATAGTAGCCTAAACTCAAAGATGATATGAGTTGGTATGATAAATACATTATCGTTTACCTGAAAGGCTTGGGATGCAAATTGTCTGTATCCTAATATACCTATTGATGTAAAACTTCTAGACAGAAAAACAGATAGCATGACAGAATGTCAATATCCCTTTGGATATCTTGAAACGTAAAGGAACATAGTAAAATATATTTAATATCGGATTGTGTAATGTATGCTCAATTGTGTATGGAGGACCTTGCAAGGGTCAGGTGTGCAGAGACAAGCCCCTAGTTAAAGGGACACTATAGTCACCAGAACAACTACAGCTTATTGCATTTGTTCTGGTGAGTAGAATACCTCCCTTCAGGCTTTTTGCTGTAAACACTGTCTTTTCAGAGAAAATGCAGTGTTTACATTACAGCCTAGTGATAACTCCACTGGCCTCTTCTCAGATAGCTGTAAGAGATTCTTCCTAGGTCATGGCTACCTAAAATGCATCCAAACATTCAGTATCTCCTCCCTCTGCATGCATACACTGAACTTTCCTTATAGTGATTCATTGATTCAATTAATCTCTATGAGGAGATGCTAATTGGCTAGGGCTGTGTTTTAATCATGCTGGCTCTGCCCCTGATCTGCCTCTTTGTCAATCTCAGCCAATCCTTTGGGGAAGCATTGAGATTGGATCAGGCCATCACTTCTGATGATGTCAGCAGACAGCTTGTTTTTCTGAGGCAAACAGCATGTAGTTTTACAGCTTCAGGCTTGAATACAGTAAGATTTTGCTATAGTTATGGAAGCATGAGGGGCACAGGGGGGCTAGATGGTGGTTTTAACACTACAGGGTTAGGAATACATGTTTGTGTTCCTGACCCTATAGTGATCCTCTAAGGGTTTCTAACTGTATTTGATAGTCGTAATGAAAGCAGAGTGAGATCTTGATGTTTGATATGAACATAAACGAAAAAACATAATTTGTGAGAAACGCTAGTTTCCGTATCTTTTAGTAGACATGCTAATGGCTTTTACCTTGATCTCATTTGTAGTGATTGATGTAAACGTGTTTGATTGGAAACCAATGTATTTGAACATACCTAAAGTTAGTTTAACACCACATGACGTTTGAAACGTAGTATTACTGTAACAGGAGGGTGATCAGTACTACAATGTGAATTGGTAATGAAAGAGTTCATCTAAATGGATTTTACCTGAAAGATTTGATTTTAAGAAAGGGTATTAATCACTGCATGGTATAATTAAAACTGGATGTACTGTAAACCCACTAATAGGTCGCCAAAGTAATGAACAGTAAACCCAATTTATGAATTACCAGAGGGATTTAGGAGTTTGTAAATCAACCTAATAGTACATGCCATGTAACTGGCTAAATCTTTCTACATTTAATTATATGCATTTCTGATTACATACATGTGATTTTAAACTGTACAGATTTCAAATTTCTAAACTCAATTCTATTGTTTTGAACAGAAATCCACAAATCGTAAACCCCCTGAATTGTATTATAGAGTAAAAGAGAATTGAGCGTTCTTTGATTTAATGCAGTTCGTCTCTTATGCCTTTTCCTGTTCGGGAGTTATTGTATACAAACCTCCTCCATTCAACTCACAAATGAAGACCACTCCTGTACCCCATTAGAATGTTCACACCAGCAACTTAAGTGCAAAACCGCAAGGGAAGTAATTAATGAATACTCAAAACAGATGTAGGAAAGGCTGAACTTGATGCACGCAAGTATTTTTTCAGCCCATGTAACTGCACAAAACAAATGAGTGAAAGGTTAAACATATGCAAATATGTTACAATTTTATTTTTTATTACAAAAAAATATTTTTTGTAATATCTAAAACAAAACACAGTAAAAAAGATTAAATTGAGGATGAGAAAAATAAAAAATAAAATAGATGAAAAAGAATTAACAAATAGTTGACTGTGCTAGAGTTCAGAGCTCCATATTGCAATTCTCAAGGCACACCAATGGTCAAGGTTTTGTTACTATCTCCATAGAAACCGAACTAGGATCATTGATCCTGTATAATTGATTATCTTTAGGACTGGGTTAGACACCAGTGCTACAGTTAAAGCTTTTAACCTCATCCGAGCTCGAGGTGGCTTTGCATGGCACTCAAGGCTGCCAGAGTAAAAGAGGCTCTGGCCTCTCAGGAGTTCCATTGAGAATTCATATATCTGCTAGTGCAAACCGAGCGGTGATTGCAGGTGATGAGGGACAATCCTCAATTTATGCATTGCAGTAGTTAGAGGAATTACCTCCAAGCAATAGTGGAAGGGAATCTGCACTGGAGTAGAGCAGGGCACAACTATCACAGCTCCTGCTCTTAACCTTTACCTGACCAGCCTGGATCCCACTGGAATCCACACTGCTAGATATATACAGAGCTGCAGAATAGGCCTCCCCCTCATACAAATAATAGAAACAGCCCACACACAAACACACAGACAGTCCCCACAAACACAACACCATTGATAATCCACATACATGCACACAACCACCCAAGCAGCCTATCTCATACACACAAATCCATATGCAGCCCTTCACATACACACACCACCAAACACATAATGTGGCATAGCGACACACAATTTCACAAGCAGCCCCCATACACAGTCCACATTCATAGGTATCATACATAATACCACAAACTACTCATTAACATTTACAATATAACAGCCAACATATACACAAATATAACATTACAAAGCAACTGCAGCGCCTATAAATAACACAAACAGAATACAGCAACATACACACATCAAGTTTAAAAAAAAGGACTGGTATGTCAAGGGACTTCGAGATTTTGTTTTGGCACAGTACTACTAAAATGTTTCCTATCTTTGACCTAGAACATAAACTACTAGCAAGTTAGACTTACACATAAAAGGTCTCATAAACACAGCTTTTGAAGATTGTAGCCTTAAAAAATATTACGTTATCTCTAAAACCATTTTAATAAACATAATATAAATTCCAGTACCCAATTCAGATGCATCTCCATATAGGATTTCTTTATATCCTAGAGATAATATATATATGTTTTTTTGTATGGGGATGTTTAGATAAAAATCAGCTACACAGTTTTAGGATTATAATTATAAAACCAAACTGAACACAATGGAATTAATTAATCGTTTGCCATAATGCTTTACAATGACTCTAAACAGGATAGTTATCTTTAGCTTCCATTGGAGAAAAGAGTCTTCCTCTAAACAAAATACATTGTATATTACATATACAGTGTGCTAACCATGCTTGCAGCAGATGTTGAGATTACATCATATTTCTATATTATTTTGAAAAATACAAATATTGTAATAATCTTTTTAAATTATTTTAAAAACTTTGAAAAGTATGTGTATACATTTACTTCAATTTCACTTCCAAAACATAAACATTATATATCTATTTCTTCTCTTTATTTAGGAAAATAGGTTAACTTTGAAGGGGGAATGTCATTTCACAGAATGTAAGCCTGAGTAGCTGAACTGAGAGCATAGCTGACTTAGAGAATGTTTCTGGTTTGGCAATTTTTTTTTTTCAATTTGACAATTTTTATTCAGTTTTCTTTGTATACAGAATAAAAGAGAGGGGAAGGAGGGAATAAAGATGCACTTGTCAAACAGAATAGTATACATGTCTTGCATAGTAATAACACTAATAACAGGTTTGTTTGTCAATAGCCAGGTGCACATGTTATCACACGTAACTCCGTTAGCCAGACTCTGATGGTGAGGGGTGCGCAGGCCTGCTGCGAGTGTCTCCTATTCCATAGGGGAGGTCTAGTCTCTGTGGTTAACTTGCGTGTTCTTCTGCCTGGGGTTTATTGACTCATGTGTCGGGGTAAAACTATTTACAGTTAGGTGGGTGTTGCTACTCTGTTGTGTTGTGGAAGGGACCTGTTAAGGGAGTAGTGCAAATAGAGTTGAAGGTTCTATAGTTCTGGTAGTGGAACTGTCTGCAGGCAGGGTGTGCCTTTATGTGCCATCTTCTCGGGGACCCTCTAGCTCACCGCCTCCTTGATGCAAGTTCGGTAGAAAATATTAGAGCAATGTACGCAGTGGTGCCTCTGTGGGCTGTAATAGCTCATGGATAGACCCTGGGGTTCCCCCTGTAGTGTTGTGGGTGTGCTACATATCAGGCCTGGTTAGCCGCACTCTCCGGTCTTCTATATGCCAGTCATGTTCCTCCTCCTATCCCTCTGAGTCGGTGGGGTCAGTGGTCTTATAGGTATCAAGTCTTGCAATACACTGTTGTACCCCTTGGTTGGATCAGGAACTTTTGCTAGCCATGTTTTCGTAGTCTAAGTTAATGGTTATCTGTTGGAGGAGGGCTTGCTTTGGTGGGGACATATGTAGATTTCCAAGCTCTGGCGATTAGTGGGAGGGCTGCAATGAGCATATGGTATACCAGGGTGGCGTTGTCTTTGGGGAAGTCATTAAGGTCTAGAAACAGTAGCACCAACGCTGGGCTGAGCATCACTTCCATGTGTACTAGCTCTGAGAGTGTGCTTTCGACCATTTTCCAGAAGGATTGGATACATCGTGCCTGGGTCTGCATGGCATCTCTAGCAGTTATCGGACGTCCCTGGGTAGATGTGAGCTAGTCCTGATGGTACCATGTACCATCTGTAGTAAATCTTCCTCATGAGTTCGAGGTGGGATGTGCATAATGTTCTGCGTTTGTGGGCTTGAAACGCTGCCCACCAGCGTGTTGGGGCTATTACTGTTTGAAGGTCAGTTTGCCATAGTGTCTGGTATTTCCGTATGTTCCTGTGGTCTGTTAGGTTCAAAAGTTTGTAAATGACGGAGAGAATTTTTTTGGGTGTATGCTCTGTCATACAGGCCCGCTCGAAGTGCGTAAGTGTGGGTGTGGAGTCCTTATACTCTCCAGAAACAGACACTAGGGATTTAATTTGGAGATATGAAAAGATCGCTCTAGAGGGTAGATTGTACGTGTTTTTCAGGTCCGGGAATGTTCTTAGCTTTCCTTCTAGTTATAAGTGATGTATGTGAGTGCATCCATACCCTGTCCATAAATGATAATTAAAAGTGGGGTTCATTACCTGGATGCTCCTCAGTGGGACGACCTACGTCCACAGGTGGTCATTGCATAAGCGTGTTCTTGCTCTGTCCCACGCCCGAATCAAGATTCTCGTGGTGGGGAGCAGTCGGGTGGTTTCCAAACGTAGGGTCCTTGGAATCCAAAGGAGGTAGTGTAGGGTTGGTACATAGACCCAGTAGGACTCTATGGCTATCCACTGCGGCGGTTCCCTGCGATCATGGGACCTCACCACCGAGGAGAGCAGTGCCGCTTGGTAGTAGAGTTTGAGGTTTGTCAGGCTGAGGCCGCCATCCTCTACTGGGCTAAAAAGGATTCTGGTAGTAATCCTAGCTTTCTTGCATTCCCATATAAATTTCATCAGAAGTTTCTGTGTAGCGTTGAAGTATGATTGTGGGATATGGATTTGGAGGGTGTGAAATAAATATTGAAGTTTTGGTAAGAGGAGCATCTTTAAGGCTGCCATCCGACCAGCCACGATAGATATTTCCCTTCCCACGACTTCAGAGTTACTTCTAAGTCTGTGCGTAATCTGCTGTAATTTAAGTGGAACAGCTTGTCGGGGTTTTGGGTAATTTGAAGCCCCAGGAAGGACACAGAGTCCAACCTCCAGTCTAGTTTAAAGGTTGCTCCAAGGTCAGAAAGACATTGTCCACAAACAAGTTTGTTTTATACTCATGCTCTCCTATTGTTACTCCATGAATGGCAGCATTGTCCCTAATCTTAGCGGCCAGTGGCTCCAGGGCCAGAACATAGAGGAGGGGTGACAGCGGGCAGCCTTGTCTCGCCCCACTAGTGATCACAAAGGGGTCGGACAGGAATCCTGCATTAAGGACCCGTGTGGTTGGAGCACTCTGTAGCACCCTGACAGCCGCCATGAACCCCGCAGGTATCCCTACTTTAGCCATGACCACCTCCAGGAAACTCCAGTGTAGGCAGTCAAAGGCTTCCCCCGCCTCTGTCGAGTTGTCTCATGCTATATATTAGGTCAAGGACTTTACGAGTGTTCTCTGATCCCTGCCGGCCTGCTACAAACCCTACTTGGTGCGAGTGTATGAGATGGGGTAGGACCTTCCCTAGCCTAAGGGCGAACAGTTTGGAGTCTGTATTCAGGAGTTATATTGGCCTAAAGTTTTGTGAATGGGCCGGGGTCTTGCCCGGTTTAGGTAGTGTAACTATGTAGGCCATGAGTGTGTCCTTGTGGCGAGCTTGGCCGGTAACTGACTCATTCAGCATTTGTGTGAGCTGGGGTACTAGAATGTTGCGGAAGGTAGTATAATAGGAGTTATCGAACCTGTCCAGTTCAGGGGATTTCCCTTTTTTCAGGGTTTTTAGCACGGATAGGACTTCCTCCTCCATGACGGGTGTCGTCAGGTCTATTTCTTGTTGCGTATTGAGTGTGGGGAGTTTAGTGGTCTGGAAGTAGGCGTCAATAGTCTCTTGAGAAGGTTGCTGTGTAAGCGTGTCATGGTTGACATTGTAAAGCGTTATATAATAGCGTGTGAATTTGTCGCTAATGTCTTTGGGTATCATAACTTTTTCCCCCTTTTTTTTTGGATCAGCAGCAAAAAACAAATATGAGGAAGGCTGAACTTGATGGAGCTTTTTTTTCAGCTATGTAACTATGTAACTATATGAGAGTATAAATGCTAGTTTTTGTTTGCTCTGTTCGGTTTTGAGGCGGGACGCTAGTAGTTTAGTAGCTTTTGTTTCCCTGAGTGTACTGGTTGATTTTTCCTTTTCAGGTCGTCTGACGGGGCAGTTTGGTTCTGTATGTTGGTACAGGTCCTTTTGTCAGGCCAACAGGGATTCCCTAGCTTTTTCCGTAGGAATGATTCCCGTCTTATCAGTATGCCTCTGGCTACCGCCTTGTGTGCTGCCCATATAGTAGTTGCTGGCATTCCCGGAGTGTGATTGTCTATGAAGTAGTTCGTGAGTGTGGTTTGGAGTTCTTGCGCGAACGTTAGATCTGTTAGTAGTGTTGTGTTAAGCCTCCATAGGCTTTTATGCTGGAAGTCGTATTGGTCTTTAAGTTCGAGGGTGACTGGGGCATGGTCGGACCAAGTTATGTTGTCTACCTCACATCTCGAGAGTTGGGAGAGGGCAGAACCGTGTAGGTAGAAGCCATCTATACGGGAGTAGGAGTTGTGTACCTGAGAGTAATGCATGTAGGAACTTTCCTCCATGTGGGTTATCCTCCATGCGTCATAGTAGTGTTGTGTGTGTAAGAGTTTCTGCAGTTGCTGGCATCCTCGTTTGAGGGTCCGGTAACTTTTGCTAAATGGTGATAGTGTGGTATCAAGTTTAGGGTCTCAAATGTGGTTGAAGTCCCCACTTATTATCGTCATCCCTTTCTGTATTTTAGTCAGTTTGCAGAGTATTTGATGCAAGAAATTGCATTGGTTGGCACTGGGGGCATATGCATTAGCTAGAGTGAACTGCATTTTGTTTATCAGACAGACTATGAAGACATATCTACCCAGCTTGTCTATTTCATTGGATTGGAGGCTAAATGCTAAATTTTTAATGTTTTTATTCTTTATTTATTCACAGTCCTCGAACATGAGGTCAGACAGGTACATAACATAAGAGATTTCAAACAAGGCATCCATTAGTGTCAGCATGTAATTTTACAATATATCTCAAAGTGACATAGGCCAGGAGCTGTGGGTTTTGTTATTTTATGTGCGCTAGGGATCGAGTTGGTTATAGCTCCTCGTATCACGGCCGTGAATGATCTACGTGGGCGCTGGTGATGGTGCTAGGCAAGCGTAAGTTGGGCCTTCCATTGTATCGTTAATCATTGGATGTGGTAAGCCGAGGGTACAAAATTAAAATAGAAATATATTTGGTCAGACTAATTCTAAGGGGAGCTCCCGCATTAGTCTTGCAGTGGCTTCGTGTTGCAATGTAGTCTGTCGTCATGTTGTGACTCAGCGTGGGCCGACTAGTGCGTGAAGGGCAACCTGCTATGCTGTGGACTTGCAGACAGGTTTTAAAAAAAAAATACACTTCCTGTACCTCTTTGTGGTTCATGTTGGTGCTAATCTGTATTGGGGGGTGGGGAGTGCGAGCTCTCAGGGCGAGGTTCTGTTGAGAATCACAATATGGTGAGTTTGGGTACCCTAGCTTATAGGTGATGGTTTTGATCTAGAAAGAATGGAGAGAAAAGAGCATAGGAAACATAAGATAAAAAGGGGTAACATTAGGAATGCAATACGTTGATCTGAGTCCCCATTGGTCCAATGGCGGGCAGCAGTGGGTGTGATCTTTAGCTTGAGTGCTGGTGGCTGTAATTAGCACCCCCGTGGTGGATCTTGGCATCAACGGGTGATGGTGAGGAGTGCTCGAGCTGCATATTCCGGATGTTAAAAATTAAATAATAACACTATGGAAAAAAATAAAGGTGAGCAATGTTAGCCGGTTCTGAGTTTGTAAGAATGTGAGTTCCCTTTAGTGGGGAGGCTGGTGATGGCAAGGCAGTTCCCAGATTCAGGTGGTGATTGCTGCGTACGCGGTAGGCCTCATGTTCTTAGGCACAAACGGTATGGCTGGTATGGCTGGTCCTGGATTCCAGTGGTGTCCCGCTGGAGTCAGCTCCGTTTGGCCGTTAATGGTAGGGAGTCCGTGGACAGGTTGAGCGTTTGCAGCAGTGTAGCGGCTCCTTGTCCGTCTGAAATGGAGTGAATGGCGTCATCTTTCAGGACCTGCAATGTTTGAGGTGAGCGCCAGCGGTAGTTGATGTCATGCTGTTTGAGCAGTACTGTAACCGGCTGTAGTGTCCTCGTCCATTGGAGAGTGTCACCCGACAGGTCGGCATAAAAGGACAGGGT
Organism: Pelobates cultripes; assembly: GCA_933207985.1. Lineage (NCBI taxonomy): Eukaryota > Metazoa > Chordata > Amphibia > Anura > Pelobatidae > Pelobates > Pelobates cultripes. The sequence continues at coordinate 274,660,484 of OW240912.1, forward strand.
CTGATGCCGGTGCCCTCTGGGGCTTTGGTACCCTGAAGACTGCGTCTATGGCTTGCTTAGAAACACTTGAAGACGGCTGATCGCCGAAACGCGTTTGCTGCTGAAGGTTTTATTATATTTGTCCATATTTGAGCTCTGGGTGACTTTTCATAGGGGTGAGTGGAACTCTGGCTTATATATATATATAGATTTTTTTATATTTGTATTCTAAAACTGGGTTCCACCCCATAGCACTTTGAGAGTTATTTTATTTTTATTCAATAAATTACAATTTTTAACCTATTCCAAGTAATTTTTATACTCATATACAGCTGAAACTGGGACCGCTAGCCTGAATTGGCACCCCTGAGCCTGCTATACAGAGCCTGGTACGGCTCTGGGAAATGTGAGTGGTAGTCCTAAGTAACAGCATTATTTCTGTTTTTAAACGGTTCAGCAAACAGCTTAAGGCCTGTGTAGGGCTCCGGCAGGGTCTTCCTGGTGTGGTTTGCTTTGACCAGGACATCCCACGGCACCTCAGGAGCCAGGAATGTCGGCTTTGCCGATCTATGTAGGCGGTCTATTAGGAACATAGTAGAGCGGACATTATTGCGGCGGGCAATAGGTCTATTTTTACAGCAAGGCTGTCCATTCTTCCCACCATGGCATTATGGGCCTTTTCTAGTTCCGCCATCTTGTCTTCTGTGGTGGAAGTTCTAGTGCCCAGATCGTGCAGATCTTGGCGGAGGTCTGACAGCACAGCGTGGAAGTTGGTAAGCAGCTTTGCCAACATGTCGTCCAGCATCTCCTGCAGGAGCTTTTTGGTGATGGCAGGCTCAGATTCCATGGGGATTGGGGCCTGGTTGGCTGTATCACTGCCATCTTGGTTCATATCCGTGAGCGCCGGGTTCTTTCCCGAGGTCAGCCTGGACGCAAAGATGCTGGATTTTTCTTGCCTCTTAGTGTTCTGTTTGCTTTTGGGCTGGGACATGTTCAATTTGGGCTCAGTTCTGTGGCAATTTCTCATTTTTACGGTCCTGTTAGGACGGAGCAGCTTGTGCATGCAACTGCTTCGATTTGCGTCCAGGACATGGCCCCCTGGTTTGGCTATTTTGACCTTAAATTTGAGATTTACTTTAAATTCTCACTTAAGTGAATAACCTTATATGTTTAATGATTACCTGTATTTCTAACAATATGTATTTGTGGGGTGTAAAGTAAACTTAAAAGTAGTCAACACCATTCATATAACAAGTGGGTGCTGTCATCTTAATCTGTGTCAGTCATTGCAATACGCTCAGTCCGTTGCCCCTGGCATTCAGCATATAGAAAGTATAGAGAATATATGAGAAGTGAAATAATGTTTACATTTTTTCTCCTTATTTTAATTATTTATTATATTTACATACACTACAAAGACTGACATCCTCACATCCTTATATGTTTTTATTGAATTGAATACAATGCCCAAAATAATGAATTGCTTACGTGGTACTCTTTTAGAGTAAGTGGAAAAACAGGGGCATGTAACTCTACGTTAAGTAATTCTATCTTCACTGGAAGTCAATCTGCAAGAGGCAAATTGCTCGACAAGAAGTTAGATATCCTCCTGAGGATATGGTGTAAAGGGTTAATATACCGCTTGACCCATTAAAACCATTGACTGCAGTGAGAACTTTGTACGGCTGATCAGATGATTATTTCTGTACGATAAGTGGTTGAAAACTGAGCTGCTCTAGTTCATGTAATCAAGGGAAATCGGCATAAAAGAGAAGATGCGGCTGAGTAGAGACAGAACATCTACCTGAGATTCTATTACTTGTCGTCTTTCAAGCATAATAATGAGATTATAGTAACCCTAAACTGGCTGAGAACAGAAATCTGGCTGTCTGTCAAGTTCATTGTGTTGCGTTTTCCAACACTCCAGACCTGGTTTCTCTGAACCCTCAATAATTATACCAAAGAAACAGACTAAAAAATCCTTTTGAAATCTGGAGCTTTGTCTACTTTTGGCTTATGACCAGTGTACCATTATTTTCAAACATAATATATACTTGTTAATGTTTAGCATTTTATTCACTGTGTACATGTATTTTTTTTTTGTACCCAAGGCTTTTCTTACCCAGTCTCCACTTCATACACAAGTTGATTGTCAATTGTGAATAGGTTGTAGATGTATAAGCGTGATAAATCTTCCCCAACACACTGACCTTGCTTTACATGCTGGGAAGAGGCCTTGATTGCAATCATATTCCTACCACCCTTAATTAAAGCATGTGCAAAAACCAATCATATAAAATTAGTAAAAGACCTATATTTTCATAACAATAAACACTTTACATTGAAACTGCATCTACAACACATCGATCCGTCATTGTGCCTTGACTTATACATTTTCCTTTAGAACATTTTACTGATCAAAATGAATGATATATTACTGTTTTCAAAGGGATGTGCACATTTACAAATGCTGTTCTCTTAATTTACACATGCGATTATTTTAATGATAAAATTGCAAACATTTAAAAGTAGTTTAATAATTAAACATATTTTATATTAGTAAATATATGTATGAGAATTGACATACAAATGACATTAAAACAATGTATTTCAAATAAAAAAGAAAACATGGGGCATAATATGATGCTTATTAACAAACAGATGTAAAGAATGTGGCATCATCTACATGTTACAAATTGTAGTGTCCTGACAATATCAAAATAAATTTTCTATGGAAATGTTATTCGACCTTTAATAAACCAAAATCATTCTCTTATATTTAGGTGATAAATGTTCTGCAAACCACTATCAGTATTTTAAAGGAAGCTGTATGTATTCAGATGTGCATGGAACACATTACATTGTGAATTCAAAAGAGTAAAAATGTTGTTACTAATATAGGTGGGTCCTACACTAATTACTACATGGGAGATTAACATGCTAACTTGCAATACTGTTTGAACTGCTTCCATAGACTCCTCAATTTATGCTTTCCTGTAGTCACCGCCAAAGGGGCACCTATAGTAGATGGGTGTGGTGTTCAGCCCAATAGGAATCTGGTCTGGATTCCAAATCTACAGAGAAAAAAGGGAATTGGGGGCACAGGAAAAAAAAGGGAACTGTAGTGTTAGCTGTATTCTCAGCACTACAGTGTCCATCTGTGCCATAAATCCCCCTACTACCACAATGAAAGTGTTAAAAACATTTAGCAACTTACCTGTTTCCAGCACTGAGGCATATCATCGCTAGCTCACTGTGTGGCTCCTCTGATGTCAGCGCGTGGGAGAAGTTAATATGCATGTGCGGCAAAAAACGCTTCCTTATTACTACTACTTCATAGGAAAGCATTGAATCAATGCTTCCAATAGGGATTTAAAAGTTGCTGGAAGTCCTAACGCATAGCATGAGGACATCCAGCATTGTTTCACAGAGTTAAACTCCATTAAATACAGGCAGAGCCTCTGGTGGCTGGGAGACAGCCTCTAGAGGCAGCCTAAACACTGCAATGAAAACAGCAGTGTGGCTGCATGGGCATGATTTATACACCAAAACTGGTTCAATTTTCCTTTTCAGACACAAAATCACTTGAACTGCATTAAGACATAAATTATAGCAAGGTATTAAAATACATCATATCATCCCTGCCAGTACGTAAAGAGATAGAGGCTTATCCTATTATTAAGGACTCTAGACTCTAAAAACTAAAACCTCACCTCAGCAACTAATCCTATCTTTTTGTCCAAGGACCAGAGCACAGGTCACCTTAGTACTGCACCTGACCAATTTTGACCATTAATTATGGTCAGTCAATGGACAATGCATGTACGACATATATTCTTATGTGGATATGAAGTTTTAAAGTAAGACACCAATCTTACTCACAAGAGAAGACAAAAAAAAAAGCATTTTGCTGATACTGTATTGATGTCTTTGAGAACCAATGTTCTACAGTACTTGAATCATAACCTTCAATTTTCTACCGTGATTATTTTAAAATCTGCAATCAAAGCGGTAAATATTTTTATGCAAATCACCGACAATTTGAATTGAGAATATGCCAATTTGTTATCAAGTTTAAAACAAAGGTTTCTCTTCCCAAAGTGCTATCTTTTAAGAACAGATAAATCAACTCTGACCTTCCAAAGAGACATCTAGATCCTAAAGAGTTCTAATAATCATATATTGCTCAATGACAAAAATACATATATGGAATAAAATACACATTTCAAGTATATATTCGGTGATAATGTTCAGGTATATTTAGGTGTACTTGAACATTTAAAAGCGTATTTTAACTGTTGTAGTACGAAATGTGTACCAAGTGTTGATAAAATACATACCAGCAGCCCTGGAAAAAAATTCTCTACCAGCCCATTAATGCATTGCACCAGCATAGTGTGCAGATATGGAACTGAAAACTATCACTCAAACGAGTGGATTTGTTGTAAGCAGACGTGCACAGGGCCGGCGCTTCCTATAAGGCGAACTAGGCAGCCGCCTAGGGCGCCATATAGGAGGGGGCGCCCTGCGCCCCCATCGCCGGCCCTTTAAATTCTGCAGCCGCCTGAGCGCTCTATAGAGAGCGCTCAGGCGGCTGCCACAGTGCCTCACCTCCCCTGCCCTGTAGCGTGGCTCCTCTCCGGTCCGCGGCCCGGCGGGACTGACAGGAAGTGCACAGTCAGTGTGCACTTCCTGTCAGTCCCGCCGGGTCGCGGACTGGAAAGGAGCTCGGCCATGCTACAGGGCAGGGGAGGTGAGGTGAGGAGATGCTGATGGGAGGGGGAAGGGGGGAAATCATTTGATTGCAGGGAGGGGGGGAGATCATTTGATGGCAGGGAGGGGTGGAGATCATTTGATGGATGGGGGATCATTTGATTGCAGGGAGGGGGAGATCATTTGATGGATGGGGGGATCATTTGATGGATGGGGAGATCATTTGATTGCAGGGAGGGTGGGAGATAATTTAATGGGATGGGGGAAATCATTTGATTGCAGGGAGGGGGGGAGATCATTTGATGGATGGGGAGATCATTTGATGGGATGGGGAGATCATTTGATTGCAGGGAGGGGGGGAGATCATTTGATGGGAGGGGAGATCATTTGATGGGGAGATCATTTGATTGCAGGAGTGGGGGGAGATGATTTGATGGGAGGGGGGGAGATGATGGAGGGGGGATATGATCTTGATGGGAGGGAGGGGGAGATGATGGAGGGGGAGATGATGGGAGGGAAGGAGTGGGGGAGATGATTAGGGGAGAAGAAGAAAAGATTACGGGGGAGAAGAAGCGATTACAGGGAGGGAAGGGGGGGAGAAGATTACAGGGAGGGGGGAGAAGAAGAAAAGATTACAGGGGTGAGAAGAAGCGGAGAACACAGGGAGGCGGGGGAATAAGAGGAAAACACGGGGGGAGAAGAAGAGGAGAACACGAGGGGTGGGAGATGAGAACGAAGGGGAGGGAGAGACCACTAAAGGATGGAGGGGGCGGTGGAGAGACCACTAGGGGAGGGGTGTGAGGAGAGACCGCTAAGGGAGGGGGGTGGAGGATAGACCACTAGGGGAGGGTGGGGGGAGAGGAGAGACCACTAATGGAAAGTCAGGGAGAAAAGGAGACCACTAAGGGAGGTGGGGGGGAGAGGAGAGACCACTAAGGGGCAGGGGAGATCTCTAAGGAATGGAAGGGAGAGCTCTATAGGACAGGGGGACAGGGAGCTCTTTCACACCACGCGCGCACACACACACACACACACACACACAATGCATCCCTATACACACAGAAACACAACATGCTTCCCTTACACAGAGAGAAACACACAATGCAACCCTTACACATAAAGACAATGCATCCTTTGCACATATACACAGAAACACACAATGCATCCCTTACACACACATGCAAACACACACTGCTTCTCTTACACACACACACAGAAACACAATGCATCTCTTACACACACTCAACGCACCCCTTACAGATACAAACACAGATTCACACAATCCCTTACACACAACAAGAAACACACAATACATCCCTTATACACACACACACACACACACACACACACACTGCTTCCACTACACACAAACACACTGCATCACCTACACAAACTGGTATCCCTATACACTACATTCCGTAAGCACACACATTAGATCCTCTACAGTAACACATAACAAATCCCCTACACACTCTACTCCCTGTGAGTTCATGGGTGGAACATGTAGGTGGACTTATGGGTGGGCTTTATGGGCATACTCACCGTCAGGCCCTGGGGCCCAGACCTTGAGCTATGTAAGAGGCCCCAAAAAATGGAGCTGCTTCCCGTTCTCCCAGAACATTGAATTTTGTGACCACAGTTACAAACAGCCTCCAGAGATCCTATTCTACACCAGACCAGTGGAGCCAGACTGCAGCCAGAGCCCATCACCATCCTGATCTGATTGTAAGTAGGCAATCTAGTATATTATTAGTGACACTAATCTCTAATTTTCCTCACATTAAATGGACACTATAGTCCCCAGAACCACTGCAGCTTAATAAAGTTGTTCTGTTGTCTATAGTTTGTCTATAGTTTGTCCCTGCAGGCTTTTCAATGTAAACACACACTGTGTGCAGCACTGGCATTAGGGGGGGGGGGGCGGCAAATCCTTCTTTTGCCTAGGGCGGCAAAAATCCTTGCACCGGCACTGGACGTGCATTTACATATAATACATGTTTCAGTACAACTACCTTGACGTAGTAAACAAAGTTTCCTAATTGGACTGAAATTGTGAATGTATGCCATTGCACAGCAGTAAAAAAATGAAGTAACAAGAGTGTGCTCTTCACTTTGGCTGACAACTGGATGATCTCAGTCAATGCCTATTCAATTCCCATAGGAAAGCATTGGGAGGCTATTGCTCATGTGTGGCAAATCACAGTGTTTCACCGCACCAATCAGCATCTCCTCATAGAGATAGCCTTGCATTAATGCATCTCTATGGGGTGCGTTCAGGGCCTCCATGCAGAGAGTGTAGATGCTCAACATAGATTCTCAACACACTGTGCAGCACTGGACAAGGAAGCAGCTGTAGTGGCAGTCTGAGTGACTGTCACTAGAGATGTTCCTAGGCAGCAATGTAAACACTGCCCTTTCTTTGAAAAGGTAGCATTTACAGTGCTCAGTCTTCAAGGACAGGCTATAGACACCAGAACCACTACATTAAATTGTAGTAGTTCTGGTGACTACAGTGTCCCTTTAATACAAAGTCTCATTAGCCCTCCCATGTGTCTCAGTAATCCCCCCCACTCATGTGTCTAATTAGCCCTCCAGCCCTCCATGTGTCCTATTACCCTCCATGTGTCCCTATACCCCCTCCCAGCCCTCCATGCATCCCATTAGCCCTTTCCCAGCCCTGTATGTCTTACTAGCCCTCCCATGTGTCTCAGCAGCATCCCCATATGTGTCCTATGAGCCTATGTGTCCCATTAGCACCCAACCCACCATGTGTTCTATTAGCCCTCTCTCCCAGCCCTCCATGTGTCCCACTAGCCCCCCTCCCAGCCCTTCATATGTCCCTATAGCCCCTTCAGCCCTTCATGTGTCCCTATAACCCCTTCCAAGCCCTTCATGTGTCCCTATAACCCCTCCATCATTTTATTCAAGGGAAACAGGACTTTCATTTAGCATCAAAAATGTAGGTATGAAACATAATTTAATATGAATAAAACATTTAAAAATAGGAAAAAATAAGAATTAAAAAAAAATTGTTCTACATGACATTGTAACTGTGATTGTCATAATACTGTTTGCTTTTACTGCAATAAAATACACATATTTGTATTAAGCGATGTCTCACGTGTAAAACAATACCCACTATGTACAGGTTTAATGGTGTTTTGGGAAGTTACAGAGTCAAATATAGTATGTTAAATTTTTCTGTTTTTTCACATTGAAATTCGCCAGATTGGTTACGTTGCCTTGGAGACCGTGTGGTAGCCCAGGAATGAGAATTACCCCCATGATGGCATACCATTTGCAAAAGTAAACAGCCCAAGGTATTGCAAATGGGGTATGCCCAGTCTTTTTTAGTAGCCACTTGGTCAGAAACACTGGCCAAAGTTAGTGTTAATATTTGTTTGTGTGAAAAATGCAAAAAACTAATTTGAATGCCAATTTTGGCCAGTGTTTGTGACTAAGTGGCTACTAAAAAAGACTGGACATACCCCATTTGCAATACCTTGGGTTGTCTACTTTTGCAAATGGTATGCCATCATTTTCATTCTTGGGCTACCATACGGTCTCAAAGGCAACATAGCCAACCTGGCGAATTTCAATGTGAAAAAACTGAAATGCAAGCCCTATATTTGACTCTGTAACTTTTGAAAACACCATAAAACCTGTACATGTTATACTCGGGAGACTTTGCTGAACACAAATATTAGTGTTTATATCTATATTAATTTTAAAATACAGTTAGAACGAATTTACACCTAAATATGTTTTTTATTTTTTTATTATTTTTTTATTAAATTTTTTAACGTATTTACATATGTTTTATATTATATATAAATATATATATAATGAAAATTATATATATATTTTATCAATATCATTGTACGTGTATTTTGATATAAATATATATAACTATTTTAACATTTATTTTATTTATTTTCAGGCATCAGGGGGAGTACCTGTCATTCCAGGCACTCCCCCTGCTGGTACTGCCTTGGACGGCTATGCCGTCCATGTGATCGCGAGGTCCTTTCAAGGACCTCGTGATCACATGGCCCCGGGGGGGCAAAGAGGATGGAGGTATGAGTCCCCATACCGCGATCGCTGGCAAAGTACATAGGACGGATTGGGCATTCTGTGCCGCCTTCTAGCGTTTAGAGCCAGTTTCCTAAGGACGGCATAGAACGCCCGCCGTCCTTAAGGTTTAAGATATTTTATGATTCATGTTCTACATGACAGTTTAATTATGAATGCCATAATACTGTTAATTGTTACTGCAATAAAACACACATATTTGTATTCAACAATGTCTCACGAGTACAACAGTACCCCCATCTCCAAGTTGTTTGGTATTTTGGAAAGTGACATGGTCAAATATAAGCCAGAATGGCTATGTTGCCTTTGAGACCATTTGGCCGCCTAAGAATGAGAATTAACCCCATCATGGCATTCCATTTAGAAAAGTAGACAACCCAGGGTATTCAAAATGGGGTATGTCTAGTCTTTTTTTTTGGAGCCACTTAGTCACAAACCTTAGCCAAAGTTAGTGTTTATATATATTTTTTTTTTGCATTTTTCACACAAAAACTGCACATTCACTGACGATATGATCTTCATCATACATTTTGATGTTTTAAAACACTCATACTTCTGTTCAGTGAAGTCTCTTGTGTACTCCCTAATTGATTTATCCTAATTTGATCTCAATTATCTCTCGAAAACAAAGACTCTTGGAAAAGAAACCATTGTGTTCTTGATTTGGAAACCCCAAGTTATGGGCAATGCAAAAAAGCCATGTGTGGCAGAATAAACTTCGTTGTACTCCCAAAACTGTGTGTTGTCCAGTTACTGGGGAGGAGGTGGGCTATTTACTTGGCAATTTCTTGTTCCTGATTTCTGCTCTTGGTGATCCAGTGGAGAAAGGTCCCTGCCAGGACCAGGGGCTCTGCTACATTTGTTGGCATCGTTGGGATCCAGAGCTCACGGAGGAACAAGAGCCACAGTGGATGGTTAGCAGTACCAGATGGACTATGGATGGAGACTGACTACAGGATCCTGAAACAGTCTACGGTAAAGTATCTCCTAGAGGTAAGAGGGATAGCGGCAAATAATAATAAGAAGGCCACCCTCATTGCCGAACAGATGGTGAAATATCAAATGGACAGCGCTTCGGATCAGTGCGAACAGGAGACGAACAAATTTACAATTTTTTAAAATCTTTTCATGGAAAAAACCTGTCACTGTCAAACCTGTCAATTATTGCCCCAACCATGTCAGAAGTCCAGGGGTTCATGCTAAAATGGAACGAAAGACAAACTCCCGAAAGGACCCAGGCGGTAACCATATTGCAAGAGGGAAAGCAAAAAATACCCTATGGTGCTTGTGACAAACTCCCCTTCCCACTTGAGTTTGCCATGAGCTCCTGGAGGAGCCTACTTGCCAGCCTCCTGCCACAGACTACGGGCCCTGCAGGGAAACCTGTAAAAGACTACTAAACTTGAACGACCGTTAGCACTTATTTCATGGAACTGTTTTGGGCATAGGACCATGTGCACGGTGTAACGGATCACCTGGCTCTCCGACTGGGTACCTCCGTTGATGGATGCTCCAAGCGTTTCCTGAGGACTCCAAGCACTCTGGCAGACACCACAATCACCGAACCAGAGCAGCGTATACCTTCTCTCAAGCATATGAATGCTATAAACAGCTGAATAGGCAAAAACCGTATGGATGGGTTTAGACTCCTAGCAGTCAAACTGGAACAGCATACAATAACTCCTTCCCCAATAATGAGACGACACTTCACTTTGAGGGTTAAGCAGGAACTCTAGGTTTATTCACACCACCTCCTTTTAAGACATTCTCCCATGCAAGGGAGGGATTTACAATAATTAGTACAACAGCCAATCCCATACCTGTTACCTCCCACACATCTCCTCCCCTTAGATTAACACTTAACATAATTATACAGTACACACTTTTCCCCAATTCTTGGATGTACCCCAAATATGGGGGGTACACCTTTAAATGTTACATCCCCTGGTAGCCCTGATCTGGGTGAGACACATATCCAAAAATCACCCAGATCGGACCAGGGGTTCGGGAATTATGGAGGGTTAAAGTTTTGACCGACTTCATGGCAAAAGTATCCGAAAATAGTTCCATGTATTTTGGCCCTGCAGTCGGTCATAGAAAAGGGAATGAAAACACATGAATTGCCTGGGTTATAGAACCTGGGGAGGGTTTAAACGAATTCCCTTGTTCGTGGGGTTCTTTCTATCGAACGGCGGGTCATTCGGTAGTTTCCACACGAATTCATGGAAGTCTGGAGGTCTCAGCGGTGTTTGCCTAGTCAAGTGTCCGATTTTAGTTCCAGACACTCGACGGCAAAACACCGCTGTTCGGGAGTTTAAGATGGCGGCCGCCACGTGTTCGTTTCCCGAATGGCGGCCCCCCAGAGGACAAAGAACACATTACACAGATTGCCAATTACCCGTTTGCAACATTGTTGCAAACGGGTAATTGGAGGCACACTTATTCCCGGGTGGTCTGGCTGTTCGGCAGTTTCACTCAATATAATGAATGGAGTGATTCTACCGAACAATCAGTCGAATGCTGCATAAACATATACAATTTAGCCGGGCACACAGTAACATACATAATATAAAAGACATCCTTCCTGTAATCTGCTTCCAAGTCTTAAAGGGGTATTGTTCCTAAAAGTCATAATATGTCCCCGGATGGCCCTTAAAGGGCCAGTAGCAGCAATATAGAATACCACATGCCCAAATATTGCATTAAAAGTACAAATTTACCAGGGGCCATAGTCAGCAGGTAGGAGGCGGGCAGCCAGGCCTCTCCAATGTCCAGTGGCGAGGCAGGTTCCGCCACACACAGTGAATCAAAATTATGACTTCCATGAAAATTCCGAACCCCTGAACCGATCTGGATAATTTTTTAATATGTTGGCCACCCAGATTGGGGTTATCAGAGGATGTAACTTTTGTGGGGTTTTTATGTGTTTTAAATGCATTTTTTGTTTAAATATTGTATGTTTTTCTGTGCCTGGATATAATTATTTCCAGTTCCTGACTCAATTATTTCTCAGGTACAGAGGTTTGTAACTTGTAACTAGTCCCCTCTCAGGTCCAGGTAAGGGATTATCCTGTTTGTGTGGGAGTGTCAGGGGCGTGCTTAACTGTGTCAGGAATTGTATAAAAGCAGGCCATCTGGCCAGATTAAAACATTCCAGCTTGTACGCCCAGAACTATGTGTCGTCTGGTTACTGGGAGGGGAAAGGGCTAATCACTGTTCCAGCTTGTTCCAGTGTGCAGGATTCAACAGGTAAAGTCTTTGTAAGGGCTAGAGCTCCCAGGACTGAGTGTCATCCAGGGCCTGGGATTGGTTGGAGTGAGTTCCCCATTCGGCTCCAGGACGGAGTGGTTCCAGGACCCCAGTCAAGCCACAGTGACTGAGGGCAGAAGTGCTGCGGTTTGTCCCCTATTCCAGCTAGGAAGCACTCCTTGGCAGAGGTACCCAGCCGGGGTACAGGGAGCTCCGTTACATTGGTTGGCAGTGGTGGGATGGCTTCCTCATGTTGGGGGAAAATCCAGAACACCCCTGGGACTCCTGCACATCTTCTAGAGTGGAACAAACATGGTGCCCAGTTACACTGATGCAGAGTTTGAGCTTCTATGGACCCAACCCCTCTGAAAAGACAAACATACAGAGCACGGGGAAAATAATGGCAGAGCACCTGCAGCACAAAGCAGAGCTGGCAAACCAGTTGGCACATTGGGAGAGATCTCAACGGCAGTGTGCAGTCCAGGGAGAGAAGCGTGTTGACCTTCCTCCCCAGCGGCAGAGTGTGTTACAGGGAGTGGAGACAACCGGTCTCACTCCCCAGCAGCAGTGTGCAGTCCAGGGAGAAAAGAGTGTCGTCCTTCCTCCCCAGCGGCAGAGTGCGTTATTGCGAGAAGAGAAGGTCTGTCTCTCTCCCCAGCAGCAGTGTATCATGCAGGGAGAGGGGACAATTGGTCTCTCTCCCCAGCAGCAGCCAGAGTTACAGGGAGAGAAGTGTGTCATCCTTTCTCTACAGCGGCAGATTACGTTATTGGGAGATGAGATTGTCGGTCTCTCTCCCCAGCGGCAACCGGAGACACCTTGGGAGGGGACAGTCGGTCTCGCTCCCCAACCCCAGGGAAAGATAGAGGGAGTGAAGATGGTCGGTCCCACTCCCCAGCAGCTGGGCCTACAGGTCTGGTGGGCAGCCTGTCCAGATCCCCAACTGCGGAATCCCATCCAAGATGAGGATGCCAAAAGCAGTCTTCCCCAAGAGCAGGGTGAGAGCCTGGGAGAAGGGGGTATCGTCCCTCCCCAGCCACAGTGGCAATGGCAGTGAGAGTTGATTCCTTTCCCCAGCGCCCAATTCCTAACCGTCTCCCGGGTGCAGTGGAGGGAACTACAGCCTCCACTGACACCCACCCAGCATAAGAGCTGGCATCAGAGCATAGCGCAGCTGGCCTCTGCCCTACCTGTCCTTTTGTTCTGGGGCCTGATGACCCCCCCATCCAACCCAGCTGAACCGCTGGCTACGGGGCAGAGTGCCGCTGGCTTCTGCCCACCAAGCACTAATGGCTACATAAGTGAGGTTCAGGGAGAGGAGATTGTCGGTCCCTCTCCCCAGTGGTAGGAGTTACCTCCTAGAGTGAGGAATTGCGCCCTACGTCCCCTGTGACAACTTGGTCCCCCCAGGGGGAAGTGCAGGACCATGGACCATAGGACCATGTGACCATGTGCACGGTCGGTCAAAATTATGACTTTCATAAAAATTCCAAACCCCTGAACCGATCTAGGTAATTTTTGAATATGTTGGTCACCCAGATTGGGGATGTAACTTTTGTGGGGGGTTTATGTGTTTTAAAGGTATTTTGGGAGTTTTGTCATATTGTATGTTTTTCTGTGCCTGGAGAAAATTGAGGTGTCAGGGGCGTGCTTAACTGTGTGTGGAATTGTATAAAAGCCATCTGGCTAGATTAAAACACTCCAGCTTGTACTCCCAGAACTATGTGTCGTTTGGTTACTGGGAGGGGAAAGGGCTAATCACTGTATGTCGTCCAGTGCCTGGGAGTGGATAGAGCGAGTTTCACATTCGGCTACAGGACGGAGTGGTTCCAGGACCCCAGTCAAGCACCAGCGACTGTGAGCAGAAGTTCTGCAGTTTGTCCCATGTTCCAGCTAGGAAGAGGTCCTTGATAGAGGTACACAGCTGTGGTACAGGGAGCTCCGTTACAGTGCTTTTAAAAACTTTGTGGAGGCTGTGAAGGAGATTGATGCGTTCCTCGTAGACTTTGAAAGACAGTGTGCATTTCATAGGATCTGTCCCAAAGTCTGGGTTCCGCTTTTGGCAAGCAGACTGTCAGGGAGGGGCAGCCAAAGCTTACCAAACAGTCCCTGATGAGGATATTTGGGACTATGTTCGGGTAAAGACAGTAATACTAGCCAGGTATGCCATCACTCCGGATGCATACCGCAGGCAGTTCAAAGAGATGAGCTACACAGAGCCGCCCTGGGATTGATACAAGCCCACCAACTAAGCACCAGGGAACTGAATTTGGAAAGGAGGTGGCCACTGACCCCATGCTGCAGGTATACAGGGACCGGGTGTCAGGATTACAGTTGATCCAGCACGCAGAGATGTGTCACACCTAGGATTAAGGGTAACATCTAACCAGACCTTAGAATGGCCGGACTTAACGTACCTAAGAATAGTCAATATACCGGTCGAGGTGAGGGACACAGAATGGAACACAGCGATAAGGGAATGCCAATAATCAAGAATACCAGAAGTCAGGGAAGTAAAACAAAGCCAAAGTTAATAAACAGAAACACGATACGGAACGTACGCACTGAAACCATGTAAGGGAAACCACAACATGGCAATGAAGAAAACTAAAAATGTATTTAAATAAGCCTCCTTCATATCCGATTGGCCATAACCGGCCTTTGACCCTAGAACGTGCGTGCGCGTCTTTTGCGTGACGTCACACGCACATTAACGTTGTCATTACTGTGGGTGGACGTGGTGCTATAAAATGGCGCGGATCCGCAGTGGCTGGCATCCATCAACATTTTGCAGGAGTCAGGTATACTGGCACAGGGTTGCTGAGCAGCACTTCCGTTATTGCCAGGAAGGCAAGGATGAACATGTGACACCGGGTCACCCCCAGTTAGGCTGGGTTAGAGGGAGAGAGGTATTTGTGGGACAAAGGACTTCTTTACCGAGAAGCAGAGAGGGTAGTGGCTGGGTCGAAACTGATCCCCAGCAGGCAGCTAGTGGTACCTCAGAGGTATAGGCAGGAACTGCATTCCGCTATCCAGACACTTAGGGGTTAGCCGAACAGGGTATTGTGCAATACTTGCCAGAGAGTAGGTAAGAGGTGAAATCGCCGGAAGGCAAAACTCCGCCCTCTCCCAATTATTGAGGAACCGTTTAGCATGGTAGCTGTGGATCTAGTCTTACCTTTATCTTAGTCTAGTCCTCCATCAAAAAAGATATCTTCACAGTGGTGAACTACACGACCAGATACCCCGAGGCAATGGCTCTGACCAACATGTAGAGACGGTTGCAAAAGCCCTGATGCAAATCTTCTCTTGCATGGGATTTCCCTGGGAGATAGTGTCAGATCAGGATGCTCAATTTACTGCAGAGTTCACACCAACTCTGGAGAGTCTGCGGCGTTAAGTCGATTATCAGCTCGCCTTACCACCACCAAACTAATGGCCTATGTGAACGGTTCAATGGACATTGACGCAAATGCTCCGAATGTTCGTGACCACCAGGGAGAGATTCCTACCGCACCCCCAGTGAGGTGCCCCAGGAATCCACAGGGTTCTCCCTGTTCAAGCTACTCTATGGGAGGCAAGTGAGAGGGCTCTAGACCTTATCAGAGAACACTGGGAAGGGGATACCAGCCAGGACAGGGCCCCCATAATTCTATATGTGCTGGAGTTCCGTGACCGCTTGGAGGAATTGACTAAAACCGTTGAAACAAACCTCCAGGTGGTGCAGAACCGCCAGCGCATATGGTACGATCAGGGTGTCTGGGACCGTAGCTTTCGGGTAGGATAGAAAGTTTTCATTTTAAAACCTGTCTATAATGACAAGCTACAGGCAGCCTTGCAGGGCTCATACTAGGTGGTAGAGCAGAAATGCCACAAATGATCAGCCCTTACTCTGATCCAGGACGGTGACACATGCTCGATGTGAACATGTTAAAGCCCTACCATGAAAGAGCGAAGGAAGTGGCAGCGATCTGTGCCCCTGCCTCCGAAGACTTCGATAACCTTCCTGTACCTGACCTCCTAGAGGACAGGAGTCAGAAAAGCGAGTTACAGGAGATCAGGTTGGGAGAAAAGCTGAGCCCTTAGGAGCGTACACAGATACTGCAGTTATTAGAGGAGAAGAAAGCCACCTTCTCCAATGTGCCTGGATACACACCTTTGGCCACTCACCGGGTAGAGACACCAAGTCAACTCCCACTACACCAACCCCCATACCGAATCCCTAAATCGGTACGGGAGAATATGCGTAAGGAGATCCACGAGATGCTCTAACTGGGGGTTATTGCTCTTACAGCCCCTGGGCCTCCCCAGTAGCCCTAGTGCCGAAACGGGATGTACAACCCATTTTTGTGTAGACTTCCGGAGGTTAAATGATAGTAATGTATCGGACGCCTATACCATGCTTAGGGTAGATTAATTGCTAGACAGGATGGTTAGGGGTCAGTACCTCACTACAATTGATCTTTTTAAGGGGTACTGGCAGATCCCCCTAGTCACCGAAGCCATCCCTAAGTTACCCCGTTCAGCTTGCACCAATTTCTGGTCATGCCGTTCGGGAAAAAAAATGCTCTGACTATGTTCCAGAGGAGGGTGGACCAGCTCCTAGATGGGTTTCAAGACTATGCCTGTGCATATCTGGATGATATCGCCATCTTCAGCGATACCTGGTAGGAATACTTGGCCCATATGGGAGCAGTCCTAGATAGGATTAGGGAAGCAGGCTTAACGCTTAAGCCCAGCAAATGTAATATAGGCATGGCTGAGATACAGTGCCTCGGTCACAGAGTGGGATGCAAGCAGCAGAAGCCCGAGACCGCTAAGATTGAGGCAGTGGCCAGGTGACCTACACTGTCAGGGTATTTATATCGGCAGACATCTTGTGCTATGATAGAAATTAAAAGTGTATATTCTGAGTCACTCTGAACAGAGCAGACTCCATTTTGTTATTTTCAAGTTAACAAAAAGACACAAGATTTCTATCTGTAAAACTAACCACTTTGCCAGAGCTAAATGAATGCATAGTATAAACAAACCAAGTGATAAGGAACGGGGGTTGGATAGACTGTCTAAAATGCTAATGGAATATAATCAATTCTAAACCCAGACATTTGGGACAGAGAAGATTAAATAATTTAATTTTTTACTGTCTATATGTAAGGTCCCATTGTAAGTTACGGGTCAAAACTCAGAATTTGCCAGACACATAGTCTGGACAAAACTTAAAGAAACTGTTTGATCTGAAAGGAGTTATGGCACTATAAAGATAGGCAAAATGACGTCAAAATAGCCACCAGGAAAAGTTAACTCTTTCCTGGATAGGTATGTTTAGTGGGACAAGACTGCCCTCTATAGACCAAATAACTAAATTGCGATCTGGAAGATAACCACACCTCTAGTGCTTCTATTGGGTTATCAACTGATGACGTACAGAGAGTCTGGCCCTTTAAAAGTTAAGACAAAGGGAAGACAGAGGAATGCAAAGGAGAAGGAAAAAGAGGAGAGAGGAATTGGAAGTTTGGGGACTCCAACTCGGACAACATCTGAGACTAACACTCTACTCTTAAAACTCTAACACTTAGAATTTCACTGACTTTCTAACCAACACCACCTTTCACCATAACTCAATGCAGAGAGACATCCAAATAAGTTCCTGAGACTATCTACCAATCGGATGAAATATCTACTCAACTGGTAATTATACTGGTTTCATTTAATTAATTAAATTAATTAAAATGTATTAATAGCATTATATATGACTGGATAAAGCACGGTCAGATTTCCATATTAAGAAATCTTAGTTAACTAAAGAATATATAGTTATAAACATTCCATTCTGCAGGTGGAATTAAGAATAATTATATATTAAGGTGATATTATCACGTGTTAGCATACCGCTGTTTTTATCCAGGTGTATTGATTTGCTCTAATTTAAGATAAGATATCTTTTAGACAAATTAAATTCTGCTTATACAATATGGTAGATTCTCTTATTGGATGGTTCCAGGAAATGACTAATGAACTGGTTTAAATGTATTTTATTTAAAATTACATAAGAATAGATCTTAACTATCTAGGAGATCTGGCCAGCATTGAAAGGGTTATTCTAACTGTTAGCCAGGGTTTTATGGCCCTTTGCTGTGAAAAGCTTTCAGTCTGTGTTAAAGATACCTCATAAATCAGAAGACTTGACAGAAAATGCTGTTTAGCCATTGAAATGTGTATACCCATTCCTCTGTATTGCATATCATTTTATACTGGATATTCATTGATTATTGTCAAGCATGTTACATATTATATTATTATTAATTGTTATTATAAATAAAATCTATTTTTATAATATTGTGATATATTATTTATATGAAATACTTCTCACTTACGATTACGATCTTTGGGATCTGAGAATTGAATTATTGGGCAATTCTCAACTGTTTACTATTATTATCCCATAAATATCCCCACAACACCCAGGACAAAGACTCAGGTGTTAGCCTTCCTTGGGATGGCAGGGTATTATAGTAAGTGTGAGCCCAATTATAGTGCCCTGCCCAAGCCCCTTACAGATCTTACCGGTAAAAACCTTCCCCGCCAAGTAGTCTGGCACCTGGAGTGTGAGCAGGCATTCCAGCAGTTAAAACAGGCCCTTGTGAATGTCCCTGTCTTATCAGCTCCCAATCCAACTAAACGTTTTCTTATTCATACCGATGCTTCTATGTTTGTATTAGGAACCGTATGGAACCAAGTCGGCCCCGATGGTGGAGAGCATCCCGTGGCTTCCGCTGCCATCAAGCAGTAATGCCTAACCATGGAGTGGCCCCTGAAAAAGTTACAGCCCTATTTGTACGAACAACCATTCTCCTTGCTCACGGATCACAACCTGTTGGTATGGCTGAACCCGGTGGCAGGAGACAACGCCAGGCTGCTGTGCTTGAGTTTGACGCTGCAACCTTTTGACTTCACAATCCATTACCGCCCCGGGAAACAAAATTTAATTGTCCAGACAGACAGAACTTGAAAAGTGATCCTGTGAGCACCCCCGGACATCCCCAAGCTGTTCCGTCATTCCCTAATGTTCGATTGTCTGTACCCCCTTGTTCGTCTTCTGAGCGACTGGTGTGTGGTCCCTTGTTATGCCCCAGTGAACACCGACCTCCCTTGGCTGTTAACCACAAATTAACAACTTGACTCCTTTGCTTGAGTGCTTTCCCTGGGTGGCCGCCATTCGTATAACCAAAGTCACATGGTCCAGTGCATTGTGGCCATTTTGTCTCCCGAATACAGGCAGCGTTACCTGGTCATCGAACGCCTGTTTTCGGCCTTGCATCTCCACGTACCCAGGCAAAGATGGTACCGCTGCTCGTCCCACATCCCGACCACCTAGACGAACTGTGTTCGCTCCATAGCAGCCAGGGGGCTACAAATGGGGTATGTCCAGTCTTTTTTAGTAGCCACTTAGTCACAAACACTGGCCAAAATTGGCGTTCAAATTAGTTTTTTGCATTTTTCACACACAAACAAATATTGACACTAAATTTGGCCAGTGTTTGTGACCAAGTGGCTAGTAAAAAAGACTGGACATACCCCTTTTGCAATACCTTGGGTTGTCTACTTTTGTAAATGGTATGCCATCATCGGGGTAATTCTGATTCCTGGGCTACAACACGGTCTCAAAGGCAACGTCACCAATCTGGCGAATTTCAATGTAAAAAAACTAAAAAATTTAACATGCTATATTTGACCCTGTAACTTCCCAAAACACCATAAAACCTGTACATAGGGGGCACTGTTTTACACGTGAGACATCGCTGAATGCAAATATGTGTATTTTATTGCAGTAAAAGCAAACAGTATTATGACACTCAAAGTTAAAATGTCACATAGAACTATTTTTTTTTTAATTCTTATTTTCTCCCATTTTTTAAATATTTTATTTATATTAAATTGTGTTTCATACCTAAATATATGATGTGAAATGAAAGCCCCGTTTCCCGTGAATAAAATGATATATAATAAGTGTGGGTGCACATAATATGAAAAAGGCGAATTACACCTGAACAGACATATAGCGCAAAGTCAAGTTTTTGGTTACGTTTTGTTTTGATCACAACGTGTTCATTTGGCTCAGTTCTTAAGGGATTAATACTTAGGTGCCAACCCGCTTAGTGTAAATAATCCCCCAAAATTGGGGTGCACTCAAAGGTTTTTCAATCAGTGAAATAGTTTAATCAATCCATCAGTGCATCAAATTACAAAAAACAGCGTCCTGAATCTAGAATCTCGTAACTCCCCAATTATCTTCTTTGGTAACCCAATAGGTAAAGCTTGCATTTTGTCTTGGTTCAATTTGTAGTGGGACAGGACCTCAAAATCTCCACAACAGAGCCAGTATGTGGGGTAGTGCCTGGTATGGGTCTGAGAGTGCTATAAAAATGTAATCTGTGAAGAGGGCAAGGCGATAGTCCCTCCCATGCATGTGAATGCCCTTTATGTGTACATGAACTCTTATTTTCTGTGCTAGTGGCTCAAGGGAGAAAATATAGAGCAGTGGGGGAAGTGGGCAGCCCTGTTGGGTCCCGTTAGTGATGGGAAACGTGTTGGAAAGGAATCCGCTGCATGATACTTTGGCTGCTGGGGTCGTATACAAAGCCATGATCCTCTCTATGAGTGATCGTGGAAAACCGAATTTGGAGAGTGCCTTTTGCATATATACCCAGTTCAGCCTATCAAAGGTCTTTTCTGCATCTAACGCTAAGAAAAGGCCTGTGCCTCCCCTTCTCTCTAGTCCCGCCAGGATATTCAATACTTTTCTGGAATTATCTGACCCCTGTCTCCCTTTTACAAAGCCAGTTTGGTCGTTATGTATGAGTTTGGGCAGGAAGTGTGCTAGTCTGTTGCTAAGGAGCTTCGCATACACTTTTGCATCACAGTTGAGCAGGGAGATGGGCCTGAAGTTTTTGCACACTGTGGGGGATTTCCCTGGTTTATGGAGTGTAGAGATGTGGGCTTGTAACAGTTTTTGTGGCAGGGTTCCCCTCTCCACAAAGAGATTAAGTAGATGTGGGGACAGGATGGAGTGGAATGTACGGTAGTATGAGTTCGGGAGACCATCTGGGCCTGGGGCCTTGTGTGCTGGAAGGGAGCCAATCAGGGTAGAAATTTCTTCTAAACTGAAAGATGTTAGGAGGCAGTCAGCATCCTCTTTGCTTAGAGTTGGGAGGTTAAGGTCTGAGAGAAAGGTGTCTATTTCAGCAGTGGTGGGGATTGTCACCTGTGGGTCATTCTTTAGATTGTATAACTTGCTATAATAGCTAGCAGATTCATTTGCTATATGTTGTGGGTCTACTATTTTTTTTCCCTTTATCACCTTCGAGGTAGGCGATTTTGGGGGCTCTAGCTTTTTTCCAAAGCTGAGAGGCGAGTTTGCATCTGCTCTATTGCCAGAGGCAAAGAAACTGTGTTTCAACCACCTAAAGTTGTGCTTGTAATCGTAGGATTGTGGCATGCTGGGAGGGAGTTGGGGACAGTTTGTTGAAATGTGCTATGCCTGTGAGTTCTCGGAGGATGTCTGTGTATTTTTCGAGGCGTTTCTTTTTAGCATAGCTTGCGTGTTTAATAAAGCTGCTACGAATCACTGCTTTGTGCGCCACCCAAATTTCATCGGGCGTGGAATCAGGTGATTTGTTTTCTGAGAAGTAGTGTTTGAGATCTTGGGTAATCTGTGCTAGCACTGACGGGTCGGTGAGTAAATGGTCATTCAACCTCCAGCTACCCCTACCACAGGTCGTGAATTGTTCTTTTAGAGATAGGGTGACGGGTGCATGGTCGGACCATGAGATAAGCCCTATGTGTGAGTTATCTACCCTAGGGAATAGTGTTGAAGGAATTAAAAACCTGTCGATTCTGGAGTAGCAGTTACGCGCTGCCGTATGGCATGTGAAATCCCTTTAGCTAGGGTGTTGCAACCTCCATGGGTCTACATAGTTATGCGCTGTGAGGGTATGTCTAATGCGGGAGACTTGTTTGCCTCTTGTCCTCATGGTTTGAGCTAGCAAAGGTTTATGGTGAGAGGAGTCTAAGTGGTTGTCTAACAGGAAATTTGTGTTCCCCCCCCTTATTATTACATCCCCAAACTTATACTTTGTGCTTAGTGCAAGGACATATTCCACAAAATCACTTTGTTGTTTGTTAGGGCCGTATACATTAATAAACGTAATGGACAGTTATTGACATAGCATTGTAGCACAATATACCTCCCTTTTTTGTCCCCAATTTTCCGGACCAGTGAGAAAGCCACATCTTTGCTAATTAATATGGACCCCCCCCGTTTTTTCTTTGCATAGCAGGCATGTAAGTCTATGGGGAGTTGAACTTTGGGCGCTGACCCCATTTTAAAATGTGATTCTTGAAAAAATGCCACACGGGCAGCGTGTGATTTGGCCTCTTTTAGTGCCAGATGCCTCTTGTTCGGAGAACTAAGCCCTTTGGCGTTAAGGGAAAAGAGGTTAAGTACCATGGATTTGGGGTGGCATACCTGCTTGGTGATGAGCATTAATGGAATGTCCCATTTTCCCAGTGGGGGGAGCTGGGCCACTTCTAAGTTGCCTCTCAGTGCCAACATCGGGCTGGCGGGTGGTCCTGGGGAGTTCCTCTTTCTCGCTACCTCTCAGGTATAACTGGGATTTCTCAGGGTCAAGTCTGGGTCTAGGGACATACTCGTCAGACACACAAGCCCTTGTGATTCTTACCATCTGCCTTACATGGTCGTCATACGTTAAACCAAAATGAATGAAAAGAAACATGCAAACTACGTACAAAAAAAGTTGGTCGAATTATCTCGACAAGGGGGTGGGAAACGGTTAATAATGTGGTCCATCTCTTTGGCCACTCTGGGAGTGTCCTACAATGTACGTAGTGTTTCTAGGAATATATTATGTAACCCTTCGGGTATTTGCCTCCGTTAACGGTGTCTGATGCTTAAATAACTGTGTGGAATTCTGTGTGAAAAAGAAAGAAAGCAATGACATAAATCATTGTCTGCAACAAACAACAGCACAACCTACAGTAACATGCTATATGTGCTCTGTGTACGTGCACATTACACATCAGAAGAGGTTCAGGGAGTCTTTTGTGGGCGAATGTGAACCACTTTTGACCAGTCTCTGTTGAGCTTGACTGGAGATGCTCTTTGGTGGGGCTGGGAAGTTGACGCTTTGGATAGGTGAATGTCCCATTCCTTCAATAGTGAAGCACCTTCTTCAGGGGAGAGAATGGTGGAGTCTGTTCCGTTCCTTTTAACCAGGAGCTTGGTCGGAAATCCCCATTTGTACAGAATTTTTTCTTCTCGTAGTGCCGCCACGATTGGGGCGAAGGCCTTCCTTTTAAGCAAGGTGGTGGCTGACAGGTCAATGAACAGCTTGATTTGTTCAAATTTCCCAGGAGGAGGTGGGTGGTTCCATGAGGCTTGCATGATCCTATCTTTGGCGGGAAAGTAGTGCATTTTAGTAATGACCTCTCTGGGTGTTTGCGGCCCCAGGTGTTTTGGTCTGGGTAGTCTGTGCGTGTGATCTAATAAAAGGTGGTTATCTGAAAGTTTTGGCACATAGGCTTTAAAAATTTCTTGTACATAAGACTGCAGCTCCATAGGTGCCACTGATTCAGGTATCCCCTCAACCTTATATTATTGCGTCTATCTCTGTCCTTGTGGTCGACCACTTTGTCTTCTAATAGCTTGATTTTGTGTTCTAGTGCAAAGTAGGCTTCAGCTAGATTGTTATGGGCATCTACTATTTCGTCTGCACTCTCCTCTAGTTTAGCCGTCCTTTCTCCCACTTGCTGTATATCTGACCGTATGTCAGCTGCTATTTGCAGCAGGTCAGAGTGGAAAGTAGCTTTAAGGTCTGTTAGTAATGCTTTGATTGTAGCGTTAGTGACTGGATGAGTGGGGTCTGACATGCTGTGGACGCTGTCACTTACGTCTGAGAAGGAGGCTGGAGAGCGTGGGCCATCAGCGCCATTTTTACCATCTCTGTCCTGTGAGTGAGCTGATGTAGCCTGTAGCTGAAGCGTTCGTTGCTTCATTTTTTTGCAGTTTTTTGCTGCCATGCGTGCCCGCAGGTTATGCCTGGTGTAGTGCCGATATTTATGCCGGTTTTGAACTGGTTAGTCGCTGTGTAGCAAGCTGGGAACACCGTGGATCGGAGGAGCTCCTCTCTCACGCGCCGTTCTCGTCCGCCGCTAGGACACGCCCCCCTTTTGAGGATTTTTTATTGAACATCTGCTACTGTTTACTCAAGTTGTAAGCATAAAAGTATGTATACACATATATTATAATGGTACTTTAATAGTACTTTAATAGTGTTCACCTGTTGTTTTTTGGTATTTTTTTTTATATGAGGTATTTGGGAATCCTTGTTTTACTGTAGCCATTCACCATATATTATAGAGCACACCTAGACCCTTTTCTTGTTACATACTCACTAAACATGTATTTCCACTATTTA
This sequence comes from Pelobates cultripes, assembly GCA_933207985.1. Taxonomy (NCBI): domain Eukaryota; kingdom Metazoa; phylum Chordata; class Amphibia; order Anura; family Pelobatidae; genus Pelobates; species Pelobates cultripes. The sequence goes on from OW240912.1 coordinate 274,685,014, forward strand.
GCTCTTTTTTTGGAGTTACATGACTTTTCCCTTCTATTAGACAAACCTTGCATTTTCCTTCCGACTACTACCAGACTCCTCTTTTTAAGCTATTCTGCATTAACCTCTCAGGCAACATCTAACACAAAACCTCTTTGCATGCAGTGTTGGGAAGCTAACCTGGGATACCATCCCTTTAAAAAGATACCAAAATTGGAAGTGCTTCAAACTGTTTTTTTGCCTTCTTTTGAAACAACATCAAAAACAAATGTGAGGAAGGCTGAACTTGATGGACGCAAGTCTCTTTTCAGCTATGTAACTATGTAACTATATGTAACCACCCTGTGGTGGAAAGCATTCTCTTCTCTCTATAAGATAACACAATGTGCAAATCATCTGGAAATGTATTACATGCATTTAATATGTTGGAACCTACTACCCTACTACATCTTGTTGGAGATGTAAGCATGCTTATGGGATTTTATATCATGTTTGGTGGATGTGCCCTGGAATCCAGCAACTTTTTTCCAGATTCATTTCCTTTTACAATCAGTGGGGACCATTCAGGTTCTGCTGTTGATTATGCTGAAATGCACAATATAAATGTTAATGTATGATGAATGTCAGACAGAAAAAGAAAAGAAACCGCGCTCCAGATAGTAATTATTAAATAATGTACGTACACAAAAAGGTTTTAGATGATTCGCATTTAACCTCAAAGATAAAAACAGAGAGGGAACACAATAGTGCAATATGATTTGATAAATAAGTGAGGTATTGTCATAGATTAAAACAATATACACTCACGTTTGATAGAGCTGACTAGGAGCTCTACTGTAATTCGCATGGACGGAACAATCCCCGTCTAAGGATCTATGTAGAAGCGAGTGTCTCCAATATTCCAATTTCAATGTGCAGCAAAATAAAAAACATAAAGGAAGACTCCAATAGTGTAGTATATTCCGGTAAATTGAAGAAAAAATGGAATAAAAATGTAGTGCTCACATTTACTAGAGCAGAAACCTGCTCTAGTGTTCTCAGCTTGGGTGGTATAATCCCCACCTGAGGTTATGGTGACCAGGAAGTAGAATGATAGATAAAAAATAAATAGGTGTATATAACTTTAAAATACACTATTTATTGACAATATAATAAAACAAAAACAAGGTGGCTATAAAAGAGTCCCACTTGACGCATTTCGCCTATCACAAAGGGGGAAAGTGCTTAAATGTGTCCTTTATATAGGTTATTTAATTATAAGAAGTTACTTCCTGGTGTGTCCAGTATCCTGTCACCACTCGTAGAACGCACGTAACTACATGTGGTAATATTGTGTGTTCCACAATGATTGTTTCGGTGCAGTTTCTCCTTAATCTGAGCATTTGGAAACTGCACCGAAACTGCACTGAAACAACCATTTTTAAACAACAAGCAGAAAAAAATGAAAAAAGTTTCCTACAAAAAGGGAACGATAATAGAATAATTCAATCCAGAAACCTGCTCTAGTGTTCTCAGCTTGGGTGGTATAATCCCCACCTGAGGTTATGGTGACCAGGAAGTAGAATGATAGATAAAAAATAAATAGGTGTATATAACTTTAAAATACACTATTTATTGACAATATAATAAAACAAAAACAAGGTGGCTATAAAAGAGTCCCACTTGAATCACAAAGGGGGAAAGTGCTTAAATGTGTCCTTTATATAGGTTATTTAATTATAAGAAGTTACTTCCTGGTGTGTCCAGTATCCTGTCACCACTCGTAGAACGCACGTAACTACATGTGGTAATATTGTGTGTTCCACAATGATTGTTTCGGTGCAGTTTCTCCTTAATCTGAGCATTTGGAAACTGCACCGAAACTGCACTGAAACAACCATTTTTAAACAACAAGCAGAAAAAAATGAAAAAAGTTTCCTACAAAAAGGGAACGATAATAGAATAATTCAATCCACAATCGACCATGCATTAGCAGCTAACCAAAAAGATCTATTATACAAAAAAAGAGTTAAAAAACAAAATGTATCTCTTCCAATTGTATTAGACTATAATAACAAAAATAGAGAACTTAAAAAAATTCTAAACAAGCATTGGCACTTATTAAAAGAAGATACTCTTTTAAAGGATTTAATCCCAGAAAAACCTAAGATAGTGTTCAGGGGAGCTCCTAATTTAAAGAAGCAAATTACAAAAAATTATACAAAGGTAGAAGATAAGAGAATAGACAGTTTTATGAAAAGTAATAAGGGTTTTTATAAATGCAACTCATGTGCAGCGTGCAACAAAACCAAACAAACATCTAAACTAAGGACCACTTTCAAATCAAACAATACCGGGAGAATATATAATATTAAGGAGACAATTAATTGTAACAGTAAGAATGTGATATATCTGCTAGAGTGCCCATGCGGCCTCCAATACATTGGACGCACGATCAGACCTTTAAAAATACGAGTGGCAGAGCATTGCAGAAATTTAGAAAAGGGTTACAAGAACGACTCTGTCTCATCCCACTTCTGCACTCACAATAATAATCCCAAAAATCTTGTTTTTATGGGGATTGCCACTGTTAAGAACCACTGGAGAGGAGGAGATTTTATTAAGAAAATTGGACGTACAGAGATGTAATGGATTTACTATATGGACACCTTATACCCAAAAGGGCTAAACATAGAATTTGATTTGTTTAACTTTTTATAGCAATGTATTTTACCGATACAGAGTTTTATGAACATTTTTTCCTTTTTCCTTTTTTTTTAATATTACTATGCCTATATATTGACCCTTGTTTCATCTCTGACCGCTCCACCGCTACTCTGTTATTTGTGCCACCTATAATTATACAAGTTTTTTCTATTATTTTTTTTTATATATAATTATATATAAAATATCCTGGGTATAATGTATATCTTTACACTTTTATTAGATGTATAATAGCACTCTGGTACACATTATAAACTTTTTTTATTTATTTTTACTAGTGTTTCATTTTATAATTCCAAATATCAGTACTTTTTTTTAATTATTTGGATATATGTTTCCATTTTATGTTTATACCATTTTTATACTTATCCCTTTTTACATATTTTTTAAGTACCTCTGTTGTAGTATTCTAGATATTGGAATCTAATATGTGGATATTGAGAGATATAATATGTAACAACCAGCATTGTATTGAGTCTCTATGTGTCTCCCACATTTTGCCCTTTTTAAATATATATATAAAATATCCTGGGTATAATGTATATCTTTACACTTTTATTAGATGTATAATAGCACTCTGGTACACATTATAAACTTTTTTTATTTATTTTTACTAGTGTTTCATTTTATAATTCCAAATATCAGTACTTTTTTTTTAATTATTTGGATATATGTTTCCATTTTATGTTTATACCATTTTTATACTTATCCCTTTTTACAATTTTTTAAGTACCTCTGTTGTAGTATTCTAGATATTGGAATCTAATATGTGGATATTGAGAGATTAATATGTAACAACCAGCATTGATTGAGTCTCTATGTGTCTCCCACATTTTGCCCTTTTTAAATATGGCCAAGGTAACTACTGCTCTATTTATAAGCATGATCATGAAGACCCTGTGACATCATCTCCCATGGATGCCACGAACATGCTCTCATCTACAACACAAAGCAGAAGACAGTGTTGCCATGTATTCAAAACAGACTTGACACAGCTGGTATCAACGAAATCACCTTTGTTATGACATTCTAAGCACGGCATTTGCTGAATGGAACGCATGTTCGGTGTTCGGTGTGAAGCGTGCGTTCCACAAGTGGTGACAGGATATTGGACACACGAGGAAGTAACTTCTTATAATTGAATAACCTATATAAAGGACATATTTAAGGACTTTCCCACACTTCTGAAGAAGCCTGTGATAGGCGAAACGCGTCAAGTGGGACTCTTTTATAGCCACCTTGTTTTTGTTTTATTATATTGTCAATAAATAGTGTATTTTAAAGTTATATACACCTATTTATTTTTTATCTATCATTCTACTTCCTGGTCACCATATGCTCAGGTGGGGATCATACCACCCAAGCTGAGTACACTAGAGCAAGTTTCTGCTCTAGTAAATGTGAGTACTACATTTTTATTCAATTTTTTCTCCAATTTACCGGAATATATTACACTATTGGAGTCTTCCTTTATGTTTTTTATATTGCTGCACATTGAAATTGGAATATTGGAGACACTGGCTTCTACATAGATCCTTAGATGGGGATTGTTCCGTCCATGCGAATTATGGTAGAGCTCCTAGTCGGCTCTATCAAATGTGAGTGTATATTGTTTTAATCTATTCCAATACCTCACTTATTTATCAAATCATATTGCACTATTGTATTCCCTCTCTGTTTTTATCTTTGAGGTTAAATTCGAATCATCTAAAAAGTTTTTGTGTACATAAATTATTTTATAATTACTATCTGGAACGTGGTTTCTTTTTTCTTTTTCAGTCTGACTCTCCTCTCACAAGGCTGGGAACCCTTGTACTAATTACCGCTGCCCAAAAATACATTGCATTTTATATTGGAGTGAGCACCTATTACATCTTTTTCTGTATAATAAATGTATTGTATGATATGATTTCTTGTGGTGGATCTCTCCTGTGCAGATTAGTGTCACCTCCAATTCAGCTTGTTAGCAAATATGGTTAGTTAATTGTAGTTACAATTTCTTTTAGTTTACTGCTAACTTTGTTTTGGGGCACGAGAGTCGAATATGTCAGGTATTTCATGTGTACAGGCAGGACCATACTCGACTAGCACTTGGTCATGTAAAGAAGGCTTTTCATTGAAACCCCAGGTCTGGCATTATGGCTTCATGATTTTTTGCAGAACCTGATCCGCATTGGCCAAGATCAAATCCAATGCATAACTATGTGCCAATGTATGTATTGTATTTTGGTATTTGTAAACATCTGGTTTTTATCAAATATACTTGTTCCTGCTGACCTTAAACATGCCACTGTAGTACCTATCCTGAAAAAAACATCCCTTGACCCATCCTCCACCTCTAACTATCGTCCCATATCCCTGCTCCCTTTCTCAACAAAGCTTTTGGAAAGACTTGTCTTTACCCGTGTGTCTCACTTCCTTAATTCCAACTCTATCCTTGACCCTCTTCAGTCTGGCTTCCGCCCTCTCCACTCTACTGAGACTGCTCTTATCAAAGTTTCTAATTACCTAATCTCGGCTAAATCCAAAGGTCACTACTCCATATTAATTCTCCTTGACCTCTCTGCTGCCTTTGACACGGTTGATCATGCTCTACTCCTTCAAACTCTTCAATCGCTCGGTCTCTGTGACTCCGTCCTCTCTTGGTTTTCCTCCTATCTCTCCCAACGCTCATTCGGTGTCTCCTTTTCCATGGATACCTCCTCCCCTCGTCCTGTCTCGGTTGGAGTTCCCTAGGGCTCTGTCCTTGGTCCCCTTCTATTTTCTCTTTATACTGCCTCTCTTGGTAAACTTATTGCCTCTTTTGTATTCCACTACTGTACGCTGATGACACTCAGATATACCTCTCCTCCCCAGACCTCTCCCCTGCCCTCCTGCAACGTGTCACTGCTTGCCTTTATTCCATCTCTGACTGGATGTCCTCACGTTTTCTGAAACTCAATCCCTCTAAAACTGAACTCCTTGTCTTTCCTCCTCCTAATTCTGATCCTCCTCTCTCGCTCTCCCTTCAAGTCAGTGATCCATCCCTGCAAGCGTGCTGTCTTGGTGTCATACTTGACTCTGGTCTCACCTTTGAGTCTCACATCCAGTTTGTTGCCAAGTCCTGTAGGTTCCAACTCAAAAACATAGCCTGCATCCGCCCCTTTCTTACACAAGATGCAACCAAGGAGCTTGTCCATGCTCTAGTAATTTCCTGCATGGATTACTGTAACCCTCTCCTAATTGGTCTCCCCAAAAGCCATATTGCCCTGCTACAGTCTGTAATGAATGCCGCAGCTAGACTGATTTTCCACTCTAGTCGGTCCTCTCACACCTCACCCTTCTGCCAGTCCTTACATTGGCTCTCTGTATCCTATAGGAGTCAATTCAAAGTGCTTACACATACATTTAAAGCACTGAACAATTCTAGCCCCTCTTATATCTCTTCACTGATCCATAGGTATCCCCTCCTCTTTCCCTCCGCTCTGTCCGTGACCACCTCCTGACCGCTGCTCGCACCCGTACAGCCAACTCGCGCATGCAGGACCTCTCGCGGGCGGCTCCTTTCCTATGGAATAGCCTGCCTACTGCCATCAGACTTTCCCCTAGTCTTCAATCATTTAAGAAGGTCCTTAAAACCCATCTCTTCAGGACAGCTTATGGCCTCCCAGAGTACCTTACATACCTGTATCTTGCTCTCTCCTATAGGACAGTGCGTTACTCTCTCCTCCAGCTCTGCTTCACTCCCACCCTATTTGATATTTCCTGTCCTAACATTTCTAATACTCCACCTCCTATAGTCTGTAAGCTTGTTTCAGCAGGGTCCTCTTCAACCTATTGTTCCTGTAAGTTTTCTTGTAATTGTCCTATTTATAGTTACATCCCCCCTCTCATAATATTGTAAAGCGCTATGGAATCTGTTGGGGCTATATAAATGGTAATAATAATAATATAACATAGGATATAACAAGAAACAGCTGCTTATATCTTGTGAAAAACAACTATTATGTAAGTATTATGAAACTGCTCATACTCCACCATGAAACATATGTATAAATATAAGTTGCGTATAAATAAAATTTGAATTGGTTTTGGAAAACGTCTCTCTGTCTTCTTAACTAATTCCCGGAGCTCCGAGAGGCAGGGGGTGTCGATCTGCATCCATCAATCAGAGGGTCTATTGTCCCGTGTATAGCTGATTTTCCCCCAACACTAATGATCAGATTATCATATGTGAATATTTCTTATTTATATATTTTATTCTAAAACCAATAAAATGCAAGTTAAAAAAAAAAAAAAAAGTTTCAGAGGAGTTATTGTAGGGTGTTAAAGGACCACTATAGTGCCAGGAAAACATACTCGTTTTCCTGGCACTATAGTGCCCTGAGGGTGCCCCCACCCTCAGGGACCCCCTCCCGCCCGGCTCTGGGGGGGAAAGGGTTAAAAACTACCTTTTTCCAGCGCTGGGCGGAGAGCTCTCCCTCCTCTCCTCCTCCTCCTGGGCTGAATGCACGGCGCAGCTGCGCGCGCATTCAGCCCGTCGCATAGGAAAGCATTTACAATGCTTTCTATGGACGCTTATGCTCTCACTGTGAAAATCACAGTGAGAAGCACGCAGCGCCTCTAGTGGCTGTCAATGAGACGGCCACTAGAGGATTAGGGGGAAGGCTTAACCCATTCATAAACATAGCAGTTTCTCTGAAACTGCTATGTTTATAAAAAAATGGGTTAACCCTAGAAGGACCTGGCACCCAGACCACTTCATTAAGCTGAAGTGGTCTGGGTGCCTAGAGTGGTCCTTTAAGAATTGTTCACTTTGGGTTAGAGATGACTTACGGTAAGTTTAGAAATGGGGTACATGTGGTGTTTAGCATTTAAGATGCGTTAAACCTAGAATTAAGGTAAAGAGTATTTTTCAGGTTTAGGCTTATTTTAGTGTTTTTACATTTTGGGAGGCATTACATTTAGGGTAAGGGAGTGGGAGTGTTTAGGGCATGTGGAGTTTGAAGGGTTATTTGATTTGATCTGATTCATATCACTCTTACTTGAACATGTGGATTATATTTATATGGCATTTAGACTCTTACCATCTCCCACTACAGTACTATGTTGTTTTTTTTAATTTGATAAACTTGTCTAATAGAATCCAGAGACTGCATTTTTCAAAGTAGTTGTTTCTCCTTCATACCATTTAATTTTTATATACCTTTTTATTATTTTCTGTATACTATTTTATAATTACAGAAAAAAAGGATGTTTAAAAAAAAATGCACACAAGGATGCATGTAATTTTACAAATGTGAGAGAAAAAAAAGGATTAATCAAAAGTGGGAGAACTTTGCATGTTATTGATGACTAACTACTGTCATTCTGTAATAAAATTAGTTCAACAAAAATGTGACTTTGTAATTTTTGTCAAAAAGATTTTTAATTATATATATATATATATATATAAAAGAACAATAAATGGCTACTGTGTCACTAAAATTGCTGACAATATAAACAACACGACCCATTTACAGAGTACAAAGTAAACCACACTGCCAATGTGTAATTGTTGATTAGAATAATTAGATTAGAAATTGTAAATTAGAATAATTAGAAATCACTAAAAGGAAATGTAATTGAAAGGTAATTCATAAAATGATTTGTAATTTTGCAATTAACTCTTTAACTTTAAAGTTAAATTACACTCTTTGCAGTCCTAAGTTTTGAAGCCTTGACAGTGTCATCTATGCTACAGATTTTGTACTATTTATGTTTTTGATTATATGTGTGCAACAATGCTTTGAAACACTAATTTGATTAAAAATTCATACATTTTATTTCTTGTATTGTTAGTATTTTTTCTTTATTTATATATATTTTGTGCATTAATATTTGTACATCATATCTTCCATATAATTCGTATTCCCCATTATCGAGAACCTATATATTGTAGAAGAGCTGAAAAGACATAATATGAATTATCGCTTATGAATATTAGAAAATATTTTATTGCACATGTATATTAATGATACTTTATAATTGTTTTATTAGACTGCCTTAACAATTTATTGCTACATTTATTTATTTTAAATATTACAATTATTTAATTTATATATTAAATAAATATTTGCTATTAAAAGAACAAATAGAGTCTAAAAAATTAGAAATATTTAAAACAAAAGATTTAACTAAAGGAATTAAACCTAGATTTATTTTGCTTGCTAGCTTTTCAATTTCAGTGACAGTATTTAACAAACAACAGCACAACCTACAGTAACATGCTATATGTGCTCTGTGTACGTGCACATTACCCATCAGATGAGGTTCAGGGAGTCTTTTGTGGGCGAATGTGAACCACTTTTGACCAGTCTCTGAGCTTGACTGGAGATGCCCTTTGGTGGGGCTGGGAAGTTGACGCTTTGGATAGGTGAATGTCCCATTCCTTCAGTAGTGAAGCACCTTCTTCAGGGGAGAGAATGGTGGAGTCTGTTCTGTTCCTTTTAACCAGGAGCTTGGTCGTAAATCCCCATTTGTACGGAATTTTTTCTTCTTGTAATGCCGCCGTGATTGGGGCGAAGTCCTTACTTTTAACATGGTGGTGGCTGACAGGTCGATGAACAGCTTGATTTGTTCAAATTTCCCAGGAGGAGGTGGGTGGTTTCGTGAGGCTTGCATGATCCTGTCTTTGGCGGGAAAGTAGCGCATTTTGCATGGTTCGCATGCACAAAGTATTAGACTATTTTTTTATGCAAAAAATAGATGTTAAAAGAAGAAAATGACATCAAAACGTACATACTTAAAAGTGAGCGGTGTCCTATTCCACGTGGTGGTGTGAAAACAGAATATAATCCCCTCAGTAAGGATGCAACTAGGAAAGAAAAAGGTATAAGTTAACTGGGGGTAAAGGAGAGATGAAGGGAGGCCAAGAACCTTGTGAGTTCACATGAAACACGTCAGGCTGCAGCATGACCTGTGTACCATGAAGACCAGATGTGTTTGCCAATCTTTAGCTGTTTCAACATCTTATGGGTATTATTTTATGAATTATTTTGGTATAGCATTAATAAACTTTTAGAGATTGTTGGAGCTTGCGTTTGTTTCCAGAGTTTGCCAGTATGTGGTGTCATAACCCAAGCAAGGCCAGTGCAAGGATTTTTGGCTACACAAGCGAAGATGCATTTTGCCCTCACCAATCCGTATTCACCTATATGTCACTTAACCCCCCTTTTGAATTCCTTACCCACTTTAGACTCTTCTGTGTTTCTTATCCCATTCTTCTTCTGAATGTCTTATCCCCTTTATTGTATCTTATCCCCCTTTTTGTATGTTACACCCCCTTTAGTGAATCATATCATCCGTTATGCAGCTTTGTGTGTCTTATACACCCTTTAGTGTATTATATCCCCCTTGTGTGTTTCTTATACCCCTGTGTGTCTTTTACTCCCCCTGGCTGCTTTGTGTGTCCCTTAATTTTCCTTCAGCCACTTTATGTATCTCTCACTCTCTCCCAGGTCATTTGTGTGTTTCTTACTTCTCCCAAGACCCATTGTGTGCCTCTTACTCCCCAAGCCAATTTGTGTATTTATTACTCCACCAGCCTCTTTGTGTGTATTTCTCTCCCCCAAGCTCCTTTGTGAATCTCTCATCTTTTCTGTTGTAGTGTGGCCTCGTGAAGCATGGTAGCAGTGGCATCTCCAGGATCCATACTTATGGGGCCAGGGACAAAAGAAGAGGGGCAGTTATAAAACGTGTGAATGTATATATATATACATACACAGGGCTTGACAAATTCCAGACGCCAGGACACCATGGCGACTAGACATTTCGCCCTGACGTCTGGCATTTGTCAGCCCTTTGCTATGCCGTGCAGGAAACATTAGATCCGGCCGCTGCGGGGAGCATGGAAACGGCGCGTGAGGGAGCATGGAAACGGCGTCGAGTGTGTCTCCTCTCAGTCTTCCTGCAGTTTCTCTCTGCTCCTCTGAACGCTCTCTGAAGTGATGCTGGGGCGAAGTGATGTCATGTCACTAAACAGCGTGCAAGGGAGCAGAGAGGAACTGCAGGAAGACACACTGGACGCCGGGGAAGATCTACTCAGCTCTTCCAAAGGCTGGGTGGATTTAAATTAAAATAAAAATAGCAATTTGTGAGTGTGTGTGTGCGTGTGTGTGCTGAAAGGGCTTGTAAAGTGTGTGCGTGTGCATCTGTGAGTATATGTGTATTGGGGTTGCATTGTGTGCTTATCAAGGAGCTGTGTGTAATTGGGTGAAGCATGTATGCATGTATGCAGGTGTGTGGGGGGGGAAATGTATGTAGGGAAGAAGTGTGTATGTGGGTGAAGAGATGATGTTTGTGAGGGGTGCACTGTATGTGTATGCAAAGGTGTACTCTGTGTTGGTGGGAGTGTACTGTATGTGGGGGACTCACTGTCTGTGAGGGTGTACTGTGTTCAGGGGGTGTAGAGAGTGGGACAGTGAAGAGCTTTACCATTTTTACTTTAATAATTGTACAAAAAAAAGAATATTCCCCTTTCCTTCATCTTACCTTGCAGGGAGGGGATGGTACAATCAGATCCATGGTGGTTGAGAAGACTGGCTATCCATCGGGTACAGGGGAGGTCACGAGATGACAGTTCTGTCTCTTGGAGCTCAAGCACTGACCCATACAAACCCTGACTGACCCATACAAACCCACAGACAGACCCATACACACACACACACACTCTGCCCCCACAAACAGACTGACCAATACACGCACATAGACTGCTCCCTTACACAGACTGACCCATACATACACAGACTGACCCATACATACACAGACTGACCCCCACACACACAGACTGACCCACACACACACAGACTGATCCCCCACACAGACTGACACTCACACACACACACACTGATCCCCCACACAGACTGATCCCCTATACACACAGACTGACCCTCCCTCACACACACAGACTGACGCACACAGAGACTGACCCACACAGGCTAACCCATGCATACACCCACACAGACTGACCCCCCACACACAGACTGACCCAACCACCCCACACAGACTGACCCATGCACACCCTCACACAGACTGACCCCCCCAGACAGACTGATCCCCCCCACAGATTGACACATACACACACAGAGACTAGCCCCCACACACCCACCCCACACAGACTGATCCCCATACACACAGACTGCCCCCCCCACACCCATAAAACAAACTGACCCCCACACACACAGACTGAACCCCCACCCCCACACACAGACTGATCCCCATACACACAAACTGACCCTTCCCACACCAATACACACACAGACTGATCCACCCACCCACAGACTGATACACACACACACACACAGACTGATTAACACTTACCAGCAGCTGCTTGGATGCTTCTGTGCAGAGCTGAGCTTACTCTCCCTGTCTCTCCCCTGCACTGTTCTCTATGACCCAGGAGGAAGTCCTCCCAGCACAGTGTCCCCTCTGGCCACACATGGGAAAAGTCCACCATTGACAGTGCTGCTGCAGCTTGTGAAGGGAGACGCAGTGCTCCCGACTTCAATTTTGCGGGGGACAAGGGGGGGCACTGCATGATGTAGAGGGGGCCATGGCCCCCTCTGCCCCCCCACCCCCAGTGATGCCACTGCATGGTAGAGGAACTTCTTTATAATCTATTCAGTCTAACAGGAAGCTGCTCACTGTAGAGGATAAATGAGATCCGCTAACGTGGTCCGCAATACATTAAGTAACTGGCAGTAGGAGAAGGCTTTGCATCTCCTTTTGACAGTCACCCGGACATTGCACTTCAAGGGCTGATGCACCCTTAAACGGCTGCCTGTACTGCCTAATAGTATCGCTGGCCCTGAACTGAAGGGAAAAGTGTCTTGGTGAATTTTTTTTCCCTAAGAAGATAATCCAGCAATGTTTCTGTGAAATCTACATAGGATGCTGCGTACTTTATCCAGTCTCATTTATGCATAGCTTGTACATTTTGCGTTAATTGTTGGAAAAAATCTAACAGCAAAGCCTGTTTTTCTTAACATTATTTTTGTTGTAGGATGTGTTGCCATTTTTTATAAGGCTGTTCATAAGATTAGAGAGAGTTTTAACAGGTTTAGTGATAAGTAACAGAATGTAATTTGTGAAAATTAAAAGTTCATTTTTTGATGTTTGGTTTGTAGATCTAATTATTATGTACGGATGATTCAGCACGCAGGTGAACATCAGCTCAAGATAAAGGTGAGCAATGATAGTTCCATTTGTGATGTTAATTTTTTTTGAGAAAAATATGTTTGCTACTAAGCTGAATGGACTGTATAGATATAAAGATTGGATTGGGGAGAATAATCTGAAAATTAGTACTCAGGTACTGTGGCTGATTTCTTTCTCTTATTCCCTGACCCAAACCACACCCTAAGACAAAGCCATCATCATAGTTTTATTCCTAACCACTTCATAACCCTTCACATTGTTCCCTAATCCCAACCATTCATGCAATTTCCTAACTTTACTTTTTAAACATCATAATGTTCACTTTGAGTAAACTCTTACCAACCTCTCATGCTATTCCTTAAAGACGATCTGTTACTTTGGAGGTCTCTCGAGGATCCCACAGATCTGCTAGCCTCCACAGATCATGACTGGGAGATGATGACTGATTCTAGCAAAGCTCTGCTTTTTGTCACCATTTGTCAACTTTAGGCTAGCCCATACTTAAAGTAGTTCCTACTTTGTCTTATGATATCTTTAGGTTGGATTGATGTTCCAACTCACTATGAGTATTTCATGAAGGTTATATATTTATGATATATTCAAAAGTGTCCTAGCCATTTTAACTCTATATGCTCCATGACTCTTTTTTAAAAGCTTACAATTTCCTAACAATTCCATAGTCAACCTCTTAATATTTCTTAATCATAATCCATTCCTAACCCCAACAACATTAATTTTGGCCATTGTCATTTCAGGACCAAAACAGGTCTGTGTAGGGCCACTATCAGCGGTATATGACCAGTAATTTGTTAAGGGACCAGGCCACGCTGTAGGGCTTGCAAGGGAAACTGGACCACTTTGAGAGCCAGACCACACTGCAGGTCTGTGACAATGTAAGCTCACTGAAACATGGTACAGCCTCCCACCATGCATAGCCAATACTTCCCAGGGCTCAAAGTAAGACATGTGGGAGGGGGTACAACCCAGTACAGCCATATGAATGCAGCATTTTCCGATCCCATGCTGGACCATAGTGAAGCCACCCTTTTGGCAAATGATAGGCAAAGTGGATGGTGGCTAAGACTATCTGAGTTTATGTGTGTTTCTGTCAGTGTTTGTGTGTGTCTTTATTTGTAGAGAGGAAGAAAATTATACCTCAACATTCCAGGAAGGATATATAAAAAAAAAAAAACACAAAGCAGACAATGGAAAACTGTCCAATACTGTAGTATCTTCTGATATTTGGATACATTGTCCACAGTACAATGATGATCCAGGATGAAGATTAATACAATTTATTATATGTATCTATGTGTAAGGGAGTATATATTCGAGGATGCGTGTGTAAGTGGGCTGGTGGGGGCCGAGTAACTGGGTTAGAAAAGGGACCCTAAGTGTTATCATGGAAGCCCTAGATCTGTGATTGAACTACCTACCTGCAAGACACCTTGTTGCCCTCATGAGCCAAATAATATTTTGTAGTTCATTCTGTTTTAGAAGTTGTAATATTGAATAATATGCCCTTGTTTTAAATGTAATGGTATAAAAAATGATTGAATCCCTTTTAAAACATTATTACAATCCTTTGCCTTATACCTTATAACCTTATTGTACTCTAGTTTTAAACAAGTTGAAGAGCTATTATGTGCAAAATAGAAGTTACAAGCTATACTATTGTTTTATTCATTGTTTTATATGTCCCTTTTGTTTTCAAGAGTTGGTTTATTCAAATTTTTTTTTTTTGCACATTCGACATTAGAATGAACAGTTGTTACAATATATCTTTTGTTTTTGTCTGAGAAAAATTGTGTCACTTTTTAGTGTCATTGCAATAAAAAGACTTTAGAGATAAATTATTGACTAAAAACAGTCTTATTCACTTGAATTATTTTTTTCTAGCCAACTGCATTATATTACCCCAGGATGAATAATTGTATGAGTTTAAATGATGTGATTGGCCTCATTTGTTATACAGTATGCATAGTTACTGTAGAGCAAAGATTACAAAATGTATACGAAAGCAACTGTTTAATATGCATTTGAAACAGAAAAAAACATTGTTCCAAAAGTTGTTAAAATAGTTACTATGTGGCGGTTATGTACTGTTTAACCAGAGTGTCCTTTAATTTAAGGAACACTTAAAGCTTTAAAAAGTATACGTTTATGAAAATATTTCACGTATAAATAGGAATTTCAGTCTTTTCAATCTTTAGTAAGTAAGTTGGGCAGCAAACATTAAAAGGTTATCTATTACCTCTTTTATCAGTTACCTTTGATGTTATTATCTTAATAAGTTTGTCACAAACTGCCTGTATTATGTTTTTGTTTCTTTTTTTTTCTTAAATAGAGCCTCATTCTATTACCTGTGGTCCTATACCCTAGTTACCTCTTTGCAATCTGAGTCTTTGTTACCTGGGAGTTGGGGTACATGACTGCAGCAGTGCCTCCACCCAGCGGGCACCCAGATTGTGGATATGGGATCCCGTCGAGGACATATCTAGATGAGCAATAAAATCTGACAGAGAGCTAACTTAAATATAGCTTCATATTGCACGGTAAAACACCATGCAAGGATATAAAAGATAACTAAATGCAGTAAATAGTTTAGAATGCAATAGACAATATGAATCTCACCAACCCACAACCAATACTGCAGGCCACCCTAGGCTTTAGCTTAGCAGCGCCAAGTATCATTAGTTAGTACACATAGTTGTGTAATCCACAGTGTGGCTTGGTTTATTTTGAAATTATCCCCAGGTCAGTAAAACTGGAGATTAAGCCAGGGCCATCTATATTATTGATTGAACCCTGGGCAAAGCGTTTTCTTGGGACCTCTGGGACCTATCTCCCCACTCCCTAGCATGCAATCAACGCAGCCAGGAGAATTAAAGTAGAGAGGTGCAAGAATGTTTTTGGGCCACCCTATCGCAAGGGTGACTAAAAGGAAGATCCCCATCTCTCGTGCAACTCCAACAATGCTTTGACAGCTAAGACTCCACCATTTTATCATGTTTGCCCTGAGCAGTGTTTGTGTATTTGAATGCAATCATGCTTTTGTAGAAAGTATGTTTGTGTAAATGTAGGGATGTGGCAGTACATGGTGCTGGCATTTGAATACATGCATGCATTTATGCAGGGGTCCTCAAACTCCGCCCCCCCAGATGTTGCTGAAATACAACTGCCATGATTCTCTGGCTATCTATGTAATTCAAAGAATCATGGAAGTTGAAGTTCAGCAACATCTGGGGGGCCGGAGTTTGAGGACCCATGCATTTATGTGTAGTTTTGGTTTTTGAATGCAGGAGTGTGTTTGTAATAAAAAAAAAAGCAGGGTGATGCACAGTATATTAAATCATTGGTGTTATAATATATCCCATGTATATCAATAAAATCGATAAAAGTGATAACAATTAAGCAGATATGTGCCCAACAACGTAGTGCAAAATCAGTGAGCATACAAGTGAAAATTAGTGGTCTTAAGGTACCCAAAGACACTGAGGCACTATATGGTATCCACAAAAACGAATCTAAGCAAGGACAAAAAAAAAAAAGAGAAATCCTAGTGCAATATTGTCATAAAACCATAAATAAATAAAATGAACTGAAGGTAACAAACTCACAAGATAAGAGTGGTTAGAGTACCACTCACAACTTTAAAACAGGATCAGCCCCTTGTGTTTGTTGGATCCTATGGATACACTGTCAGCCGGAACGTCTAGTACAGTGTATCCTCTCACATCATTCCATCTTATATCTCACAGTAAGACAATTGGATTTCAATTAAAAGTTCGCTAAATGCTGTGCAGTAGTCGAAATATCAATGATATGATTAAAAAGAAACAAGCATTTATATTAGACTCTGCAAATAATTGAAATATCCTATTAAAATATTCATCCATCTTAGGTAATATAAAGAAATGGTTTAAAACGAAAATAGATATACAACCTATAAAGCATGTATATAGGCACAATTGCACCTTAGTTAAATGTCTACTAAAATCTATATAAAAATATAAAAAAGGGAATTATGTTGTTTCTCAAGTATAAAAAAGGGGGTTGATCTTCTAAACAAAAATGTATTAAAAAAATAATCTAATATACTATAAAAATGCCAAAGTCAGTCCAAAAGAGCAAAACCATGAAGTGTACACTTCACAGGATTAATAGGAAATATAGTGGTCATAACGGCTTGATCTTCTAAATCAAATATTTTCTTCAAAGAAAAAATATAAAATAGTAAATACAACCATAGTAACATCTAAACACTTTAAATCTACATAGTAGTAGAGGGCATTCAGATTCCAAAAGGGGTGGATGAACCACACAATGTTTAGACAACTAAAAAAATTAAATTAAACCATCCAACTTAAAAATTATAATTAAAATGTTATAAAAAGTTACACAACTCAAAATCTATGTTGAGGCCAAATGGAACCAAGGTATCTAATTAAAAGATTAATTTAATCTCCTCTTGTCCGATTTTCTTAATAAAATCCTTACCTCTCCAATCTCTGAAAACTCGCTTAATACCTAAAAATTCTAGACCACTTGGGTCTTGGTTGTGCATTTTTTTAAATCTTGGTTGTGCATTTTATTAAAAACCATTTAGCAAACTTTTAATCGAAATCCGAGTATTTTACAGTGAGATATTAGACGGACTGATGTAGGAGGATACACTGTATGTTTGAAAAAGCCTCAGGAGGAGAGGCGAAATGTGTCAGGAGCCAGAACCAGTAAGGAACACACATCGGAGCAAGCAGCTAAGTCTGGGAGGATAGGGGAACTCCATGAGACTTTTCACTTACCCCATATGAACTCTGAACTATACCAAGGACTGGTAAGCTTATCTTGGACATTTGTTCATTGATGCTGCATATTTGATTTTACATTTGCAATAAAGTTTACCTACTTAAGTTCCAGCCGACAGTGTATCCATAGGATCCCACGAACACAAGGGGCTGATCCTCCCTGAGTTTCAAAGTTGTACGTGATACTCTAACCACTCTTATCTTATGAGTTTGCTACCTTCAACTCATTTTATTTATTTATTTATGGTTTTATGACAATATTGCACTAGGATTTCTCCTTTTTTGTAATAATTTAGATTCATTTTTGTGGATACCATATTGTGCAAGTATAATAGTGTGCCTCAGTGTCTTTGGGAGCCTTAAGATCACTAATTTTCACTTGTATGCTCACTGATTTTGCACTACGTTGTTGGGCACATATCTGCTTAATTGTGATCACTTTCATCACTTTATTCAATTTTATTGATATACATTGTAACACCAATGATTTAATATACTGCACACCATACTTTTGTCTTAATCTCATTGCCAGGATTGTTGTGTTGGTTGCTGCAACTGTTGCATTCCAGATATGTTCTTTTATCTGATTAGAACCATACTTTTGTGCCATCTTATTTATACATTTTTATGTTTTTATGTAATGTTGAAGTTTGAATGCAGGGGTATATTTGTATGTACCGTTTGAATGCACACAAACTGAAAAACATGCAGATACACAGATATACACACTAACACACCAGCAGATATACAGACACATATACACAGACTGACACACATAAAGATACAGTCACACAGATACACAGACTAACACACAGATGCACAATCTGACACATGCACATAAAGACACACACACTGACACACATGCGGATACACACAGATGTACACACTGACACAAGCACAGATACACAAATTACAACATTCAGATAAACACACTGACACACATACAGACACATAAATACACAGCAAGACATGCAGATACACATACACAGAGATCCAAACTCTGACACAGATGCAGATACACACACTGATTAGATACAGATACATACAGATATACACACTGACACATATACACAAATATACACATACTGACAACATACAGATACACACAATGACAACATATAGATACACACACCGACATACATGTGCACAGACACATATAGTGACATAAAATAAAACAAAGTTTTGATAAAAGCGCTTAATAAAAAAAAAGAGTGAAAATTATATAAATAAATAAAGCAACTCAAAAACACAAATGTGACAGGATCCCTCCTATCCTTCACCCAATTATAGAAACCATACAAAATGTTTATATAAGTGATTATAAACTTATATAATAAAAAAGTGGAGCATTACAAGAATGTGATTGTGCAATAGTTCAGGGGAATAAACTTACCCCTTAAATATAGCTTACTTGTGACACATAGTGACAGACATACTGACACACATACAGACACATAGATACACAATGACACATGCAGATACACATAAACACATAAACAAACACTGACACACATGCAGATACACAGACACACATATACACACACTGACACAGATGCAGATACACACACTGACTACATACAGATACACACAGATATACACACGGACACATACACACAAAGATACACATACTGACAACATACAGATACACACAATGACAACATATAGTGACAGAAAAAAACTTACCACTTAAATATATCTTACTCGTGTGTGCTACAAGAATGTGATTTTGCAATTTTTTAGGGAAATAAACTTACCTGTTAAATATAGCTTACTCGTGACACATATAGTGACAGGCATATTGACACTGACAGACATAGTTACACAGACACATACACTGACAGATATACTGACATAAACATACATTCACTGACAGATATACTGACACATTCACAGACACACACATAGACATATTGACACACACATATATACTGAGAGACATATTGGCACACATTCATACACACACAGACTGACACACACACACACACACACACACACACACACACACACACACACTGACAGACATGCTGACAAACAGACATATACTTACAGACAAACTGGCACACACATACACAAACACACTGACAGACATACTGACACACACACACACAGACACGTACTGACATACTGACACACACAGATACAGAAACCGACAGACATACTGACACACATATATTGACAGACATACTGACACACAGACATACACTCAAGAGCTGAAGAACATAGGCAACACTCCAGGATCAAGAACGTATGTTTTTTTTATGGGTACAGCAACTCATAAAAGTGCAAATTGTGATGTTTTGGTTCATCAGAGCCTTAATCATGGATAAGGGATACAAAATGACAAAGTGCTTAAATAACCACCAACCCCAATTAAGCTAATTGATAAATTACATTACATGTCTATCAATCACATACATGGTATTGAAACATAGAATGTGACCATTCGGCCCATCTAGTCTGCTCAATTTTCTAAATACTTTAATTAGTCCCTGTCCTTTTTCTTATAGCTAGGATTGCCTTATGACTATCCCATGCACGCTTAAACTACTTCACTCTGTTAACCTCTACTACATCAGCTGGAAGGCTATTCCATGCATCCACTACCCTCTCAGTAAAGTAATCCTTATTATATATTATATATTATTTTTAAACCTTTGCCCCTCCAATTTAAGACCATGTACTCCTGTTGTGGTAGTTTTTCTTCTTTTAAATAGTCTCCTCCTTTACTGTGTTGATTCCCTTTATGTATTTAAATGTTTCTATTATATTCCCCCGGCTCGTCTTTCCTCCAAGCTATACGTGTTAAGATCCTTTAACCTTTCCTTGTAAGTTGTATCCTGCAATCCATGAACCAGTTTAGTAGCCCTTTTCTGAACTCTCTCTAAAGTATCAATATCCTTCTGGAAATACAGTCTCCATTACTGTGTACAATACTCCAAGTGAGGTCTCACCAGTGTTCTATGCAATGGCCTGAGCACTTCCCTCTTTCTACTGCTAATACCTCTCCCTATACAACCAAGCATTCTGCTAGCATTTCCTGCTGCTCTTTTACGCTTACCTTTAGGTCATCTAAAATAATTACCCCTAAATCACTTTCCTCAGATGTTGAGGTTAGGACTCTATCAAATATTATGTACTCTGTCCTTGGGATTGTACATCCTAGATGCATTATCTTGCACTTATCCACGTTAAAAGTCAGCTGCCATAACTCTGACCATTTTTCTAGGTTACCTAAATCATTTGCCATTTGGCTTATCCCTCCTGGAACATCAACCCTTTTACATATCTTAGTATCATCAGCAAAAAGACATACATTACCATCAACACCTTTTGCAATATCAATAAAAAAATTATTAAAGAGAATGGGTCCAAGTACAGATCCCTGAGGTACCCCACTTGTGACAAGTCCATGCTTCGAATATACTCCATTGACTACAACCCTCTTTTGCCTGTCACTCAGCCACTGCCTTACCCATTCAATAATATTGGAATCCAAACTTAAATATTGCAGTTTATTGATAAACCTTGTATGTGCAACAGTGTCAAAAGCCTTACACCACTACTGCACCACCCTGATCAACTGTTTCCTGCTAATCTATTAGTTTAGTTACCCAATCAAAAAAAACAATAAGATTAGTTTGGCATAATCTCCCTGAAGTAAACCAATGTTGTCTCTGATCTTGAAATCCATGTGATTTTAGATGTTCAACAATCCTATCCTTTAACATGGTTTCCATTACTTTCCCCACTACTGAAGTAAAGCATACTGGCCTATAGTTGCCCGACTCCTTCCTACTACTTTTCTTGTGAATGGGCACAACATTCATTAACTTCCAATATTCTGGGACTACTCATGTTAACAATGATTGGATGATTGGTTAAATAAATCTGTTAATGGTTTTGCTAGTACATCACTAATCTCTTTTAATAATTTTGGGTGTATTCCATCAGGTGCAATTGACTTATTTGTCTTTACTTTTGACAGTTGTAATAGAACCTCTTCCTCTGTAAACTCACATGTAACAAATGACTCATTTGTCACTTTTCCTAACTGAGGCCCCTTTCCTTAATTTTCATCTGTAAATACTGAACAAAAATATTCATTGAGGCAGTCAGCTAGACCTTTATCATCTTCTACATACCTTCATTCTTTTGTTTTTAATCTGACTAATCCTTGTTTTACTTTCCTTTTCTCATTTATGTATTTCAAAAATGTTTTGTCCCCCTTTTTTACTGATTGTGCTATTTTCTCTTCTTGTGTGATTTAAAAGCTCTTATAACTTGCTTAGCCCCTTTCTGCCTAATCTTATAGATCTGTCTATCTTCATCACTTTGAGTTATTTTTATAATTACTAAATGCTAACCTTTTGTTTTTTTTTACTATTTTGGCCACATCTGCGGAGTACCACAGTAGTTTCTTAAATTTTTTTGCTTTTACTGACAAGCCTAATGCAATGTCTGTGCCTTCAGCAGTACAACTTTTAAATAATCCCATTTCTCTTGGACTCCATTTAAACTGCTCCAGTCTGATAATACCTCTTTTACACATATTCTAATTTTAGAAAAGTCTGTTTTTCTAACGTCTAAAACTTCTTTTTTTTTTTTTGTGGTGTGACTCAGTCACTGTTCTTATATTAAACCACACTGACTGATCACTGGATGCTAAACTTTCACCTACAGTAATATCTGATACCAAATCTCAATTTGTTAACAAAAAATCTATTATGGCCTCTTTACGAGTTGGCTCCTCAACAACTTGTTTAAGAGACAATTCAAGTAGGGAGTTAGAAATATGTGTGCTCTTGGCACAAGAAGCTATTTTGGTTTTTCAGTTCACATTAGGAAGATTAAAGTCACTTGTGACTAACTACCCTTTGCCACTGGCTTGTCGAGGGGCCTGATTGCCAGCCCCCTGCCCTGTGACTATGGCCCATGGCTAAGAGACATGTTAAAAAGTGACTTCCATGGGAAAATGTGCCTCTTCCCCTCTCCCTTTTTCCTGTCCTATTGTTTCCCCAGCAAGGCGTTGTCACAGGGACACTGTCAGAACAGTTTAAACTGGCTGCTTTGTCCCTCCTCAATCTCCCATCAGCCCTTGCTATTTTATGACGCCACCCTTATTTGTACTATAGTGCACTTTTAACATTGAAAATAGACCGGCCACACAGCCCAAATCTGTGGAACTATTTTGGGCATGAAAGCCATGCCTGTGGTCGGTCAAAAGAGACTTCCAGAAAACTCATGAACCCCTGCTCTGATCTGGATGATTTTTGGATATGATGTATAATTTGTGGGGATATGTGGTGTTTTGGGGTGTTTTCTGTGTTTTGTGAAAAATGTGTGTTTTCTGCCTGTGGGTAATTGAGTTAGTCCATTGTGTTTGTTAATTGTATCACAGGCAGAGGGGAGGGTTTGTGTACATTATCTGGGAGTGTCTAACTGTACAAGACTGTTTTGATTGGCTTTGTGACTTTGTGTCCTGTGCTCCACAAGGTCCACATGGGTGGTAACCTTGTGGGAAAACTTGTATAAAAGAGACAATAAAGTTCTGCTTAACCCTCAATATGTAGCCTTGTCTCGTTATTGTAGGGAACTGCTATATTTACACTGGAGATTGCAATACTTTGTATACTCCCCTGAGCTCTAATCACTTAGCTCTTTTAAGAGCTGTTCCTGATACACTCTCCTGGAGGAGAGGTCTTTCCAACACGGTCCTGGATGTCAGAGGTTGATCCAGGTTGGAAGGAAGACAGTGAGACTCCAGTTAAGCTACGGCAGTTGGGGAGTCTGTGGTGCTTGTGGTGTCCGGTGTGGTGCTTATGGTCCTCGGCGTCAGCTTGGAAGCGTCCGTCAATGGAGGTGCCCAGTTGGGGTGCCAGGTGATCCGTTACATCACTAATGATGATAACTTCCCCCTTCATTGTCATGTTAGCTATTTCCTCAACTAGTAGATTATCTAACTCTTCTATTTGTCCTCGGGGCCTATAAATCACACCAACACGAGTTTCTGTGTGGTTACCAAATTCTAACGTAACCCAAACTCTATGTTCGCCTCACTAGCTTTCAATAGTCTACATTTTATGCTATCCTTCATATAGGGGGCCACCCCTCCCCCTGTGTTGCCTTCCCTATCTTTTTTATATAAAGAGTACCCTGGTATTGCTATGTCCCAGTCATTTTTCTCATTATACCATGTCTCAGTAACAGCGACTAAATCTATATTATTAGTTACCATTATTGCCACAAGTTCATGGATCTTATTCCGCAAACTGTGAGCATTTGTAGACATTAGTCTAACCTTATGATTTTTTAACACACTTGCTACAAGCACCTTCTGTCCTTGTTTTGAGGGTGAGGCAATTGAATTGATGTTTTATCACTCTTTCCCCCTCCCCCCCACCTCCTAGTTTAAATACATGCTAGCAAAACCTCTGACCTGCTCAGATAGAATCCCCCAACAACAACTGCTTTCTATCAGGTCGCACCATAGTCTCCGTAACGGCACCCCCAGGCATAAAAGGGGTTAAACCACCGTTTAGAAGATCTTCCTCTTCCAGAGACACAGGCCCAGCTACTGCAGAACCCCAAACTCCCGAACAGGATACAAAGTAGCACTCCAAACTCCCAAACTGGAACCTCACGAATAGCTACTAGCAGCTGAACAGCAAAAGCACCCAAGCGGCTTACACTCCTGGCAATCAGTCTCTAACAGCATACAGTAAATCCCCCCAAGAACGAGACAAAGCTCCGTGTTGAGGGTCAAGCAGTGAACAGACAGAGCTGTGGGTTTATTGTTCTTATATACACATTCCTAAACATTAGTACCACCCACAGGGTTTTGTAAAACAACCAATAAACACGTAATACACAGTAAAACACTCCCATAATGACATCACAATCCCTCCTCTCTATCCTGGAGATAATTGGGAAGTAATCCAATTATCTCCAAGGACAGAGGCAAAACTCAATTAAGCACATGGCAGTAAAAAGACAGTAAAATACAAAAGGTTACATTTATTACATAAAATACAAACATGCAACATATCCCCAGATAGCTTAGGTCTGAGCGCACATTATTACTGAATGGCACTCAAACCACACACATACAGTTCAATTGCCATGGAGCCAGAGTCTTTTATTACATGAATAGGCTCCATGGCATAGCTATCTGGGTTAAATGAGTTCATGCAGTAAATCTGTGAATGAACTGGCTGCGTGTGAACCTTAGACTGCTGCCATCCAGTGTTCAGTATGCGTAGCCGCGGTCACCCGGTATAGTCAATTAAGCTGCGGTTAACCACGGCTTCTGGGCGGTCAATTGCCGGCACTCGCCGGCTTCTGGGTGGCCAATTAACGGCGCCTGCCAGCTAACCACGGCTCCTGGGAGGCCAATAGACGGCTGTTTGTTCGGTAGATAGAATCTACCAAACACCCGGGCAGAAATACATGAATGGACCTTTCTGCATAGGAAAATAAAGTATTTAAATGCCGGTCAATAGTCAAAAGGCAGCAGGCAGGCAACTAGGCTCCTCCAATGCACAGTGGCGAGATTGGTCTCGTAACATTCTCCCCTTTTCCAAACAGACTAACAGGGTATCTGACCTCCTGCCAGTCAGTGCCCTGGTTAGTCCAGCAGCCCACCCACAAAACAGAAACAGCAGTACAGCCCACCCACAATAAATGGTTACTACACCTGAGTAAGGGAGAAACTTGCCCATGTCCAGGTGCCTCACCACGGCTGTGTGGGGGTCTGGTAGGCTGCCTTGGTGGGTTGCTGAGTGGGCAAACACCAACGGTACTCTGCCCTGGTGCCAGCACTACCACGGAAGTATCCTGGTTGGAGCCTGGTTGCTTGAGGGGGACACTGACTGTCTCCCCTTTGGATACACAGCTCTGCTGCTGGATGGGGAGACTGATTGTCTCCCCTTTGGACAAACCACCATGCTGCTGTGGGGGGAGACCGACTGTCTCCCCTTTGGCTAAACAGCCCTGTTGCTGGGGGACAGGACTGACTGTCCCTACCACCTGTGCTGTAAGTGCAGAGACCATGGTCCCATCTGCACGGTTGTGGGGATTACTGTCTCCCCTTGGTACGTTAAGCTGCCGCTGGGTAGAGGGGGCAACAAGCTCCTCTCCCATACATACTCCCAGCCACTGGGGAGGGACACCGACTGTCTCCGCTCCCAATACAGTGTCCTTCTGCTGGGGAAAGGAGACTTGGCTCTCTATTCCCTGCTGGACACTCTGCCGCTGGGGAAAGGAGACTGGGCTCTCTATTCCCTGCTGTATCTGCCGCTGGGGAGGGAGGACAAGGCTCTCCTCTCCCAATAAAACACTCTGCTGTTGGGGGATAGGACCGACTGTCTCTGCCCCCTGTAACTCAACCTGCTGCTGGGGAAAGGAGACTGGGCTCTCTGTTCTCTGCAAATCACACTGCTGCTGGGGAATGGAGACTGGGCTCCCTATTCCCTGCATATCACACTGCTGCTGGGGAATGGAGACTGGGCTCCCAATTCCCTGCAGATCACACTGCACTGGGGAATGGAGACTGGGCTCCCAATTCCCTGCATGCCACACTGCCGCTGAGAAATAGAGACTGGGCTCCCAATTCCCTGCAGATCACACTGCGCTGGGGAATGGAGACTGGGCTCCCAATTCCCTGCATGCCACACTGCCGCTGAGAAATAGAGACTGGGCTCCCAATTCCCTGCAGATCACACTTCTGCTGGGGAATGGAGACTGGGCTCCCTATTCACTGCATATCACACTGCCGCTGGGGAAAGGAGACACTGCTCTCTATTCCCTGCAAATCAATCTGCCGCTGGGGATCTGGGCTACCTGCCCAGCATCCCTGTAGGGCTGGTGGAGAGACCTCGGTCCCATCTCCACCTGCCGGCTGGAGGTTCTCCCAGTATACCTCCACAATATCTTCCCAGCTGAAGGGCTCTGGAACTGGATCTGCCGCTCTGCTTTCCTGCCGGGTGTTTTCAATGGAGCGAAACAGCTGTCGGTAGTACTGCTCCAGCTCCCACTCCAGGGTCGCCAGGTGGGCCAGGTCTTGCTCCACCTCATGGGGGTCACCCCAATCATGCATAGCCTCCCTGTTGTAAAAAATGTCCCGAAGTCTGGTCTGTGCAGGGCTCCCGAAGTCAGGCTCCGAAAAGGACTTCCATATCAAGCCAGGGCCATCAAACTCCTCTCCCTCTGGGTTGTCATGGTCAGCCATCCAGGACATATACTGAGCTGCATACCACCAGAGAGCCTGGTGGGCATCCTCCAGCCACAATATTACATAGCTTCTTGACTATTCAAATAGTTTGAAGATGAGATTTTACCAGATATTTCACTTTCTCTTACAGCCTGAATGGGATATATGGATGGTTTGTTGTTGCCTCTTGGTTATATTCATTAAGTCTTCGAAATGTCGCAGGAAGAAAGAGGAAGAACATGTTGTGACAGTTTCCTTTGTATGGACACCTGTAACCTGATTGGCTGCCCTGTTCACAGGCAGATTTATAATGTTATTTGCAGGGACGGACTGACAGTGGCCTGGGCCCCCGGGCAAAATTAGCACCTGGGCCCCCAGCAGACCGATATATATGCTGGTATAGGTGTACCGTATATTTGATTGTATGTACATGTAAAGTGAATGCATGTTTCTGTGTGTATATTCACTGTGAGCACTAGGGTAAGTGAATATATGTATGTCTTTATGTGTAGTGTCAGGATATGTGGATGATTAGTATATTTGAATACATGTTTTTGGTTTTGTGAATAGGGTAGTATTTTTTTGTGTGTGTTTGTGTAGCATGGCAGTATGTAAAAGGGGGTATTTGTGAAACCAAGTGTTAAATGTTACGAGCCACCTTAAAGGGACTCTCCAGTGCCAGGAAAACAATCCGTTTTCCTGGCACTGCAGGTCCCCTCTCCCTCCCACCTTCCATCCCCGGTTGCTGAAGGGGTGAAAACCCCTTCAGTGACTTACCAGAGGCAGCGACATGTCCCACGTCGCTGCTTCTTCCTCCGCTCATGCTCCTCCCCTTCATCACGTCAGCCGTCGGGGGAGACCTAATACGCATGCGCGGCAATGCCGCGCAGGCGCATTAGACCTCTGCATAGGAAAGCATTGAAAATGCTTTTCAATGCTTTCCTATGGGAATTTTAGCGACGCTGGAGGTCCTCACACAGCGTGAGGACGTCCAGCGACACTATAGCACAGAAATCCTGTGCTATAGACCAGGAAGTGCCCTCTGGTGGCTGTCTAGTATACAGCCACTAGAGGAAGAGTTAACCCTGCAAGGTAATTATTGCAGTTTATAAAAACTGCAATGACTACACTTGCAGGGTTAAGGGTAGTGGGAGTTGGCACCCAGACCACTCCAATGGGCAGAAGTGGTCTGGGTGCCTGGAGTGTCCCTTTAAAGGAACACTATAGTGTCAGGAATACAAATGTGTATTCCCCCCCTTAAAAATGCGATTTACTCACCTGTTTCCCAGCACCGACCAAACTACTTGGCAGAGTTCATCAATTTAGATGATCTCAGCCAACCCAATGCTCTACCATAGGAAAGCACTAGAAGGCTATTGTGCACGCGCAGCAAAACGCTGTACCAATCACCATCATAGAGATGCATTGAATCAGTGCTTCTCTATGACAAGCGTTCAGCGTCGACATGCAGATCATGGAGATGCTGAATGTCAGTGCTGCACATTTTGCAATACTGACACAGGAAGCGCCTAGGTGTTCCTAGGAAGCAATGTAAACACTGCATTTTCTCTGAAAAGGCAGTCTTTACAGCAAAAACCCTGCAGTAGTATACTATCCTCACCAGAACAACTACATTAAGCTATATAATAAACATTAAGCTGTTACTATACATTAAGCTGTATAATATAAATTAAGCTGTAGTTGTTCTGGTAACTATAGTGTCCCTTTATGTTTGTGCGTGCAAAGGGGTAGGGACTGCAGAGGGTGCCGAAAGGAAGGGGCTGTAAAGGGTGCGAGTGGAAGGGGCTGCAGGGGAGGGACTGTAGAGGATACGGGGGAATAGGGTGGATTAGAGGCTGTAGTAGGTGCAGAGGAGGGACAGACTGTAGTGGGTGCAAAGGGTAATAGGAGATGCAGTGGGAGCAGTTGGGTAGCCCACTAGCCACTACCAAAAGCGAAACCCTACTATTGCGCACAGTGCAGGGGGTAGGAGCTGCAGTGGGAGCAGCAGGTAAAAGCTGCAGTGGGAGCAGGGAGGTAGGGGCTGCAGAGGGAGCTGTAGGGGGTAGGGGCTGTAGGGGGTGTGGGCTGCAGTGGGAGCAGGGGGGTTGGGGCTGCAGTGGGAGCAGGGGGGGGCTGCAGTGGGAGCAGAGGTTGGGGCTGCAGAGGAGCAGGGGTAGGGGCTGCAGGGGTATGGAATGCAGAGAGGGAGCAGAAGGGCAGGGGAGGCAGTATGGGATGCAAGGAGCAGGGGGTGGGGGCTGCAGTGGGAGCAGGGGGTGGGGGCTGCAGTGGGAGCAGGGGTTGGGGATGCACTGGGAGCAGGGGTTGGGGATGCACTGGGAGCAGGGGTTGGGGAGCACTGGGAGCAGGGGGGTAGGGATGCACTAGGAGCAGGGGTAGAGGATGCACTAGGGCAGGGATGCAGTGGGAGCAGGGGGTAATGCAATGAGGGGATGGGGATGGGTGGAAGCAGGGGGTAGGGGATGCACTGGGAGCAGAGTGGGGATGCACTGGGAGCAGGGGGCTGGGGATACACTGGGAGCAGGGGTGAGGGATGCACTAGGAGCAGGGGATGCAGTGGGAGCAGGGGTAGGGGATGCAATGGGGGATAGGGGATCTTGGGGTGGAAGCAGGGGGTAGGGGATGCACTGGGAGGCGTGGGGGTGCAGTGGGAGGGGGGTAGGGGGTGCAGTGGGAGCAGGGGATGCAGTGGGGGCAGGGATGCAGTGGGAGGGATGCACTGGGAGGCGGGGAGTAGGGATGCAGTGGGAGGGGCTAGGGGATGCAGTGGGAGCAAAGGGGGGGTAGGGGATGCAGTGGGGGTAGGGATGCAGTGGGGGGGGGATGCATTGGGGGTAGGGGATGCAGGGGGGGGTAGGAGATGCAGTGGGGGGTAGAAGATGTAGTGGGGGGTAGGGGTTGCAGTGGGAGGGGGTAGGGGATGCAGTGGGAGCAGGGAGGTAGGGGATGCACTGGGAGTAAGGGGGGTATGGGCTCTGATGGGGCAGTAGTGGGGGAAATTATATAATAAAACATTTTAATTTAAAAAAAAAAAATAAAGCCCCCCTCCCAAACCTTACCTCTCTGGTGGTCCTCTTCTGAAGGAGGGCACACAATGCTGACATGCTGCCTGTAACTCTGCTCAGGGCAGCTCCTCACTCTGCACTGTGACTGCTGATGTCACTTCCTGCAGAACAAGCTGCACGGAGCT
This sequence comes from Pelobates cultripes, assembly GCA_933207985.1. NCBI lineage: Eukaryota > Metazoa > Chordata > Amphibia > Anura > Pelobatidae > Pelobates > Pelobates cultripes. Next base: position 274,715,102 of record OW240912.1, read on the forward strand.
GCCCTGAGCAGTGTTACAGGCAGCTCAGTGAGGCTGTGTTCAGTGAGACAGGCACACTGAGGGGCAGCCTAGTGGGGTCTTTGGAAGGCCCCTTAGCTGTCCCTCAGTGTGCCCTGCAAGGGGGATTATATTTTTAGCAGCAGGGGCCCGCGGAAGGCTGCTCGGGCCCCTTACTGAGTGCAGGCTGGCTGGGGAGATTGTTTTACTCCCCAGCTCAGCCATTACTGCACTGCAGCAGGGGCGGGCCCCCCAGAGCCTCGGGCCCTCGGTCCATGACCGATTTGCCCGAGTGCTCAGTCCGCCCCTGGTTATTTGTTAAATTACTTAATTTTTCTCTCAATTGTTTTGCTGCTGAGGGAATAAAATAGAATGAGAATGCATAATACTCGCCATCGTGTCGTTAATAAAATTATAACTTTACGTCATGTGAATAGTAAAATCTTTGAATTCCACTTATAGGTTCTCTTTCTTCCTTCTGCCTATAATTCTGCTTATAAATTCTCCTTCTTCCCTTTTCCTATAATTCCACTTATAGGTTCTCCTTCTTTCTTCTGCCTATAATTTCTCTTATTGGTTTTCCTGTCACTTATTTAACCTAAACTCTTTATTCTATAACCCTCATTATACTTACCTGTAATCTCTTTTATAGGTTTTGCTTTCCCTTTAAGTCTTACTACACTTATTATTTCAAGTGAAAACATGTCAAAGATTTCCAATAAGGAACCTAAAGTCAACCCCGGCATAAGTCTCTTATCTGACTTTATCAGAACCATGACAGATAATTGAGAAATTAGGATAATTCAATTATCTCTCAATTACAGAAACGTACATACATTTTTAACAAACCACAAAAATACTTGAAAGGAATACAGGAACCCCACAAAAATCATATTCCCAAATAGTTTTGATCTGAGTGCACAAAATATCCATAAAGCACTCAGATCGGTTTGGTAGAATGAAAGTTATGTTCGAATACAGTTTTGACCGACTGGTCATGAGGGGATATACTAAAACAGTTCCAGAGGATTGGGCAGTGTAGCGGCACCCAGGTAGAGTGAGTGGTTTTCGCTGCCAGGGAGAGGGAGGCTGTAGAGTAGAGCAGGAACAGCTCTTAGAAGAGCTAGTGATTATAGAGCAATCCCAAGGAAGGGATTGCAGCAGGTATAGCTTTTCCCTACAAGCACAAGGCAAGGCTCGGTGTTGAGGGTAAATCAGGAACTGAAGATTTATTGTTAGGGATGAGCGAACCCGAACTGTAAACTTCGGGTTCGTACCAAACATTATGATTTTTGGACCCCGAACCCAAACACGGACATTTCAGTAACAGTTTGGGTTCGAGTTCGGGGTTCGTTGATTTAATGGCGCATTTTGAAAAGCTGCAGGGCAGCCAATCAAAAAAACGTTTGACTCGTGTGCCCTTAGAAGCCATAACAGCCTAGTAATGGCATGGCTTTGATTGGCCAGTGCAGCATGTGAACCAGCCTCTATATAAGCTGGAGTCACATGAGCTCTTATTAGTGTAGGGAGAGGATGCTGCAGCTGTGAGGGACAGATTAGGAAAGAATTCAGGTGTTGAATCTGCAAAATACAATGATTATTTTTGTGGGTGCTATACTACATTTTTGTACCCTGCACTGAGTCCAGTGCCACAGAGAAATAAGCAATCAGTGTGTTTGTTAGGTGGGCACTTGCAACTGCATGTGTGCCAGGCACATAACTTTAATACTGTTCTGGTAGCTCAGTGGGCAACATTTAGGTATTTTTAAATACTGCTGTGACATTGCAGTTTGACAAATTCAAATTTTTTTGGTGCTAAAAAGTAAATTTGTGGCATGCACTTCATATCTGAGAGTCAAATAGAACCGGCAAATACTGTGATTACATTGCAGTATGAAAAATTCTAATTTTTTTGGGTGCTCAATAGTACATTTGCTGACTGCGGTGCACTTCATATCTGAGAGTCAAATGGAACCGTCAAATACTGTGGTTACATCGCACTTTTAAAATTTCTCATCTCTTTGGTGCTAAAAAGTACATTTGTGGCGTGCACTTCATATCTGAAAGTCAAATACTGTGGTTACATCGCAGTTTGAAAAATTCTAATCTTTTTTTGCTAAATAGTACATTTGATGCCTGCGGCGCACTTCATATCTGAGAGTCAAATGGAACCGTCAAATACTGTGGTTACATCTCACTTTGAGAAATTCTAATTTTTTTGGTGCTAAATAGTACATTTGCTGCTAGCGGTGCACTTCTTATCTGAGAGTCAAATAGAACCGGGAAATATTTGACTCTCAGATATGAAGTGCACACCCCAAATTTACTTTTTAGCACCAAACAATTCAAATTTTTTTGGTGCTAAAAAGTCAATTTGTGGCGTGCACTTCATATCTGAGAGTCAAATAGAACTGTCAAATACTGTGGTTACATCACACTTTGAAAAATTCAAATTTTTTTGGGTGCTAAAAAGAAAATTTGGGGTGTGTACTTCATATCTGAGAGTCAAATACTGTGGTTACATCGCAGTTTGAAAAATTCTAATCTTTTTTTGCTAAATAGTACATTTGATGCCTGCGGTGCACTTCATATCTGCACGCCCCAAATTAACTTTTTAGCACCAAACAATTCAAATTTTTTTGGTGCTAAAAAGTAAATTTGGGGCGTGCACTTCATATCTGAGAGTCAAATAGAACCGTCAAATACTGTGGTTACATCGCACTTTGAAAAATTTATATTTGTTTGGTGCTAAAAAGTAAATTTGTGGCATGCACTTCAAATCTGAGAGTCAAATAGAACCGTCAAATATGGTGGTTACATCGCAGTTTGACCAATTCAAATTTTTTTGGTGCTAAAAAGTAAATTTGTGGCGTGCACTTCATATCTGAGAGTCAAATAGAACCATCAAATACCGTGGTTACATCGCACTTTTAAAATGTTAAAAACATTTTTAGTTAAAAAGTACATTTTTGGCGTGCACTTCATATCTGAGAGTCAAATAGAACCGTCAAATATTGTGGTTACATCGCACTTTGAAAAATTCAAATTTTTTGGGGTGATAAAAAGTCAATTTGTGGCGTGCACTTCATATCTGAGAGTCAAATAGAACTGTCAAATACTGTGGTTACATCACACTTTGAAAAATTCAAATTTTTTGGGTGCTAAAAAGAAAATTTGGGGTGTGTACTTCATATCTGAGAGTCAAATAGAACCATCAAATACTGTGGTTACATCGCACTTTTAAAATGTTAAAAACATTTTTAGTTAAAAAGTACATTTTTGGCGTGCACTTCATATCTGAGAGTCAAATAGAACCGTCAAATATTGTGGTTACATCGCACTTTGAAAATTTCAAATTTTTTGGTGCTAAATAGTACATTTGTGGCGTGCATTTCATATCTGAGAGTCAAATAGAACAGTAAAATACTGTGGTTACATCGCACTTTTAATAATTCAAATTTTTTGGGTGCTTAAAAGTACATTTGTGGTGTGCACTTCATATCTGAGAGTCAAATAGAAATGTAAAATACCGTGGTTACATCGCAGTTTGAAAAATTCTAATTTCTTTGCTGCTAAAAAGTAAATTTGTGGTGTGCACTTCATATCTGAGAGTCAAATAGAACCATCAAATACTGTGGTTACATCACACTGTGAAAAATTCAATTTTTTTGGCTGCTAAAAAGGACATTTGTGGCGTGCACTTCATATCTGAGAGTCAAATAATGTGGTTACATCTCACTTTGAAAAATTCTAATTTTTTTGGTGCTAAATAGTACATTTGCTGCCTGTGGTGGATTTCATATCTGAGAGTCAAATAGAATCACAGTATTTGATGGTTCTATTTGACTCTCCGATATGAAGTGCACGCCCCAAATTTACTTTTTAGCACCAAACAATTCAAATTTTTTTGGTGCTAAAAAGTAAATTTGGGGCGTGCACTTCATATCTGAGAGTCAAATAGACCCGTCAAATACTGTGGTTACATCTTACTTTGAAAAATTCACATTTCTTTGGTGCTAAAAAGTAAATTTGGGGTGTGCACTTCATATCTGATAGTCAAATAGAACAGTCAAATATCGCTGTGACATAGCAGTTTGACTAATTCAAATTTCTTTGGTGCTAAAAAGTAAATTTGGGGCGTGCACTTCATATCTGAGAGTCAAGTAGAACCGTCAAATACTGTGCTTACATCGCAGTTTAACTAATTAAAAAAAAATTTGTGCTAAAAAGTAAATTTGGGGTGTGCACTTCATATCTGAGAGTCAAAAAGAACCGTCAAAAACTGTGGTTACATCGCAGTTTGAAGAATTCACATTTCTTTGGTGCTACAAGTAAATTTGTGGCGTGCACTTCATATCTGAGAGTCAAATAGAACCATCAAATACTGTGGTTACATCACACTGTAATATTCAAATTTCTTTGGTGCTAAAAAGTAAATTTGGGGCGTGCACTTCATATCTGAGAGTCAAATAGAATCACAGTATTTGATGGTTCTATTTGACTCTCAGATATGAAGTGCACGCCCCAAGTTTACTTTTTAGCACCAAACAATTCAAAATTTTTTGGTGCTAAAAAGTACATTTGGGGCGTGCACTTCATATCTGAGAGTCAAATAGAACCGTCAAATACTGTGTTTACATCGCAGTTTAACTAATTCAAATTTTTTTCGTGCTAAAAAGTAAATTTGGGGCGTGCGCTTCATATCTGAGAGTCAAATAGAGCCATCAAATACTGTGGTTACATCGCACTTTTACAATTTTTTATTTTTTTTGTGCTAAAAAGTACATTTGTGGCGTGCACTTCATATCTGAGAGTCAAATAGAACCGTCAAATACTGTGGTTACCACGCAGTTTGGTCAATTGAATTTTTTTTGGTGCTAAAAAGTACATTTGTGCCGTGCACTTCATATCTGAGAGTCAAATAGAACCGTCAAATACTGTGGTTACATCGCACTTTGAAAAATTCACATTTGTTTGGTGCTAAAAAGTAAATTTGGGGCATGCACTTCATATCTGAGAGTCAAATAGAACCATCAAATACTGTGATTACATCACAGTTTGACCAGTTAAATTTTTTTGGGTGCAAAAAAGTAAATTTGGGGCATGCACCTCATATCTGAGAGTCAAATAGAACCGTCAAATACTGTGGTTACATCACAGTTTGAAAAATTCACATTTTCGGGTGCTAAAAAGTAAATTTGTGGCGTACACTTCATATCTGAGAGTCAAATAGACCCGTCAAATACTGTGGTTACAACTCACTTTTAAAAATTCACATTTCTTTGGTGCTAAAAAGTAAATTTGGGGCGTGCACTTCATATCTGAGAGTCAAATAGAATCACAGTATTTGATGGTTCTATTTGACTCTCAGATATGAAGTGCACGCCCCAAGTTTACTTTTTAGCACCAAACAATTCAAAAAATTTTGGTGCTAAAAAGTACATTTGGGGCGTGCACTTCATATCTGAGAGTCAAATAGAACCGTCAAATACCGTGGTTACATAACACTTTGAAAAATTCACATTTCTTTGATGCTAGAAAGTAAATTTGGGGCGTGCACTTCATATCTGACAGTCAAGTAGAACCGTCAAATACTGTGTTTACATCGCAGTTTAACTAATTCAAATTTTTTTCGTGCTAAAAAGTAAATTTGGGGCGTGCACTTCATATCTGAGAGTCAAATAGAGCCATCAAATACTGTGGTTACATCGCACTTTTACAATTTTAATTTTTTTTTGTGCTAAAAAGTACATTTGTGGCGTGCACTTCATATCTGAGAGTCAAATAGAACCGTCAAATACTGTGGTTACATCGCACTTTGAAAAATTCACATTTGTTTGGTGCTAAAAAGTAAATTTGGGGCATGCACTTCATATCTAAGAGTCAAATAGAACCATCAAATACTGTGATTACATCACAGTTTGACCAGTTCAATTTTTTTGGGTGCAAAAAAGTAAATTTGGGGTATGCACCTCATATCTGAGAGTCAAATAGAACCGTCAAATACTGTGGTTACGTCACAGTTTGAAAAATTCACATTTTCGGGTGCTAAAAAGTAAATTTGTGGCGTACACTTCATATCTGAGAGTCAAATAGACCCGTCAAATACTGTGGTTACATCTCACTTTTAAAAATTCACATTTCTTTGGTGCTAAAAAGTAAATTTTGGGCATGCACTTCATAACTGATAGTCAAATAGAATAGTCAAATACCGGTGTGAAATAGCAGTTTGACTAATTCAAATTTCTTTGGTGCTAGAAAGTAAATTTGGGGGTGTGCACTTCATATCTGAAAGTCAAGTAGTACCGTCAAATACAGTGGTTACATCGCAGTTTGACTAATTCAAATTTCTTTCGTGCTAAAAAGTAAATTTGGGGCGTGCACTTCATATCTGAGAGTCAAATAGAGCCATCAAATACTGTGGTTACATCGTACTTTTAAATTTTTTATTTTTTTTGTGCTAAAAAGTCAATTTGTGGCATGCACTTCATATCTGAGAGTCAAACAGAACCGTCAAATACTGTGGTTACCACGCAGTTTGGTTGATTACATTTTTTTTGGTGCTAAAAAGTACATCTGTGCCGTACACTTCATATCTGAGAGTCAAATACTGTGGTTACATCACAGTTTGAAAAAAATCTGATTTTTTTTGGTGCTAAATAGTACATTTGCTGCCTGTGGTGCACTTCATATCTGAGAGTCAAATAGAACCATCAAATACTGTGATTACATCACAGTTTGACCAATTCACATTTCTTTGGTGCTAAAAAGTAAATTTGGGGCATGCACTTCATATCTGATAGTCAAATAGAACCGGCAAATACTGATGTGACATCGCACTTTGAAAAATTCACATTTCTTTGGTGCTAAAAAGTAAATTTGTGGCGTGCACTTCATATTTGAGAGTCAAATAGAACCATCATATACTGTGGTTACATCGCAGTTTGACTAATTCAAATTTCTTTTGTGCTAAAAAGTAAATTTGGGGCGTGCACTTCATATCTGAGAGTCAAATAGAGCCATCAAATACTGTGGTTACATCGTACTTTTAAATTTTTTTTTTTTTGTGCTAAAAAGTCAATTTGTGGCGTGCACTTCATATCTGAGAGTCAAACAGAACCGTCAAATACTGTGGTTACCACGCAGTTTGGGCGATTAAATTTTTTTGGGTGCTAAAAAGTGCATCTGTGCCGTACACTTCATATCTGAGAGTCAAATACTGTGGTTACAACACAGTTTGAAAAAAAATCAGATTTTTTTTGGTGCTAAATAGTACATTTGCTGCCTGCGGTGCACTTCATATCTGAGAGTCAAATAGAACCATCAAATACTGTGATTACATCACAGTTTGACCAATTCACGTTTCTTTGGTGCTAAAAAGTAAATTTGGGGCATGCACTTCATATCTGAGAGTCAAATAGAACCGGCAATACTGATGTGACAACGCACTTTGAAAAATTCACATTTCTTTGGTGCTAAAAAGTAAATTTGTGGCGTGCACTTCATATCTGAGAGTCAAATAGAACCATCATATACTGTGGTTACATCGCACTTTGAAAAATTCTTATTTATTTTTTGCTAAATAGTAACTTTGCTGCCTGCGGTGCTCTTCATATCTGAGAGTCAAATAGAACCATCAAATACTGTGGTTACATCGCACTTTGAAAAATTTACATTTGCTTTGTGCTAAAAAGTAAATTTGGAGCGTGCACTTCATATCTTAGAGTCAAATAGAACCGTCAAATACTGTGGTTACATCACACTTTGAAAAATTCAAATTTTTTTGGTGCTAAATAGCACATTTGCTGCCTGTGGTACACTTCATATCTGAGAGTCAAATAGAACCGTCAAATACTGTGGTTACATCACATTTTGAAAAATTCAAATTTTTTTGGGGCTAAAAAGTAAATTTGGGGAATGCACTTCATATCTGAGAGTCAAATAGAACCGTCAAATACTGTGGTTACATTGCACTTTTAAAAATTCACATTTTTTGGGTGCTAAAAAGTACATTTGTGGCGTGCACTTCATATATGAGAGTCAAATAGAACCGTCAAATACTGTGGTTACATCGCAGTTTGAAAAATTCACATTTCTTTGGTGCTAAAAAGTACATTTGCTGCTAGCGGTGCACTTCATATCTGAGAGTCAAATAGAACCGGGAAATACTGTGGTTACATCACATTTTGAAAAATTCACATTTTTTTGGCACTAAAAATTTAATTTGGGGCGTGCACTTCAAATCTTAGAGTTAAACAGAACCATCAAATACTGTGGTTACATCGCAGTTTGACCAATTCAAATTTTTGGGTGCTAAAAAGTACATTTGGGACATGCACCTCATATCTGAGAGTCAAATAGAACCATCAAATACTGTGGTTACATCGCACTTTAAAAAATTCACATTTTCGGGTGCTAAAAAGTAAATTTGGGTCATGCACCTCATATCTGAGAGTCAAATAGAACCATCAAATACTGTGGTTACATCGCACTTTTAAAAATCAGCCCGAGGTTATCTAGAGTCACCAAAGTGGCTGCGCAACGATTGCCGAGTTGCCCACATTCTAACTTGTGCTGATTACTGGGTGGCCAGCCTGCTGGATCACCGTTACAAGGACAACGTGCCATCCTTAATTCCCTCACTGGAGCATGATCGGAAGATGCACAATTTAGGGCGCACGCTGGTAGACGCGCTGCTGAGGGCATTCCCAACTGACACCGGGGGCTCAGTGGAAGCACAAGGCGAAGGCAGAGGAGGAGGAAGAGGTCGCCAATGCAGCTGGGGCACCACCAGCACCTCAGAAGGCAGGGTTAGCATGGCCAAAATGTGGAAAAGCTTTGTCAGCATGCCACAACAACCTGCACCACCAGCTGATATGGAACGTCTTAGCAGAAGGCAGCATTTCAGCAACATGGTGGAAAAGTACGTGTGCACACGCCTATACGTACTGAATGACAGGTCTGCCCCATTCAACTTCTGGGTCTCCAAACTCGGCACATGGCCTGGGCTTGCCCTTTATGCCTTGGAGGTGCTGGCCTGCCTTGCAGCCAGTGTATTGTCTGAATGTGTGTTTAGCATGGCAGGGGGCATTATCACAGACAAGCGAGCTGTCTGTCCACTGCCAACATGGACAAGCTCATGTTTATTAAAACAGACTTGTCTGCACCCTATACCGGCCTCACCCATTGTTATACTCAAGTGCACTTATTCTTTGTTTTCTTTTATTATATGTCCCAATATTTTGGGGGCTACCCCAATTGCTTGCAGGGCACTTGTCCTACCCCCATTTTACTTACTTTTGCAGCCCTCTAGCCCTTTCCAGGACTTTTTTAGAGCCATTTTAGTGCTCAAAATTTCAGGTCCCCATTGACTTCAATGGGGTTCGGATTCAGGGTCAAGTTCGGCCGAACCCAGCGAACCCGAACATCCAGGTGTCCGCTCATCTCTATTTATTGTGGCACACTGCCTTTTATACAGTTTTCTCCACAAGGTTACCACCCAGGTGGACCTTGTGGGGAACAGGGACACAGGAACAACAAGCCAATCAAAACAGTATTTTACATTCGGTCACTCCCATACAGTGTACACAATCCCTCCCATCTGCTTAGGAGATAATTGAGTTGATTACTGTATCAACTCAATTATCTCCAAATGAAAAAAAATAAAACTTTTTGTACATTTTTAGAAATACCCCCAAAACATAATAAACCCCCACAAATTATACATTTTTCTGATAGCCCTGACCTGGGGGAGCAACATACTCAAAAATCACCCAGATCGGGTCAGGGGTTCCAAAGTTAGCTGGATGTCACATTTCTGCCTGGCCACCCAAGAGGGCATTGCCCAGAATAGTTCCATAAGTTCAGCTTTTTCAGGGGCAGGGAAACACATTAAAATAACAAAATGACTGTTCATGCCTATGATTCTCCAGTATCTCTTGTTCGTGTGTTTAAAAGTACCAAACGCCATTGCGTTCGTATGAAAACAGATGAATTGCTGGAAGTCTGGAAGTCCCAGCGGTGTTCGTGTGAAATAGTGTCCGAAAACAGTTCCACGCGTTCGACGACAAAACACTGCTGGCCGTTCGTCAGTTTAAGATGGCCGCTGCCACGTGTTCATTCATACGACCGACGACCACCCAGCCGTTTGGCAATTAAGCTGTGGTTAACCACAGCTTCTGGGAGGTTAACAAGCAGCACACTCCACATGCAGGGTGGTCGGACGCAATTTGTTCGGTTATTCAAACAGAATCATACTGGAGATAGGAAAAGTGAAATTCACTGAACAAATTAGCAAACATACAATGGGAAATATAAAATCCAGGCATATGGAAAGAAATATAAAGTCCAGGGACAGAGGGTTCTGTCACAGGCAGGGTGGCCGGTCGGCTTTCAGGGATTCCTGTGCGAACACCGAGGAACGCTCCCCTTGGCTGCTGTGAAGCAAATATCATATCTCCCAAATGTCATTTGTCTAGATGGTCAGGAAGATGAACGGACCGCGATCGGGAGACAAAATGGCCTCCATGCACTGTACCACGTACGTTCGGTTATACGAATGGTGTCCACCCAGGGAAAGCACTCAAGCAAAGGTGTCAAGCTGTTAATTTGTGGTTAACAGTCAGGGAAGATCGGTGTTCACTGGGGCATAACAAGGGGACCACACACAAGGCATTCGGGAGGGGAACAAGAGGGTACGGACGACCGAACATAAGGGAATGGAGTCTGCTACAGAATTATGTCATAACAATTTATTATGATGCACATCACTATCCAGAATGTTGGAATTATCAGCATTTACACCACAATTACCAGGGTTCTATAGAACACAGGTGATTGTTTAAAGCCCAGCTTAGCACTACTTCTGTAAAGCTGACTGAGGACAGCAGATTCTTTAAGGATATGTTCATATGTAAAGATTTCATTTGATGGAAGGTGATATTGTTTTCCTCCTGGTGACTGAGCATACTCTCTATAGAAAAGCCTGTGACCATGTTTACACCTACTGAGTGTCTTCACATTCAAACACCAGTAATTACTTCCAAAGTAAATAACCTTGAGTTTAACGTGAATTTCAAGCTTATATTTAGTAGTATTTAACTATGTTTTGCTTTGAAGTATTGATACAATTTTTCCCTTATGTTGGCTCTCATACTTTCACCATTCACTTACTTTATTTTTTTATTATTTGCTGATATTTTAAGTTCACGCCCTTTAGCCCCACTTCTCACAATGTCCTTCACTTTCTTGACCATCCTACTGCCTCATTTTTCACCTTTTCTCCCAGCTATCATATTAACACTGCTATTACTCAGTTTACCAACAGTTCCCTCTTTTTTTTTCTGGCACATTATCACGGCTCAGTTTTACCATCTTATTTTCTTCCTACTTGCCCATTGTTCCTCCATCCAACTACTGAGAATGGCCATCCAATTTTTTTTCTTAACTCTATTATTAACAAGCTGCTGATAATTTTCCCTCAGTCCAGCCCCACAGCTCATCCTATCCATCAGTCTCTGTTATTCTACTTTCTGATCTTCACATATCCTACCAGGTGTTGTGTCCACCTACCCTTCATCTGATCTTCTCTGTTTTCAATTACATTTATTCACTGCACAGTCTTTCAACTCCTTTTTTGTTTATCTTGCCCACCAATGTTTCTTTTTTTAGATGAAAAGCAAACATTACTCTGAGCTTTGGGCTACCAAAGTGGTAGTCTCAAACTAGCCCAAAATTGCTAAAATGCACAAATATTCATATACTCTCACTTTGAATTTAAATTATTTAGAATTATTGCTATTGTGACAAACGCTCCTTCCCACGTACATTTGCCACAGACTCCTGGAGGAGTGTGGAAGCCAGCCTTCTGCCCACCAACTATGTTCCAGGTCTGGAATACCATTTGAGAGTTACTCTGCCCAGCCGCCATTAACAGCGTTTTCTGGGTACCACTGGTTTGGCACTTTCCCTTCATGCGATTGGAACCAAACGCTGGCTCTCTGGCGGCCGATCGCATGAACCAAACCCATGAATAGTCTTCAGTGGTACTTAGATGCGACCGCTATGGAACTAATGTCGGCATGAGGACTTTGTGGGTGCCCGGTCACCTCAGCGGGACTTAGCCACGAATGTTATAGAAGTCTTTTCGGCATGAGGTGACTGTGCGGTTCCGGGACAGCTTGGTTTGCAGTTTTGAACCACTTTGAAATCGGCCAGGAGAGCACTTTTTCAAGGGAAGGTTGTAACGGAGCTTCCTGTACCTGATTGGGTACCTCCACCGGTGTATGCTCCTACCCTTACCGAGGGCTCCAAGCACTTCTCCAGACACCATAAGTACTGCAGACCCCACGAACCACCGCAGCTTGGTTGAGGTCTTACCATCTCCTACCCACCCTGGACCTACGACAAGCAGGAACAGCTCTTACAAGAGCTAGTGATTATCCAAGGGAGTATGATGGTCATAGCAATCCCTTTTGGTCAAATAGCAATTCCCCCCCAATAAGAGACAATACTCTAGATTGAGGGTGAAGTAGAACTGAAAGTTTATTGGAGCATACTGGTCTTTTATACAAGTTTTCCCACAAGGTTACTGCCCAGGTGGACCTTGTGGGGCATAGGACATAAAATCAACAAGCCAATAAAAACAGTGTTTTACATTCAGATACTCCCAGATACTGTACACAATCCCTCCCCTCTGCTGTGATACAATTAAGGTAGATAATACAATAATCTAATTATTCCCAGACAGAAAAACCACTATACAAAGTCCAAAAAACACCCCAAAACCTAACAGATCCCCATAAACATTACATCTTCTGATAGCCCTGATCTGGGTGAACATCATAACCAAAAAATCACCCAGATCAGAGTATGGGTTCAGGGAATTCCTGGAAGTTTCTTTGAACCGACTGCACGCATGATTTCATGCCCAAAACAGTTCCAGAGAATTAGGCTGTGCGGCCGGTCTATTTCAACAGTCAAAGTAATAATCAAATAGTCGAACGGAGCTGTTCGTGCACAGTCAGTGAGTGTATCTGGTTCGGCACTCCGTTCGTGTGATTCCAGTTGAACCTAACTGGAGGTGGAAGTCCCAGCGGTGTTCGTGCCGTTGAGTGTCCGATTTTAGTTCCATGCGTTCGATGACAAAACACCGCTTGACGAGTTCGACTAAACAAGATGGCCGCAGCCACGTGTTCGACTATGCGAATGGCGACCACCCAGCCATTCGTCAATTAAGTTGCGGTTAGCCCCAACTTCTGGGAGGTTAACAAGCTGCACACTCCACTTGCGAGTCGTCCGGCTATTCGACAATTTGTTTGGTAAACGAACACCATAAACCCAATCCATTCGTTAAGCCCCATATACTGCACCATAGCAGGGACAAAGGCACGAATCGTGTTTTTAGCCCAAAGTTCACTACAGGGCCATAGTCAGAGGGCAGGAGGCTGGCAAACAGGCCCCTCCAGAAACCAGTGGCAATGTTACTTTCGCCACAAAGGTGCCTGAGAATAAGCGGAACAAACGCTGCATAAGAGCCAGGCAGAGCACCATGTATTGTGGCCACAGGAGCTCCAGAAAGTTAACCGGCAAAAGCACCATGGAGCTATTTTGGGAATAGGACCACGTGTGCGGCCGGTCAGAACTTTAACTCAATGGTGTTTCCCCTATACTGCATGGATTTGAGTGCTATTTGGAGAACTTGGGCGCTCAGATCAGGGCTATTTAACTGTCATAGAAAAGGGATCTATGACTGTGTTACACCCATACAACAGCATAACACCAAAGTGTGTCTTAAGTGTTAACACAGTCACAGAGGTGATACACCAGTGAGACACTCAGGGCTTAACCCCCAATGTATGAAAAAGAAAAAAGGAAAAAAGAATAAATCAAAATCTTCTATAAGTGAAGAGAGGGCTCCCTGGATATATATCAGTATATAAAGTAATGGTGTGGAGACAAATGTAACAAAAACTTAACTTATAAGAAAAATGGCTATATACATAAATTCCTTAGCCTTGTAAGGCTATTCAAATACAAAAAGAAAAGTCCTGTGCTTACTCCCATCACTCCTGGGCGGCAGCAACGACCACAGTACACATCAGCTCCAACACATATAGTAAAAACCAAAGACAAAAAGTTACCTGCGCTCTCTCCTTAATCCCTATATATATTTAAACAAATGGAGGTCATTTAGTTACTCCAATGGCCACTGGAGGGAATGCCCGCCTGCCAACGTCAAGGCAGACCCCCCTAGACGGGTCCTACTCTGACCCTTCAGCTTGCTTCCTTGAGCTTCTGGCAAAGATATCTCTAATGAGACAGAAAAGGGGTATTTTTTATATACACCCCTTTCTACTTATTAACCATTAATTGGGAACACATGGGATGGGCGGCAGCATTGTAACCTAGCTGTGTGATACAAAAAGTGAATACAAATACAAAAAGAAAAGTCCTGCGCTCACTCTCATCACTCCTGGGTGGCAGCAACGACCACAGTACACATCAGCTCCAATATATATAGTAAAAACCAAAGAAAAAAGTTAGCTACGCTCTCTCCTTAATCCCTATGTATATTTAAACAAATGGAGGTAATTTAGTTACTCCAATGGCCCCTGGAGGGAATGCCTATTCCTATATTAGATACAACGGGTCTGCCACACAGTATACATGACTGGCTTAATTGTTGGTAAAAAGTAGGTCCAGTGTATGGTAGATTCTGTATGTATATAAGTCAGATTTGAGCAAACATCATCATAGTATGTGTATCAAATTAATATACAAAGTAATCATGCCAATAGTATTGATAATACTAGCATCAGCTGATGTTGTGATGGTAATTGTAGGATGGTACCAATGTATGTTGAAAGATATACATCTATCAAGTGCTGTGCTTAATACAGAGTCAAAGGGTGTGTTAACTCAGCATGGCTGGTCTTCGCATAGACTGGTAAGAAGGGGATATAAGGAGGAAAACTGTAGTAAGCCTCTCTCCCTTTAAATCTGACTAGATGAGTCCTAGATATCTTCTGGAGCATGATTCATTGCCGTATTGACCATCATAGCGGTTATGATATTTGGTTTTATTTTATTTAATTTATTTCATTATATGTTTTTTAAATGCTATATATATGTAAAAGATGTCCCATTTAGATTAAGCCACATACATATATTTTTCCCCTTTTCTTTTTCTTTTTTTACTTTTTTTATCGTTTATATTTATTTTTATTTTTATTATTATTTTTATTATTATTATTATTATTATTATTATTATTATTTATATTATTTTTATTTTATTCTATATATTTTTTCATTTTTATTATTTATTATTAATATTATATATATATTCTTATTCATATTTAGTTTTATTCATTTCTACTTTCATACTAATTTTGTCTTTATTTAGTATTATCGATTTTTAATACATATTTATGTGTCCTTTCTGAATGGAACACCTTAATTATATATCCTGTGCTCTGATGTATCCCTCCCGGTTCTTTTGTTCCTCTGCTTTCAATGTTGCGTTCCAGCGTGGATCGCATAGCATATTCTTACAATAAACCAGAACCGGAAGTGACGCCGGATGTCCATCATGCGTTCCAGCATGACACGCACGCCACAATCCCATTACACAGATTAATTATATCAAGCAATTCAGGCGGTTTTAAAAGGAGGAAGTTCTTTGGAAGTACAGATTCCCAATCCCTGAGGAAGTCCAGTGGACGAAACGCATTGGATTACTGGGGACTCTTTTGTTGCAATCTCCACTCCAAAGTGGATTATATGCTGTTTATTACTTGGATTTTGTAAGTGCATTTGTTATAATAAATCATTGTATTTTATTCCATCTGCACTATTTTTGGTTTCTCTATTCATTTTACAAGTGCTAAAGAAGATCTACTTTATATCCTTCCGAAGATCATTTCTGATTGAGGATGATGGGCCTGATATTCACTCATATTTTGTGAGTTTAACACATTTTCCTTGCGTGTTCACACTATAATACTTTTATTACTCTATGTGCATTTTATATATCTTTTATAGATATTTGTCATCACGCTGTTATATCATCAGGTTATATAATTTATTTACACCTTAGATGTGATTGTTTTCACTAATTCTTGCATTCCTACTGTTTGGCTTTTGTTTTACTATTATATTGGTGTTTTAGAGGGCACACTTTCTTTAGTAGTGTGCCTTTATATGTATTTTTAGTGGTTTGGTAACTTTTTTTGGTGTAGCTCAATAAATTTGTTCCAAATTGTTGCCAAGTGCAGTCTGAGCTCCCTCACTTACAAAACTGTGTCCCAAACCTCAGAACCTCAGAACCTCCAAACCGACCTTGCTGATTTCTCAACTCCCTGAACACTGAACTCTGGACTTTGACTACTCTCACCTCTAATGCCCAAACTGATTCTACAGAACTACAGACTTCACTAAACTGGGCAGGACTTACTCTAATAGTCATCTATTCAGGCTAAATTTTTCAGTTTTACTGGAATTGCTGCATTGCTCATATTTTCTGTTTAAAAGAGGGATTCCAGAGAATACAAAAGTCTGCTCACTGCTCATATATATATATATCCCTTATACAACTTGCATTTAAAATATATCCTGCACAACTCTTGCATGTTAATTACTATTTATTTAAACTGCATCTAAATCTAATGGACTTTGTTATATTATCCTAATAAGGATCTGCATTTACTTTATTGAATATTATCTATAAGTGATGTGCTTCTGAAGATTGTTTATTTTAAAAAAACAACAATAAATCAACTACTTCAAATATTCTTAAAGTGACAGTATTCAATTATTTGTGAATCTGCAGTTGAGTTCCAAATGAACTTTTATTCCTAAGTATAACATTAACAATGTATTATTTGTGGGGTTATTTTATGTTTTTATTTTTTTGGATACTTTTATGTTTGGCTCTCTGTTTCTGGGAGATAATTAGTTTACCGGTCTTTAACACAATTATCTCCCAGACCCAGAGATTCCTGGGAGTATCTTGTGCTAAATACAATGGAGACCCTCTGCTGGGGTCTGTGCATAAAATGCAGAGTTTGGCTCATTAAAATCAGTTGTACTCCCAGAACTATGTGTGGTCTAGTTACTGGGAGAGAAAGTGCTCTAATCACTGTTCGGCACCTTGTTCCAGCTCATGAAGGATTCAGCAGGGTAAGTTCTTTTAAGGACTAGAGCTCCCAAGACTGTGTGTCGTCCAGTCCATGGGAGGGAGTAAAACTAGTCCCCTATCCTGCTCCAGGATGAAGAGGCTCCAAAAGACTCCAAAGGATGAAGAGGCTCCAAGCCACGGCGACTGAGGCAGAAGGTTTTTCCGTGTTCCATCTAGGAAGCGGTCCTTGGCGGAGGTACCAGCCGGAGTACTGGGAACTCCCCTACAGTTATTTTTTCTTTTTATTCTATTGTACTAATTGTAAAATTAAAAATGTTAAAAACCAGACATTATTCACTAGATTTATCAGTGTGTGGATTTTGTACAGTAACCTCTTAATGGACTTGAATGGCCCCTTAACTTCAGACAGTCTGGATAGAAGCATATAGCTGAAATCTGCATGCTAAAAATTCAGGACTAGATTGTTGAGTTTGCATTTTTTAAATCTCAACTATTTGCCCGCTGACGGTGCTAGCAACCATACATGTGTGCACAGGGTGCAGGTTGAAAAAGCAAGCAGGGAGATGTTGAGACCACCTCTGTGTTTCCTGGTTGTTGTCCCCCCCCGCCCCCAGAGAATTCAAGACATAGAGATAGCTGAGGTCCCTGCTGGTCCAAGTGCTCAAAGGGAGGGAAGAGAGAACTTGGTCTGTACTTCCAGGCCAAGATCTCTGCTCCTTTTACTGTATTATAGCATTGCTGCATGTTACCATGGAAATGTTCTGATACATCTTGCAGCGCTGGCCAGAAGGAACTGTCAGCAGACAAGCTGCACTTCCCACTGGACCACCAGGAATCAGGATTCCCTACCACTACTAGCATCTGCCCCGCAAATATTGTCAGCATTTTAGCATCACCTAGTAGTGGCTCAAATGTAACGCGAAAAAAGGTGCACTGTATAATTCTTTGACATAGCAACCACATCTGGACCCAATTAAAGGATCACACTGTGCATGCACATGTCATCTGTAATTGCCCTTTGCAAGATAGTTGTAAGAGATAGTGGTTGTGGTTAAAGTTGTAATTTATTTTATTTATGCAAACGTTGCCCCACCCCTCCAGGCTGTGACACAAGCTCCTTAAAAAAAAAAAAACGATTACTTTAAAACTGATCTTACACAGTGTATTTCAAAAGCCCTTATTTCCTGCACTGTTAATTGACCTTTAATCACACATAGGAGACTTCTCCAGGCAATTAACAGAACAGAAGATATCGACTTCTAAATGAAACACAATGTGCAAAAAGGGACACTGTAGGCTCCCAGACCATTTCTGCCCATTGGAGTGGTCTGGGTGCCAACTCCCACTACCCTTAACCCTGCAAGTGTAATTATTGCAGTTTTTTATAATTACCTTGCAGGGTTAACTCCTCCTTTAGTGGCTGTCTACTAGACAGCCACTAGAGGGCACTTCCATGTCTATAGCACAGGTTTTCTGTGCTAGAGCGTCGCTGGACGTCCTCATACTATGTGAGGACCTCCAGCGTCGCTCAATTCCCCATAAGAAAGCATTGAAAGCATGGAGAGCTCTAATGCGCTTGCGCGGCATTGCCGAGCATGAGCATTAGGTCTCCTCAGCCGGCGGGCGGGATCAGTCTCGCCCATCGGCTGACGTAAGGAAGAGGAGGAGCGGCGGCGAGCAGAAACCACCACCGAGGGACATCGGCGGGGGTCTCAGGTAAGTGATTGAAGGGGTTTTCACCGCGGGGATGGGGGGTGGGAGGGAGAGGGGACCTGCAGTTCCAGGAAAATTGATTGTTTTCCTGGCACTGGAGTGTCCCTTTAAAAATTAATCTTCTATGTAAGGAAATGTATATGAAGGCTGTGTGAGTCACAGCCAGGGGAGCTGTGGCTTGGGCTGCATAACAAAATAATTTACTTCAAAAACAACAACCTTTCTCTGTCCATTTATGTCCTAAATGTCAGATAATTGAACATTTAGATGGCAGCAGCATGAACTATAATAGAACTCTAGTTCCTAGCCCTCTAATCTACCCCATAACCTTTATTGTCCCTAGGCAAGTGTGATAAGGTGAATGGGGTGGTCTGTGAGGGAGTCTATATCTCGACAGAATTGTTCAGAGAGGCATATGATTTTTAACCCCAGGGGGAGTGTATGTTTCTGTGTATGTAACCAGAATGAATATTTAGTTATGGGCCCCTGGGGTGGAGCATTTGGAGAGCAGGGTGGGCCAGTGCTCCACTCCGCAGTTTAGCGGTTTTCTTGGAAGACATAGATCCAGCCCAGGGTTTTGGACTGTCTCCAACCTACTGCTCAGCTGCAGGTAATCGGCTGCAGCAGTGGGAATAAATCCCTCCCTGCTAGGCAGGTAGGGAGAGAATGTTTTGTTTCTCTCTGAAAGGCTGGAAGCAGCAGGCTGGCTAAATACTGGAGTGCTGAGAGTGGACAAAGACTCTAGGTTGGTGAAACCAATATTGTTTTGTTTAGTTTAACCCTGAGAGATAGGGAACCTAATGTCAGTTAGTGCTCAGACGAGCTAGGTTTTTTGTTTATAAGGTTTTGTGTTACATTTATGTTTTCATTTACTGCTGTATCCTGTGTGGATTTACAAATAAAGTGCCTGGAGTATATGCAATTACAAGGACTGTGCCTATTGTTTACCCTAGAGGACCGTGCTACCTGCAAACAAGGATCACACAAGGAACAATGTACCTTATTTTCATTGTGCTCTTTCCACTGGGTCTTCTTTTGCAGTGCCATCATCTTAGCATTTCCCAAATGGCAGACAATGGAAATCAGTCTTTGATCTTACTAAGGAGTGAACATGAAATTAAGTGCCTACCCAGTACACCTTAGAGTCAACACAGGGGATCCATGATGTTCCAATGCTGGAAGTAAAGCAACACAGGAGGGAAGTGGGTAATGACCAAAATGTCCAATGACAAAGTGGACAAAAGATGTGGAGCTTGACTAAAGCTCCACTCTTTGTCAACTTTTGTCAACCTGCAGGGTATAAATACTAAAAGGCTGACCCTACGTTTTCTTATGTATAACTGTAAAAATAATCATCACTAGTGATGTCGCGAACATAAAATTTTCGGTTCGCGAATGGCGAACGCGAACTTCCGCAAATGTTCGCGAACGGGCGAACCGGGCGAACCGCCATAGACTTCAATAGGCAGGCGAATTTCAAAACCCACAGGGACTCTTTCTGGCCACAATAGTGATGGAAAAGTTGTTTCAAGGGGACTAACACCTGGGCTGTGGCATGCCGGAGGGGGATCCATGGCAAAACTCCCATGGAAAATTACATAGTTGATGCAGAGTCTGGTTTTAATCCATAAAGGGCATAAATCACCTAACATTCCTAAATTGTTTGGAATAGCGTGCTTTAAAACATCAGGTATGATGTTGTATCGATCAGGTAGTGTAAGGGTTACGCCCGCTTCACAGTGACAGACCAAACTCCCCGTTTAACGCACCGCAAACAACCGCAAACAGTCCATTTGCACAACCGCAAACTCCCCATCTGCACAAGGTTGGATACCAAGCTAGCCATGTCCCGTTCCTTGTCCTCACTGATGTAATTGAAGGTCTCTTCCTCCACCCAGCCACATACAACACCAAGGGTCCCCAAAAGGTGACAACAAGCCCCCTGGGACGCCTGCTGTGTTTGGTCTTCCACCTCCTCAAAGCCACCTTCCTCCTCTGACTCCTCTTCTTCAGACTCCTCTCTCTGCGTTGCCTCTCTCTGCATTATTATAAGGTGTGTTAAGTAGTGATGTCGCGAACGTGAATTTTTCGGTTCACGAACGGCGAACGCGAACTTCCGCAAATGTTCGCGAACCTGACGAACCCGGCGAACCGCCATAGACTTCAATGGGCAGGCGAATTTTAAAACCCACAGGGACTCTTACTGGTTGAAGGGGGGGGGAGGAGAACTACTCTCCTCCCCTCCGGCCCTCACCCCTGGTGGTGGGTGGGTTGGGGGCTCTAATAACAATAAGGGGGGGACCTATTGCCCCCCCACGGCCCTAATAACAATAAGGGGGACCTATTGTCCCCCCCGGCTCCCACCCCTGAGTGGTGGGTGGGGGCCCTAAAATGAAAAATAAGGGGGGGACCTATTGTCCCCCCCGACCCCACCCCTGTGCGGCGGGTGGGGGCCATATTGATAATGAGAGGGGGGACCTACTGCCCCCCCCGGCCCCCACCCCTGCGCAGCGGGTGGGGGCCATATTGATAATGAGGGGGGGACCTACTGCCCCCCCTGGCCCCCACCCCTGTGCAGCGGGTGGGAGCCATATTGATAATGAGGGGGGGGACCTACTGCCCCCCCCCGGCCCCCACCCCTGAGCGGCGGGTGAGGGCCATATTGATAATGAGGGGGGGGACCTACTGTCCACCCCCCCTCCGGCCCCCACCCCTGGGCGGCGGGTGGGGGCCATAAAGATAATGAGGGGGGGGAACCTACTGTCCTCCCCACCCCGGCCCCCACCCCTGGGCTGCGGGTGAGGGCCATAAAGACTAATGAGGGGGGGGACCTACTGTCCTCCCCCCCCGGCCCCCACCCCTGGGCGGCGGGTGAGGGCCATAAAGACTAATGAGGGGGGGGACCTACTGTCCTCCCCCCCCGGCCCCCACCCCTGGACGGCAGGTGGGGGCCACAAAGATAATGGGGGGGGGACCTACTGTCCTCCCCCCCCGGCCCCCACCCCTGGGCTGCGGGTGGGGGCCCTAAGTAAATTCCCCCCCCCAAAGTGACTAGGGGTCCCCAAGCCCCTAGTCACCCACCCCCAAATAAAAAGTCCCTACCTACCCCCCTCAGCCTAAAAAATAGTGAGGGGGGAATAAAATAACTAACCTGTAAAATAAAAGTAAACTTACCATTCGACGTCTTCTTTTTTCTCAAATCTTCATTTTTCAGCCTCAAAAAAGGCCAAATAAAAAACCATCATAACCGTCGAATTGAAAATAAAATAAAAATCCCGAGCGCAAAAAAAAAACAGACGAAAAAGAAAAAACCCGAGCGCAAAAAAATAATCCATCTTCACCCATGGAGGGCTCCGCGCAGACTGACACAGTACAGGTCGTTCTCCTTCAGCCTTTTTATATGAGGGTCCCTCAACAGGCACGACAGCATGAAAGACCCCATTTGCACAAGGTTGGATGCCGAGCTACTCATGTCCTTTTCCTCATCCTCAGTGATCTCACTGAAGGTATGTTCTTCCCCCCAGCCACGTACAACACCACGGGTACCAGATAGGTGACAACGAGCACCCTGGGATGCCTGTTGTGGTTGGTCTTGCTCCTCCTCTTCCTCCCCCTCAAAGCCACATTCCTCCTCTGACTCCTCTTCCTCACAATCCTCTTCCAGCGTTGCCGCAGGTCCAGCAAGCGATGCTGATAAGGCTGTTTCTGGTGGTGATGGTGACCACAACTCTTCCTCTTCCTCTTCACGCTCATCTACGGCCTGATCCAGCACTCTTCGCAAGGCACGCTCCAGGAAGAAAACAAATGGTATGATGTCGCTGATGGTGCCTTCGGTGCAACGGACTAGGTTTGTCACTTCCTCAAAAGGACGCATGAGCCTACAGGCATTGCGCATGAGCGTCCAGTAACGTGGCAAAAAAATTCCCAGCTCCGCAGAGGCTGTCCTAGCACCCTGGTCATACAAATACTCTTTAACGGCTTTTTCTTGTTGAAGCAGGCGGTCGAACATTAGGAGTGTTGAATTCCAACATGTCAGGCTTTTGCAAATCAAGCGCCTCACTGGCATGTTTTTTCGCCGCTGGATATCTAAAAAGTGCGCCATGGCCGTGTAGGAACACCTAAAATTGCCACACACCTTCCTGGCCTGCTTCAGGACGTCCTGTAAGCCTGGGTACTTATGCACAAAGCGTTGTACGATCAGATTACAAACATGTGCCATTCAAGGCACATGTGTCAACTTGCCCAAATGCAATGCCGCCAACAAATTTCTTCCGTTGTCACAAACCACTTTGCCGATCTCCAGTTGGTGTGGAGTCAGCCACTGATCCACCTGTGCGTTCAGGGCGGACAGGAGTGCTGGTCCGGTGTGACTCTCTGCTTTCAGGCAAGTCAACCCCAAGACGGCATGACACCGCCGTATCCGGGTATGAGGAATAGTACCTGGGGAGCTGGGGGGGTGCCGTTGATGTGGAGCAAGACCCAGCAGCAGAAGAGGACTCAGCCGAGGAGGTTATGGAAGAGGATGGAGTAGGAGGAGTAGAGGAGGTAGCAGCAGGCCTGCCTGCAAGTCGTGGTGGTGTCACCAACTCCTCTGCAGAGCCACGCATTCCATGCTTGGCAGCCGTCAGCAGGTTTACCCAATGCTCAGTGTAGGTGATATACCTGCCCTGAACATGCTTTGCAGACCAGGTACCACGGCAACGCTCCAAATCTCGCGAGAGTGAACTCTAGCCCTGGAGCTATGGGCTAGAGTTCACCTCACCACCACTGGGACCACCAGGCAATCCCCACTGGACCACCAGGGATGGAGAAAAAAGCCTCCCTACCCTCCTTCCCCCCATACACTGCCCCCCATACACACACTACACACACTGTCCACATACACTGCCCCCCATACACACACTACACACACTGCCCCCCATACACTGCACCCATACACACACTACACACACTGCCCCCATACACATACTACACACACTGCCCCCATACACACACTACACACACACACACACACATACAGGCCAAGGCACACACATCCTGCCCCTGTCAAACACTGTCTCTTACACACACTCCACACACACTGAGCCACAAACACTGCCCCCTATACACACACGGCTCCCACAGCATCAAGCCCCCATAACACACTACACACACTGACCCACAAATAATGCCCTACAAACACTGCCCCTATACACACACTACACACACACGGCCCTACAAACTGCCCCCCATACACACACTACACACTGACCCACACACCCTGCCCTACAAACACCCCATACACACACTACACACACCACGCCCTACAAACACTGCCCCCATATTATTAACTTCACACACTGACCCACAAACACTGCCCCCATACACACACTACACAAACGCCCCCAAGCACACACACTACACACACTGACCCACAAACACTGCCCCCATATACACTACACACACTGCCCCACAAAAACTGCCCACATACACACACTGCCAAACAAACACTGCACCCATACACACACTACACACACTTCCCCACAAACACTGCCCCCATACACACACTACACACACTGCCCCACAAACACTGCCCCCATACACACACTACACACACTGCCCCACAAACACTGCCCCCATACACATACTACACACATTGCCCCACAAACACTGCCCCCATACACACACTACACACACTGCCCCACAAACACTGCCCCCATACACACACTACATACACTGCCCCACAAACATTGCCCCCATACACACACTACACACACATCTGGACCCACAAACACCTGCCCTACAAACACTGCCCCCATACACACACTACACACACTGCCCTACAAACACTGCCCCCATACACACACTGCCCCCATACACACACTACACACACGGCCCTACAAACAATGCCCCCCAATCACACACTGCACACACTGACCCACAAACACTGCCCCCCATACACACACTACACATACTGCCCCACAAACACTGCCCTCATACACACACTACACACACTGCCCTACAAACACTGCCCCCCATACACACACTACACACACTGACCCACAAACACTGCCCCCCATACACACACTGTCCCAAACACACACACTGCAACTCTCACACACACTGCCACCCTCACATACACACTGCACCGCTCACACACACATTGCCCCTAACACACACACTGCAACCCTGACATACACTTCCGCCCTCACGCACTCGCACACACACTTCACCGCTCACCCACACACACTGCACCTTTCACACACACGTCACCCCTAACACATACCACTGCTCCTATGGCCTATATCCAGCAGACCCCAGGTAAGTTGTCAAACTGTTATTAAATGGTTTGACTACTTACTCTGGGATGGGATCCTGGCACTACTGGCACCATAACTACTACACTGAGCTGTAGTGGTTATTGTGCCTGGATTATTTCTTTAAATAATCTACAAGTGCCCCTCCCGAGATCAGGCTCTGGATCCGCCACTGTGTGCACATCTGTAGCATGTTGTATTAAGGGCCTGCATCACTTACAGCAGGGGTGGGCAATCAGCGGCCCTCCAGATATTTTGGACTACATCTCCCATAATGCTCTTAGGGCCATAATGCTAGCAAAGCATCAAGGGAGATGTAGTCCAAAACATCTGTAGGGCCACAGATTGCCCACCCCTGACTTACAGGGTTATTTACTGAAGTGAGAATTCAAAGTCACTTTGAATTCACTTTAAACTCTCACTTTAGTGAATAACTCTAACTACTTTTTTCTTCTTAAGCATACTCATTCTTTGCAAGGTGAACACTCCATGTATGAATACAGTTGGTGATAGGATCTTGCCTCATATCTTTGCCCCCTCCATTCCGAGAAGATGTCTAGGAACTTGTAAAAAGGTATGAAGAGAGGATAGAGCCTGCAGCGTCCTCACCTGACATGTTCAGCACAAATTTAAAATAAGCATTTCATTTAATAGATAGAGTGAAATGACTGTGGATATCTGTGATCTAGATAAAGTAGTACCTAAAATAAGAAACAGGTAGATCGTAGTGGCTTGTAGCACCCCTAGGGGCTATCAGACCTGTTTGGAAGTGGGATACTCGAGTATGGAATTTCTTTTGGATTTTTTATGTTTTTATTAGGGTGACTAAAACAATTTTGCTTCTTAATTGACTGGAATATAGAGACTTCCATCTGGCTCCTTTGCAGCTAATGTCCTGTTTGTATTTTATTTAAAGAGAGAATGGAAATTGACGCCTCCACACCAGCCACAACAGGAGTTTGAAGTATGTATTAAATTCAATAGACACACACGTGTGTGGAAGGGAGAAAAAGAGACGCGTGGAATCTGGAGGAAAAGACAACGGGTAGTGTTAGCTATCCCTTAAAAATAGCCTAACTGCTGGTGTTAGCATTCTAATCTGTAACTTTCTAAGACACATCAAGTCATCCTGCACATTTTCTGGAGGGCAGAGCTAAGATTCTTTCCTGACATATTATCACTGGCTAATTTGGTGCTCACTTCAAAAGAGTCAGAAATTAAGTCTTCACCAAATGGTAATAATGCTATTAAATATGCAAACAGCAAACATCCACATTGCACAGGTTAGACAGCTAATCTAAACTAGCAGTTGAAAAAGTAGAGTAATTACACATTTATTGAGATGGGAGGAATATGAGCAAGCTTAGAATGTGAAGCCTTGTTTAAATGCACTCGTGAATATTTATTAGAAATAATACATGTAGTTAAATCACTTATCTGATTTCAAAGAATAAGGTAAATGAAAAAAAATAATTATCCCCAAGAAATCTGCCTTTCATAAAAATCTCATTAACAACACCATTACTACTTAAAATTTTTATTATTGTTATTCTAATTATTAACCAACTACTGCAGATAATATTGTCACTAGATTTCACATGAATGTCCCATTAAAAGGAAATGTAATTAAGTAATGCTATATTGATGGCTTCAAGTTTACAATAGAAGCATCTGGTCAAGATTTGTAATAAATAGTATAATTAAAAAAACAACAACAAGATTTAGGTTGTATTTACATAATAAGTATCTAAGTGCATCAAGTGATAAGTCTAAATTCAATTTTTTTAAACTTCTTTAAAGAAACACACAAATGTTACAATGTCCATGTGAAACACAATTAGTTAATGATCCACCTGTCTGCTATTAAAACCAATAATGCCCTATAGAAAAGGAACTAGCAGGCAAGACAGTTACCAGTATGGACTCAGTCTCGTTACTCTTGTTATTAGGTGGGGCCGAAACAGGAGCAGAACCATTGAGTTGTGCATGGGAAACCTGGTTAGCCTATGTAAAGGACTATTTTGTACCACATTCTGAGGTTAATAGGGAGAACCTAGACTTGCATACATCTTACTGCTTTAATTTTTTTTGGCCTGTGACACCGTTCACCCTTTAAGTGAAACTAGGCATTGCTACTGGGATAGTGCTGTTTACATTTTGTAAGGCACTGCTCTTTCTGACAACCCACTGTCATAAATAACTGAAGACTGACATAGTGCCAACATGGACTTTATTAGTGGGAAGGATTGCCCAGTGCCCTGTAAACAAATAATTATACCCATTTTGCACTTAGCCCTGTCCCCAGAATCAAGAGCACTTTGGTGACATTGCCAAGAATTCCATTCCATGAATGTACAAGTTATGAACATCATCTGTGTGTACAGCATTATCATTGTGGTTCTGGAAAACTCATAACTCTGACATCCTACATTATCCTCTTACCTCTAAAAAGGTTGGGCAGATGCAATTGCTAAGAATGGCTGAATTTTAAGAACACTTTGAAACATAACCCAAATATTTAATACCAACCCCACCATCGAGGATTACCATACTACCTGCTATAACAAGGATGAAGCCCCAGAACATATTCCCAAGTGTGCTTAGATTCCATGGTACAGCTTGGTTTGAGACAAGCTCATTCATGAGGTCTTTCAAGGTACAATTACTTCAAATATGGGCATCCATACTGTAGACGCTGAAGGTGTTACACATGCATTGACTATCATGCTTAAAGGGATATGCATCACTTTGAAATATCTTTTTCAATTTCTTTAACTTTGAATTAGACAGTTGCCTCATTCTGCTGACAAAAGCAGATAAATATGTTTTTTTTTTCTCTTCATTCTTACTTCCTTCTTCATATGCTTTCACACCCACTAGTTGGGGGACGCTGTTCTAATCAGTGTCCTATCCCTAGGAATGCTGAAAACATGCATTAAGTCACTTTGAATTCACTTTAAACTCTCACTTTAGTGAATAACTCTAACTACTTTTTTCCTTCTTAAGCATACTCATTCTTTGCAAGGTTTCTCTCTCCTGCCATTGCACAATAATGCCTTGTTTCTGTCATTAGTGGACTGGGCTTAAACTGAGATGGGGTGAGGGATATGGGAGGAGGTGAAGAAACTTTCCTAGTTGAGAGGCGTGTCCAATAATGTGATCTGAACAGGTTTAAAGTAAGTTATTTTTATTTCATTCAAGATTTATTGAGGTAAAAATGAACGAGTACATGATATAACATAACAAATAGTAGCGTCACGGTTAGTACATGAAATAGGAGCAATGCAATACAAAAAAAAATAGATCCCATGTTAAAATAAGTTCCTGTCTACAACAAAATGTATGTCATAAGTTGCTGCTTATAAGAGTAGAGATGGTGTAAAACGACAGAGAGGAAGGTAAGGAGAAAAGTGTAACGGATCGCCTGGCACCCCGACTGGGTACCTCCGTTGAAGGATGCTCCTAGCGCTTCCTGAGGACTCCAAGCACTGCAGCAGACACCACAACCACCGAACCGGAGAAGCATATGAATCCTCTCAAGTATATGAATGCTGTAGACAGTTGAATAGGAACCATACGAATAGGTTTACTCTCCTAGCAGTCAAACTGGAACAGCATACAATAAATCCTTCCCAATAATGAGACGACACTTCACTTTGAGGGTTAAGCAGGAACTCCCTGTACTGTCACATACAGTCTCTTTTATTCCCAATCCACAAACATAGTACAGCCCACAGGGCGTTACAAAACAACCAATCACATCACAGTTACATCCCACATATTCCCTCCCCTTATCCTGAGAGGAAACTCAATTATACATACAGTTAAAACATACTTTCTACCCAACTTTCATAACTCCAAAACCATACATCACATTCACATAAAATTACATATTCACAATCAATCCATTCAGGGGAACAACATATTCAAAAATGGCACAAATCAGACAAAGGGGTTCAAAAGTTAGTAAAAAGTCCTTTGTGACTAAATGAAGCATGGCTTTCTGGCCCAAACCAGTTTCAGAGTCTTCTATCCTGGAGATAAGTAATTCAATTATCTCCCAGGACAGACACAAGACTCCATTAAGCACATGGTTGCAAAAAGACACAAAACACTTTAAAATACATAAAGTCACATTTTACACATAACACACAGACATTTCACATATCCCCAGATAGCTCAGGTCTGAGCGCACATTATTAAGTGAATGGCGCTCGGACCACACAAATACAGTTTAATCGCCATGGAGCCAAAGTCTTTACAGCCAGTTTCATACGAATGGGCTCCATGGGATTCCTATCTGGGGTATAACACATTCACATAAAGTCTGGTCCATAGTCCAAAGGCAAGAGGCGGGCAAGCAGCCCCCTCCAAGGACACGTGGCGAGGCCGGTTTCGCCACAAAAAGGAAGACAAATAAAGAAAGAAAGTATAAGGGAAATAGCAACTACAGCGAACAGGCATGTGCATCTCAACAGCTGACAATTGGACTAGGTCATGTGTTAAAGGCTACGAGGAAGGCGTATTTGGTGATCCAGAGACATCAGACCCAGAGGACATCCAAGGAATCCAATGTAACCAGATAAACGTGGGTTTCTGCTTATTATCAGAACCTGATAGGTTAAGTTCTTCAATGAAATGTATATCCTCCAATCTACTAATCCAGCCTTGAACCATGGGCATGACACTCTGGCTTCAAAACTTCAGAACAAGGCTGCAGTTTCAGTGCTAAGACTTCCTCTAGTAGCCTCTGGCAGACAGCCACTAGAGGCACTTCCTGCTGTTTCATGGAGTTTGACTCCGTTAAACAACGCTGGAAGTACTCATGCTGTGCATCCTATAAAACAATAAAAAAAAATGTAAAGATATTTTCATTTTTCAATACATATTTAAAAAGTGAACAATCTAGGTTTTTTACTATAGAGTGTTTTGTTTACTTCATGTGAATCTTTTTTCCACCAATTTCTGTCTACATATGTAGTCATATTTTGCATTTTGTATTTTTGTGAACACATAAATTCCAAGCACAGACAGTATGCCATTGCAGAAAAACATCCAGATTTGTGTGCAGCTACATTCCAAGTATATTAATGCCTTGCTAGCATAATGTTACATCGAAATAGTTAGGACATGTGCATTAGCATTTTGAAGCTGCACTACATAGAGGGTCTGTTCAATACTTTTTGGATTCACTGACAAACATGCAGTCCCCTCCCTCTGTTGACATTTATCCATGCTCCACAATACTTTGAGTTGTATTGCATTGGACTGCTGGGTTTTCCTCTTCATAAAAACTCACAGCAATATGTGTTTTCGAAGAATCTCACAAATCTCCACATCTAAATAAATGTCAAAGGGTTATGTGAATGAAAAAGTTTCAAATTTAAGGATAGAGTAACTTAACTGTTGACACGCAGCTAATTTATGACTCTAACAGTTACTAACTTCTATTAACCATGTGAACCTATCCCCACCTTTGAATACCCTGTGCCCAAATAATGAGACAGATATTTTTTTTGATAGTAGGGCATAGGCCACAGCTTTATTTAAAAGCACAACATGTCAGCAAACACCCAAAATAACAAATTGTCAGCTGCCTGGTGAGTAATGGCAGATATAAGCAAAAACCACATGGGGAGACAAAATTATTATTAACCAAACACTATTAGCTAGGTGCAAACCATACAAGCACTCCCTCAAGTGTTTAAACACAATAATCACTATATGATACAGAATGCACACTATAACACTCCCTGATATTAAGTATAAATCTTTAATAAGTATGTAAATAACAAAAATTACATATTGTACAAATAGGAACAGAGTAACAGTACAAGGCAAATTGCACACAAAATAATAAAATATTTTTCATATATTTGCTGAGCTGGCAAGGGCACCGTTGCAGTGACAACACAGAGAAAAAGAAAACAAAACACTAACAAGGAAACAAATAACTGAATACCCAACTACTCATCCCTACCATCAACCCGGCTGGGCGGGGTAACAGATAAGCCTTGCTAAATCTCCTGCTGCTGGCAAGGCTCACATAGCTCTTCCCTTTCCTCAACTTCACTTTTGAAACATTATAACAACATCTTTTTTAGTTGAGGCCAATCCCAGGAGAGCCTAACAGTGTGCCACATTCATGCTCCCCCTTCCTTAGTTGTCAACGGGGTGCCTGAATTGAAGACATAGCTAACTCAATGAATTTTGATAATAAATTTAAATGGAAAACTCAATATATATCTACGCATATCAAATGGATATATCTTTGCATATATATCTATATATATATATGTATATATATATATATAGATTATTATTATTATTATTATGTTAATTTACATAGTGCCATCAAATTCTGCAGCGCTTTACAATGGGTGGATGAACAGACATGTAGTTGTAACCAGACAAGTTGGACACACAAGAACAGAAGGGTTGAGGGCCCTGCTCAATGAGCTTACATGCTAGAGGGAGTGGGGTAAAATGACACAAAAAGGTAAGGATAGTATTAGACTAGTGACAGTTGCAGAAGAGGAATCAGTCGGGAGCTATTAACAGTTTAAGTGATACGCTTTTATGAAGAAGTGGGTTTTTAAAATTTTTTGAAGGAGTGGAGACTGGGTGAGCATCTAACGGGGGAGGGAAGCGAGTTCCACAGGAACGGTGCAGCCCTCGAGAAATCTTGAAGGCGAGCATCAGTGGTGGGAGTACGGACAGAAGATAACGTAAGTCTTCAGCAGATCGTAAGGGCCTAGACGGGACATACTTGTGTATAAGGGAGGATAGATAGGTGGGAGCAGCATTATGTAGCGATTTGAAAGCAAGAACCAGAATTTTAAATTGAGCTCTATATTTTATAGGAAGCCAATGTAGGGACTGACAGAAGGGTGAGGCATGGGAGGTGTGGGCGGACAGGAAGATGAGCCTTGCTGCCGCATTCATTATGGACTGTAACGGCGCAAGTTGGGAGCACGTAAGACCACTGAGAAGTGGATTACAGTAGTGAAGGCGAGAAAGGACAGTGGAATGGACCAACACCTTAGTCGCATCTGGCGTTAAATAGGGTTGGATGCACGCAATGTTTTTGAAATGCAAATGACAGGATTTGGCAATAGATTGAATATGAGACTTAAAGGAGAGGTCAGAGTCAAAGAGAACACCTAGGCAGCGAGCCTGCGTGGTGGAGCTGATGGTAGCACTGTTGACTTGGAGGGAGACAGACACAGGTGTAACAACACTTGAGAGAGGAAAGACCAGAATTTCAGTTTTGGTCAAGTTTAGTTTAAGGAAGTGGGCAGCCATCCAGTTAGAAATAGCAGAGAGGTGGTCAGAGACACTAGTCAAGAGGGACGGGGAGAGATCAGGAGAGGACAGGTAGATTTGCGTGTCATCTGCATAGAAATGATATTGGAAGTAGCGAGATAGGACGATAGTTGGATGGGGAGTTAGGGTCAAGGTTGGGCTTCTTTAGAATTGGGGATACAGTTGCATGTTTGAAGGGCGATGGAAATATACCAGAGGAGAGAGAGATTGAGAATTTTAGTGAGAGGTAGAGAAAGAGAGGAAGACAGAATATGGATGAGATGCGAGGGAATTGGATCTAGGGAGCAGGTGGTGGGACGGGAGGACTGGAGCAGAGCAGAAACCTCTTCCAATGTAGAGGGTGCGAATGGACATAGAACAGCAGAGGGAGTGAAGTTAGGGGAAGTATTGTAAGGAGAAGAAGAAAGATGAGAGATCTCTTCTCTGATTGTAGAGATCTTGTCAGTGAAGTGAGTTGCAAAGTCTGAGGCAGTTAAGTTAGTATGTGGAGGAGGAACAGCAGGGCAAAGAAGAGAATTAAATGTGTGAAATAGCCGTTTGGGTTCGCGGGACAGTGTGGTTATGAGGGTATTGAAGTAATTAACTTTTGCAGAGGAAAGAGCCAAGCTGTATGAGCTCAGCATACATTTATATATATATATATACATATATATATATATATATATATATATATATATTAACCCACTTCAGAAGACTCATAGATAAGTACTAATAAAATATAATTTGATCAAGACAAGAAGACAAGAGAATATATATAAATTTTTCCATTAAATAGATTTGTTTCATCTGCAATTAATTGCATATATTTATATGTTTTTCTTCTCTGCACACATAAGTGTTCCTATGTAAATAAAAAGGTGATAATGCAGCCATTTACGTTTCAAGGCCAAAAAGAGCATACACGCTTAAAGTAATGTGAATGGCATGCACATCTAGTAGACAACATCAATCAAGGTTCAAATATGTGCTTTAATTGAATGCATTAAAGCCCTTTTTTATCATGAGGATATTTACTACATATGCAGGCAAATTAGTAAATTCTATATAAATATAGGAGATTAAGGTTTATTTTTCTGTATGCTGCGTGGCATATGTTTGAGAGCAATAAACTTTCAATGTCTATATGATCTGTGATTAACATTGCTATTTGATATGTAATAGTCTAATTTGTCCCACATTCTCCTGTAGAATATAATTTCAATTGGAAAGTCTGGGTTACAAAATGCATAATTCTAATGCACTTGAAGAAGGTAGTGAAAATAAAATTTTAAAATGCATTTAGATGTCTTTCAGAATTAGGCAGTAAAATCATACTTGCTCTGCAAAGCCTTAACAGTGTCCAATCAAATGATTTTCATAAAATATTTTTTTTGGATAATAGTGAACATGAAAGCAGGCAATAGTAGACACATGTATAACATTATCAAATAATTAAATACCAGATCTTTTAAAAAAAAATATCAATAAAATAAAATACTCACATTGTGCTACCATGGGTCCCAAATGTTCTTCTCTGAAGAAAAAGAGTTTATGACTTGGACAGCTATCAAACTTCTGGACTATTCATTATTGGATTAACATTTTTTAACTTGAGTCTCATAGACGGGACTGTGATTAATGTACTGGAGGAGCTAAATGCCATTGTGGTGGTCTCATGTAAATAACAAATACACAAAGAAATAACATTTTATTTGTCCACTGTTTAGTTTGTTTGCCTTTTTCAAAAACATTTTTATTTCTGTAATGTAGAATATACACAATATAAATTGTCGCCATATAGTTAGAGCATAGTAAAACATGTTATAATAACAACTGGGGTTCAAAAACCACTAGCCTGCAGATCACTCAGCTGATGCCAAGTGGGGGTGAATCGCAGCAGCCGCAACTGTCAGACACCCCAAAAATGAACTTCAACCCAATCCCAGTCATCAGCCAGTCTGATAACATACATGATTGTAACTGATACTCTTTGTTGTGACCCCTTGGTAATGTATGCTCAGTACCGTGATGTGTAGGCCTCTGGGATTTAGATGCTGTGCCCTGGATGAAATGATTTGCATTTCCACAGGCAAGGGGAGTAGTGACAGTCCTGGAGGTCAGAGCAGTATGGAATTATCTGAAAAAGTGTTATAAAGGTTACAAGCCTTTATGTGATGTGGAGCACCTATAGAAAACATGCACTGGTAATAAACCTGCATGAATAACTTACTCCTCTATAATACAGTTGAGCAGGAGATATACCTGAAATGAAATATATGAAATACAAAAACACAAAAAAAGAGAAACTAGTGCAGATGGTACCTCTATAACACTTTTTCATATTGTAATTTAAAGTGTGAGAAGGGGGTATTCCCACACAAGTGTTTTAGAGCTGCTTTTTTCACCAATTTCTAGGCATTATCTGCACACATTTCCTCATGCCTTCTCTTGAACCTCTGGGGAGAGACTGAAGTCGTTGGATACAGCAATGCTGACCAGTAGGAGTGGAGGTGAGTCTCTGGCTACAAAGCTTCGCACAGAATTGCTCACAAAGATGATCCAAAGCCAAGAGGAACCTTCCACATGATTTGCTGGGCACGGCTAAATGCCTGTATACTCCAGCAGTGTAGCCATTTTGATTGCCAGGCCTCAAACCTCCGAATCACCAGGCAGCTTGCAATGTAAGCTGGGTGATCACTATAATATGCCACTGGGGACTGGGATAAAGAGGGGGGGAGACATGGTTCTTTGGTAGGGAGCTTCCGGTCAAGGCTGAGGATCGGCCACCTCCCTATCCCCGAATGGAACTGCAGGCCTCAAGGCTGTCTCACACAAGACATATTTACTGGTTGCAGTATTCCTTGGCATAAAAATTATGATTAATTAGCGGGGTGCTCACTGGGGGTATAAGCAAGGATTTAGCCCAAAAAATTAGCAGTAAGTCCAAATTAAAAGGTTGTAAGTGGTTTAGCCCCTTAACCCCTGACGAAGGTGCTATTAAACGCACCGAAAAATGGTGGCACTA
Organism: Pelobates cultripes; assembly: GCA_933207985.1. NCBI lineage: Eukaryota > Metazoa > Chordata > Amphibia > Anura > Pelobatidae > Pelobates > Pelobates cultripes. Next base: position 274,750,575 of record OW240912.1, read on the forward strand.
GGTGTTTAACTTTTATTTTTTCCTATTTCAGCTCTGAGTTATGTGGTCTCATGGGTAATTGGGAGTGTTTTGTCTTGACACTTTACTAGGGACAGCATAGAACACCCTTGAAGGTGTTTGGCTTAGGTGTAATAGGGATATTAGCTGTATTTGCACAGTCCCAAGTTACTTGCTGCTTTCAGCACATTTGATGACTATTGAGTTATTTTCTATACTTTACCAGGGGCAGCATAGAACCCCCTTGAAGGTTTTTTTTTTTACCTAGGAGTAATAGGGCAGTCTAGCTCTGTATATATCCAGTTGGTGTTTTTTTGTCTGTTTTTTTTGTCACATTTAGCAGTGGTTGCTTGCTGCTGAGGAATCTAGCATTTATCTTTCTCCTTTGGTTTTTTTATGCCTCCCTGGTATCCCTGATCTACTTGTACTATAGCCATTAACTCTGTCCCAGTGTCATTGTTAGTTCTTTTTACTGAGTATTCTTAACCTCCCCTATTGACTTTGGTACGTGTGTTATCACTAATTGGATCTGTGCCTCGTTATTAGACACAGACACGACCATAGTTGTACTATTACTACTATATATAGATACTTTTTCCTTTTTTCCTTGCCTCACAGTATTTGTTCCAATTTTTGGAACATTTATGTGATTTGCTATGTTGGCAATTCCCACGACCATTACTCAGTGCTGATTTCCTGAGTCACAATATGTATTATCATTTTTTTCCTTTACTCTCTTTAAAACCAGTTTTGAGTCCCATTCTTCTTTAGACTCTATTTTTTACTTTACTTTCTATATTTGATTTTGGGTCTAAGCCCGTCATTCAGTGGATCTGGAACCACCATACTGACCTCTATGTATCCGATTCTTCACTTTTTGTGAGATTTGGACACATAGTTACTCTTTTGTAAGTGGTTTACCCAAAGGAGCTTTAGCACCATGCGACTGCACTGGTCAGCTGTTAAGGCCTACCCCCTCAAGTCTGTCTTTCTTGTTGATTGCTATAGACACACTTGCATAGCTGCCTATGCTTTGACCAAACCCTGATAGATTAGCAGTAAGTTGTTCAAAGTAAACAAAGAACCCTGCATACTGATACTGTGTAAATGCTCCGGCCATCCACAGGGGAGGTGCTCTGTGTCAGGCGGACATCGCTGGACCCACCAGTAAAATCTTCAAAAGGAATAAACGCAGGCAACACTCCAATAGTAAGGATGGTATATTTATTGATAGGTGAACCACCACATAGAAAGTGCACTTTTTATGGGGTGGTTGACCTTTCAATTCGTCCTTTAGCAGTGAGTTGTTGTCTTACAAAAGTGTTCTGTTCACTTAAAATGGACAAACATCTAATGATATTAGATAATGTACACATTTGCTCTTTTCTGTAAAATATAGTAATCTGTATGTTATGCCTGAATTGGCCAACGTTAAAGGAATGTTGTAGTGCCAGGAATACTAAAGCTCCCTCTGCCTTCCCCCCCTCCCTCTTGCCCCCCTGCCCGGGTAAATAAAGGATTGAAAAACCCTTTATTTACTTACCTTATCCCAGCGCAAATATCCCTAAGGTCGATCCTCCCCCTCCTTTCGACGTCCCGTAACGAGCGATCGCTAATGCGCATGCACGTCAATGCGGCATGCACACTAGACCTCCCCACAGGAAAGCATTGAATCAATGCTCTCCTATGGAGAAAAATCGGACACTGGATGTCCTCATGCAGAGCGTGAGGACGTCTATAGTCAGATACCGGACCAAAGGTCCTTTAGAATCCAGGAATCCCACTAGTGGTTGTCTGTTAGACAGCCACTGTGGGCAGACATAGAGCTGCAATGTAAACTTTGCAGTTTCTCTGGAGCCTGCTAGGCTCACTATCATCTACCATGCAGCCTGGAGAATTGAAACTTTACCCAACAGTTTTAGGAGGATTACTCGTCAGTTGGGCATACCCAGGTCGATCTCATAGCAACAGCAGATAATTGTCAGATCCCCAAGTTCTACTCTATCCATCAGGATAGTCTATCTGTGGGTCAAAACACCCTCTCACTAAGTTGGAACTTTGAACTGGGATATGCGTTCCCTTCCCTACCCTTAAATCACTGATTCTGAGAAACGTGTGGTCAGAAGCAAGGACGGTAATAGTCATTATTCCAATTTTACCAAGATGGCCATGGTTCAAATTATTGAGCAAGATAAGTCTGGAAGAACACTGGAAGCTTCCGGTAAGGAAGGACTTGTTGAGCCAGGGACATGTTCTTCACCACAATCCCAAACATCGTAACTGGGGGGCCTAGCTCTTAAAAAAAGGAGAGACTCCAGCAGTTACGTCTCTCAGAAGCAGTCATAAATACTCTTCTAAAATCGAGGAAGAAGTCTACCTTGGAATGTTATCACAGGGTTTAAAATACCTTCAAGACCTGGATGTCAAGTAAAAACATTGGTTTTCTCCATTCTTCTCACTCTCCGATCCTGGATTTCTAACAGGAAGGACTGGACAAGGGTCTTAGTCTTAGCACTTTGAATGTTCAATCTTCAGCATTATCAGCACTATGTAATGTTTCTTGTCATCAAAACCGCTGATTGCAAGATTTTTATGCAGCTTTGTAAATCAGGCCTCCAACGAGAAATTGTTCTCCTCCCTGGGATCTACCCTTTATGTTGAATGCCCGAACAGAAGTCCTTTTGCACCTCTGGATAAATTGAATACTAGAATACTACTCTTCTTACCTATAAAACATTATTTTTAAAAGCTATAACTTCTGTCAGAAGAATATCCGAAATTACAGCTTTCTCTGCTAATGATTCCTGTACACAAATATACCATGACAGGGTCTGAGAGTCTGAGGACCAAACAAGGATTTTTGACTAAGGTGGAATCAATGTTTCACATGTCTCAGGAAGTGGCCTTGCCTTCTCTATATCCTAATCCTGCATCTGAAGAGAAAATAAGACTGCATCATTTGGATGTAAGAGAGTGTTTGATACAATATTTATCATGTTCCAAGTCCTTTACGAAGACAGACCAATTACGTGGCATCGGTATCTACTCTAAAGCGTTGGATTTCTACAGTTAGTCAAAAAGCTTAGTACCTCAAGATTTTGTCGCCTCAAAATAAGAACTCATTCCACAAGAGCTCTGGCTATTTCACAGGCTAACTGGGCAGAGATTCAATATGAGGACATATTTGATGCATATGTTTCACCTCCAGAAAGCTATGTTTTATAAGTGTATGTTGCAGCGGATTGAATTCATTGATGTGGGTGCCCCAAAATATGCACCTGCTGCTCTCTATGTCCCCCAGACTATGCACCAGAAAAATAATTTACTTTCTAAAGCACTACATTTAAAACAATAGATTTCAACTGTCCATGTGTTTTTTGTATACTGTAACTAAAAATTGTGCAGTTTTTAATACACAACTTCTACGTAACGACAGGTGCTAAAATAGTACACATGCAGCTATGAAACTAAATTTCGATTCCTCTGAATCATTTGATCTAAATTTTTATTTTGCTTTAGATTCATCCAAAAAATCATTCAGGTGGAATTTTAGTTTATTAATGCCAAATTTGTTTTATTAATGAAATGTGAATGATCCCTGCTGTAAAAGTCGTATGTCTGCACCTCTTGATCTAAGTAATTGGCACTTGTTATGTTGAGGATTTATAAGCATCAGAGTAGACTTCACAAATGTGGAGGGGTTAGAGCAAAAGTTCTTATCCCCCTCCCTAAGGATATATAGGTTAGTTGAATCAATCTTGAGGGACAAAATAATTATTAAAATAAAAATTGTTAACATTTTATATAGGATTTGTCCGCTAAACACTTAAAAGGTAAGGTACAAGCACATTTATGTATGTTTTAGGCCCTTTGACATTTCTCAATATATCTGCAAAATTATAAAATTAGGTCAGATATCTGAATGTGTGGCGTGCATTATGATGCTGCATCTTTATTGAGTAATTAGCTAAAATAATGAAATAGATAAAGTTATACTAGAAGTGGTTCTTGTTTGACTCAAACCATTCCCAATGCAAGATTTTAAATTATTTTAAATTAAAACATTAATTTGGTACTTCTGAATAGATTGCTTGTTTGTCAAGTGTTTCCCTTATCTTAAAATAGTTTGTTTTACTCAGAAAAATCAATAAAATAAAAGACAGGAAAGGAAGAATGGTCTTATCAAGGTTCTTATGATTAAATGCAAATATTGTATTCCTAAAACTGTGTACTTTGTCTTTAAAAGATATTGCAAACTGACAAGGTGTTAGAAATGGAACATATTGTTTTTCATATATGTTTCTTTAAGCAATAACCTCTTACTTACCTTCAGTGCATAATATGTTCACGCCATTTTGTCCCAGACGAAATACAATAACAATAATGCATAAACATTAAACAAACTTAAGGGCTATGCTACGACTCTTACAGTACATAATATACTGTGGTAACCCTAAGTAGATAAAGATGTTCAGACTTTAAGATGCCATCTCGACCTAAATCAGGAAATTTTCCATGATGTGTACACCCTTGTATTTTTGCCAAGTTAAGGGAGGTCCCAAAATGAATAAAAGTAAAAGAAGTTACTTTTTCATATATGAACTACGGTAACCCTAAAATGAAGGCACCTATGGTATAAATAGGTGTACTTTTAAATGTTAAGGCACAGAGAGAGGAGAGATTTGGAGACAGACGCTGCTCCACCTTAAAATGACAGAGAGGATGACATGTTCAAGAGGGTATGTTAATCTATTAATGATATTTGCAAGCATTTAGTTTAATCTTATAAACTCTGCTATAAATAATTGTAATGGATTTTAGAATAAATATCTAAAAGACAAAACTTTATTGCTTCCAAGACAATCCTTATTTTATATTGTATTCTCAATTATTTATATATGTTAAATAGAGGATCTCTTACTAATTATATAAAATTATGGCTAAGATATCTGTATGGTTAGCTCTGCTAAGTTCAATGGTTTAAGACGTTATAGTGGGAAATAAGGGAACCAGCCGCGGTTACAAGGCAAATGCTTGCTAAATACTCAAATACATCAAATTAAATAGCCAGAGGAAATATATCTCTGTAAAGTCTCAATTCACTATCTTTACAACTAATTGTATTGGTGTAATTGTAATAAATGTTGTAACTGTGTAATTGCTCTATGCTGTGAAAAAGGATGATCATATAATATGTGTGTTAAATGCCTTAACCTCTTAATGGCCAGTGACAATCCAGGTTGGCATAGTAATCTGTTCTACAAGGATCCTGTTTTAACCCCTTAAGGACGCATGACGGTTCAGGACCGTCCTCGGCATTTTTGCGTTGCCGACCGAGGACGGTCCTGAACCGTCCTAACGGAAAACGGGCGGCGGGAGCGATCAGAGATCGCTTCCGCTGAAATCCCGTTGTTACTATCTGCCCGGCATCCCAGGCAGATAATAACAGCCAATTGCGGCATGTGAGCGATCCGCGATCGCTCACAATTGGCTGGTGTCAAAGTGGGTGTTACAAACACTCACTTTGACACTGATCTCTGCCTCTCTCCTCTCTGTAGCGTTTTGTGAGAGGAGAGAGACAGAGATCCTGATAGTTTGTTGCAGCAGCTGTTCCTGTGAAAATTAAAAAGTATCTTCAGTTAATAAAAACCCTATTTTAACCCCTTCCCTGCCAGATCTGTTACAGACAGTGCATTTTTACTGTCTGTATTTTTTTTTTTGCCCTTAAGGGTTAACTTTATTTTAAAAAATCTGTGTCTTAGACTGTCTTAGACTGTCTTAGACTGTCGTAGTCTGTTTTAGTCTGTTTTAGTCTGTTTTAGTCTGTTTTAGTCTGTCGTAGTCTGTCGTAGTCTGTCATAGTCTGTCGTAGTCTGTCATAGTCTGTCATAGCCTGTCGTAGTCAGTCAGTTTCCTTCCCCCAAATCTCCATTAGATTCTTCTAACAGGAGTTAGTTTAGGGATTACTGTTTTAGTCTGTTTTAGTCTGTTTTAGTCTGTTTTAGTGTTTTAAAAAAAAATAAAAAAATATTGTGTTTAGTATTTTGTTAGTTTAGTCTGTTGGTGTGAAACATGCAGCGCATGTACAGCTTGGAGGAGGCATATGCCTTCTTGGCGTCGGACTCTGACGCCACTGACACTGCGTCCGATTTTGACCCAGGTCAGTTTAGCGGCACGTCTAGTGACATGTCATCTGTGAGTGAGCCAGCTGCTAAAAGAAGCTGTGCTTCCCCTGCTACGCTGAATGTGGAGGAGGACTGGGTACCTCCACAGTTAGCTGAGCCCAACATCCCCCCTTTTAGTGCCAACGCAGGCATTAATGTGAATGTGGTTGACTTCTCCCCTATACAATATATGGAGTTATTTTTAGGGGATACCATCTGGGAGATTTCTTCCCAGACTAATTTATACGCTAGCCAATTTATTGAGACCAATCCAGGTAGCTATACAGTCAGGGAGCATGCTTGGCATCCCACAGATGTCCCTGAACTTGAAACATTCTGGGCTCTTACCATGCTCATGGGGATAATAAAAAAGCCATCAATCCGGTCTTACTGGAGCACCAACCCAATTTGTTCGACTCCTATATTCTCCCAAACAATGCCTAGACCAAGATATGAGCTGCTGCTCAGATACTTACATTTTAACGACAATACGCTCTGTCACCCCAGAGATCACCCGAATATGATAGGCTTTATAAAATACGCCCACTGGTAGACCATCTTCAGAACAGATTTTCTGAAGTTTATACACCCCAACAAACTTTATCCATCGATGAATCCCTTATGAAATACAAAGGGAGATTAGGGTTCAAACAATATATCCCCTCAAAGCGGTCTAGGTATGGCATTAAAGTGTACAAACTTTGCGAGAGCGAAAGTGGCTACACATTTGCCTTCCGTATATACGAGGGGAAAGATGCTCAACTGAACCCTCCTGGCTGTCCTGACTCTCTGGGGACAACTGGGAAACTTGTTTGGGACCTACTGAACCCTTTGTTCAATAAGGGTTACCACCTTTATGTGGACAATTTTTACAGCAGTGTCCACTTGTTTAAAATTCTTTATAGTTTACAGACACTGGCCTGCGGCACTGTAAGAAGAAATGCCAAGGATTTCCCCAGACCTCTTATAGAGGCCAAATTAAAAAAAGGGGAATGCAAAGCTCTGCGCAAGGCTGAACTGCTTGCGCTAAAATTTAAGGACAGGAAGGATGTTCACATGATAACAACCATCCATAACGAGGGCATGTCAGACGTCACTGTCCGAGGCAGGGTACAGACAAAACCGGTGTGCATCAGGGCTTATAACAGGCACATGGGGGTGTTGATTTGGCTGATCAGCTGATGCAGCCTTATCTTATCTTAAGAAAGACAAAAGCCTGGTATAAAAAGGTGGCTATCTACCTGTTGCAAGTAGCAACACATAATTCATTTTTACTTTTTTAAAAAATTAATCCAGGAAGAACCACCTATCTCCAATTTCAGCTCAAGCTGATTTCCACAATAATTTATGGAGATGGTCAAGTTCCAACGACAGTGCAAGAGTCGTCTAGACATTTTATTTTTAAGATACCGCCAACACCAAAAAAAAGAAACCCCCCAGAAACGTTGCCGGGTCTGTTATAAAAAAGGGAAAAGGACAGACACCCCTTTTCACTGTCCCGATTGCCATACAAAACCTGGACTGTGCATTGGAGAATGTTTTAAGGTCTACCACACAGAAAAT
>OW240912.1:274758398-274769714 GCA_933207985.1 Pelobates cultripes
GAAACTGAGACACACACATTTATACACAGAAGTTACTGACACAAACATTTACACACAAAGAAAACTGACATGCACACACATTTACACACAGAGGACACTGACAAACACACTCATTGATTTGACACACACTGACAGACACACATTCCCTGCTTGACACATACACATTCTCTCACACACACTCACAAACTTATTATTTTTTATATAATTTTTATTTAAGTCCACCCAGCCTCCCTGCCTTTGGGAGAACTGGAGTGGATACTTTCCCTGGGGTTCAGTTGGGATTCTTTCCCTGGGGCTCTAGCGTGGCTTCCATCATATACCTGCTCCTCCAGCACTGGCCCTTCACATGCACTGTTTAGTGACATCCAGAGTGATGTCATAACCCAGCTCCCAGCATCACTGCAAGGTGCACAAAGAGCACAGACTGAAAGATCACAGACATCAGTGCTCCCTCGCTGCCCACCTTCATTCTTCACTCCAGATGCAGCACATTTGTCCAAGTGTGCAGGTGCCTACTCTTCCTCAGCACACAGCCACCACCTCCCGACGTACCCCCTTCATCTGGTGCACATATAAACTGGGTTACACATACCACAGGTTAAAAAACTGTGTAATAGTTCACTCAATTATCTACTGCAGTGCTGCATTCAGTTGTAAAAGCTACATAACAACAGGTTCCTTGCTGGTATGAGGTCTTTGGTGGCTGCATTGTGTTGCCAGCAAGGGGGGAACATTTGGTCCTTAATGAGTTAATTTGGCAAATATGTAAGAAGGTTTACTATAGATTTAGAGATTCATTTTGTCTGATCTGCAATTCATCTGAATTTTGGATTGGCTGATTGGTTCAGTTCACAAGCTCTAAGCCGAAATATATCCGAATCACGGAGTAACCGAAATGCACAATGACCGAGCATGACTTGGGCAGCCTGAAATTCTGAGAATGCATTTATCCACCCTCTCCTTCACTCTTTTAAGTATGCTTCACTCTTTCAACTGCTTATTAAATGTTTTTTTTGTTTTATTTTTCAATGTGCCCTCCTTCTTTTTTTCCCCCTCACCGGCTCAGAGCAGGTGCATGCACACTGGGCGGTTGTAACAGTCCAATCAAACACTTCTCTATTAGAAGTATTTAATTGGACCTCGTGACAGCACTGGTGATGCTAGATGGGGAATGAAAAGTCACACTGGGACCTGGATTTCAGGTTAGTTTAAACCTTATTTTGTAGCATTATTGTAAATTATTGTTTTTTAAATGTAGGATACTTAAAAAAAATATGCCAAATAGGATATTATGACAAATAACACAAAAAATCTGTAAAAAAAAGGCTTGAATTAACCCTTTAACCCCTTAAGGACCAAACTTCTGGAATAAAAGGAAATCATGACATGTCACACATGTCATGCGTCCTTAAGGGGTTAAGTAACTTTCTAGCTCTGATTAATTTTACTTTGCACTAATCAATCTAGTGAAAATAATGCACTGGTAAAGTATTGCATATGGTTACTAACAGACCCCTTATTGTCTCTGTAGCTAGCAATATGACAGTGCAGTGATAATAGTAAGAGAGGAGTGGCTGGCATGTTTCATAGCAGAGGCAGCAGCAATATGTACTAGAAAGCTAAAATTGTCATAGCAGGAACACTGCTGAAGATGAGATTGTAACGGACCATTTTGCCCACAATTCCCCTTTCAGATGCACAGACAGCTACTGCAATCACCAATCTCCTGAACTGCAAACTACACGAATTCTCCAACTCCCAAACAGGAAACACACGAATACTGGAAACAGCTGAACAGGAAAAACCATACGAAAGGTTTACACTCCTGGCAGTCAGCATACAATCCAATTCCCCCAATAACGAGACGACACTTCGTTTGAGGGTTAAGCAGGAACAGTCAGAGCTGTGGGTTTATTGTTCTTATATACATTAGTACCACCCACAGGGTTTTGGAAAACAACCAATAAACACATACAATACACTCAGACACTCCCACACAAAATCCTCCCCTCTGCCTGTCATACAATTACCTTACACAATGGGTAATGTAATTATCACCGGCAGAGAAATACAGTTTTTCCACATTATTCATAACTTGAAAAGTATGCATCACATTCACATTCAGAATCAGCATACTCCAAATACAAACATATGTCAAAATCATCCAAATTGGTCCATTGGTTCAAAAGATAGATCAAAGTCCTTTGTGATCAAATGAAGCATGGCTTTTCTGCCCAAAACCAGTTCCACATCGTCTTCTATCCTGGAGATAATTAGGAAGTAATCCAATTATCTCCAAGGACAAAGGCAAAACTCCATTGAACACATGGCAGCAAAAGACAATAAAACACATAAAATATATAACTGTGCAGCCATTGCACAAAACAGGTACATTCAACATATCCCCAGATAGCTCAGATCTGAGCGCACATTATTACTGAATGGCACTCAGAGCACACACATACAGTTCAATTGCCATGGAGCCAAAGTCTTTCCCATAGTCTTTCATTATACGAATGGGCTCCATGGCATCGCTATCTGGGGTATCACCGCTCAAACAGGGCCAGCACCGAATGACCCGGCTTTCGTGTCTTCGCAGGGGAAAATAAAGCGTTTCAACATGGTGCAATAGTCTAAAGGCAGCAGATGGGCAACCAAGCTTCTCCAGTGCACAGTGGCTAGGGTGGTTCTGCCACAGAGATCAGATAAGGTTGAGCTAGAGACTCAGAGAGACCTAGAGAGGCAGAATACAGCTCATTGAGAAGTATTAGCAGGCATGCTTTTAGCATGTGCACTTGTCTCTTCCATTAGTTCAGTTGAGCTAATAAAAGTGCAAGAATTCCTCCTGGCCTGTGTAATTGACAGCCAGGGACATGTTATAGCAGTAATTTATAGAAGTGTGGGTTTCTATTGAAATCGGGTCTTTTATCAATTTTAAATAAAGGACACCCGACACTCATAAAGTATTTCAGCAAGCTGAGGTGCTTTGTTCTTGGAGTCTTCCTTTAACCCCTTAAGGACCAAACTTCTGAAATAAAAGGGAATCATGACATGTCACACATATCATGTGTTCTTAAGGGGTTAAATAGAGTCCTCAATAAGGCACAGTTTATGTGTGTTCTCTCTAAATAATTATATATATATATATATATATATATATATGTATATATATATATATATATATATATGTATATATATATATATATATATATATATATATATATATATATATATATATATATATATATATATATATATATATATATATATATATATATATGTCATTATAATAGGATACATCTCATAGACACCATCAAATGGTAGTTCCTAAAAAATTTTGACAGTAATAGATGAGGGAATGAAGGAGGTAAATTAAACAATTTCATCATTAAAATGGAACTGTCACTGCCATTGAATAAAATGCCATTGAATAAACCGTTGAAAATCATGTATAAGGTGTTTTTAACCTTTTTTTTTTTTTAATAAAATGCTTTTTTTTAATTACATTTATATCAATAAATTCAGTTCAGATAAGGCAATTCTAGGACATACATTGCCAATGAAGAGGAGTGATTGAAACATTCAAGGCTACTCACTAAACTCCGGATTTTGTCCCAATGGATGAATTCCAACTACATTGGCATTTTTCATACCAAAGCCAAATTCAGTCAGCCAGAGCATATCTGTAGAAATTGACTGGATATGTACAGATTAAATGGGGGCTTTTGCATAGCACTGATTTTAACAAAACTCGGGACTGAATACGTCCGGCAGGATGCACATTTGCAAATTATCATTCACTTGATATCATACAAGTGAAGTGAATGATCATTGTACGTACTATTCTCTGATGGTAAGTATAATTTTTTTTAACAGGTTTTAGATTTATTGCCCCCTTTCACTATTATTAGATGAGATTAGGTAGGGACTTTAATTTTTGTTAGGGGAGTGCCTGGGGGATTGGGGAACTCCCAGGGGGATTGGATAACAGTATGTATATCATTCATTTAATTAATAGAGCCCTCAACCAAAGTCCATGGGTGGAAACACTAGGTCCTTCCCCCAAATATTATAAATAGGACCCCCACCCACGACCAATGAGTGGGGGCCTTGGTGTAGGACATTAGGTGTTTCCCATCCTTAATATTAATATTAGTCTGGCTTGAAATCAGAAGTGCACAGCAGTTACTCACACAAAAAGACAGAACTGGCTCAAGTTTCTATGCAGCTTAAACCACGTACATGCAATAGTTATACAATAGTTAATAGTTACAAAATGTCAGCCAATGGAATGAAACATTGACATGATTTATCTCTAACTACTCAATCTAGCTGATTTCTTTTAGAAAATACTTACCATATCCTCTGAGTGCACTCTGTCACGGATTTTATAGGCCGGAGCCAAGGTATGACCAGGAGACAGCGAGTGCAGGGCTCAAGGGGAAAAAAAGTATTTATTATTCCATACAGATCATCACAATGGTACAGCATTACTTCTTTAATTTGGCCGGGGGCAGATACGCAAGATAATCAAGTTATTGATTGATTCCACATCAATAATATAATAAAAACCAAAATAAACAGGATGCGCCACAAAATATAGCAGACGATAAAACCCAATGGAAATACAACTTTACATAATATGATACATAGTAACACATAAAAAAAAAGGGACAAAAAAGAAAATATATATATATATAAAACTAGAAGCTATTTTATAACTCCATCACTGCTAAAGGAATGATCACCTATACTCCCTCATATCTGTATTCCCTAAGACCCCAAAAAGTGGTTGCTGCACTCAGTCTCTCACTAGTGGCTACCCTAAAATCACTTGGAATCTTCAAAGAGACTGATAAGGGCTGTCGTGGAGGAAAATCAAAACTTAGTTCAATCTCCTGACACTATCACAGCTCCTCCACCACCCTGTCTACCTGCAAGCCCCATTGAATTGATTCAACCTAGAAGCCACAAAAACCTCAAGGTAACCTCTTTGTGTGATCCCCACTAGAAGACACACTGTTTCCAAAGTACAGAGCAAAGGCTCAGAATCCCAAGACTATCCTATCAATCCTGTGCAATGCCAGATCAATAAGGAACAAAACAGCTATTGTTACCGACCTTATTGAAACATGCGAATTAGAGTGCATTACTGAATCATGGCTAGATGAAAATCCGGGGCCTATTCTAGAGGCAGCTATTCCAGTCAATTACACGGTGTTCCACCGCTTGAGACAAGATCACAAGAGAGGTGGAGTTATGATCTGTGCAAAATCATCCTTAAATCCCAGACCAATATCAGTCCACAAACCCCAATCTTTGAATGTTTACTAAAAACTGGAGACTTCCCAGATCCTCCAAAAGAAGCAGTGGTAAAACCACTCCTAAGGAAACCTGTATTAGACCCAGACTGCATGGCTAATTACAGACCAGTATCCAACCTTCCAATTCTGTGGGAAATAATTGAAAAAGTAGTGGCAACTCAACTGGAGGCCCATCTATCAAACTTGAACATCTTTGATTCTTTCTAGTCAGGTTTCAGATGCCGCCACAGCACTGAAGCAGCACTAGTCCGAGTGCTAAATGATCTCCTGGCGAGAGACAAAGGTGATTACTCCATCCTAATCCTCTTGGATGTCTCAGCTGCATTTGACACCATTGACCACATGATTTTAATAGAGCGCTTGCAGCACATCTGTGGTCTAGGAGGCACAGTCCTTAACTGGTTTAAATCTTTTCTCACTGGTAGATCACAGAGAGTAACATCAGAATCAAGCTCATTGGCACCAATACAGCTGGCCTGCGGAGTTCCACAAGGATCCATCATATCTCTAATGCTAGAGACGTGGCAGTCATTGCTGCCAGCCCAGTAGTGATGGGAGTGAGCGCAGGACTTATCATTTTGTATTTGTATTTACTTTGTATCACACAGCCTTGTTACAATGCTGCCACCCATCCCATGTGTTCCTTATTAAGGGTTAATAAGTGTATAGGGGTGTATATAAAAAATACTCTTCTCTGTCTCATTAGAGATATCTTTGCCAGAAACTCAAGGAAGCAGGCTGAAGGGACAGTGTAGGACCCACTTTAGGGGGGTCTGCCTTGACGTTGGAAGGCGGGCATTCCTTCCAATGGCCATTGGAGCAACTAAATTACCTCCATTTGTCTAAATATACATATTTTAAATTTGGCCTGCTAACCTTCAAAGCCTTAAACAATTAAGGCCCTCAGTACCTGAAAGAGCTCCTGACACCCTACATTCCATACTGTTCACTTCAGTTAACTAGCAAAACCCTCCCGTCAGTGCCAAGAATAAAGACCGACTCAGGTTCCAGGGCAATTAGCCATGCTGCCCCTACCTTCTGAAACTCTTTACCGTGCACAATCAGAGAGACACCGTCCCTACAGACTTTTTAAAAAAAGCTATCTCTTCCATCTCTTCCATCAAGCATTCAATCCGCTCACCTGACCTTCAGACACTCCTAACTTTTATGTCTTTATGTTTGTATATTTGTAAAGTGCTCTGAGTCTCACAGGGAGAAAAGCGCTATAAAAATCGCAAATTATTATTATATATTTATATATATTTATATATATATATATATATATATATATATATATATATATGTGTGTGTGTGTGTATGTGTATATATATATATATATTAATATATTAATATCAGCAGTCCAAAGCCTATTTGGGAAGATAAAGATACATACTACTTAAATGAGCAAAATAAAATAAAAATAAAAGATATCCAGGTGACCAGTATTTTTTTTTGTAAGAGGAAACACAGTAGAGATTCTGGTATCTTGACAGTATTGTGTTGATATGTATAAAAGAAAGCATAACAAAGAATCTAATAGTGCACTATGTGAGTACAAACTGAACTTGTGCTGCAAATAAAAATGGCTTACTCTAATTTGGTAGAGCTAAGACCAGCTTTAGTTTACAGCATTCAGTGGTATAAATCCCCACTTGTAGGATAGAGGGTAGATGTCCACAGCAGGTGAATGACCATGAAAATTATAAAAAGCAAAGCAATAGTGTTCTCTTTATTTTCAAAATCAAGAAATAGTAGTGAATAAAATAGTACTCACAATATATAGAGCAGACAGGCTGCTCTATTTAGTAGGCACTGGTGGTATAATCCCCACATTCTTTAGTTCCTTTAAAGGTGACGGCCAGGATGCCAGGAAATAATAAAATAAAAAAAAGGATAAAAAATACTAATAGGTATATGGCACAACATATATAGCAAAGTAGTCAATAATCATTTATTAATAAAATGACAAATAGTTCATATCTACAGCATGTTTTGCCACACAGGGCTTTATCAGGTGGAGGAAAAAAAACATACATCCTGACAATCTATATATATAAACAGTTATGCTCAAAGGTTTGCATACCCTGGCAGAAATTGTGACATTTTGGCATTGATTTAAAAAAATATGACTGATCGTGCAAAAAAAATGATTTTATTGAAGGATAGTGATCATATAAAGCCATTCATGTCTATGTATAAATAATCAATTAGTTTGTTAACCTTCACATGGATTCACTGATCAGGCTAGATACTGAGCCATAGGGAGCAGAATAGAACTGTCAAAAGAACTGCGTAACAAGGTAATTGAACATTATAAAGACGTAAAAGGAAATAAAAAGATATCCATAGCCTTGAAAATCCCATTCAGTACTGTTCAATCACTTAAGAAATGGAAAATTCAGGGATCTCTTGATACCAAGCAAAGTCAGGTAGATCAAGAAAGATTTCAGCCACAACTGCCATAAGAATTGTTCGGGATACAAAGAAAAACCCACAGGTAACCTCAGGAGAAATACAGACTTCTCTGGAAAAAGATGGTGTGGTTGTTTGAAGGAGCACAATACGACAATACTTGAACAAAAATTAGCTGCAAGGTTGAGTTGCCAGAAAGAAGCCTTTACTGCACCAAATGCCACAAAAAAGCCTAGTTACAATATGCCCGACAACACTTTGACATGCCTCACAGCTTCTGGCACACTGTAATTTGGAGTGATGAGACCAACATTTATGGTCACAAACATAAGCGCTATGTTTGGAGGCAAGTCAACAAGGCCCATACTGAAAAGAAAATACCATCCCCACTGTGAAGCATGGTGGTGGCTCACTGATGTTTTTGGAGGAGGAGGGGCACAGGGAATCTTGTTAAAATTGATGGCAAGATCAATGCAGCATGTTATCAGAAAATACTGGCATACAATTTGCTTTACAAAGGCTGCGCATGGGATGCTCTTGGACTTTCCAGCATGACAATGTCACTAAGCACAAGGCCAACTTGACCCTCCAGTGGTTACAGCAGAAATGGTGAAGGTTCTGGCATGCCCATCACAGTCTCCTGACCTTAATATCATCGAGCCACTCTGGGGAGATCTCAATTGTGCGGTTCATGCAAGACGATCAAAGAGTTTGCATGACCTGGAGTGATTTTGCTGAGACGAATGGGCAGCTATACCACCTGCAAGAATTGTGGCCTCATAGACAACTGTTACAAAAGACTGCACGCTGTCATTGATGCTAAAGGGGGTAATACACAGTACAGCGCTACGTAATCTGATGGCGCTATATAAATAATAAAATAATAATAATTAAGAACTAAGGGTATGCAGACTTTTTAACAGGGGTCATTTCATTTTTTTTCTTTATTGCCATGTTTTGTTTTATATTATGTCATTCTATTATAGACTACAGTTGAATATGAATCCCATAAAAAATAAAAGAAATTAGTTTTGCCTGCTCACTCATGTTTTCATTAAAAATTATACATATATTACCAATTCTCCAAAGGTATTGAAACTTTTTAGCACAACTGTACATACAGTTGAAGCACTTCTCATTTAACAACATTCTCTTGATATCCACATTAGAGTCCCAAATCACATAGATCCCAAAGAGTTGATGGCCTACTTGGAGAACCTGCTGCAAATCGGTGCACTGCCATGGGAAGATGTCACATGACGTTTGAACGAGCATACAGATTGTGCAGTATGGTACTGTCACCACTTAATGCACCCATGTGGCCCTTAAAATTACAAGAGCAACACAGATAGAGTCTTGTGATAACCTTTTTTTTTTAATTACCTTTTCAAATTTTATTATTATTATTATTATTATTATTATTGCCATTTATAAAGCGCCAACAAATTCCGTAGCTCTTCCTATGCTCAACAAGGACGTACACAATAATAAATAAATAAATAAAAATGAATACAAGGCTGTCCATTAGTAGATCTCTTTCCTTCTCTGTGAGGTTTCCATCTTCTGCTTTTGCTTGCAGTGTATTCACATAAGAAATGGAAACTTGAAAAAAATATATATTTTTAATTTAATAGACTTTTTTTACTTTTTTTACAGGTTGTGTTTACATAATTATTTGTGTTCTAAAGAATTTAGAAATATGGGGGACAGACGTCTACATTATGTTTTGCAGTTTGAATGGTTAAAAAAAAAAAAAATCAGTTAAGGACTAGAAAATCCCAATGCTTCATCACAAAGGAAGAAAGATCCAGAAGATTAGTGAAAAATGCTTAAATCTACTGTACTAGGTAATGGGAAGTACTCTCAAAAACATGCACATATGTAAAATTGGAGAACAATATATTGTTTTATATTATGTTAATTGTTCTATTAGACATAATACATTGAGAGCATTTTACAATGATGTCTATCCAATACCTCTAAGTATAATTCACAGTGCTTTAGATTATGAGTAGAAGGAATTCTTTTTTCTTTGTTTCCCCAACTCAAAATCAGAGTGCCTATTACAAGTTTAATTAGCCATACATTTATACAGGATAATCCCTTTCAAATTGAAATAAAATGCATTTTATGTTAGAATTGTGTTAACTGTTAAACTCTTAGAGCATTCTATTCAACTGCTGGAAGAAAGTAATTTCTAAATGTTATGCTAAAAACAAGCAATACTATAATCCCCCATTAATTCTGTTAGATACATTCATTGAAGAGAGATATTTCACTTGTGCTTCATAATCACGACAGTAAAATTTAATTATATGCTAATGAGGCAAGGAACTGAGGCATATTAAGTATTAAGTAGTAAATAAGGTCCAATCACATATTCTTAGGAATTACTGTTGACTGTCTTTGCCAACTAATTGTAACCCAAACTTGCAGTCTTTAAAATACCATTTTGTTTACTTACACTTTTTGGCATTTATAAAGCGCCAACAAATTTTGCAGAGCTGTACAATTAGGGGAGAACATACAATACAAATACAAAAGGTAGAGAGGGCCCTGCCCGTAAGTTTAGATCTAATCATTTAAGCTCTTTTATACAAAGTGCTTAGCTAGATATCCTGTGAGCTTACAATCTAAAGGATATAATGGGGATTTCAGACAAGAGGTAGCAGAGGGAATTTGGAAGTGATGGCTAAAAGAAGTTCACAGAGAGTTGCAGCTATTGGCAAAATATAAAGGGAATGAGGAGGTAATGGAGTGAGACTCTCAAGCAGCTGGAGGAGCATGCTATATATTTAGTAGGAATCTGGGTGGGCAGGAGGAGGGGAGGGTGCGTGGGTTGTGCTGATAAAAAAAAAAATGGATACTTACTCTGTAGAACATATTGAAGTGGTCCTGATGGCGGTGATTGATATCAACTCTCCATTGATTCATGTTTTTATATAGTAACATGAGTTTTCATATTTGTTATCACTGGTTCATTACTTGAAAATGTATAGCTGAATCTTAAATTATTTATTTATATGCTATGTGATACATATTGTCTTCAGATACCTCAATAATTTATTCAGTCCCAGCAGATGACCTACAATGGGCTAGTAATCATGTTCTTCCACCACTTTAGGACAGTGATACTCTTTGATAGGGTATACAGCACTTACAATTCATATCCATTCACATCCATAGACATAAATTGGAAAATGGAAATTAAATGGATATGCAATCTTAATACTTGTTTGGTTCAAATGTGGACTTTGAATTGTGTCATTTGTTTTACAAGTTTCTGATAAGTTGTTTTTATTTTATTTTAACCAGGACATACTTGAAAACAAGAGAAATCTCAATGTATCCATCCTGTTAAAATATTTTATAAATACATTTATAAATAAATACATTTTGTGTCTATACTCCTTTTTTAAACTTTTGATTTATTTGTTTTAAAACATTGTCCTATATTATAAGTAAATAAAGAATGTAATACTGTATTTCAAAATATTAGTTTATTTGCACATCTTACTAATGCTTTCTATATTCTTTTCCTCTCTCTGACCATTGTTTCACTTGTAATCCTTTTAAAGGA
>OW240912.1:274780468-274853744 GCA_933207985.1 Pelobates cultripes
TGCCAGTTACTTATGGACTCCTGAAAAAGCTGAGCATCGATTTGGATCTATATTGTTTATATGCACATCCAGCACCTTATGTGGCACACCTATATTGGTGTCTCCCTTTTTGTTGTCTACGCTTAATATCCATTGGGAGTTTAAAGCTGTAAAACAATTCAAGAAGGTATTGTTACCACCTTAAAGGCACAGAAGCCTCTGTGTTTAGAGTCTGTAATCAAAAAAAGGCTCCACTAAATGTGAGTTTCCATTACTCACCTTGCACTCATTTAAATTGATTATTTCACAATAATACACTATTACGTGTGTTTTTTTACACTTTTTATGTGCATACATCCTGAATACCCCGACTAAATAAAGTGGTAATGTAATTTATATAGCGCTTCACTCATTCGCTTTCTTTTTGGTGGGTCTTATTACCTAAACATTGAGTTTTGTTTTAAAATTACACTTCCCCCACAAATAATTTAAACAAAATGCATTTATTCAAATGTATATATGTTTACGTTGCATGTCATGTTACACTTCTCTTATATTCACTTCTCTCATATTTCTTTTGGTTTTCATGATAGGAGCTCCCTCTGGTGGCTCATGTAATATCAGGATGAAAAATCTAAATGTTCCGTATGATAACAGATGTAACTAATATTATCTTTTAAAAAAAGTAACCACAGTATCTAATTTAATTGTATTTGCTACAGAACATGGTCAACTCTTCTGTGTGGACTTTAGCATAAGTTATTAAACCGTTAGTTATTTTATTCTGGCATCTACTGTGTATATATTATTGGTTGAAAAGTATATATTCCCTTATGAATTTAACTCTTTATTACATTGCCTAAGTATTACACTTAAAGGGACACTATAGTCACCAGAATAACTACAACTTAATGTAGCTGTTCTGAAGAGTATAGTAAGTCCCTTCAGGCTTTTTGCTGTAAACACTGTATTTTCAGAGAAAGGCAGTGTTTAAATTACAGCCTAGGGATACCTCTAATAGCCACTCCTCAGATGGCTATTAGAGGTCCTTCATGGGGCAGCTTTCTCCACATTCAGTGTCTCCACCCTCTGCATGGAGACACTGAACTTTTCTCGTAGAAATGCACTGAATCAATGCATCTCTATGAGGATATGCCCATTGGCCAAGATGGTGTTTGGCTCCGCCCTCCCCCCCCCCTCCCCCAGCATGCCTCCTTAGAGAAGATCATCAGAATTGAAAATCTCAGCCAATTCAAAGCTTTCCTATAGGAAAGTATTGTGAATGGCTGAGATCATCACTTCTGATGATGTCAGGGGAAGAGCCAGCACCAGCATACAAGAAGAAAGGTAAGATTTTACTATAATTAGGGAGGGAAAGGGGGCTAGATAGTGTTTGAGTTAAAGGAAGCCTGATTCATACATCTTCAATACAATCTGTTTGGCAGTCTGCCTGTTTTAGTTAGAAGTTTAAAAAAAAAAAGAAATACATCAGCCAGAGATCTGTTACCCATGCATAAATGTATCCCGGTACCAATAGTGAGATGTACATTGTATCTTGAGAGGGTGTTTGCAGATTCCACCACTGCCCCAAACAAAATTTAAAGGTAACCCAAACATCAAACAAATATATCCATGTGAATGACAGAAAGTCAATGGATTATACCTTCTTATATTAACATGTGGATGGAACAAACAGGGGGAGCACTTGATCAAAATGCAAATGCAATTTTTACTTGATGGCATATGATCAGAGACAGTGAAGTGATTAGGTAAAGTGACTTCATATGTATAACATTATAGTGACTAAAATATACACAGTACACAAATAGTGTGTTGTCTTAAATAACCAATTAAATCCTGTCTCTACTACAGTATCAACACATAGAACAAGTATTACCAATGCATGTTCTAACTCAAATAAACCTTCTTAGTCTATAGTTACTCTGCATATAAAATAATATTTTTTGGAACAATGTATATGACTAAATAGCATATGTACACTTTGCAATGAGTCTTCCTCTCTGTGTTCATTGCACTTAACAGTTGATGCAATCCTCATCCACTTTAGATTGTGAATTTCTGCACATGGCTCCTTCTAATAATAATTATATTAATTTTTAACATTTTTAACTCAAGTGTTGCATTGTTTGTTTAGATTTATCTTATCCAGTGGTGAGACAAGCTCATCACCACAGCTCTGTTCTGTCCCCACAAGATCATTACTAGTGAGGATCTTCTAGGCTAATCCAATTCTTCTAAAAGAGAAGTCCATGCTCTTCAAAGAGAATTATTCTGATAGAGAAGCACTGAATCCAGTGAGAAACTCTTACTTTTGCTTTAAACACTTGCACTTAAGTGAGAAAGAAACCCGTCCCAGCTCTTTCTTATATTACAAAAGTGCAGAATTCAAGCGAAATCAGCATTTACAGAAGTAGCAATTTCGTCTTGCAGTGAAGTGCTGTAGGAAGTATGGAGTGTTATTTTACCTTGGGTTTTTTTTTTCATAAAATATTATACTTTACTTTATTGTACCCATTGTACAGTGCCATGAAATATTTACCTCATTGTTTTATCAACAAGATTTCATTATCATTGTTTTTATTTTTATTTTTTAAAGACATCTGAAATTATTGGGAACAATGTCTAAACCATGCATTTATAACCAGAGCAATAAGCCCCTTTAAATAAGGAAAGGAAAGAAAGAAAGGAAGGAAAACAATAGAAGGGGGGGGGGGGGTCGAGCTTACCTGTGGGCATAGTATTGATATTGGCAAATAAATAATAATGATACTTTTTATTGAATTATAATAGATGGTACAAAACAAATTAAGTACATGCACCATTAACCCAACCACTGGCAATAATACATATACATTAGACATTGATATATGCGTTTGAATCTTGCAAATATAATGTATTTGTTCAAAATTAATTTAATTTGCTGAATTATGTCTATACCACACATAAACAGTTTACTTGCGAGACCCTACAAGATCTGTGGCATCTTGAGTGATACAATAGTATGGAGCTCTAGCTAATATATGGCATATATTGGGAAATGTGTTGTATAGATAGCACTATCATTGGCTTTTAAAAGTGAAAATATGATAAAACATATATTATATTACATTGCATACAAATATGCATTCGCATAATATATCAACAAAAAATTACAAACATGTTGCATTGTTAATTAAAAAAAAATATGAAAAAAAGGGTTCTAATCAGATCAATTATACATATATGTTATAATCAGTTATGTTATCACTGTACATGTAAATTAGTGATAAGCTCACTGAAAGACAAATCAAGAAACTCTTGTTTATTTGGTGAGCTAAACATTTATCAGAAAGCTTTTAGCAGCACTTTAAGCAAGTGTCATCAGCTTTTTATCAGATGTTACATGTGGGTTTTGGCAAATTTATGAACATTCATCAAGTATGAATTTTTATAGTGTAAAATGTCAAAGTACATCAGGTAAAAAGGTAAAATGTTTTGCAAAGTATAAATCCATTTGCAGTTCAAAGAAATAGCGAGATGATTCTGTGACAGTAACGAACAGTTAAAGAACTGTTATTTGTTCTCTGTCCAATTTTTTGCAAGGTGTTCTAGAACACATTGATGGCTCTTTAGTCTATATTCATCACCCCTAGTAACAACTTACTTGAATTCTCTATTATGATGTTTAGAATGATGAACGAATTGGCCACATTCCAAAGCCTGGTGAGCCACCTGCTGACTTGCATACAGGGTTACTCACAAGCATATCTGGATCAGGTAGATGTTTTCCAAATATCTAAGGGCCATCGGAATCAGGATTAATCAGCATTCTCTTAGTAAAAGCTAATAAATCACCATTTGAGATGACCTTGTCAATCTGAACATCGAAAGGATAAGAATGCTTTGTGAACATCACTAAGTACAGGTATCAAACAAAGAAAAGTCTCTGCATGATTTACCAAATGACCACATTTTTATACACACTACATGAATAATATCAGAAAAAGGAAATTTTGCATATCAATGTTTTGGATGTTGGAGAAATTATATATAGGAGAAATAGAGGAAACATAAACATTAGTGTAGACCAGGCATAGGCAACCTTCGGCACCCCAGGTGTTTTGGACTAAACCTCCCATGATGCTTTGCCAGAATTACAGGTGTAAGAGCATTATGGGGGATGTAGTCCACAACATCTACAGGTTGCCTATCCCTGGTGTAGACTAATAACGTGCCATTTAAAGCAATCGAAAAATATAACATGAAAATGCCAAAAGAGCTCTTTTATGCAAAAGGACACATTGGGGTTACCAACCCAATCAAATTAGTTTTTTAGTGATTTAACTCCTTAATGGTAGAGATTGAATAGTGTGGGCTGGCATCTTCTCTACTCCACTTAATTAAGTTAATGCTGTTTTGATGCTTAGAGTGCCCTTTAATGTTTTAAAGGACACTTTGAGCACCAATACAACTTTAGCTCAATTAACTGGTTTTGGTGTATTGATCATGACTGTGCAGTTTCACTGTTCAGTTTTCTGCTGTTTAGTAGATAAATCATTTAATTTCTGTAGCTCTAGCCACCCTTCCCTGGCTGTGGTTCACCCACACTTTCGGGGGAAAAAAAGGTTTCCATGTCAAACCTAACTTGGCAGAGTGTGTTTACTTTGGAAGTTCTTATCTTAGGCTCTGTTAATTTCCTGCTAGTGCAAACAACCTCCTATGTGAGGCTACATTAAGTCAGATGAAGAAAGGAATAATTCCCAGATTTTACTATTAACATGACGTAAAGTCATGATTTTATTAATGACACGGAGGCGAGTATTATGCATTCTCTTTCTTTATTATACTCCCAGCAACAAGAAAAGGAAGTATGAGAGAATCATATAAAAAACATAACAACAGCCAGTATTATCCATATGGGTGTGGTGCTCCTTGACTCCTCCTCTTTCTGCGTAGATCCTGAAGACCATATTGTAAGTTCCAAAATATTCCAACAAACACGAATTCCCGAAACAAAACCATAACTGGAAATTCAACAGGGAACAGCTTCAACCGCCAACTTTCACAGGTGTATTCAAGCTAAAAAAGAAGAAATATATGGTAATATCGAGACTTGGGACTGCTATTCCACAGTTATCCAACTCTACCACTACGTTATTCCAACACTATAAGTATATAGAAGTATATTCATCACAAACCTTACTCACCTTCGTGTCGTTAATGACATTGTACCTACCGTATTGTGTCATTCCAAAGGTCCCATGACTGACCTGTAACTTAAACACCACCCTGGGCGCCTCCGTGCCATTAATAAAATCATGACTTTACGTCATGTTAATAGTAAAATCTGGGAATCTGGGAATTTTATTAAAGACACGGAGGCTCCTATTATGCTATTTTAAAGCTGAGCAACCACCAAACTGGAAATATGTTGCACCGGTCGAAAGTAGAAATTATGAACATAGACTCATTCGACCAATCAGCTGCTCGTAAGATGTCTTCCAATCTACAACCTATCATGGAAGCTTTAGAAGCCATCGCCCCGCGAATGGAGTGTGAGGAGAAAATTGAAGTGTCTATGCCTGCCACAGATAATAACCATTTGATCCAACGAGCTAAAGTAGGAGTAGATACTGGTAGGTGCGGTACTCTGAAAGAGATGAATAATGGATGGGTTTGAGCAGGACAGAGCGAGCTCGTGCGGCGCTCGTATTCCTTAAGGCATAACACTGGGCACAGATTCGGGTTGTCTGGAAATGACGGGTAGAAAACCTCCTTAGTCGCAGACTTCGTCCTACGTGAAATATTGAAGGATACTCCGTTCGGAACAAAAGCGCATGCTTGCCAATGCTCTGACATCAGCAACCCGTTTACATGAAAGTAAACAAAACAGCATCAACAGTTTGGTTGATAATTGTTTAAGAGACAGTTCGTGATTCAAAGGCCAAGACTCGAGAAAACGAAAAATCACATTGACATCCCAGAAGGAAGAATACCGAGCCTGCGGGGGTCGAGCAAACCGGATGCCTTTGAGCAAACGACAGATGAGGGTATGTTTACCTATTGGAGTACCATCCAAACCCATATGTCTCGCTGATATAGCTGACCTGTATAGATTTATAGTGCGAAAGGCTTTACCTTCTTCAAAGAGTAGAGTCAGGAATTGTAAAATTATTTTCACAGGAGCTGATATGGGATCCACTGATTGTCCCACGCACCAATCAGTCCACTTCCTCCAAGCTGACCCGTAGGAACGTCTGGTACCTGGTGCCCAAGACTCTGCCAAGAGACTGAGTGTCGTCTGCGAAACATCCTCGAGATTTCATGTTCTCCTGAAAGGAACCATGCCATCAGGTGAAGTAGACCCTGGTCGATCAACTCATGACTCATTCCCTCTGGATTGGTCAGGAGGTAGAGTATGTCCGGCAACAGTCGCTGGGAATCTATCGACATTTCTAATAACTGTGGGAACCAAGGTTGTGACCTCCATATCGGGGTTATCAGCACTAGAGTCCCTTTGGAATATCGAAGGTATGCAAGAGTCCGAGAGATTAGGTTGAAAGGTGGAAAAGCGTAATTCTTGCCCTTGGACCAGTCTTGTAAGAATGCGTCTGTCGCCAGCGCATCTGGGTCCGGTCTCCAACTGAAGAACCGAGGAAGTTGGGTGTTCAGTCGAGACGCGAAGAGATCTATGTTGAGAGGTCCCCAAAGTCGAGAGAGACATTGGAAGATCATTGGGTGGAGATGCCAATCCCCTGCGTCTCGAAGATATCGAGAATTCCAATCCGCCAGTGCATTGTCCTGTCCTGGAATATATTCCACTATTACCGAAATGTTGTGTTTTAGACAAAAGTGCCAAAAATCTCGAGCCATCAGTGCCAGAACTTTCGATTTCGTTCCTCCTAGGTGGTTGATATAACGCACCGCTGAAACGTTATCCATCTTGATTAGGATAGAGCATGAGATGCCTGTGGGGGTCATGCTGCGAATGGCAAAGGATGCCGCTAACAGTTCTACGCAGTTGATGTGTAGCAACGTTTCTTCGTTGGACCATCTGCCACCGGTGGAAATTGTACCACAATGCGAGCCCCAGCCATGTAAGCTGGCGTCTGACTCTATGACCAGATCTGGTGTAGATCCGAATATCGCCCGTCCGTTCCACGCCTCCATGTGGGCTAGCCACCATGTCAACTCCTCTCTGGAATCTTCGTCTAGTGTAACACAGGTTTCGTACGAGTGTCCAGAGCGCAGATATGAGGCTTTGAGCCTTTGTAGGGCACGATAATGTAATGGGCCCGGGAAGATTGCTTGTATGGACGATGCCAGTAGCCCTATGATCCTCGCAAGTTGTCTGAGGGAAATGGTCGTACGAGTCATAAGTCGTCTGATCTCTTTCTTGATCGAAATCATTTTGTCTTTGGGTAGGCCCAACCTCTGTTGCACAGAGTCCACTTGAAATCCCAGAAATTCCATGCATCTGGAGGGTTGAAGGACAGATTTCTCCCAATTCACCAAGAATCCTAAATTCTGGAGAAGGTGTGTTGTCCAAGATAAATGAACCCGTAATTGGGATTGAGATTGAGACAGGAGAAGGATATCGTCTAGGTAAATTATTAACCTGACCCCTCGTGTGCGCAGGAAGGCAATCACTGGCTTTAGTACCTTTGTGAAGCACCATGGAGCAGAGGACAGACCAAATGGTAGACATACAAACCTCCACTTCGTTCCTTGCCACTGAAACTGCAGTAGGTTTTGGTGCGCTTCCGCGACAGGGATTGTCAAATAAGCATCCCGTAAATCTATCTTGACCATCCAATCTGATGGTAGTAGGATGTCTCGAAGGCAATGAATACCCTCCATTTTGAAATGGTGATATTGGACAAACGCATTTAGGGGTCGGAGATTTATTACTGGGCGTACTCCACCCCCTTTCTTTGGAACCAGAAACAGGTTGCTCACAAACTCTTCTGTGTCCCATGGGATTTGTTGAATAGCGTGTTTTGACGCCAAATCTGCAATCTCTGCCGAGATCATCTTCTGGTGGTCGGTGGCCATGTTTAGTTCTCGAGGGAACTTGTCTGAGGGAGCAGCAAGAAAGAGGAGGAGTCAAGGAGCACCACACCCATATGGATAATACTGGATGCTGATTGGTGCCACTGTTACCAGGCTGTTGTTATGTTTTTTATATGATTCTCTCATATTTCCTTTTCTTGCTGCTGGGAGTATAATAAAGAAAGAGAATGCATAATAGGAGCCTCTGTGTCTTTAATAAAATCAATAATTATTTTCATTGGATGCTACCCAACATGAACAAGGAAGGGTGGATGAGCTTGGGCAGAATTTTAAGGAATTAGGAAAATAATTTAGAAAAATGAATGACTGCATATTATTTTATAAATGTCAACTTATTATCAGGGTTATTCATTCAAGTGAGAATTGCAGGGAATTCAAAGGGAATTTCACTTTAAAGTCCAAAGTAGTCAAGCAGAAAGATCATTTTTCCAGTTCAACTATTTTGACCTTAAATTTTAAATTCACTTTGAATTCACTGCAATTTTCAATTTAATGAATAAGCATTACTTGTTCATGTGAATTAAAAATATGTATTTTCTACTTTCTTTTTAAATATGAAAGCTGTTTATTTTATTTTTTTGTATCAGAACACATATTTACTGCAGAATTTCGGAGATAAAATATTCCTTGTCATCTAATCATTTTAAGCGCAGAGAATCTCTCTGGAGAGTATGCATATCTTCGTAAAGGATAAGGTCTATGGCATGGTTTCATAATAGCATAATCGCATAGTAATCTAGTTTAAAAGAGACGCAAGTTTATTATATCCAACATTTCACATATCAGGGATTCTGCCAATAATCCAGAAGAAGTCAATTCTTTACCAACCAAATGTTAGCATTAAATAAGATGTTATTTTAAATGAACAATGTAGGCACTTTTAACAAGTCTTCCCCCTCTTCTGCCCCCAAAACCCTTTATTTCACTAATTAGAAGTCTTGGTAGCATGCTTTCAAGCCATGTTACAAGCTCCCTAGCTATAAGAGCCAGGAATTTTACTTCCCTACTCTCACACCATAACATACCGTGACATCTTGTGTGCAAGTACAGTGATGTCACAGTCTGCCATAGAGAATCATGGTAATCAATGATTCTCTATGGCAGTATCTTGTCTCTAATCCTATATGAGGAGCACACCTCCAGGATGACGTCACTTGTGGAGGAAGTCATGGCAGTGCCAAGGGAGAAACAACACTGAAAAAAGGTGAATCATTAATTTTATTTTAAGTTGCCTCAATTATTTATTTATTTTTAAACCTGAGGGGGTGCCATAAACAAAACCATATAAGGACTGTAGCGTGTATTCCTAATACTACAGTGTTCCTTTAACTTCAAGCGGTATAACTACTTATGTTACAGGCTTACATTATAGTGCAAGGAGCACCCTTTTCCCTCTTTACATTTATTGTGCAACAGATCTATGGTCCTAACCTCTCCTTGTAATGTGATGCTTCCCCCAAGCTGTGCATTTTATTATTATAATAAACAGTATACTTATCTTGTGAAAACTCGTATTCATTTCTACAGACTCATATCTTTCTATGAGATTAGATATAGACAGATTTCTAGTGCTTGATATCCAACTGCACTTGACAATGCCTACCCATTAGGTTAAACACGTTGTGTACTATTTTATTGGTTTTTTTTTTTAATATTAATGTTCTAATAAAGTTCATATTATATTACAACCTTTTGACCTTCCTGATGTCTCCGATAGCGAGACATTGTTTTCCTTGGTGGGGAATATGCCATCCATGGTTTTGGATTGAGCAAAACAATTTTTTTTGCTCTCAAACAAGTGAGTACATCTTCTATTATTTTATTCTCTTTTAACAACAATGTGTGCACTGTATTTTATTTGATGTGTCGATATCATGGTGAGGATTTTAACCTACCCATATCTGATAGAGAATCTTGCACAGATATACAAAAGTGGGGATCATTCCACTTCAGGCCTTATACAAGAAGCCATCTGCACTTATACAAAGTTTATTACTCATTTTGGATTCCTGACATACTACACTATACTAGTATCTTCATTCTGTTTGTATTGCATATCCAAATTATACTCTATCGGATCAAGATTTCAGAGCCATATCCATAGGTGGGGATTGTAGTACCCAGGTGCTACATCTAGAGCAAAGTTACAGCTCCAAACACTATAAGTGTATCTCTTTTTCTCCATATTGAAAGCTTTGACATACTACCCTATTTTCTTTTGTCATTTTTCTCCACTACATATCATTTTGAACTTTTCAAGGTGCTGCTCCCTAATTTCATCTTTTTTACTTTCTATGATATTGCTTATACATTTAGCCTGCAGATCACTTTTTTATAATAATTCACAAACAAAATAATATATTCAGCAAGCAAATGTCCTGCACCTTTTTTTTGCTTGACAAATGGTTTATTCTCTAAATACTATTTTGCAAAATATGCTAAAATCAGTTCAGGCCACATTTTACAATTTGTTTTTTTAATTCACTCCTTCATAGACCTTGATTTAATATTTCTGGGTACGATTTTCAAATTACTTAATATGGTTGGATAAACATTTACAGATTATTTTTGCTAAATACTAAAATATATATTAAATATATTCTAATATTAAAATATATTTTAAAATATTAAATCAATTGACAAGCTTATGCAAAACTATTAAATTTAGACCTTGGTGTTTAGTGATTAAGCTTTAACAGTTTCCTTCTTTCTGGTTCATGCCAAACTATAGGTTTCATATACCCAGGCAAGGTAGATGTTTATGGAATGTACACCTGCAAAGCACTCTCCAGTTTCAGTAAGGTTCTTGTCACTGCAGAAACTGCAAAACTGCAGCAACTGAGTAAAATTAAGTGCAGAATATCTAGTTGTTTTTGTTTCTTCTAATGCAATATAGCATTAAAATGTTAGGTCAACTGGAATGTTACTTTATCTATATCTATATCTTTATCTGCACACAAAAAACAAAAATCTACGCTTTATATATTCTGTAGTGCCAGCCACGCTCTCTGATTGCGTCAACAATATAATGCAGCATATTCAAAAATACAATAGATTTATTAAATTATGCCAAAAATTTGCCCAAAATTAAATAATTATTTAAATGAACCATGCATTGAAAACTTGAAAGTTAATTATTTTGATCATTTTCTGATTTGTGGGAGCCTGTTAAAACACCTTCTGAGACATCACGTCTTACGTTTCTTTTGCAGGTATTATAACTCTACCATATAATAGAACGAGGATCCAGTCCACTATATGAGTGCATGGACTCTGGCTCTGCCCACAACTAGCAATCAATCCAGAAGACAATAAAGATCCAGAACAAGTTTTAAAGTGATACTTTATCGTCATGTCAAGATAAACGTTTACATTTTAGCCATATCAGGTCTTTAAGAATCTAGGGAACAAATTAACTAAATTGCATAATTAGTGACATAGTTGAGTTGGAGTGCAGTAACACTCTAATACATTGATTGACATAATATAAGCAAACTTCTCCAGATTAACAAGTAATGTTAGTCATCTGGTTTGAACAAAATGTATGAAGTGTAATGTGCTAATATATAACGTGCATAAAAGTGGAAAGGTAAAGTTCATCTTATTTTAATAACTGGAGAAGGTAATGTTCATTACGTGATATAAAGTGCACTATAAAAACATACTAAATTCATTCATTAAATGCAACATAGGTTGTCTCTATGCATAAAATATCCAGGTGCCAAAAATGTTTAAGAACCATTAAATAAATAAACGGCAAAAATATATAACAATGTAAGAATGTAAAATGATACTTTAACTATGTTTCGCAAGATAAGCCATTAATCTCTGGCCCCCGGATCATATCAGTCGTAATCTCCTATAAATAAATATAAAAAGGAGAGAAACATTAGCGAAAAGGACACAAATCATAATCCCTATTCATGCCAACAGGTACAAACTATTGGACTCCTTTGTCTAAAAAAAAGTCTCAGTTTTAACAATGTAATTTTATCCCCTTTGCTTCTAAGCACAAGGACCAGTTCAAAATCCCTAAATTATAATTGTGGACCACCTGGGAGCTGGAGTGTGCCGTCAATTGACCGCCCAGAAGCTGCAGTTAACCGCAGCTTAATTGATGAACGCTGGGTGGTCTTTGTTCGTCTGCCGAACACGTGGCAGCGGCCATTTTACCTCCCGAACGGCCAGCGCCCAAACTATGGAACTGAAAACGGACACTTATTGGCGCAAACACCGCTGAGCCGCCAGCCTCCTTACCTTCCCATTCGGTAGCAGAACCGAATGACTGTTCATTCGGTAGTTTAACCGGATGAACAACATCACCCAGATAGCTAAGCCTGGAGCCTATTCATGTAACGAAAGACTATGGGAAAGACTTTGGCTCCATGGCGATTGAACTGTATGTGTGTGATCTGAGCGCCATTCGGTAGTAATGTGCGCTCAGATCTAAGCTATCTGGGGATATGTAGAATGTATATATTTTATGTAATAAATGTAACTGTATGTAATTTTATGTCTTTTACTGTATTGTTACTGCCATGTGGTTAATGCCTCTGTCCTAGGAGATAATTGGATTACTTCCCAATTATCTCCAGGACCGAGAGGAGGGATTGTGATGTAATTGTGGGAGTGTTTAAAGGTGTATGTATGTGATTGGCTAAGAGCCACAATGTTTCCCAGTTTCCCATTTGGTCCCCTAGGGGAGTGTCCACCAGGTGGGAGATCTGCATAAAAGCCGGGCAGTTAGCCCCAGTAAACAGATTCTAGAGACTGATTGCCAGGAGTGTAAGCCGCTTGGGGGCTTTTCCTGTTCGTCTGCTAACAGCTATTCGTGTGTCTCTAGTTCGGGAGTTTGCAGGACTACTTGATATGAAGTTTGGGAGTTTCGAGTATTCCCTTGGTTGCAGTTCGGGAGTTGGTGAATTCGTGGGTTTGCAGTAGCTGTCTGTACATCTGAAAAAGGGGCATATCGCCTAAACGGTTTTTAACCTCTTGTGGGAAAAACGGTCCGTTACAACACCACGCTAAAGAATCACTTTAAGGATTGTGCTGGATCTTTGACAGGAGATCGAAGATCGAAAAATCTGCTCCTGTCAATTAAATATCCATTTCTCAAATCCTTACTCTAGATATGTTTAAAAAAACAAAACCCTTTACAATTCCTTTTTTCTAGAATATTATTATTATGTTATTATTTACATAGCGCTAACAAATTACGCAACACTTTACAGTGGGCGGACAAACAAACATGTAGTTGTAACCAGACAAGTTGGACCCACAGGAACAGAGGGGTTGAGGGCCCTGCTCAATGAGCTTACATGCTAGAGGGAGTGGGGTAAAGTGACACAAAAGGTAAGGATAGTACTAGACTAATGACAGTTGCAAGAGAGGAATCAGTCAGGAGCCATTAACAGTTTAATTGATGCGCTTCTATGAAGAAGTGGGTTTTAATGATTTTTTGAAGGAGTGGACACTGGGTGAGCATCTAACGGAGGAGGGAGGTCAGTTCCACAGGAACAGTGCAGCCCTCGAGAAGTCTTGAAGGCAAGTGTGACGAGACCAATCTGCATTGGAGGAGCCTGGTTGCCCGCCTGCTATGGCCCCATGTTGCAACGCTTGATTTTCCCCTGCGAAGACACGAAAGCCGGGTCATTCGGTGCTTGCCCTGTTTGAGCGGTGATACCACAGATAGCTATGCCATGGAGCCCATTCGTATAATGAAAGACTATGGGAAAGACTTTGGCTCCATGGCAATTAAAATGTATGTGTGTGCTCTGAGCGCCATTCAGTAATAATGTGCGCTCAGATCTGAGCTATCTGGGGATATGTTGAAGATCTACTAAACGGCTTTTAACCCCTTTTATGCCCGGGGTGCCGTTACAGCAAGCATCAGAGGTGGGAGTACAAACAGAAGATAGACATAAGTCTTCAGCAGAGCGTAAGGGCCTAGACGGGACATACTTGTGTATTAGGGAGGATAGATAGGTGGGAGCAGCATTATACAGAAATTTGAAAACAAGAACCAGAATTTTAAATTGAGCCCTTTATCTTAAAGGAAGTCAATGTAGGGACTGACAGAAGGGTGAGGCATTGGCGTGCGGGCAGACAGGAAGATGTACCTCGCCGCCGCATTCATTATGGACAGTAGCGGCACAAATTAGGAGCACGTAAGACCACTGAGAATGGACCAGCACCTTAGTCGCATCTCGCGTTAAGTAGGGTCGGATGCGCGCAATGTTTTTGAGATGGAAGCGGCAGGATTTGATGATAGACTGAACATGAGGCGTGAAGAGAATCGGAGTCAAAGAGAATACCTAGGCAGCGAGCCTGCATGGTGAAGATGATGTTAGCACCATTGACTTGGAGGGAGACAGACACAGGAGTAGCAACACTTGAGGGAGGAAAGACCAAAATTTCAGTTTTGGTCAAGTTGAGTTTAAGGAAGTGGGCAGCCATCCAGTTAGAAATAGCAGAGAGGCAGTGAGAGACACTAGTCAAGAAGGACGGGGAGAGATCAGGAGAGGACAGATATTGCACATTTCATTATCTTTCTTCTTAACTTGAATCTTCCATTATTTTATTCATTTTAGCAGACTTATGCTTCTCTAATTCATAACATTATAATTTTTATAACTGATGCTGAATGTTACACAATAAATTTAAGTTAGGATCATCAATTATATAGAGGTAATATGACATGTACTTACCGTGAAGCCTTTTTTTTTTTTTTACATAATATCTTACTAATACTTGTCATAAAAGATAGAATCTGTAAAGATTAAAAATAAAAGTCTGGCTACTAGTAGATTAATTGTCATATTCTGTCCAAGCGCTCAAAGATATGTATCTTCACAGTGTATCAAGGAGCTGCTAATCTGTGATTTTTCCTTTTAATTAGAATATATAAAATATTATTTTATATATACAGCCCTTTAAAAGGTTCAAATGTGAAGCACTTTTCAGTTGACATCGGCCTTGATTTAATATTTTTGGATAAACTTTTAAAATTATTCAGTATTATGAAAAATATTTAAATGTTGTAATATTTTGAGATTTTTTTACATTGATATATTTTTTTAGTTGATATACATTTTTTATATTTTCATGTCTTTTAAAAAATAAAAGTTTATCCAAAAATATTTGAAAAGCTTATCCAATAATATTACATTTAGATAAGCCCCTGCCCCTTTTTAGAACCTTTACTGCAGTAAGATTGATTAGCCTGCAAAGCCCTGCAATAGCTGTGCATATTTATTTGAGACTTGCCTGTTAATGTAATTTATTTTAGGATACACCCCCCGCCCTCCTTTATTTGTACTTAAAGTAGAGGGGTAGCTAGGGAATTATATATTTATATATTTTGGAGTTGGAACTTAAAGGGACACTATAGTCACCAAAAGACCTTTAGCTTAATGAAGCAGGTTTAGTGTATAGATCATGCCCTGTTAGTTTCACTGCTCAATTCTCTGTCATTTAGGAGTTATATCCCTTTCTTTATACAGCCCTAGCCACACTTCCCTGTATGTGACTTACACAGCCTTCCTAAACACTTCAAGTAAAGAGTCATCTAATGTTTACACTTGCTTTAGTTCACATTCTGTTTAATTTAGAATTTCTTATCTCCTGCCTCTGTTAATAGCTTGCTAGACTATACAGGAGCCTCTTCTCTGTAATTAAGGTTCAATTTACAGTGCAGGAGATAAAAACATTCAAAGTGCGTTACATCTGAAAATTATACCATATTGTGGGCCATAACCCTTCCAGTGCACTAAGTACTGGAGGGAACCCCTAGAATACCGGGAATCCACAAGTTCCTGGATCTTGTATTACTCCTCTCCATCAACCAGAACAGGAGGAGGAGGAGGAAGGGTCATTGAAGTATACCGGTTGCACAGTAAAGGTTTCCATAAGGAAGTATGAAACACATTAGGAATATTGAGATTACGAGGTAAATCTAAAGCATAGGATACAGGGTTCACTTTACGCAGGATCTTAAATGGACCAATAAAGCGAGGTGCCATCTTTCTGGAGGGGACTCGGAGATGGATATTTTGTGTAGAGGGCCAACCCTATCACCCACTTGATAGGAATGAGCTGCCCTTTAATGACGATTGGCATAACGTTTCTGGAGCATGGTGTTTCTCTGCAAGATGGCATTAACCTGACCCCAAACCTTTTCCAAAGAGGCCAAATGCGAATCCAATCCCAGCATCCCTTTATCAATGAAGGAGGATGGGAGAACTGGGAGAACTGCAGGATAATTAGCAAAGAAAGGGATATGACCAGAAGCTTCATGATCCGAGTTGTTGTGAGCAAACTCAGGGAAGCAGGTCCGCCCAGTTGTTTTGCAGAGTAGAAACAAAACAGCACAAATATTGTTCCAGAGATTGATTGGCCTGCTCAGCTCCATTAGTTTGTGGGTGATAGGCTGATGAAAAGGATAATGTGAACCTCTGTCTGATACTATAACCTGAGGAATTCCATACAACCGGAATACTTCACGGGAAAATATCTTGGCCAGGTCAGCAGATGATGGCAATTTGGTCAAGGGTACGCAATGAGCCATCTTACTGAAACAATCTACTATTATGAGTATCACAGTGTTTCCCTTGGATGGAGGTTAATCCATCATAAAGTCAATGGAAAGATGAGTCCATGGTTTTGTGGGGATTGGTAATGGCTGTAATAAGCCACAAGGTACTTGATGAGAGCCCTTGGCTTGTGCACATACAGTACATGCCAGGACATGCTCTTTAACTTTACTACGGAAAGAAGGCCACCAGAAATCACGAGAAATAAAATGAACAGTCTTATTTATACCTGCATGTCCTGCAGTTTTGGTGTCATGTAAATGGCTGAGGACATTGATTCTATCCTCCATTGGGACAAACAGTTTTCCCCTGGGTGTGTCAGGTGGAGACTGTGTTTGTACCCTTTGGATATTCTCCATCAAAGAACTAGACAGAACGGTTCTGGTCATAGCTACGATTCTGTCAGGAGGTACTATAGGTGACTCCTCTTGGTCTTCAGAGTCAGGAGCATCAAATTGCCTGGAAAGGGAATCAGCCTTGATGTTTCTACTACCAGGTCTTTATGTAATCACACAGTTATAGTGTGATAAAAGAAGAGACCACTGAACCTGTCTAGAATGCAACCTTTTAGCATAGCTGATGTAGGACAAATTTTTATGATCCATAAGTATCATAACTGGTATATTAGAACCCTCCAAGAGGTGTCTCCATTCTTTCAAGACAAGAGTAATAGCCAACAACTCTCTTAAAAGTAGTCAAGAAGCCGGGATAATTAAACATAAGTAGATCATCCAGAGACTTCCCATCCAGGAAATTCATGATAAAGCCAATCTTGGCTCCGTCAGAAGGAAATGCCTGGGGAACCATTTAAAATGCACCCCTACTTGATTAAGGAATCCCCTGCACAGAGCTGAATCCCCAATTGTAACGTGAAGGAGGAGTAAGGTGTATAGAAGGAGCACAAGCAGAAAAAGGGTTGGAAGGGACCTGGACTGACACCTGAGCAGACTGATTCTCAGGCTGGAGATAGGCAGTTCTAGTAAGGATGGTTTTCAGTGCTTGTGCAAACCGATCCATCCTGTGATCCAAATTTCCCATTCGTGCCTTGCAGGAAGCAATCTGTTGTCCATGGCCCTGTCATAATGTCAGGAATAGGGTTACCCTAACATGCAAACCTAAAGGTAACAGTAAAGGTACACGTACTGGTCATAAGAGTGGCCAGGTTAGTGCCTGAGACAGATATATGAAATGTCTGCAAGCAGACAAAGAATAAATGAGAGACAAGCAGGGGCCAGGATTACAGAAATACACAGAATCGATAGCCAGGCCAAGATCAGGATAACAGAGCAAGAATAGTCAAACAAGTCGAGGTCAGGAAACAGGAAATGGAATACACTGTATAAACACACTCTTAGGTAACAAAAACCATGACAGGGCAAGGAAACAAGGACAACCAGGAAGAATAACCCTATACTGGGTAGTGATTGGTCACAGAGGACCGTGATGTCACAATGGGCTGACACTATGAAAGGACACTAATGGGAGGGGTCCACATTATATATGAAGTCATAATAAGGCACCAGGAAGTTAGGGATAAATGTGTGTGCATCAGAACTAATACTTTATTTCTGTAATCACATGGTGCCGCGAAGGACAGGTATCGTGAAAGAAAGAAAGAGAAGGGTGAGGGGACATTTTGTGACACTGTATATCACTGTGAAAGATGCAACGTCAATATTGCACAGTACAGTTCTTATGTCTTACAATGCGGTATGCATACAAAACTCAATATGTAATCTATATGATCATTAACAGCAGTATATTTACCATGTATAAGAAGAGGTGATGTTTTGCCAACGTTATTTCTAATTATGTTTATTTTGTAAATGTGTTTTTTTTTTCTTTTTTTTTCCTTGGAATTACAAGAGTAAATTCTATAGTTTCTGTTCCTTTGTTGAATCATTTAGATAACTGTTTTTGCTGCAGAACAGTGTGGCTCATCTCTGATGTAATGTGTTTTATCAGGGCGCACAGAAGTCTCAATAATGAACGAAGCCATGTGTTAAGTTGAAAATGAGTCATAATTGGCAATGGAACGGAAAAAGCAATAAGAAATAGTGTTCATAGTTAACATTACTACTTGTCACAAACTAAAAAATAATACACACACAACACACACCTCTACCTCATGAATAATTATATATAAGTTGTTCTTTTGAAATTCTGAGTGCAACTCATCTGCCCCACATGATGTAGTGGCACTCTGCAATTCCTTGATGTTGAGCAAAATTATTTGGAGTGGTTTGACTCTTTTGGTCCTGAATTTAAACTTGTTATCTCCACATATGGTGGATACATGGTCAGCTTTAAGTACATATGATTAATTATAGTTTTCCATAAATACCAGGGAATTAATTATAGTTTTCCATAAATACTTCTTCCATCCAATCTTATAATCTGTACCAAGCATATAATTAGTACAGTTATTCATGCGGATATGTCTATAGCATTGGTAAATATAAATTTCTTGCCACTAGGAAAAGATGTCGGATGGTGTTTAGGAAAGTGCAATTAAAATAGCTGAGGTAGAAAAGAGATCATACTTCATAAACACCTAGGTGTGTGTGGATTAGCCCTTATTTGCTATAGTAAAGCTCTCGTAACGTCAAATGTTTTACGTGAATATCAATCTTCTTCCAAATTCTGCTCTATTCTTCAGCCTTCTGTAGATGTTTTTTGTGCTTAAGCATGTAATGCAAGGGTAGATAATATCTGATACTCCAGATGTTGTATATTATATCTTTCCCTGATACTTTGACAGCATTATGGCTGTAAGAGAATTATGGTAGTAACAAAGGTTGCCTGATACAATGGATTTTTTTGCTGCATTTAACTACTAACTCTAAGAGACAAAACCAAGTTCACTTAGTTGATAATCACTTGGTTTTCCCCTACTATTGTAAGATGTATTCCTAATGTTAGAGAATTACTTCCACTAGGTAGATGAAGTGACCCCCCCAAAAAATAACTAAATACATTCAACTTACCTTATATCCCCTGTTATTCCTGTCTATCTGTGTCACTCTTTCGCATTTGAGAGTATCAATGCTGATGACCCCAGATAATCCAGTGCTTTCTATGGCAAAATGCATCTTGTATCTTTATGAGTAGTGTTCGCTATCTCCTTGCAGAATGCAAATGACAGCCACTAGAGTTGGCATTAGGCAGCAATATAATCACTACATATTCTCAGAAATACATTACTTCATTTCTAAACTTCTCTCTGTGTTTTCTCTATGCTGATAGTCAAGTGCAAAGTTCCCTGTGACAGATCCCCCTGCCCCTAAATTATTTTTTTACATTGACTGGTCCAGTATAAAAACATCACCGAACAGGTTGACCCATTTGGTTGGCATACTGAACAATGTACCGAATGGACAGACCACCCAGAAAAGGCGTGTGCCTCTCATTGACCTACCTGACCTACTTCACACTTTCGCAAACTGCTATTATCAACATTCTAAACGGTCGGCTGGGTGGCCACCGTTTGTATGGACAAACACAAGGTGGCAGCCATCTTGGTTTCAGGAACGCATACAGCGGTGTTTGATTGTCGAGTGTATGGAACTAAAATCAGACACTCGACGGCGCGAACACCACTCGAACTTCCACCCCATGTATGTTCGGTTTTATTCAACAAAGAAGAGCAGCGATCGGTAGAAACAAACTCCCGAATGAGGGGCACACAACTAACTCATTTATAAACGATTAAGTTTGTTATTTTATTTTGTTTTGGACTCCTGAAAGAGACCGACCACGCAGCATGCATCTATGGAACGCTTTTGGGTAGGCGCCTCATGTTCGGTCAGTCTAAATTATACCCCGGTGGCGTTTCGGCTGCGTTCGTAGGTTCTGAGTGCTTTCTGGATATGTTGGGCGCTCAGATCCAGGCTACCCAGGGATATAGGACTTGAGGGGGTACCTACTTGTTAAGTGTGTATTTTGGGGTGTTTTTCTTATGCATGTCCCAGACCTGAGAGTAAATGTATGTACTTTTACTGTATGTAATGTATTACTGTATGTATTACTGTAATTATGTATGTACTTTTACTGTAGTCCCCTCTCAGGTCCAGTGGGGAATGCCCCTGGAATATGTAATCAGAAACCCCTTTTATGGGGACTTGCAGAGAGGCCAGTTGTGGCTTCCATTATAACAGTTCAACTTCACCCTCAACACAGAGCCTTGCAGGGAACTGCTATACCTGCTTTATTACCGCTTGGATTACTGCTTGGAAATACTACGGCATTACTTACGCTAGGGGGAAAGGACATCTCTGGCGGCGAAAACCCCTCTTCTCTTGGGGTGGCCGCCCCGTTTGATGGCAGCGGTGGGATGGTCCTTCCCCAGAGGAAATGATAAATGAATGGAGAATCAGTAGGAAAAGCTGAAAAGATTGACTTTAAAGGGGTTATTGGAAAGCCGTGGTCACAAAGCCAGCAACCGACCTCGACTGGAATTAATTGCAGAATTAACAGAATTAGACCAGACAGCTGCAATGGCCGAACCAATTGTCCCAAATACTGTGGTCTGTTTAGTTGAGGTTGGCCTTGTATGTGCCAAATCCTCCCACGGACCTTATCAACCAAATGTTCAGCGCTGTTGAAGCCGAAGCCCGGGAGAAATGGGATTACCAGCTGCGGTTGACAGAAATACAGCGAGCAGAGAACCCTGCTGTGGCAAATACTACGCTCCCCACCCCCTGCAGAATGGAAAAAGGTGCCTTTTGCAACATTCAAACAGTTTCAAGAAGCAGAGGGAGAAATAGATGGCTATCTCGCAGATTTTGACAGACACAAAGTACCCACGGACGAGTGGGTCACCATTCTATCTGGCAAGTTGTCTGGTAGAGCCGCTGACAAGGAGACACAACACTATACCTGACAAGGAGATACAACACTATCACGAAGTTAAGAAAGCCTTACTCGCCCAGTATGCAGTTACCCCCGAGGCATACCGCCGATAATTCCAGGAATCTAAAAAGAAAGGGGGGGACTCTTACACTGAGTGGGCATGCCGCCTACACCGTACGGCTTCCCACTGGGTCACCGGATGCCAAGCTGTATCGGGAGAGTGTGTGCTACAGTTGTTCCTCCTAGAGCACTTCTTAAATGCACTCCAACCAGAACTGCGGGAATGGGTCCGTGCCCGAAGCAAGGTACATGGACCCTAGGTGGATGGAACATACCACCGTAAGACCCCCTCCTCACCCAGAGTTCTGGGCTCCAGTTGCCACAGGCCCCACTCGCTTTCAGGGACCACTCAGGTCTCAACAGAGCCAGCCCAAGATCTGATGCCATTGTTGCTACAAGTGGGGGCATGTTCGCAGCAATTGCCCTCTGGAACCCCCCAGACCTACGTGGGGGCAGCCCCAACCTGGACCCCAACCTGCTCCAGCCGTACCCTGGCCACTCACTGCTTGGAAGCTGAGTCCAACTCCAAGGAATATTTGGGCTGGGCTGACCCTGTACAAGCAGCCACCCAGGACAACCGCCAACAAAACCAACAAGCAGAGCTAGTAAATGGGCAGTTGGCCCGGGGATTACGTGACACTGGAGCTACCCTGTACAGCGACACTTGGTGCGAGATAAGGAACGCACAGGACAAACGGAGCTGTTTTTCACCTTAATTGGGGAGCCGGGTCTGGCATCATGAACCTGGGGATTATGGATCACTTGTCAGCTGTCATTTGTCATTTATTGGGGAATGATTTAGGCCCCTTAAACTCCGCTTATGACCCCAGTGAACCTGCTGAAGCAAACCCAGTTACTACTCGCCTACAGGCCAGAAATGCAGAAGCCAGCTCCCCGACCAGGGATACCTAGGTAAGAAACGACCAAAACTTGACTGTAGACCTTACCCCATTAACCTGGGACACCCCAGAGGAGTTTGGGAGGGAGACCTGGGAAGACCCGTCCCTCCATAAATATCGGGAGAAGGCAGAAACAGAGCAAGGGGAACTAGAGGGAAAGAGGTTTTTCTGGGAACAGGATAGATTGTACCGGTTAACTGAGACTCATAATACAGGAGCAGTCCCATCCCAGAAGCATCAACTGGTGGTTCCCAGGAAGAACCGGTGGAAGCTTCTTCTGATTGGGCACGATATACTCTTAGCAGGTCACTTAGGAGTACATCGCACATCTCATCGAGTAACCCAGAATTTCTTTTGTCCGGGAGTCTCTGGGGATGTGCGACAATACTGCAGGACTTGCAACATCTGTCAGCAGGTGGGAAAAGAGGGGAACACCCAAAGGCCCGACTGCTATCAATGCTCAAAGGTGGGTACTAATATGTAAAATAAAAATTACCCTGATAATATAACAGATTGTAAAAAGCTCCCTTAGGTCTTCTCAATAGAAATGTCAGAAATACAATCTAGAAATATAAATAACAAATAATGGTGCAGTATGTAAAAACACCAAGACAGCACTGGAGGCTAAAATGCACTCACAAGATAGTAATTGATGATTGTATGGCAGGGTTCCCTTGAGTTTATTCTCTCGGAGATGAGCTACGGTCGACCTCCTCCAGACGTAGAAGGCATGACCTCCCTTAAAGTTGATAACCTTACTTACCGAACGTCTCCCGAGACTCTCCGCCGCGTGTTCGAGAAGTACGGGCGGGTGGGCGATGTCTACATCCCTCGCGACTGATACACCAAGGAGAGCCGCGGCTTCACTTTCGTCCGTTTCCACGACAAGCGGGATGCCGAGGACGCGAGGGACGCCATGGACGGGGCCGTGCTGTACGGCAGAGAGCTGAGGGTACAGATGGCACTGTACGGCCGCCCTCCAGACTCCCACCACGGCCGCAGGGGCCCACCACCTCGGAGATTCGGGGACTATGGCCGCAGGAGTCGAAGCCCACGAAGAAGACGTCGAAGCCGCTCTAGAAGCAAGAGCAGATCGCGATCACGCAGCAGATCTCGTTACAGCAGGTCAAAATCCCGCTCACGAACCAGGTCTAGAACACGCTCCAGTTCAAAGTCTCGCTCTGCTCGGAGATCAAAGTCCAAGTCATCGTCCGTCTCTAGGTCCCGGTCTCGTTCTCGTTCAAGATCCAGGACAACACCCCCTGTGACAAAGCAGTCAAAGTCCAGATCAAGATCTCCAAGTCCCCCAAAGTCTCCAGAAGAAGAGGGAGCAGTGTCTTCGTAGGATAAGTGTCTTCACAAAGAAAGCCACGCAGGAAGTCAGAGGTGTTCTTTAATCCTTCAGTCTAAAGGAACAATCCGTGGAGTAAGCAACAGCTACCGAAAAGGTGGTTATTTGTATGATTTTTGGTTTTTCCTCCCTGTTTAATTTTGCCTGTTTAAGTTGAGCCCTATGTGGCAGACTTCACATTTTGTGCCATTTTTTTGTTGCTGTTATTCCAATTTTTTGTAATTTAGTGAACGCCTACAGATTTCATTATTGGCTTGGATATTTGAGGTAACACGTTTCTGTTAATAAATTGTATCGTTTAAAACCCAAAGGGTTGAGAAGGTATGTCTATACTTCACTGAACTGTAGTTGCTTGTGTTTGGACACTACTCATCAAAGCATTGTTTAAACCAGTGACCTATTTTTACAAATGTTAAATTTCTTGTATGTAACTACATTTTAGTATCTGAACCCAAAATATGTATGTACATGTAACTGTTTCAAGGGAGTGTTTTTATTTGACTACAACTCTAATCTCTTCTCTTGTGTATTTTTGTGCACTAGGCGCAGTTGTGTAGCAGTTGAGTTATGCTGGTTAGCTGTTAAGGTGGCGTGTTGCAGTGCAGAGTGCTTGGCTGTTTCCTGTTTTCTCCCGATTGCTCCTGTGTAACGCTGCCTTGTCGTGCAGAAAAACAAATGGCTGCCCAGTTTGTTAGAATGCCTGACAACTGCACTTCCAGTCGCCCCGGTCTTGCATATAAATAATGGAGCATACAGTGAGCACATCTAGCTGATGATAAACACCTTTTTTTCAGAATCTGGTAAACCTGAGTTTCAAATGTAACATCAGTGTCATTCCAATGTATGTGTTTGCATCTTTTTGGCTTTAACATTCTGTACTATAACCACTGTAGTTAATAAACTTTTTTCTTTTCTTTACCAAAAAAAAAAAAAAAAAAAGATAGTAATTGATTGCAGGCATATAAATAATATTAAAGATGTAAGGAGCTTGATCTTCTTCTTTTTTTTACCTTAAAAGGGTTAAGAGAGAGACAAAAACATAGTGCACCAATAAAATAACTCAATAAGTATTTATTTAGATTGCACTCACAAGATCCAAATGTAAATTCATCTTATCACAAAATCAACCCTAAGAGTCCACGAACTTGGATAGGATCCCTTTGGGTCAGGAACAAAGTGTGAAGCAGCCAAAAAACATACATAAATAAAAAACAGTATAAAGGCTAATAAATAAAAGTGCTGCATGAGTCTCTACACCCTACACATTTCGTCCTGGTTCGGACTTCATCAGGGAAATTGAAGGTGTAGCTTGATGTCCTCCATTCTCAATTTAAAGGTGATTTTGTGCCATTCCGTCATGCCTGCAACCAATCGGAATGTGATGCTGTAGTTCGATTAACCTGTGTTCCCTCTTCTCTTTGGTTGCATTCCACGTCTCTATAGAATGCGTATCACTGAGGAAACCGTCCGTTATCACGTGGAACGTACCATGCATTCCAAATTGCGAGTCAGAAGTCCTTTGGATTTGTAAGTCCGCCAGCAAAAGGGGGATACAATTCATTATAGAAAGAAAAATAAAAACAAGGCAAAGCTTTAGCTCTACTAAAAAGCAGGACCTACAATTTTAATACATTGAAAGTACATAATAAAAATATTATAAAAGGCGACATAAAGGATAAGTATTAAAATAAACAGATAAAAAGTTAAAATGCCTGCAATCAATTACTATCTTGTGAATTAATTTTAGCCTCCAGTGCAGTTTTGGTGTTTTTACATACTGCACCATTATCCATTATTTAAGAACCCTTCAGCCGGTAGCAATCGACCTGGTAGGGCCCCTACAGAGACCCAGTCCATCCAGTAAGAAGTATATACTTACCGTAGTGGACTACACTATCCGCTACTTTAAGCCGTCGCTCTCTCAAACATCTAGGCAGACACTGTT
Source organism: Pelobates cultripes (assembly GCA_933207985.1). NCBI lineage: Eukaryota > Metazoa > Chordata > Amphibia > Anura > Pelobatidae > Pelobates > Pelobates cultripes. The sequence continues at coordinate 274,806,218 of OW240912.1, forward strand.
GCCAATGCACTGGTTGGGATCTTTGCCAGAGTAGGTTTTCCAAAAGAAATCCTCTCTTACCAGGGAACGCAATTTACAGCAGATCTTACCCATCAGCTATGTAAGGTCTGTGGTATTAAGCAATTACAGGAAATACAAATACAAAAAGAAGAGTCCTGCACTCACTCTCATCACTCCTGGGCGGCAGCAACGACCATAGTACACATCAGCTCGAATACATATAGTAAAAACCAAAGGAAAAAAGTTACCTGCACTCTCTCCTTGATCCTTATGTATATTTAAATAAATGGAGGTCATTTACTCCACTGGAGGGAATGCCCGCCTGCCAAATACAGGAAATGTTAAAACTAGGAGTCATTGAACGCTCAGATAGTCCATTTGCTTCACTAGTAGTCCTTGTACCCAAAAAAATTTAACCACCCAGTTCTGCATGGACTACCGGCAACTGAATGACAGGACCATGACAGATGCCTACCCAATGCCCCGAGTAGATAAACTATTAGATTGCATAGCCAGGGGACGTTATCTGACCACCATTGATCTCTGCAAGGGCTACTAACAAATTCCCCTGGCCGAGAAGGCTATCCCCAAGTTTATTACCCCGTTTGGCTTGTACCAGTTTAAGGTCATGCCATTTGGGATGAAGAACGCCCGGCTACCTTTCAGGGCTTGGTGGATAGGCTTCTCGATGGCTTCCAGGATTTTGCCTGTGCGTACCTGAATGACATTGCGATCTACAGTGAGTCCTGGGAGGAACACTAAGTTCATGTAGGGACAGGGCTGGATCAGATTCAGGCCACTGGCCTAACCCTGAAGCCAGACAAATGCCACCTTGGCAGAGATCCAGTATTTGGGACACATCCAGTATTTGGGACACCAGGTGGGGTGTGGGAAACAGTGACCAGAACCTACTAAGATTGAAGCGGTCGCTTACTGGCCCACACCCCACACCAAGTCCCAAGTATTGGCCTTTCTGGGGACCACAAGGTATTATAGACGGTTCCTACCTGACTAAAGTGCTATCGCCAAACCCCTGACGAACTTGACAAAGAAAAGGCTGCTAGGCAGGTCCTGTGGTCTCCCACCTGTGAAGCTGCATTTCAAATCTTAAAGAAAGCATTAATACATGCCCCTGTCTTGGCTGCCCAGTCCCTAACAAATGTTTTATTGTCCATACAGACGCTTCCATGTTCGGACTGGGGGCAGTTTAAGGCCAAGTCTGAGAAGATGGAGGAGAGCACCCTGTTGTGTATCTCAGTAGAAAGCTATTACCCCGGGAGGTGAGCTACGTGGCAGTGGAAAAGGAGTGTCTGGCTTTTGTGTGGGCCTTAAAGATACTGACCCCTTACCTATATGGATGGAAATTTACACTAATTACTGACCACAACACATTGGTGTGGCTTAACCAGGTCGCAGGCGACAATCGTCGATTGTTACGGTGAAGTTTGGTACTTCGTCGCTACAATTTCACTATCCACTACCGGCCCGGTAAGCAGAATGACAACACCGACCAGTTGTCCTGACAAACAGAGCTAAGCAATTAGCAGAATTCTGGACATCCCTAAGATAACCCAAAAAGGATCAAGCCTGCTCTGCCAGAGTGTTCCACATGAGGGGACTACTGTGACAGATCCCCTTGTCCCTGAATTATTGTTTTATATTGACTGGTCCGGTATACGAACATCAAGAAAAAGATTGACCCATTTGGTTCGTATACTGAACAATGTACCGAATTGACAGACCACCAAGTACAGTTGTGTGCCTCTCATTGACCTACCTGACCTCCTTCACACTTTCGCAAACCGCAATTATCAACATTCTAAGTGGTCGACTGGATGGCCACTGTTCATATGGACAAACACAAGGTGGCTTCCATCCTGGTTTCGCAAATGCATACAGCAGTGTTTGGTCGTCGAGTGTATGGAACTAAAATCGGGCGGCGCGAACACCGCTGGAACTTCCACCCCCATGGATGTTCGGTTTTATTCAACTAAGCAGAGCGGTGTTCTGTAGAAACAAACTCCCGAATGAGGGGCACACAACTATCTTATTTATGAATGGTTACTTTCGTTATTTTATTGTGTTTTGTATTCCCAAAAGAGACTGACCGCGCTGCATGAATCTATGGAACTCTTTTGGGCAGACGCCTCATGTGCATTCAGTCTAATCAATACCCCGGTGGTGTTTCAGCTGAGTTCATGGGATCTGAGTGCTTTCTGGATATGTAGGACGCTCAGATCCAGGTTACCTGAGGATATAGGACTTGAGGGGGTACCTACTTGTTAAGTGTGTATTTTGGGGTGTTTTTGTTATGCATGTCCTTGACCTGAGAGTTAATGTAATCCTCTCTTACCAGGGAACGCAATTTACAGCAGATCTTACCCATCAGCTATGGAAGGTCTGTGGTATTAAGCAATTACAGGAAATACAAATACAAAAAGAAGAGTCCTGCACTCACTCCCATCACTCCTGGGCGGCAGCAACGACCATAGTACACATCAGCTCGAATACATATAGTAAAAACCAAAGGAAAAAAGTTATCTGCACTCTCTCCTTGATCCTTATGTATATTTAAATAAATGGAGGTCATTTACTCCACTGGTGGGAATGCCCGCCTGCCAAATACAGGAAATGTTAAAACTAGGAGTCATTGAACCCTCAGATAGTCCATTGGCTTCACTAGTAGTCCTTGTACCCAAAAAAATGTAACCATCCAGTTCTGCATGGACTACCGGCAACTGAATGACAGGACCATGACAGATGCCTACCCAATGCCCCGAGTAGATAAACTATTAGATTGCATAGCCAGGGGACGTTATCTGTATGTACTAGTAGTATGTACTTTTAATGTAGTCCCCTCTCAGGTCCAGTGGGGAATGCCCCTGGAATATGTGATCAGAAACCCCTTTCATGGGGACTTGCATACAAGACCAGTTGTGGCTTTCTTTAAAACAGTTCAACTTCACCCTCAACACAGAGCTTCATCTCGTGATTGTAGGAAACAGCTATATCTGCTTTACATCTCTGGCGGTGGAAACCCCTCATTTCTCGGGATGTCTGCCACAGTCCTTTTAATTGGCAAAAAGCTAAGATGGAGACAGCCATATGCAGATATAAAGGTGTGTATTTTTACATTTAATTTTATTCTTCTATTCTAAAATAATTATATTAGGTCACCTTCTGATATCATCTACAACAGCAATTCCCTGACATTGGAAATTGCTTAAAATTTCATCTGTGAGTAAGGTTCTTTTATCGGTTTTCAAAAGTAAACATTGTAAGCTAGCACTTCATATTACTTCTAATGCATGAATGAGTGTTGTCGGAAGAGAACAATCTGTAACAATGACTCTCACCTTACCTGACATCTATTAAATATAAATTTTAGTTATCATTACCTCAATCACTGTGTAAAGAATGGTATACATAACATTTGATTTTATGCATATAAAATGTGTATTCATATACACATTTTCTTTTCTATTAACTTATGACATACGATTGGATATAAACTTACATTTGTATTCCTCTGTTTTGTTTTTATTATTGTTTTTTTCTATTATTTCTACATTGTATTGTTATATTTGTTATTACAAAATGTATTAATAAAAAATATTTGAAAAAAATACACTAATAAAGAGTAGAAAAAAATCCAATGATTTTCTGATAAAAACAAAAATGAATAATATGATGCTTAGAGGTTACTTTACAGTATGATAATTACCAATTCTGCTCTACAAAGAATAAATGAAAACCGATATGAAAATTTTCATACAATTAGTTACTTATTTATTTAAGGATTTTAGTCCACTGAACAGGTGGAGGCGCACCTTCAACAGTCATATATTTTTTTTATCTAAGATGGGATATTTTATTAATACCGTTTATTGATGTGATTATTTTAAACACATTGCTCTTTTGAGATCTGACTAAATAAGTGTGCTACACATTTTCTTTGAGTGACAATGAAGATCTAGATACATCATCAAGAAAGGGAAGGTTATAATTAGAGCATTTAATTTGATGAGAATATAAAAGAATTAATAGATGCTATTTCTTTCCTGGTTTAAACAGCTTTAATAATGTACACTGTTCTCAACACTTAGTTACAAAGCAGTATGAATATATATTACCATTTATATAAAGTGACAAATTTGTGTAATGAAAATTTAGCAAACAGATCTTTATTACAGTATATAAAAGTGTAAATAAAAAATAATCAGCATAATAATAATAATAATAATTACTGCTTGGACTGCACAGGCCATTGGACAAACAAGTAAAAAACATCATAGGATGTGTATATTCACTTATACTTAACTAATGACTATTTTTACTTATACTCTCAAATGATTATTTTCCCCACTTAAAAATAGAAGTCCACATGCGTCACAACAAGGGGTGAAGGCAAATCTTAATATGTATTGTGATTTAAAGAGGACAAAAAAGATTCAACATTTTTGGCCGTGAAGTCTTAATCATAGCAAAACATTGTATCTTCTTTGTCCTCTTCGTGCTCTTTCAAGTTGTTCTGTTGGGTGGCAGACCCCCTCCACAAAGCTTTTACGTACATTTACTTGTGTGCAGCACTCCCTTGACTTTGAAATATTGAATTTCCAATTGAGTCAAACCTGGTAAACGTTGTTTTTGTTTTGTGGATTTTAATATGTTTTCTTTTAGAAATAGCAAACATGGGTATTTATTCAGGTTCTAAAGATTTTGGGGGTTTATTCAGTAAATAATTATGATAGAAGGAAAAATGAATGTGCTACTTTAACCTCTTCTCCCCTAACAACATATATATTACACTCATGTTTCCATTCATTTCAAAATTTAGTCAACCTTACTTTACACTTTGCTATTTTTCCTACTGTGACACTATGGGCATCCAGACCACTTTAGCGCATTGAAGTTGTGTGGGTGCATTGTCCCAGGTCTCTTAGCCCTGCAGTGGTAATTACTGCAATTTTTAACAAACTGCAATAATTACCTGCTAGGGTAAACTCCACCTCTAGTAGCTGTCTACCAGACAGCCAATAGCGTGACTTAAAGGTGGTTAGGTGACCTAACTGACACTGGATGTCCTCACGCTATGCATGAGGACATTCAGTGTCAGCTAAAACCCCATAGGAAAGCATTGTATTTTGAGGGAGGGAAATGTTTTCCTAGCATTAAAGTGTCCTTTTAATTTCTCTGTCAGGGATCTATGGTAGAGGAAATTGTAGTGCCTCTATCTTTCTCTACATTCTACTGCAACTTGTGCAGGTCATAATTAATTGATTAATTGTCTACCATGCCTTATAATATACAGATGCTTGGTATAACCAATAATTACTGAAAGTGGAAATTCTAATAAACATACAGACACTGTATTTATAATCTTGTGACATTTCAAGAAGCTTGCAAGCCAATAAATGTTATTGCATTCGTTACAAACAGTCATAAGCTCAGTATTTGATATTTTAGTTCATTTTGCCACAAATATTGTATTTTACAATAATTCTGATCTTACCATTTAAATTTAATCAAATACCTCTTTTAATCCATCAAAATTCACTGTTTGTATAAAAACCCCTTTGTGTCTTTTTCAAGCATATCAACTCTGAAATATTCTGCAAAATAAGCCAAATAATTAGTAACAAGTATGTTAACATAAAAGTATAATTGGACACTGAATAATTCCTTGATACTTATTTTCTCAGATTCATAAGAAAAATGTCCTGAAGTGTGGAATGAATATTTTCAGATATCTCAAATCATTTTTTTCCAAATTGAAATCTCCTCCTGTGAACAAAAAAAAAGAGAAGAGAAGAAAAAAAAAATAGTAACTTACACAAATGAAGAGCCATAAAAATGACATTTGTCTTAGTGGTTTTGTCAACTTATAACTTACAACTTACATTTTCTTTTCATAAATCAATTTTAAACAATGTTCCTATACAATATTTATGAATACAATAACTTAAAACATAACAGTTACATGCCCACGGTCAAAAAGTAAAGTGCACTAGGATTTCAGGCAATTCTTCCGAAATATGAATGGTCAAATGCAGAATTCAATTACTTAAAGAAAGACTGAATTATTTGTTTTATAAAATTTGGTTAATACAATTCGTCCACTAATTTATTTGTTTAAGTGCTAGGAGGGAGCTACTGGCTACTATAGATACATAGTTATATGGGCTGAAAAAAGACGCATTCATTAAGTTTTAGCCTCTCTCACATCTGTTTTTGTTGTTGATCCAAAAGAAGGTAAAAACCCCAATTTGCAGCAGTTTTCAATTTTGAAATAAACTAGGATATAGTAGGGGCATGACAATCACTAGCTACCCAAGGGAGTAGTCATACGTTTTGGGGATTGAACCTAGTTTGTCCATCACCATTGTATATTTTAGTATTAATCCCCCTCTTAAGCCACCAATAAGTGGGGGTCTGTGGGTGATAATCGTTCTCCCCCAATTAGAATTTAAAGTCCCCACACACCGCCAATGACTGGAAGCTTAGGGCAGATAATAGGTTCTCCTGGTTTTTAATTAAAGGTTTAAAGTCTCTAGTAGCTACCATACAGATTATCTTATCTTATCTACAGAGGAGCTACTCTATGCAAGGCATTAGACATGTGCATTTGTTTTCGTACGAACACGATTTTGCACGAAAATTCTGGTTTACCGCGGCATGCCACGAGTAGGGGCCATGTCACCTAAACCAATTTAAAATTACTAGTGACTGGACAGCTATCGCTTCCCAGTCACTAGTTAAATAAGGGGGGACCTGGCATAGCTTATATCCCCCCGCATGCACCTACTCGCGGCATGCCATGTCGCCTAAACAAAGGGCATGTTGCCTAAACAAATTTAAAATTACTAGTGACTGGGCAGCTACCTGGCACAGGTTAAATCCTCCCCGCGATGCTCGATGTCATTTAAAACTAGATATAAATCAGTATCTTACATAGAAGTGATAGAGAGCTACGGTAAGAGTACATGTAACCAATAGTAATGGCAAAAACTATAATAATGTTGCAATATGAAAAAGTAGCTATTTAGATCTAAATAGCTACTTTTCACACGTACTCTTACCATAGCTCTCTGTCACATTTATATAAGATTCTGATTTATATAGAAGAGATAGAGTTTTAAATGACGGCAAGCAGCCAAAAAAGAAAACAACCAATCAGAGGGTGATGAGTCAAATTGCACAGCATGTGAAAATTCCAAAGAACTTTCCCACACTGTGTAAAATGACACAGGGCACTCTGATTGGTTGGATTCCAAGTCAACCAATCAGAGTGCTATGGCAGGTAAATGTAGAAACTAACCTGTCAGTCTCTTCATTTACCTGTCAGAGCACTCTGATTGGTTGGCTTAAACCAACCAATCAGAGCGTGGGAAGGCTTTATAAGCCTTTTCCTGCCATGTGGAGCTCATTCTGCTGGGTTTTTTTTTACCGTCTGGATTTTTTTTTTTTGCTGTATTTTATTTTCGTGCAATTTCTTTTTCTTGTTTTTTTTCAGTTGGGATATGTATTATGGATTTTTATTTGGCCTTTTATAGAGCAGAAGAAAGAAAATAAAAGAAGAAAGAAGACGTAATGGGGTTAGTTTATTGCCCCCCCACTATTATTAGGGTGAGGGCGGTAGGTAGGGTATTTTTATTGGGGGGAGGAGTGGTCTCCACTCGCCGGTCATGGGTGGGGACCAGGGTGTACATTAGGTCCCCTTCATTATTTAAATATTTAATGTCCCCACTCCCGATCATGGGTGGGGACCTGGGGGGCACATTAGGTTCCCCCCATTATTTATTTAATTAGGGTCCCCACCCGCCGTTCATGGGTGGGGACCTGGGGGGGACACTAGATCCCCTGTTTATATTAATAGCCCACACCTGCTGGTCATCAGTAGGGATGCGGGGGGTCACTATTTCCCCCCCATTTTAGTTATTTTGGTTCCCCACCATGGGGGAACGGGGGACCTTATTGCACTAGCAACTGGGGAGCAATAGCTGCCCAGTCACTAGTAATTGTAAATTAGTTTAGGCGACATGCCGCTAATAGGGGCATATGGGGGGATATAAGCAGTGCTAGGTCCCCCCTTATTGCACTAGCGACTTTTAAATGACAGTGAGCAGCCACCTCCCTTTTATTAATATGGGGTTATAGTGACCCCCATAAGTTCATGCGGGGGGGGTTGAATGGTTAATGTTACAAGGAGGGAGCTGGTAGCACTGCCGGCTTCCTCCTTGCTTCTTTTTTTTTGCGCATGCTTAGTGCTGTTTTCATCCAAAACGAATGGTTTGCGGACGAAATTCGGGATTGCCGAATTAAAGTTTTATTTATTATGAAATCATTAGTACGAAATGAAAATTTCAGTGGTGCACATATCTACAAGGCATAAGAGTACAAACTTTAAGAACCAGAAGAAGTTACTTAAGTTAGCATCTATTTTATATATTAAACAGTATACTAGAAAGGATACATTGAGATTTTTTTATTGTTTTCAAGTTTATACTGAGAAGCACATACAAATCATTGGTACACATATACATTAATAAATACACTTACACATATGGTAGACATAAAAAATACAATTATAAATTAACAATAGTATACTGTGTATACTTTTGACAGTGTGTCCATCCACCTGCTTTTAGAATTTAAATAAACCCATTGAGCTTATCGAGCTCTCCCAACTTTCACTATTTAGGCATCAAAACCAACAGAATCTGTACTCATATTTAAAATTAATACAACTTCATCTGAAGTTCTGAATCAGAACAAGCAAGCTTATCATTTTTGCATATTGTGTTGAGAGGTATTTTTGTGCATGCCATATATAGAAATAATGGTGCTCCATTTTATTTTCGTTTTTTTTTATTTTAGATTTCTGTCTGTTTCTTCCTTCCCTGTATCTATTATAGCTATAAATTCCATTCTCTTCTGATATTAAAGGAGCACTATAGTGTCAGGAATACCAAGATGTGCTCCTGATACTAACAATGTAGGTAATAACAAATTAAACAAAGTAGGCACACTCCAATGCTACATTTAAGCTAGCCCCAAATTGAGCTCTATGATAGTGGGATGTAGGGTGCTCACTTATATAAGGCTCTGTCCCCAAAAGCCCAAATACATGTAACTACAAATTGAGTAAGGAGCACAACCATAAATCTTTATATACAAAAGAAAATCTTTATTCAATGGGTACACACTAATGATATATCTCATTACATGAAAAACCAAGATATAAAGTCATGTTATAAAGCAACAGCCAGAACAATTCTGGATATATATATATAAACGCCAAATACGCAGTGTGTGAAAAGAAATAAATGTCAGTATCATAGGTAGAAAAAAATGAGATACCAATATAATTAAACCCTACAAATACAAATACATATAAAAAATATTAAGCATAACAAACCTAGTGGGAAGCAGGGACAAAGTCAATCACCAAAACACCCCCCAACATTTCAGCAAAACTGCCTTTATCAAGGGAGCCTGTTGAGAGAAACTAAATCCTGTTCTTATATACCCAAAAAGGAACACATAAATTAAAGACACCTGAAGTAAATGGGTGGCCACTAGTGATGTTGCAAATTTTTCGCGAATGGTCCGCAAACGGTTCGCCACGGTTCGCGGCAGACTCCAGTCAGCTGACATCCCGGCCAATATGTAGCAGACCCTCCCTCCCAGACCCTTCCACCTCCTGGACAGCATCCATATTGTAGCTGCCTTCAATATGGATGCTGTCCAGGAGGTGGGAGGGTCTGAGAGGAAGGGTCTGCTGCATATTGGCCGGGATGTGTCAGCTGACTGGAGTCCGCCGCGAACGGTTCGCCGCGAACCGTGGCGAACGGTTCGCGGACCGTTAGCGAAAAATTCGCGACATCACTAGTGGCCACCCATAATGACTGGGATCCTCCCAACCATAAACACCTGTTTATGGCTACCGAGGAAACCAAAAGTACTGACATGTACACATCCATGTAACAAACAGGTCTAGAAAAGAGTATCAAAAACCAATATTATAAACAATCTGGCAGTGACATGTTGCAATCCAACAGACAAAAATTTAACTTTAAGTCAGTGTTAATGTATATATATATCACCATCCAGAGTCATAAACTGTAGCAAGTGAATAAAAAGTTAAAATACATTAGACGTGTAGTCAAATGGAAATACCAGAACTCGCAGATGAAGGAAACAGATCAGGTAACTTAAACTGGTTAGAAATACATTCAATAGGGAACGCAGGCATGAACCGCATTATGCGTTTCAAATACCCAAACCCGGAAGTGTACTGTGCAAGGTGGAATGCACATGTATTAAAATACGTCACGCCACGTAGGCCCGTCAATGCCAGGCGCATGCGCAAACCGCCAATGCGCCTAAACTCCCTAAACCTGGAAGCAGGCATGAAAAGGTGGAACGCATATGCGTTCCAACACGTGAAGCTACGCAACCTGATTGATGATTGGCGCGTGCCAACCACCGATAGTAGAACCACTGACCAGATTAGACTATACTATATTGCCAAAAGAACAAACAGTTTTATGAAGAGGGATTGAAAAAGAGCCTCATTTAGCTCCAGCAGGGAGCAAAAATAGGACAAAAGTATATTTTTCCAGCACCTATTATAAAGAAAATAACATACTAACATGCTAATAGAAATATGTAGAAAATAAAACAATAAACAAATGAAAAAAAAGAAAATGAAAAAAATATAAATAAAGTAAGAAATATAAGAGATACATATCCAAACATAAGAATAGAGCATCATTGATTTTATCTCTTTCTTCTTTTAGTCTTCGTGTCCCTTTGGGTTTTTCACTTCTGGGTGGCCTTCTGATGACTGGACTCCTTCCAGGAAGACCTACAAGATCTCGGTCTCTTTTCCAGACCCCTATGTTTGAAGAGACATGTCTACAGAATTACCATACATACTTCTGAATTTTATGTGTGAATACTTTTTTTGTATGAGCAGGTTATCAGCTGTATAATTATGTTTATATTTTTGTTTCTAATACTTGTATACATGAAGCATTCTGTTACTTTAAGATGATGGTATTTTATACCTGGAATTTTCCTGCATGGCTTGAGGTGCATTGACTGGTTAAGCATGCATCCCTGACCTTATCAATATTTGGAATATTTCTTATGCTTACATTTAAAATCTTTTTTGCATGGATTCATTTTTTGAGTGCATGAATACATAGATGGTGCTTGTGTCCAGACTTTTTTGTGCTGTTCTCTATTTTTATGTCTGGATATGTATCTCTTCTATTTCTTACTTTATTTATATTTTTTTTTCATTTTCTTTTTTTCCATTTGTTTATTGTTTTATTTTCTACATATTTCTATTAGCATGTTAGTGTTATTTTCTTTATAATAGGGGCTGGAAAAATATACTTTGGTCCTATTTTTGCTCCCTACTGGAGCTATATGCGGCTCTTTTTCTTTTTCTTTTTTTTCTTTTTTTTCAATATATAATTTTTATTGATTTAAAAAAAACAAAGAAATCGGCAAAAGGTAACAAACATTGAGGAAATATCCTCATGTTATAGAATCTGCATTAAAATTTTTAACATAAGAGTATTATTAAGTAACAAGCTACATAAACATATGTATATCTTCCAGACAAGCTTTGGTCACCTTTAAAACAAAGTAACATAGGATCAACTATAGTTACATTCATATTTTAAGTTTGACAGTCATTAGAAAACCTTCTGTTACAAGATGTATGGGTGTGTGCTGCTAAGCATGGTTTATGATAAAACATTCTGATAACAATAATGTATTTGAGTAAACGGTGTTACAGAAGAGACTTTCAATTACTGAAACAAAGCTTGCAATGGATATGCCCAGGGGTGGGCTCCTGTTTTGTTAGATATATAACATGTCAGGTTTCGATATCTTGCTCAGGTATGATCCTAATAAAATTACGCTTACAGTTTAAAATCACTGTGAGCTTTTACCTTAGGGGTCGGGGGGAGGAAGTATAACTGCGAGGTGATAAATAAGGTTGATAAAGCAGGAATTAAGTATAGTAGGAGGAGGGGGGAGAGGGTAGATAAAGTAAAAAAAGTAAAAAGGTACAGTAAGTTGTAGTGAGTTAAATGAAATTGAATGAAATTAAGTAAAATTAAGTGAAATAATAAAGTAGTTATAGTACACTGAACAAAATATGTTATAGTCAAAAGCTGATAACTGACTTCCCGTGCACAACATTGATTCGTAAATTACAATTAATTTACAAATTAACATGTTGTGTTAATTGTATTGTTGGTAAAAGAGTTCCCAACCTTTCCAGTTATCCTGGAATTTTAACATGTTTCCTTTTTTGGCCCATTCCTTTTCGTGGTGGGATGTAAGGTCTACCCTTCTGAGTACTTCTGGTATTGTGGGACAAGTCGTACTTTTCCAATGAAATGCGATGCTTATCTTTACTGCTAATATATTCAGAGCGGCAGCTTTGGATGGCATCGTTCCCAGCCCGGGGATTATATGCAGTAAGTAATTTTCTAGTGTGAGTATCAGCTCAATTCCTAATACCTTGCGTAATATCTTTTGAATTTGGAGCCCAAAAATTTTCAAGTGTATGCAATCCCAGAATATATGTTTTATGTCCCCCCCTTACTTCATTGCATCTCCAACACATAGAGTTTGCCGTTGGATATATCGCACAAAGCCTGCTAGGCACTAGGTACCATCACAGATGACATAATGCTTTTTCTTTCGCAACCAGAAACATCAATCCCACACCTCCTAAACACATTAACAACTTATGGACGCGTATCTTACTATAAAAATAACATCACAAAAACCCAAATTCTACCAATCAGAATACAGACTTCACTAAAAGATAAACTACACAGCCTATATCAATTTGAGTGGTGTAAAATCTTTATTTCCTACTTAGTGGTTAAAATAACGAAATCCAGACAGAACATGGTACATAACCAAACAATTAGACATTTGGGCAAAATTAGACACCTCTTGGATAGGAAGAATTAACTCTCTGAAAATGATGACCTGCCCCATATCTTATATTTATTTCCAACACTACCTATCACCCTGCCCAATTCACTACTCAAAAAATTTCAGTCTACCATCAATGCCCATATCTGGAAGAAAAAACCTCCACAGGTCTCCTTTCATTCGATCTGGCTACCCTTTCACAAAGGAGGACTAAATGTCCCCAATATTAAAAACTACTATAGAGCAGCAATTTTAGCACAGTGTCTATATATATTGACAAACAGAACTAAACCAATTTGGCTCCAATTTGAATCCACATGCACCGGCCTAACCCAGATCTCTGACTTTCTGTGGACAACATCTAGGCCCAAAGGCACCATTGTGCTGCCATGTACAAAATTTCTACTAAAGTCCTGGAAAAACTGGAGTTCCCTATTAAAACCCCCCAAGGACCTGCTGTTTCTAGCACCAATACCTGCTCTCTCGACTATTTCAGCAGATCTTCCCTTGCTTTCATGGTCTATAAAGGGCCTCACACATGTACACTCACATCTCGATAAAAACGGTTTGATCTCCTTTCCAGTACTACAATCATTTTACTCACTACCAGCAAGAGACACTTTTATATGTCTAAAAATCAAACACATATTACAATCAAGGGGAATACAGTACATCAACCTTCTATCATTAAGTAAAGTAGGCCGTTAGTGCCATCAGATTAACAAAAACCTACACACAACCAAATTTCTATCAGCTTGCTATATGGCACAAAATGTTAAGGAAGAAGGAAGAAGGAAGCAAACTTGCTTATATGCTCAAATGACAAGAAGATATAAACACGGTCTTTCCCCTGGGTGAGTGGGAAGCGGCTATAGTTCAAACTAAGCTCTCATCTAAGTGTGTCACCCACTGGTAAGCGTATTATAAAATTCTTATGAGGCTCTTTTTCAATCCCTCTTTTTTTTGGCAATATAGTATAGTCTAATCTGGTCAGAGGTTCCAATCATTGATCAGGTTGCGTATCTTAACGTGTTGGAACGCATATGCATTCCACCTTTTCATGCCTGCTTACGGGTTTAGGGAGTTTAGGCGCATTGGCGGTTTGTGCATGCACCTGGCATTGACGGGCTTACGGGACGCGACGTATTGGAACGCATGTGCGTTCCACCTTGCACAGTACACTTCTAGGTTTGGGTATTTGAAACGCATAATGCTGTTCATGCCTGCGTTCCCTATTGAATGTTTTGCTAACCAGTTTAAGTTACCTGATTGGGTTCCTTCATCTGCGAGTTCTGCTATTTTAACTTTTTCTTCACTTGCTACAGTTTATGACTCTGGATGTTGATATATATATACAGTTGCAAGAAAAAGTATGTGAACCCTTTGGAATGATATGGATTTCTTCACAAATTGGTCATAAAATGTGGTCTGATCATCATCTAAGTCACAACAATAGACAATCACAGTCTGCTTAAACTAATAACACACAAAGAATGAAATGTTGCCATGTTTTTATTGAACACACCATGTAAACATTCACTGTGCAGGTGGAAAAAGTATGTGAACCCTTGGATTTAATAACTGGTTGAACCTCCTTTGGCAGCAATAACTTCAACCAAATGTTTCCTGTGGTTGCAGATCAGACGTGCACAACGGTCAGGAGTAATTCTTGACCATTCCTCTTTACAGAACTGTCTCAGTTCAGCAATATTCTTGGGATGTCTGGTGTGAATCGATTTCTTCAGGTCATGCCACAGCATCTCAATCGGGTTGAGGTCAGGACTCTGACTGGGCCACTTCAGAAGGCGTATTTTCTTCTGTTTAAGCCATTCTGTTGTTGAATTACTTCTATGCTTTGGGTCATTGTCCTGTTGCAACACCCATCTTCTGTTGAGCTTCAACTGGTAGACAGATGGCCTTAAGTTCTCCTGCAAAATGTCTTGATAAACTTGGGAATTCACTTTTCCTTCGATGATAGCAATCCATCCAGGCCCTGATGCAGCAAAGCAGCCCCAAACCATGATGCCCGGACCACCATACTTCACAGTTGGGATGAGGTTTTGATGTTGGTGTGCTGTGCCTTTTTTTCGCCACACATAGTGTTGTGTGTTTCTTCCAAACAACTCAACTTTGGTTTCATCTGTCCACAGAATATTTTGCCAGTACTGCTGTGGAACATCCAGGGGCTCTTTTGCAAACTGTAAATGTGCAGCAATGTTTTGTTTGGACAGCAGTGGCTTTCACTCCTAGGGAGAGTAGCAGCAGTGCTGAACTTTCTCCATTTATAGACAGTTTGTCTTACTGTGGAATGATGAGCAGCAATTGGAGACACTTTTATAACCCTTTCCAGCTTTATGCAAGTCAACAATTCTTAATCGTAGGTCTTCTGAGAGCTCTTTTGTGCGAGGCATCATTCACATCAGGCAATGCTTCTTGTGAAAAGCAAACCCAAAACTGGTGTGTGTTTTTTATAGGGCAGGGCAGCTGTAACCAACACCTCCAATCTCATCTCATTGATTGGACTCCAGTTGGCTGACATCTCACTCCAATTAGCTCTTGGAGATGTCATTAGTCTAGGGGTTCACATACTTTTTCCACCTGCACTGGGAATGTTTACATGGTGTGTTCAATAAAAACATGGCAACATTTCATTCTTGGTGTGTTATTAGTTTAAGCAGACTGTGATTGTCTATTGTTGTGACTTAGATGATGATCAGATCACATTTTATGACCAATTTGTGCAGAAATCCATATCATTCCAAAGGGTTCACATACTTTTTCTTGCAACTGTTCATTAACACTGACTTAAAGTTACATTTTTGTCTGTTGTATTACAACATGTCTCTGCCAGATTGTTTATACTATTGGTTTTTGACACTACATGTTTGAATGTTCTAAATTGAATGCTGTACATTATTTGTTTGTATATCTCTTTTCTAAACCTGTATGCTACATGGATGGGTACATTTCAGTACTTTTGGTTTCCTCGGTAACCATAAACAGGTGTTTATGGTTGGGAGGATCCAAGTCATTATGGGTGGCCACCCATTTACTTCTGGTGTCTTTAGAAAATGTGTTCCTTTTTGGGTATATAAGAACAGGATTTAGTTTCTCTCAACACGTTCCCTTGATAAAGGCATTTTTGCCGAAACGTTGGAGGTGTCTTGGTGATTGACTTTGTCCCTGCTTCTCACTAGGTCTGATATGCTTATTATTTTTTTACATGTATTTGTATTTGTAGGGTTTAATTATATTGGTATCTCATTTTATTCTACCTATGATACTGAATTTTTTTTCTTTTCACACACTGCGCATTTGGCGTTTATATATATCCAGAATTGTTCTGGCTGTTGCTTTATAACATGATATGACTTTATATCTTGGTTTTTCATGTAATGAGATATATCATTAGTGTGTACCCATTGAATAAAGATTTTCTTTTGTACATAAAGATTTATGGTTGTGCTCCTTACTCAATTTTTACTAAAAATGTAGGTGACTGAAGCCTCTCCAATTGCATGAGAAAAGTGATTTTACTTAATCAATGCATCTCTATGGGGAAAGATCAGTGCCTCCAAGCTGGACATGGAGACGGTGAAGACCAGTGCTGCACCCTGTGGACTAGGGAGCATCTCTAGTGGCCATCTGAGTGACTGCCACTAGAGGTGCTCCAAGTCAGCAATGTTCCTTTCAAATTATGAAGAATCTTTTTTTTCCATCTAGTAACCTCTACCTAACATTCTCCCACAGTACAGAAAATAAAGATGAGCGCCCTTTCCATTTACTCCCTGAATACAAACAGAATAAACTCCCAAATTGAACACATACTATTGTAATACAAAGTAGAATGAATCTGTAGGTATAATTGTAACTCAATAAACACACTTCCTGGTGGGAACATATCTTTTTTTAGAGATGCAATTTCATATAAGACATATCTCAAGTGCAAATTTCAAATATTTTTTTATCTGATAGGGTCAGTTTATGACGTAACTAGTTTTAATACGTTAAAAACAATTCTAGGCTTAAAACTTTGTTACGCACTGCAATTTGTCCAAATTTAGGCAATTGGATGATCATCTGAATTCCCACTTTCCTAAACACTGTAAAGACTAATTACAACAAAAAAAAATTAATTGTGAATCATCTGAATTTTGGGCAACTGGTGATTCATTTGAAATACCAAACTCTGAAAAGCTATATGGATAAATAACAAAATAAACAAACATGGACAATGGATGACATTTTGTTTCGTAATTTGGATTTACACCCTTGGAGCCACAAATAAAATAAAAAATAAGATTACTGATGGTTAGGGCACAGTCGCTAAATGGTGATTTTGTTTACAGATCAATTGAAAAATGAGCAATAGAGGAGAAAATGGATACACAGTAAAAAAAAAAAAATATTTGTATAATTTATATAGAATTTCTTTTACTGATTCTTCTTTTTCCACCTTTGACACATACCACCTACCTAGAGATTGTTGAATACTACATACTTCCTTTCAAGGCAATGGTGTTCCCTGATGGCAGTGGCCTCTTTTAGGAGGATAATGCACACTGCCACACTGCAAAATTTGTTCAAGGATAGTTTAACAAAGAGTTCAAGGTGTTGCCTTCGACTCCAAATTCCCGAGAACTCAATCCAATTGAGCATCTGTTGAGCATCTGTCGGATACCACAGGTGCAGAATACCACAGGACATATTCAGAGGTCTTGTTGGATCCATTCATTGATGCATCAGAGCTGTTTTGGCAGCACAACGGGAATTTGCACGATATTTGCCTGTTTTTAAGTTGTGGCTGATCTGTGTATATTACCATTATTCTGTTTACATCATTTATTCCTACTTGAATCAATTAATTTCCTAAATTAATTTCATACAATCATGGGATTTGTATGGACTTTTTGTAGAATTCTACTCTTTTATTCAGATGGCATTTTACCGTGCAAGCTGTGGGCAAGCATTGGCTTGGCTGAGATCATCAAAACTGATTATCTCAGCCAAAGGGGTGGAGCTTGAGTGGGGAGAATATTAAGAATGAATAAAACAGAATATGTTTTCAAAACAAGACCATTTTGTTCTTGATAAAAAAGAATGCATACAGACTATCGTTCATAGGAAGTCCAGTGCTGATAACAATTGTACACAAAATGGTAGTCTATTGAGGAAGTCCTATCACTTGCTGAAGCATTAAAGGGAATCTTTCACTTCATATGCTTTTTTATATAAATATTATGTTTGCTTATTCCTACATTTAACAGAAGTGTGTTTGTGACATGAGAAAAATAAAATGAATCTAAAAAAATAAAATGACATCTACACATCTTAGATCCCTGTCAGTCATTTTTATAAGATCTGTTCTTTGCACTAGGCAGTCAACATTGAGAAAGCATAGAGAGATGAGGAGAAATAAAACAATGTTTCTATTTCTCCACTTTATTTATAATGTTTGTCTTGGCTTTGCCTTGTCTGAACTGAATTATGATTTAATTTGCTACATGTTTAAAATGCAATTGAAAGAAAATGTTAATAAGTGTTAAAAATGATTTTCATGTTTTATTCAATGGTGAAAATTCCAGAGAAATTACTGTTCCACTTTTAGAAGATAAGTAAGGGAGCATCATATATCATTTCAAGATCACGGTCATTGAAACTCACCAAATACACGTGGTGTATATGATTGATAAATTTACGTTTTTTCTTATAAGATGCCTGCAGCACATGAGATGTCCGCAGTCAATCACAATCTGATTCAGTAAGTAGCTAGAAAATTCCAACTGTGCAATAAAGATAAAAAAGGTCTCTAAATTCTTTCAATGCACTGTGTGTCTACCAAGACCAAGAAGAAACCATGACTATAAATCCATATTTCTTAAATACAAACCCAAATCTTGTTAGTAATTATTACTGGACAACTGCTAGTCACGGTACCTGTATGGCAGTGGCTATGACTATTATTAGCTAGAGACAACTGTTTCTCAATTGGTAAATCCTACCAATAGCAGCAGAGAATCACCGGCTGCCACTACTGTTAATGGCAACTATAATGAGAGCAGTAAACCGCAACAAAATGAGAAGTTACCACTTTCTTTCCACTCATTTACTAACTGTTGCTATACCTCGATGCTAAATCCTGTCTCTTCCTAGTGGAAACGCCCAGTTCAAGTTAACAACTTGTCTTAACAATTAAGTACTTTGAATTATCATTATTGCTACTATTATCTGAATTGAAGAAGAGGTCCTAGACAGTAATTCACAATTCTGTATAGGTACTCCCATAGTTGTAAGAATCGGCAAAATAGTCAACTTAAGCAATAGCCCATTTTTCCTCAACCTTCTGAAATCTAGATAATTGACCACCTTGAAGCATATCTATTATTAATATTATTCCTTTTTTATATCAGGTTGGCAAATCTAAATGTGGGATGACCAAATAAAGAGTAAGAACTACTAAATAAAGCAGGCAAATGCATATACTTGCTTGTCTCCAAAATGTCACCAGATAAGTTAAGATCAGGTAAACCTCAGATCCAAATGGGAAAAATGGCAGGAGTCATAAATTTTAGCAGACCCTGTGTGATGTAGAACAGTATCCTCCAGATCAAACCAGATAAATGAGTGCTCGGTGTTCATACTTTTTGCACAGATAAATAGTTCCATAGTTACAGTGTAAGTTAGGTTGAAAAAATACTTAAAGGGACACTCCAGGCACCCAGGCCACTTCTGCCCATTGGAGTGGTCTGGGTGCCAACTCCTACTACCCTTAACCCTGCAAGTGTAATTATTGCAGTTTTCATAAACTGCAATATTTTCCTTGTAGGGTTAACTCCTCCTCTAGTGCCTGTCTACAAGACAGCCACTAGAGGGCACTACCATGTGTATAGCATGTGCTGTAGCGTCGCTGGATGTTCTTACACTATGTGAAGACTTCCAGCGTCGCTGAAATCCCCATAGGAAAGCATTAAAAGCATTTCAATGGGGAGGTCTAATGCGCATGCGCGGCATTGCCGCACATGCGCATTTGGTCTCCCTCGCCGGAGGAGCGTGGGCGGACCCTGAACCAGCGCCGAGGGACATCGGCGCTGGATACAGGTAAGTCACTGAAGGGATTTTAACCCCTTCAGCAACTTGGGATGGGGGTTAGGAGGGAGAGGGGACCTGCAGTGTCAGGAAAATGGTTTGTTTTCCTGGCACTGAAGAGTCCCCTTAAGACCATTAAATTCAGCCTTTAAAACCCAATCCTGTATGCTGCAATTTTCAGAAATACCACAAAAAAGGGAAAAAATCCTTCCTGACTCCACACTGGAATTCAGATTTCTCCTTGGAAATTCTTGACCCTAGAATGGCAGTCAGATCTCTAATCGATTTGTATGTATATTTTTACTGTAAAGAACTTCTTCTGTAATCCTCTGCTGTAAGTAAAAATGCCTTTCTTCCAGTTTCAATCGATCACCTCTTGTCTGTTAAGTACCTGTAGAACATGGTGTATCCAAGTATTGCATAGCTTTAGTTTATATATAGACGAAGAGTGTCATATTGGATGCAGCATACCTTACAAATACAAATCTGTTCTTTATATCAGCATTTGAAGATTTTAAGTGAATTTGAATTGAGTGAATAACATATACATTTTGAACCGCAGAGACCAAGTATGTGAACTTTATTTATCTTTTTCCTGTGCTTAGTTATGGGTGTCTATTCCTGACTACATATAGTAAGCAACTTTTGTATAATGTGTATGTTATTAGTCTACATACTCTGCAACAGAAGCTGTCTCTTACATAATTAATTCAAATAAGCAATTTTTTGGATCTCTTTATTTTCAAATGCACTGTTATTCATTTAGTCTTGCAGCTAGACATTTATATGAACAGACGATCCAGCACTAATGGGGTTGTGTGGAGTTAAGGGCATGTTTGATGGATTTTAAGATAATTTTTTAAACCCATAACAAAATCAATAATTAATTTTAACTATTAAGACAGATAATTCAGGTTCTTAAATATAAAAATGTTACCATCAGATATCTATTTTATGATTTCATTATAAAACATCAGTAAGGCTCCCCCTAGTGGTGCATAATTATAGTTCACCTATGCAATAAGGTGAACCCTCACCATAATTCCTTTACTAAAGGCAGTATTTGGATACAGTCTGAACGTCAGGTTTATCACAAGCTAGCTATTTCAAATTTCCCAACAAATAGCAATGGTTTTCAACAGTTAAAGATTTAATATCTTAGTGTAAGCATATGTGTATTATCTATAACTATACAGATACCATACCACTGAAAATGTTGGGTACACTTGCTTGGCAATGTCTTGGTTTGCAGCTTTTTACCAATTCCATGGCAACCCCAATCATGCTATATTTTAAAGGCATGCCATTCTATTAGGATTGGAGCTAAGTTGTCATTTTTTATTCCAGAAAAATAACATGAAACACACTTTTTAGAAAACAGTGAATTTGTTTTACAAAATATTCGTTCTTTTCAGGTTTAGTTAAATATAAGTAGGGAAACTGGTCAAACAAGTTAAACAATTATTTCATTATTCTTACAATTGCTTGATGTACTTTATATGTTTCTGTTTTACTTTGCTTTTTTTTTCTTTATTTAATAACTTTTTTACAATACAGCTGGGATCTCATTCATAAAGAGCTATGATAATTTACACAAATCTTTTCAAACTACAAAAGTTTTTGCCACTTTGCTTTTTTTTACCCATTTACATCTTGTCTTCAATCTTTAGTCTTGTCACTTATTTCTAAACTAAGATCGATACAACATAACATTATTGTCAACTTTCCTAACCTTAATATTTTTTTACCTTTCCTCTTGATTAGTAAGGTTTGCCCTTTTCCCCTTCCAGCCAAGAAGGTTTTATACACCTCACTTATTAATACCATCTACCTCACACTATGCCCATTTCAAAAGCTTATCTTTGGATCATCTATTTGTAAACATGTTCTTACAACACCATCCAAAATCTCATTTAAATTCTCTGTTAAGTACAAATCTGAATAATTTCTCTTTCGGTTTCCTAGTAGATAATGAAGAAACAAAAATAAGGGAAAAAAATGAAATTTCAATCTGTATTGACATTCTGGATCATCATCAGAGTGGTTTTCAACTCACGAGACAACACAACGGCATCCAATGCCCTTCTTCTGCCAATTCCATAGGTCACTTGTGTCTGCCAATTCTCTCAGAATGCTCTACTGCTTTTAACATTGTGATTCTCAAATTGCTTATTGACATGCTCAGTGAGTATTCAGTATACAGATCTTGCTTGGTTCACATTACACACATTAACTAATCATTCCTTTTCTGGTAATGACAATTCTTTCTTCCAAAATCAATTGACACTATTGCAAAGACATGTACATGGTTCAAAGCCCATTCACTCTTTATATAAACTCTTAGCAACCTTATATCATCATTTGATTTCAAAACTCACTTATGTCCCACCCATTTCTAGATTTACCTCAACAGTTCTTTTGTCTTTTCTCATGTCTTATGATATCAACTCTATCTCTGTGTTCTGCTCTAGACAAGGAACACTGTTCCTCTGACCTAACTTTTCCCATCAATAAAGGTTCTGATCAGGTAGCTGAAGTTTCTCTGAGAGACATCGCTACCTGCCAAAACATTTGCATATCTCTTGCCATATGAGCCTCATTAATATATACTGAAGAAAATAGTTGTTTAAAATGTCTGCCTTTTCCTGGTCTTCATTAGCTAACAGACCCATCTCTGTTTCCAGTGTACCTACACTTTCATTTTTGTTTGTTTTTTAGAATTGATGTACTTGAAAAAAAATTGGGATTGGTTTTGCATTCTTTGGCTATCAATTTCTCATTTTCTAGTTTAGCCACTTTAATTGCCTTTTTGCAAGCAATATTGGCTTCCTTAAATCATATGTAGGATGCCTCTGATTTGTCCGATTTAAATGCTTTAAATGCTCTTTTCTTATTTTTAATCTCTTGTTTTACTTCTCTACTAAGCCACATTGGTTTCAATTTGTTTCTTTTATATTTATTACCCAATGGTACTTACTGAGAAATGTACCTCTCTAATATTTGTTTGAATAGTTTCCATATATCCTCAGTGGTTTTTTCACTAAGGAGTTTATGCCAGTCCATATGTTGTAGAGCTGCCCTAATCTTATTGAAATTGGCTTTTTAAAAATTATATGTTTTAGTATACCCCACGTGCTTTTGCTTTTTTGATTTTATTTTAAAAATTACCATATTGTGATCACTATTTCCCAAATGCTCCCCTACATGAATGTTGGTCAAAAGATCAACATTGTTTGTTACAACGAGATCCAGACAAGCATCCTTTCTAGTTGATGCTTGTACCAGTTGTGACATAAAGGTATCATTTAACACATTCAAAAACCGGATTCCCCTTGCTGAAGTACTAGTCACTCTATCCCAATATATGTCCAGGTAATTAAAATCTCCAATAATTAATGTGTTAGCCCGATTTGCAGTTTTCCCAATTTGCTCTAACAGCTGTTCTTCCTCATTAATATTTGCATTAGGTGGTTTATAACATATCCCAATCAATAATTGATTTCCCTTCATTTGCCCCAAGAAGATATCTACCAATAAAGCTTCCACATGCCTAAGATTTTACTTTAACTCATGGTTGACATACAAACATACCCAACCACCTTTCTTGTTTTTCCTATCCTTCCTAAATAACGTGTACCAATTTAAGTTAACTGCCCAGTCATGTGTCTCATCCCACCATGTTTCCGTTATGCCTATTATATCATAGTACTTCTTGCTCTGACACTCTTCCATCCATTACATTCAATCTCATTACCTGCTCTTAGTGCCACCACCTAAAGAATATCATATATCTGGTATTTTCACTCTTTAACAATTCTTCTGAAAAGTTAATCAGTACTCTGAGTATCACATGTCCTATTCCCAGGGCCGTTTTTCCGCATGGGTACGCTGGGCACTTTCCCAGGGGCCCCACCAGATCCTTTGATCTCCCCTGACGGTGAGAACACCGGCCCACAGAGAGATGGCCCTGCTCCCTTGTTTTGGGCCCTCTCAGGTCGGTGGGGAGATCAAAGATCTCCCTCACCCGCCCAAAGGCCCTTCGTTAGTGAGAGGTAAGACCTGCAGGTTGTCTTCACTCCTCCCTCGAGCAGTCTTACCTCTCACCAACAAAGGGTCTCCTCATGACTACTTAACACCAGCCACCAGGGCTGGCAGTGTCCCCCTCATTCACCAAAGGTAAGAGGAAGGGTGGGAGGGGGACATGAGGCTTTTTAAAAAATGTGTTTTAAATAAAAACAACAATCCCTTATCCCTATGCACCTCCTCACACACATACAGCACCTAACACACACACAGCACCCCTCACACACATATTGCACACTTCACATACACACATTGCACCCCTCACCCACACAAACAGAGAACCCCTCATACACACACAGCACACCCATCACACATATACATTGCACTTCTCACATACATATGGAGCACCCCTCACATACACATAGAGCAACCTTCACATACACACATTGCACCTCTCACATACATACAGAGCACCCCTCGCATACACACAGAGCACCCCTCACACACACAAAGCGCACGTCTCGTACACACACAGCGCATCCATTACATACTCATATTGCACCCCTCTTACACAAACACAGAGCATCCCTCATACACACACAGCACACTCAGTACATACACACATTGAAAATATCTCATACATACGGATGGAGCAACCCTCACATACACACAGAGCACCCCTCACATACATACAGAGCAACCCTCACATACACACAGAGTACCCCTCACATACACACAGAGCACCTCTCATACACACACAGCGCACCCATTACATACACACATTGCACCCCTCACACACACAAGCACACACACAGAGCACCTATCATACACACACAGCGCACCCATTACATACACACATTGCACCCCTCCCATACACATGGAGCACCCCTCACACACACAGAGCACCCATTACATACACATATTGCACCCCTCATACACACACACACACACAGAGCACCCCTCATACACACACAGTGCATCATCACATACACACAGCGCACCCTTCACATACATATTGCACCCCTCGTACACACACACAAAGCACCCCTCTCACACACACACTCAACCCCTCACACACACACTCAACCCCTCACATTCAGACATAGCACCCCTCACACACACCACCCCTCACACACATACAGCACCCCTCACATACACACCTCACCCTTTACACACACACACTCTCAACTCCTCACATACACACAGAGCACCCCTCACACATACACAGTTCCCTTCACACACACTCCATCCCTCATACACACAGCACACCTCACGCACACACTGAACCCACACACTGCACTCCTCACATACACACTGCACCTCTTTCACACACACACAGCACCCCTCACACACACACACACACGCACCCCTTACATACTGCACCCCTCACATAAACACAGCACCACTCACACACACACTGCATCCCTCACACATACACAAACACTGCCCTCCTCACACACAAACACTGCACCCCTCACTGTTGTCTGTCTGTGTGTATTCAGCAGTCTGTGTGTTTATGTGTTCTGCAGTCTCTGTGTATGTCTGTGTGTGTGTTCTGCAGTCTGTGTGTGTATTCAGCAGCCTGTGTGTTTTCTGCATTCTGTATGTGTGTTTAGCAGTCAGTGTGTGTATTCAGCAGTCTGTGAATGCATTCATCAGTCTGTGTATGCATTCAGCAGTCTTTGTGTATGTATTCAGCAGCATGTGTGTGTATACAGCAGCCTGTATGTATTCTGCATTCTGTGTGTATATTCAGCAGTCCGTGTGTGTGTATTCAGGAGTCTGTGTGTTTGTATTGTATGAATGTATTGCATTTGTTGGAGGTACCATTAAATATAAGCTATTTCCAACTGGATGGCTGCTCACTTCCTTAAACTCAACCTGTCCAAAACAGAACTTCTAGTTTTTCCTCCCTCAAGTGCTGCTACTCCCGTGTCTGTCGCCATCCAAGTCAACGGCGCTACTATCACCTCTACCGCCCAGGCTCGCTGCCTAGGAGTTCTTTTTGATTCTGATCTCTCTTTTACTCCCCATGTTCAATCGATAGCCAAATCCTGTCGCTTCCAACTCAAGAACATAGCGCGCATCCGCCCATATCTAACACCGGACGCGGCTAAGGTACTGGTTCATGCTGTTGTTCTCTCTCGCCTTGTCTATTGCAATCCCCTTCTCACCGGTCTTACATGTTCCCAGCTTGCACTGCTGCAATCTATAATGAATACGGCTGCGAGGCTTATTTTCCTGTCCGGTCGCACCTCCCACGCCTCCACGCTCTGTCAGTCCCTGCATTGGCTTCCAGTTAGATATAGGGCCCAATTCAAAATTCTGGCGCTTGCTTACAAATCCCTACATAATGCTGCTCCAACATACCTATCCTCCCTCATACACAAGTATGTCCTGTCGAGACCCCTGCGCTCAGCCCAAGACCTACTCCTATCCTCTGCCCGGATCCCCACCTCTGATGCTCGCCTTCAAGACTTCTCCAGGGCTGCACCTATTCTGTGGAACCTCCTTCCCTCCTCAATCAGACTTTCACCCAGCCTCCATTCCTTCAAAAAATCTTTGAAAACTCACTTCTTTATTAAAGCGTATCAATTAAACTGTCAGCAGGTTTCTCATCCCCCACCCCATTACTCCATTCCTTCACTTGTCAAAAATGACCTACCAAGCACTCAATAAACCCTTCTGTAACAAACTATTTAATTCCCCTACTTTAACCCTTTGTGTCACTATACCCCACTCCCTCTAGCATGTAAGCTCATCGAGCAGGGCCCTCAACCCCCTCTGTTCCTGTACGTCAGTGGTCTGATCTCAATTATGTGTCTGTTAGTCCACCCATTGTACAGCGCTACGGAATTTGTTGGCGCTATATAAA
This sequence comes from Pelobates cultripes, assembly GCA_933207985.1. NCBI lineage: Eukaryota > Metazoa > Chordata > Amphibia > Anura > Pelobatidae > Pelobates > Pelobates cultripes. The sequence goes on from OW240912.1 coordinate 274,833,177, forward strand.
TAATAAAATAATAATAATAAGCTTAATTTTATTGATAATTGACATTTTTATTCCTGTGGGTAGTTGTGTAAGCAGTCCCCCAGTGCACTGCATTTGCCCGGGGGCCCATAATGTTGTTAAGATGGCACTGCCTATTCCTCTTTAGAGTAGTAGTTTATGAATAATTCAATAACTACTGGAATGCTATTTCCATACGCCCTGGTTTAGTTAAGCAAGTTCATTAAAACACTCAGGTCTTTGAAATTAGTTGGAGCTATTAAAAAATAAAATGTCACCATCTATGTGCTAGGAGTTTTAAATGTAAGCCATAAGACTGAGCATTTGAATAGTGTAAAAGTGTAAAAAAAATAAATGTAGAAAAACACTAAAGCATCTTGAAAGGCATGTAAGCGAATAAATTCTGATGGTAAACTTTTTGACATGCCATATTTTGCCATGATGACATTTGTGAAGCCGACTGAGGTCTGAGACATCAGTGCTGCTGCAGCTGGGCTTCCCTTTTAAATCTGTAGGACAATGGAATCCAGTGTTCTCAATAGGTTCGCCTCACTATTCCATTTGCATAGTCTGTTCTGCCTGAATGCCCAGCTTGGTCTGCCTATGGGACAGCCATTGTCCTCTGATCACTTGATGGCAGGGATGACAAGACTCAGGTAAGAGATAAAGTGGGGTGGTTCTGCCTAACCAGTTCTTTAAAAACCAAGACAATCATGGGAAATTCAGACACCAAGAGGACCAACTTGTACACATCAGTCATGTTTTTTTTTTAACCCCATCATTTGTTTCTGTTGAGATTTAACCCTTTGACTAAGCTTCTCTGATGAGAAGTATCAATATCCTATTTTTAGAATTTAAACATGTAAAAAGTCAAGAAAAAGTGTAATATACAATTCGCCAATGTAGTATAATCATTACAGCATATTTTAAAAATCCCACCAGTTTGATATAAAATATATTTCCCATTCTCTCAGTAAGTCTCTATTAGTGTTAGTGGCAAAAAAATTTTTTATCCTTTAATTTAATTGTGCTTAGCCCTTCCAGGACCAGTGTTGGGTACTACCCTGGTTATCATAACAGTCCTGACATGTCACTGGTTCTGAAGGGGTTAACATCATAGTGATGTTATTGTTAAAGATATACTTGTACGTCTAATATGACAAAAAACAAAAATTTCTCTGAACTTTTGCTGAATTACTCTATGTCTAAACAATACATTTTTTTCCTCTTCTATATATATTTATTTGTTGAAAATAAAGTTTGGCTGCAATGTGCCCATTTGTGACATGACCAACATTGGACCAAATATTATATTTATATGTTCCAAATAAATGTAAGAATATGGAATGTTTTTAATTAGATTATCCCTGACATTCTCTCCTTACATTAATCAGTTCACCACTTTAGATGTAGAGTTGTTACAAACACAAAGCCAATGTGTTTGTAACAACTCTATCTACAGGGTAAGAACTGAAAGTGTTTTCCTAAAATTTCATAGCAGCTTCATGAACACAAAACATTAATAAAAGTCATGCAAATTAGTATCACAATGGTATAGATCCCCTGCACATTTTCAAAGGGAGTTACTGGAGCTTGATAAAGACCTGGTAGGGTCAAAATGTTGCTGCTTTTGCCCCAATAAAGATGCTATTTGTGTTATCCCAGAGTGCATGAACAGTTATTTATTCTGCATATTTTGGAAGAAAGGCCTGGCCAGCCCTGGCTTCAGAGCACCTGGGTTATTTGGTGAGTGTGGTATCCAGTACATCTCTGTCTCCATATGTAGTCATGCGCATGACTTATACCTTTCTGAAATACTGCCCAGAAGGTAGTAAAGAATAAACTTGCTTGATAAAGACACAGTCGAAATGTTGCTGTATTGCCAATAAAGGGATATACTTTTTTCACAATAAGGAGTGCTGGACATCTTTTTTGCTTATTCTTTGTTACTTAACGGAAAGGTGGAGCTGCAGTCATTGCACCCTTACATTGTTATGTATAATTTATATATGCCCATAAAGAAATGTCACAAGTACTAAAATAAACTCCAACTTCAGTCTTTCACCTATACAGGTCTGTAACGGCACCCCCAGGCATAAAAGGGGTTAACAGCCATTTAGGAAATATTCCCTTCCAGATATACAGGCAGCTACTGTAGACACCAATCCACCGAACCGGAGAAGCATATGAATGCCGTAAACAGCTGAACCTGTCAGGGTATTTATATCGGCAAACATCTTGTGCTATGATAGAAATTAAAAGTGTATATTCTGAGTCACTCTGAACAGACCAGACTCCATTTTGTTATTTTCAAGTTAACAAAAAGACACAAGATTTCTTTTTGTAAAACTAACTACTTTGCCAGAGCTAAAGGAATGCATAGTATATACAACCAAGTGATAAGAAGAATATAATCAATTCTAAACCCAGACAATTGTGACAGAGAAGATTAAATAATAACATTTTACTGTCTATATGTGTAAGGTACCATTGTAAGTTATGGGTCAAAACACAGATTTGCCAGACACATAGTCTGGACAAAACTTAAAGAAACTGTTTTTATCTGACAGAAAATCTGAGTTATGGCACTATAAAGATAGGCCAAAATGACGTCAAAATAGCCACCAGGAAAAGTTAACTCTTTCCTGGATAGGTATGTTTAGTGGGACAAGACTGCCCTCTATAGATCAAATAACTAAATTGCGATCTGGAAGATAACCACACCTCTAGTGCTTCTATTGGGTTATCAACTGATGACGTACAGAGAGTCTGGCCCTTTAAAAGTTAAGACAAAGGGAAGACAGGGAATATATGCAAAGGAGAAAGAAAAAGAGGAGAGGAATTGGAAGTATGGGGACTCCAACTCACAACATCTGAGACTAACACTCTACTCTTAAAACTCTAACACTTAGAATTTTACTGACTTTCTAACCAACAACACCTTTCACCATAACTCAATGCAGACAGACATGCAAATAAGTTCCTGAGACTATCTACCAATCGGATGAAATATCTACTCAACTGGTAATTATACTGGTTTCATTTAATTAATTAAATTAATTAAAATGTATTAATAGTATTACATATGACTGGATAAAGCACGGTCAGATTTCCATATTAAGAAATCTTAGTTAACTAAAGAATATATAGTGATAAACATTCCATTCTGCAGGTGGAATTAAGAATAATTATATATTGATGTGATATTATCACGTGTTAGCATACCGCTGTTTTTATCCAGGTGTATTGATTTGCTCTAAATTAAGATAAGATATCTTTTAGACAAATTAAAATTAAAATCTGCTTATATAATATGGTAGATTCTCTTATTGGATGGTTCCAGGAAATGACTAATGAACTGGTTTAAATGTTATTTTATTTAAAATTACATAAGAATAGATCTTAATTACCTAGGAGATCTAGCCAGCATTGAAAGGGTTATTCTAACTGTTAGCCAGGGTTTTATGGCCCTTCGCTGTGAAAAGTTTCACTTTCAGTCTGTGTTAAAGATACCTCATAAATCAGAAGACTTGACAGAAAATGCTGTTTAGCCATTGAAATGTGTATAGCCATTACTTTGTATTGCATACCATTTTATACTGGATATTCATTGATTATTGTCACGCATGTTACATATATTATTATTAATTAATTTGTTATTATAAATATAACAAATGGGGAATATTATTTATATGAAATACTTCTCACTTACGATAAACGTTCTTTGGGATCTGAGAATTGAATTAGTGGGCAATTCTCAACTGTTTACTATTATTATCCCATAAATATCCCCACAAACCGGAACCATACGAATGCTGTAAATAGGCCGAATAGGAAAAACCATTCGAATAGGTTTACACTCCTAGCAGTCAAACTGGGACAGCATACAGTAAATCCCCCCAAAGACGAGACAGAGCTCCGTGTTATGGGTCAAGCAGTGGTCTGGTTTATTCAGGGCTACCTGTCCAGTATTTATACAGGTCTCCCACCTGGTGGACACTCCCCTAGGGGACCAGATGGAAGACTGTAACACAGACAGACATGTATCACATTCAGACACACAGAAGTAAAACATCCCCACAATGCATCCTAATTTCCCTCCCCTCTATCCTGGAGATAATTGGGAAGTAATCCAATTATCTCCAAGGACAGAGGCAAATCGCCATTACACACGTGGTTACAATAAAACACTAAAATACAATAAAATACATAATGTTACATTTATCACATAAAATATATACATGTAACCCATGCCCAGATAGCTGGGATCTGAACGCACAATTGTACCGAATAGCGCTCAGATCCTATACACACAGTTCAATTGCAATGGAGCCAAAGTCTTTAATTACACGAATAAGCTCAATGGCTGTGCTATCTGGGTTAAAGCATTCACGTAAAACAAAGTCCAGAATAATCAAGTTTTCGGTTAAATAGCCACGAATAGAAGCAGGGAAGGCTGGAGGTTCAGCGGTGCCTGCACGTAAAAGTGTCCGCTTTTACTGCACTGATTCGGGGCTGAGCACCGCTGGCCGTCTGGGAGTTCCATAACACCGCCACCTAGCGGCCGCTAGGTGTAACCGCGGCCACCCAGTAATAGTCAATTAAGCTGCGGTTAACCGCAGCTACTGGGTGGTCCATTGACTGCACACGCTCGTTAAGCCGCGTTTAACTGCGGCTTCAGGGAGGTAGATTGGTGGCGCACGCCAGCTTCTGGCCAGGCCAATTAACAGCGCCTGCCGGCTCCCCACGGCTCTGGGGAGGCTAATAGAAGGCTGTTTGTGCGGTAGACTAAATCTACCGAATGGCTGTGCAGAAAGGCATGAAAAACCTTTCTGCACAGTAAAATTAACTGTTTAACTGCCGGTCCATAATCCAAAGGCAGCAGGCAGGCAACCAGGCTCCTCCAATGCAATGTGGCGAGATTGGTCTCGTCACAAGGTCTCTCTCTCTGAAAACCTTTAAACATGTATTCAGATATCTGATTATGATAACAAATGTTTTGGTACCTTACCATTGGAAAGAATTTGTTGTGGATGGGATCTAGTCTATTGAAGTTATGGTTGCATTTTTGTGCAGTACACACATTAAAGCTTCTTTAAAGAGGTCCCAGTGGGAATAATTCCTACATTAAATTCTTGCAGCCTCTTTCGGAGTCCTGATTACCAATTCCTGGTAAATTGAGTTATCTAAACCACCTTCCTGGTGTAACAAGGATGTATTCTAATTTATTTATTTTATAATTGTTCAATTACCTACTCGTTTGCCTCTTCACAGAAGTGTGTAACAATCTCCAGACCTCCCACCTCTTTCTTTCCTTTCCTCTTCTCATTACTTTCTCCCTTTCTCTCCAATTCTCTTTTCGCATTCATTGTTTCCCCTTTTGCTTCAAGTACAATATATCTTTGTGGCTACTGTTAATTGTTTGATCTTTTCTATATATTTGAGCACCTTAAATGTTTGTAAAATGTGCTGTACTCATTATTCACCAATAAAGAATTTTCAGGAATGTACCTTTCTGCTAGATGTAAAACATGCAAGTTCAACTTAATGTCTAGTTTGTATTTACAACAACATCTAAGCTAAGCTGGTTGTTAATTGCTATTCATTCCACTAAAATTTTTATTTGGAAAAAAAACAAAAACAAACCTTAACAAAAACCATTATGGAAAATAACATTTAATTTTTAAAGGTAAATGCTAAAGCAGCATTAGCTACTGACATGAAGACAATAGAGCCTCACTGTGAATGCCTCATCTGCAATCCAGGAAGAGAATGACTGGGCCAATCCTTAACACCAGATAAACTACATTTCAACATATACACTAGGCATTTCTCACATCATTCATGAAATAATATAAAGCCTTTGGTTTCCGTGATATGATCAACATATCAATTTAAAACTGTTTCAGATATAAAAAAAATCAGACAAAAAAAAGTCAGTTTGAAAGTCTTCTAGTTACTACTAGTGTGGACCAAAATATTGACACAAATTAATTTCTTTTCACATAATGCTAGGTTAAAATATTAACCAGAAACATTAGAAAGAACTAAGATTTATAGAATTCGACAGTTCACAGATAATACCTTCAAAATACCACACAAAATAAAGTACACTAGAGTGTAAAATTGTGAATTTCACTAACAATGGTATTCATTGAGCATAACATTCAATCTGCATGAGGTGTTTATAAAATGAGATGATTATCAGCATTATAACAGTGTAATTATAACTCATTAAAGTCAACATTGGAATAGTATAACTATATCTGATTAAAGGGGCTCGTCACTGTCAAGGGTCTTTTCATAATTTGCAAAGTGACTTTACTATCAGGTGTTTAATTGACAAGGGGTACAGGGGAAGGTGAGTTATATGTACCAGAACCTCCATTGCAGCCCACGCCATGCACTTTCTGCTGTCAGGGGCCCACATTAGTATCGTAACTGTAGCAAGATTGCTGGATCATCCATAGACAGAGCCTATGTCATTAGTGATGGTCTTGACAAGGCTTTACAAAAGGTAGTTCCAAAAGGTAGTTCCAAAAGGTAGTTCCACATTTTTGTCAAGCTTGTCAAGTGTTGGAAAAATACTAAGTAATTTCTAGTTTTATCTTAAGCAAGGATTCTGTTTTAAGTTTGATTGAGAATAAGATAAAGGAACACTATAGGGTCAGGAACACAAACACGTATTCCTGACCCTATAGTGTTAACACAACCATCTAGCCCCCCTGGGCCCTTCATGCCTCCATAAATATAGTAAAAATATCTTACTGTATTCAAGCCAGAAGCTGTAACTCTGCATGCTATTTGCCTAAAAAAAAAAAACAGTCTGCTGACATCATCAGAAGTGGTAGCCTGATCCAATCACAATGCTTCCCCATAGGATTGGCTGAAACTGACATGGAGGCAGATCAGGGGCAGAGCCAGCATGATTCAAACACAGCCCTGGCCAATCAGCATCTCCTCATAGAGATGAATTGAATCAATGAATCTCTATGAGGAAAGTTCAGTGTCTGCATGCAGAGGGAGGAGACACAGTGCTGCCCTGTGCTCTGCTGACAGCAGATCTGAGTGGATTGAGGAGTTTTATGCCTCCATCAACTCGGAAGTCCCTCTGGTGGCATTCTGAGTGACTGCAACTGGAGGTGTTCCTAGCTTTCATGTTTACATGAGAGAGACTGCAGGGAGCTATAGTTCTCACCTGAACATCCTCATTAAGCTGAAATTGTTCAGGTGACTATAGTGTCCCTATAAGTTGATTGGTTTATTGTATTGAGGGTTATACATTGACATAGTGAGAAAGGAGAGGCTGGGAAAAGAAAGACACTAAAACATTTACATTCTCAGCTAGTCTCAACCCTTGCTTTTGTCCTATTCCTGGCCCATTCACCACATCCTGGATTAGTAGAGGATAAATATGGGAGCCCTGAAAGTAAGCCAGTCTTATGTATATAGTACAGTTGTAGACAAGAAGTATGCTTTCTATTTTAGGTTAGTTGTTCTCTGTCTCATAATGTTGATATGTGACTACAACTGATAAATACAAGTATGAATTTATATTGATACCAGTATGTTTGATGTCAATAATGCAATATCCAATCCAAAAAAATAATTAGCAAGGCAACACTCAAACATGTTTGGGTAATTGTAAAACAGATATGTTCTACTTGTTTCTAAAGTACAGATTTGCTACATATTTTGTTCATTTATCCTTACTATGTATACACTGAGCAGTCTCAACATTAAAAAACACTGCCAGGTGAAGTGAATAACATTAATTATATCATTACAATGGTACCTGTTAAGGGGTTAGGCAGTAAGTGAATAGTCGGTTATTGAATTTCAGAATTTCATGTGTTGGAAAAATGGGCAAGCAAAGTGAGTTTGACAAGGGCCAAACAGTAATGGCTAGATGCAGGCATCGGGCATACACAGGATCTCCCCTGTCGGCCCATGTAGAGCTGGCACTATCCGAGATCAAAGATCTCCCTCACCGGCCCACAGGCACTGATATGCGGCCACTGGTTGGGGAGGGAGAGGACCCGGGGAGATCTACTCTGCAGCTCCACCGGGTTCCTCTCACGAGGTTGGAGCATTGCCGCAGTTACCATGGCAATGCTCAAATCTTACGAGAGTGAACTCTAGCCCAGCAGGCTAGAGTTCACTCTCACCACTAGGACCACCAGGGATGGCAGCATATTTAAATAAACATATTCACACACATAGCGCACTCGCACACTCACACTAACAGCACCCTCACACACACACAGCACACTCACACTAACAGCACCTGTCACAAATATACTGCACCCTCACACACACACAGCACCCTCAGACATAGACAGCACCCTCACACACACAACACCCTCAGACTCTCAGCAATTTGGTGCATTATTGACATCACAGCATCCTCATACACGTAGCACACTCTTACACATAGTACATTCTCACACATATATAGCACACACACACATATATAATATATAAAATAACCCTCAGTGAGTTAATCGACAAAGAAAATTAGAAACATAGAATGTGATGGCAGATAAGAACACCCACACCCACACTGCATCCCTCACACACATGCTGCAACCTTCACACATACACACAGCACACCCAACACAATGCGCCCCTCACACATATAATACGTTCAAACATTATTATTTATATGTTTACTACAGCACCCCTCACACTGCACCACTACACACATTATGCTGCATATATACGCTAGATCCCTTACCTTATATACACTCTGAATCTTCTACACGCACACACACAATCTCCTATACACACTCTGGGTCCTTTACACACTAGATCCCCTACACACACACTGCACCACCTAAAAACACTACATGATCCCCTATGCACACACTACATTCCTTGTAAGCAAACACATACAACATTCTCTGAACACACAGTCTCTACAACCCCTACACACTACGTCACCTGTATACACACACACGACAGCCCGTATACACACACTCGTTACATCCCCCATACACACTATGCCCCCTATACACACTCTCTCTACAGCCCCTAGCCACACATATTACACCACAAAAACGAATGAAATTTACTTATTTACACAATACCACACCACAATCAGCTCACTCTACACACACGCAATCCAATGAGAAGGCTCCAAACACATGCACGATACACTTTCCTGGCCCTTTTGTCCTCTGGTATCCCACTTATGGAGACACCAGAGACAAGTTAAAAGCAAACACAGCGCCAGCATGTTATTAAATTTGCCTGCACTGCGCAAAACAAATACAGGGCCATTTCTCATGCTAGAGCTCTTTTTTTCCCAGTTCAGCCCTGGCTACATGATTGGGTCAGAGCATCTACAAAACAGCATGTTTTGTGGGGTGTTCCTGGTATGCAGTGGTTAGTAACTAACTAAAGTAGTGCAAGGAAGGATAATTGGTAAACTGGTGTTAGGGTCTTCGGTGCCCGTCTTGTCCAATCACATAGAAGAACTGCTGTAGCTAAGTATATAAGGCTATGTAGTAGTGGTGATGACTCTTGTCCACCACTGACTTACCTTTAATGGGGATGTGATCATTACAACTGGACCATGGAGCAATGGAAGAAGGTTGTCTGGTTTGATGAATCATGTTTTCTTTCATTTAAGGTGGATGGCCAGGTGTCTGTGCGTACCTGGGGAAGGCAGTGTTATGCTCTGGGCAATGTTCTGCTGGGAAACCTTGTGTCCTGGCATTTATGTGGATGTTACCTTGATACATACCACCTACCTAGATATTGTTGCAGAACATGGACACCCCTTCATGGCAATGGTGTTCCCTGCAGGCAGTGGCCTCTTACAGCAGGATAATACACCCTGTAACACTGCAAAAAGTGTTCAGGTATGGTTTGAGGAACATGATAAAGAGTTTAAGGTGTTGCCTTGGCATCCAAATTCCACAGGCCTCAATCCAATTGGGCATTTGTTGGATGTGCTGGAACAACAAATCAAACCCATAGAGGCCTAGCCTTACAGCTTGCAAGACTTAAGGGATCTGCTGCTGTCTTGGTGCCCGATACCACAGGACACATTCACCTGTCTTGTGGAGTCCATGCCTTGATACATCAGAGTTTTTTTGGAAGAATGAGAGGGACCTATACCTATATACATATTTACATTTATATATTTGTCTCATGTCATTATTAAAATTAAGACTATTAGTGCAGTAAAGCTAGCCCAATCTACAACTATAATTAAGTTAAGGGGAAAGTATCTATGTAGCTCACCATTTCTTCATGAGCAATTGCTGAATTTTTGCTATTGAATGATCTAAGATGTTCTTTAAAAAAAATACAGCCACATGTTAAGTTAAAGTTGCCCCATTCACAATTCCTACCTACCTATACATCTCCACTTAGTTATATTACATTATGCTAGGGTGTTAAGGATACCCAGAAGGTCCTCAACACCTCAATTCCCCTTCCCCTCCATTACAGCGTCTGTTGCCAAGATTGAATAAAGTCTCAGGGAGTTCAAAGTTACTACACCCTTGAGCTAAACAAAAACACTCCATGTCATTAATGCGTAATTATTACATTATGTACATTTGTCATTTTAAAGAGAAAATCTTTCATTCCTGTGAGATGCCTGTTCGTACAGCCATCGCCGGCCAAGGAAGGCATTGCACACCCACCTCTCAACCCAAAAAATAGTGTGTTACATATTCAATAAAATCAATGTCTAAATTATTCTAGTCTGCAATTTCAAATATCCTACTATATTTCTGCACAAATACTAAGTTTTTGACAGGTAAAAAAAAATAACATATTCAGTGAGGCAGACTTTGAACTTTTTTTCAAAATGGTACTTAGTCTGTTTATTTCAGAACAAGTTCCCTTAATTTTCTGTGGTGTGAGAGAGGGGTCTGTCAGGCTACTAAAAGCATGTAATGTTAAAACCGTGGGTGTATTAATTCTGGTTGACTGAATGGGTGTTATTTAGTCTTTTCACAAAGTTCCCTAAAGATCCTAGAAGGTGAAAGAGTGAGAGTGTTTTGTCCTTATTTATATTTAAACTTCTCAGTGGAACACAATTCTGCAAATTTAACGCATTTGAGAAATTGTATCTTAAATGATGCTATGTTGTGACTGGCTTTCAAAAAAATAAAACAACAAATTGTTCTATTTGTAGTTCATCCCTTGAGATGTTTCAAGAGATTCTGAAATATTTCTCCCCTAATAACAGGCATTTTCCTTTCATTTTCCATTTTAGAGGCATACTGTACATGCTCTGGGGATTTTCGTGAATTGGCTAATGTATATCTATCTGATCATTTACCCGTATTATCATATTTTCTTACAAAAGATTCCTTCAAAGAAACACTGCTTTGTATTTTCAGATAAAATATTTAGCCAATGTACTTTCCAAATTGGCAACAACAATTGCATCTGTGGTGGCTTCCACGTGAAGTTTTAGTTCAGGTTTCTGAGGTATAATAAAAATAAATATAAAAATCCTAATTACATTTTTTTTAAAGTTTCAATGTCATACTGAGCTCAAAACTCCAAATGATCTGCAACCACTGACAGGATGCAGAAGCAGAGAGACAGGGCAAGCAGTTCCAAACACAATCAGTGTCGTCAGGAATTGTAGATGTACAGAGTCGCTTCAAGGTCCCTGAACTGGCACAGTTTAGGCATCCACGGGGCATCATGTGCAGTGCTAGCCTCATTCTCCCCTTGCCTCTAGTGTGTGTTTACTGATAAATTCAAGAGACGCTTCTCTCCGGGAATATAACGATTAATACAACTGCGGGTTTCCAGATAAGTGATTGTGATGGAGATTGTTGGCGAGAAAATAGACAATTATCCGCTGTTAGCTTTACATAAAGATCGCATTAACTTGAATTAGTTATCAGACAAAAGAACATCGGAAAGCTGCACCTCTCTGCCAAGCTGCGGCTAGCAAAGACTCTTACACACGTGTGCATCAACAAACTGACACATAATATGTAGGCGTGTACATGTACCGATACATGCCTCTTAATACATATATAAAAATAAAAAAGCAGCTATAAAAAAATGCTAAATAAGTAATCTAAAATATGTAACAAGGGTGGGGAGACACATGACCCAAATTGCCGTACCCACATGCTTAGTAAAGACTTAGTGATGAACTCATGCAGACATTTAAATTATGTTGCACAAAAATAATAGCGTGTTTAATTGAGCTATGCAAATGGTGAATTTAACACGGTTGTAGCCAAGCAGACTCATATGTAAACAATATGTTGTACTCTATATGTTCACATATACAGGAACCATATTGAAAAATATTTGCAGATGTGATGTATATGGATTATCTCAAAGTATGGCTGAAAATTTCACCTTGAACCTCATGAATTATTTATTTAACAGCAGAGCAATGATTGTCACAAAACTGAAGAATTAACACTCTTATTATTTTTTTTAACTTTACATTCAGTTTTCATGTATACTGAAATTATACAAGAAATAATTTTTAATCTAAGCATATTATTCAACAAAGTTTCAGATGCACGACTTTTTAGAAATTATCTTAAGCACAACGTTGTCCAAATTGTGTGTTTCTTAAATTTCCACTATTTAATGAAGATACAGAATACAAATTCGAGCCAAAAATAAAGCCACCACATTTTCCATGGTTCAATACAATACTGAGAACTAACAACAGCTCAAGTAGCTTACCTACCCCCGGCAGAAGGTTCAATGCAGCCTGTTCGGTGCCCGGGTACCAGCCTTGCCTGCAGAGCATCATGGCCGGAGAACATGGCAAGAGTGGGGAATCCAGCCTGCAGGGGCTCTGGGATAGGAGCTCACTTGCACATTTTGGGCCGCAAACTACGTATATGAGCCGTATGTACTTTGCAGATTGCGATGCCCCATAGGACAGCTCCATATAACTGAACAGAGACCGAGTGCCCAGAACTGAGCAGACAGTGCGGGGAGCTGTGCTGGGTACTGACAATAACGCAGGCCTGGATTAACACCACATCATTAGACAGCATGATTATTAGCCTATTTTAATATTGGCCCCTACCTACTGAAAGGTTGTGCAAGTCTGTTTTATGGGGTGATTTATGCCACATAATCAACTTGGTTCCCTTATAATATGCATGTTCCATAGTACATTTTAGGGCAGAACAACCAACACCTATACCCAGCCCTGCCACAATTGCTACTGCATGAAAAATTCTTTAGCTGCAGTCTGCTCATCTGTTTTTGACTACAACTCAAGAGTACATCAAACAGCTTTGAGGGCTTATCAATAATTATGAAGTTCTAGAAGAACAAACATTAAAAGGCAGATTTTAACACAAAGCAGCACCCCCATTTATGCATGTTCATGTGAGTGCAGCCAACTCCCCCTTGTTTCATATATATATATATCTATATATATTTTGGAGTCTAGCCAACTCCTTGATTTTGCACCCCTCCCTGTCACAGGTGACTCATCCCAGGGCCCTATTTAGCCTTGGACTGCAGAGAGCCCCAGATGGAATTTTTTCCCCAAGTAAGTGGGTTTATCTCATTATTATTATTATTATTATTGCCATTTATATAGCGCCAACGGATTCCGTAGCGCTTTACAATATTTTGAGAGGGGGGGGGTGTAACAATAAATAGGACAATTACAAGAAAACTTACAGGAACAATAGGTTGAAGAGGACCCTGCTCAAACGAGCTTACAGACTATTGGAGGTGGGGTATTTGAAACATTAGGACAATAAATATCAAGTAGGACTGAAGCAGAGCTGGAGGAGAGAGCAAAGCACTGTCCCATAGGAGAGAGCAGGAGACAGGTATGTAAGGTAGAGATTACTCTGGGAGGCCATAAGCTTTCCTGAAGAGATGGGTTTTAAGGCCCTTCTTAAATGACTAGGGGAGAGTCTGATGGCAGTAGGCAAGCTATTCCATAGGAGAGGAGCCGCCCGCGAGAGGTCCTGCAAGCGCGAGTTGGCCGTACGGGTGCGAGCAGCGGTCAGGAGGTGGTCACGGGCAGAGCGGAGGGTATGTGGAGGGGGTCTGCTCATAAGAGCAGACATTAGGCTGTTAGAGTAAGACCTGCCAAAGGTGGGGTACATTGACGTTGTGGCAGGCTTATGCAATGTATGATCATATAATGTAACTAAACCCCCATTATTTTTGCCTAGATTAGGTGTTTTTAAAAAAACACATAAAATCTTTCAACATTGAAGTTGCTGTTTAGTGGATAGGTGAGTGCGCTGAATCTTGTGTAGTATATATACTGGTGTCGTTCAGGGGCGTTTTAGCCGCGAGGCAAACAAGGCATTTGCCTTGGGCAGCATTTTTCAGGGGGCGGCAAAAAACGCCGCCTCCCAAATGCCCAGGGCAAATGCCTAGTTAGCCTCGCGGCTAACTGACATCCCGAGCGGGCAGCGCTGGCAGGCGGGCGGCCGGCGAGGGAGCTCTTCCCATGAGCTGACTGCTCAGCTCCCTCGCGCACCGCAAAGTGAGGCTGGGAGCCGGAAGATGACGTCATCTTCCGGTTCCCAGCCTCACTCTGCAGCCGACGCGCGAGGGAGCTGAGCAGTCAGCTCATAGGAAGTGCTCCCTCGCCAGCCGCCCGCCTGCCAGCGCCACCCGCCCTGCAGCCACTGGACCACCAGGGAGAGAGACCCCCCCCAGCACTCCCAAAGGTAAGGAGGTTGGGGGGGGATTTAAATTAAAAAAAAAGTTAATGTGTGTGTGTTTGTGTGTGTGTGTGTGTGTGTGTTTGTGTCTGACTGTGTGTGTGTTTGTGAGTGTGTGTGTGTGTGTTTGTGTCTGTGTATGTGTCTGACTGTGTTTGTGTGTGTGTATGTGTCTGTGTGTGTTTGTGTGTGTGTTTGTGTCTGACTGTGTGTGTTTGTGTCTGACTGTGTATGTGTGTGTGTGTGTGTGTGTGTCTGACTGTGTGTGTGTGTGTGTGTCTGACTGTGTATGTGTGTGTGTTTGTGTCTGACTGTGTCTGTGTCTGACTTTGTGTATGTGTCTGACTGTGTGTGTGTGTGTGTGTTTGTGTATGTGTCTGACTGTGTGTGTGTGTGTTTGTGTCTGACTGTGTGTGTGTGTATTTAGAAGGTGGGGCGGGGGGAAGGGTTGGGTGGGGGTGAGGGGAGCGCCTGAGTTTTGTCCTGCCTAGGGCAGCACAAAACCAGGATACACCACTGGTGTCGTTGCCCGGCGCTTGTCATCATCAATTTAACCAGGTAGCATATAGATCATCACCATAGATTATAAAAGAGGTATACCAAGATAAAGATTTGAATAAGGCTACTTAGGCAATTGATTAACCTCTTTTATAATCTATGGTGACGACTGGTTAACAGGGTATCAGCTGTTTTATTACATTACATACTGTTACTTCCTATTTGCAATGTTTTATATGATCTTTGTTTTCCCAGCATCTGCAGTACTCTATTTTCTTTTGCAGTGATTGCTGGTAGCTATACATGCATTATTATTTATATGTATATTTGCTATGTTTGCTCCACTTTCATTTACGTTGTTACTGGAGTGATGCCCTGCACAGAGGGTAGATATAGTTATCTTAGTGGTCTGTATTTATTTATTTCTTTAGTCTTTCACCCATATTTAGTTATTTTCATTAATTTTTTTCCTTAAATACTTTTTTTTGTATACCGTATCGAGGGATCGAATTCTGGAGTTCCTCTAGGTAACTTAGGTGTCAGCTACTGGCATTGGACTCTTAAGTTTGTTTGCACAGTTTTAGGATTATTTTCTTAAATTAGTCTATAGTTCGATGAATAGTATATCCACTATGTGCTCTGTATATTATGTATTGTTACAGTAGTTGTGTTTTATGCTTTATCAATATTTATTAGCTCAAATTTGCTCTAGGCTCAGGCACCTCTTTATCTGTGCCCTTTTGTAACAATTTTCCACCTCCACCTTTTGATTTAATTCCTCCAACATTTCTCATAGTTTTGTTTTCTTTGGCTGGATTGGTACACCAGCAGTAATTTTGTTTGTGGTTCACAGCTGGATTAATTTTTAAGTGATCTTTTGGGCATACATTTATATTCTAATTGTATTATCTCTTATCTGCCTCTGCCTATTCAGCCTACACAGCTCATAGTAATTGTTTTTAATAGGGGTACTCTCTGAGATACTGGATGTTTAGAAGGGATGAATTTCCCTTTTTTGCATAGGCTGTTGCCATGGTAATCCTGGCTTTCTGGTGTTTAGAAACACTTAACGGACTTGGCATCGGGTTTCTATGGAGATGACCTCCAATGACGTTATAGTGCCGTACGCAGCGTGATGACATAATCGGGTTCAATCAATTACCCATGTATGCTCCGACCATGGTGTTTACAGACAGAATCCCCTCACTTATTGGGTAAGTGTATATTGGTGATCGGTATATAAGATTGTCTTTTAAGATGTTATTTTATCCTGATGAAAGTTTGGGTTACAAACTGAAACGTCGATCTCTTAAGTGTGGAAAATAAAATTTAAGTTTTACTTTTAATACCTTTGGAGTCATGGGAGTGCTATCTGTATGCTACCTGGTTATATATATATATATATATATATATATATATATATATGCAATGAACCATGCAATTTCAGAGGTGAACGCTATGGTGGTGCCAGTGTCTCAGTACACTTTAAAGGAATCTGTAAATGAAAGTAATTCAAGAAAAATATATAAGTATAAGAGCATAATGACTTTGAGAAAAATATGTGACTCAAAAACCATATATGGTCATTTTTAAAATATACCCTGGATTAAAATGTAAACTATTTTGTTTAAAAACAAATAATCTACGGATAGACAACATGAACCTATATAATTTGCACCAATAAAACCCCTCCTTCCCCTAGCAATGACATGCCCGTCATAGTAATGACATGCCTGAAAACCTTGAAATAGTTCTTTATAACTACCATCAACATCTCGCTATATGTAAAAAAACACCTTACCCACCCAACATTTTCTAGATGTTTGGGCTGACTAGGCATCTCAAGGAATATGTTATTGATTCATTACAGGTATGTTCACATTTTCAAACATTAGAATACGTACTCTCCGTTTAGTAGAACACAGAGTCGTTCTAATGAGGGGAGACATAGCTATAACATTTTAACAAACTGTTGTAACCATGAAGAGAATGTATTTCTTTATGCATGCTGTAAGGCCAAGTTCCTATTCTTGATGGATATCTTAAAATGTTAGACCCTTAAAATGTAATCAAAAGCCAGGCGCAATTCGCCATCACCACCACTAACCACACAACTCAGGCCCACACTACTGTCCAGCATTGTGGGAACAAATCCAATGCACCATCAGCCACAAGCTCAGCCTACCCCACAAGTAGATCACATAAACGAACCCTAGCGCTTCACGACACTGACCTATAGTATGAAAATACAAAGCTATAATGTTAGAGGGTTAAATACCCCATATAAACGACATTGCCTCTTTCGAGATCTCAAGAGAGATCAGCCTGACATAATCTGCCTCCAGGAAACACACTTCAAAACGCCACCGACCCTAAAACCATCCTTGTACCCACACCAATACCACGCTACGGCAGGAACAAAAACGAAGGGGACATCAATACTAATTAGCAACACAGTATCCTTCCAGCACCACTACTCACAGACAGACAAGGAAGGAAGATACACGATAATAGTATGCACAATCAACAACACTAAATACACCCTAGCAAATGTATATGCCCCGAACACGAATCAAAGAGACTTCCTACACAGAATCTTAGCCATATTGCGACCAGTACAGGAGGGCATACTGGTATTATGTGGGGACTTTAACCACATCATAGATCCCATCAACGACACAACGTCCCATGCAGGCAGGGAGGTTCACGCGAAACATCGCAGGACCTGTGCATCATACCTTAAATTGCTGGACATTAATAAATTATATGACGTATGGCGAGTCCTACACCCTCAAGAAAAGGATTACACGTATCACTCAAACACACACAATACATACACTAGAATAGATAGAATCCATATGGAAAGCACACACCTGGACCAGGTTCTAGAATGCTCTATCGGCCAAATCACATGGTCGGACCATGCCCCACTAACACTGACCCTTAAAGACAACTACGACTACAAACACAAGAGCCCCTGGAGACTCAACGAATCACTACTGACAGACATACCCTTTTCCAACCAATTAGAAGAAGCCATAACAGAATACTTCATGCTCAACAGCACAGGAGACACATCTGCATGCACCCTATGGCAGGCACACAAGGCAGTAGTTAGAGGAATCTTGCTAAAGCGAGCAGCATCTTTGAAACAAAGTAACCAGACCCAATGGATAAATTGGAACAAACAGTTAATAGACCTCTCAAACAAAAACAAAACGCATCCCACAGAGGCAATACGAAAAAGCATCGCGGAAGTAGCAGACAAAATTAGACTACACACGCTGCAGCGAGTAGGCTTTAACTTACGCAAACTCAAAGCAACATACTATGCCCAGGGAAATAGAGCAAGCAAAGTGTTGGCAGCCCGCTTAAAGCGAGCAGAAACGAACGCGAAAATATCACATCTGTACACACACGACAACACAAAAGTGATCTCCCCCATAGATATTAGCAATGCTTTTGCTAACTACTATAATAAACTCTACAACTTGGCTCAGTCCGAGCGAGCACCTGACCCGACAGAACATAACATACAATCCTACCTACAGGAGGTCCCCCTACCCACGCTAACAAAAGAGCAAATTACTTCTTTGCAAAAATTAATCACTCCAGACGAAGTGAAGGATGCAATACAAACCTTACCTAAAAACAAAGCGCCAGGCCCGGATGGCTTCACAAACAGGTACTACAAAAGATTCGCGACCGCTTTAGCCCCACACTTGGCATCTCTCTTTAACTCCGCTACCCAAACCAAATCACTACCAGAAGAGCTACTGCTCGCCCATATCGTCACCCTACCAAAACCAGGGAAGCCCCCAACACACTGCCCAAACTTCAGACCAATATCCCTCCTCAATACAGACGCCAAACTATACGCCAAAATATATGCCCGGCGATTGGGCCCACTTCTCCCATCCCTTATTCACAATGACCAAGTGGGATTTATAGCAGGGAGGCAGGGAACAGACAACACCCGGAAGGTTTTAGACCTAATACACAGCATCAGACGGAAGGGGACAAGTAGCCTACTAATGTCTTTAGATGCGGAGAAAGCCTTCGATCGATTAAATTGGCGCTTCCTGAAGGCAGTACTGATGAAATATGGCTTTCCCTCCCAATTCACAGACACAGTAGAGGCTCTATATAGCTGCCCCACGGCTAAAGTCCTAAACGCAGGATTCTGCTCGGACAAATTCAGAATCTCTAATGGCTCCCGCCAGGGTTGTCCACTTTCCCCGCTGCTCTATGTCCTGGCATTGGAGCCTCTGGCTGCCAAGATCAGGATGGAATCGGCAATCCACGGGGTAACCCTTCGTCAGAAAGAATACAAATTAAGCCTATTCGCTGACGACATATTCCTCACTCTCACGCAACCACACATATCCCTACCTAATCTCATGCACCACATCACGGAATATGGACGAGTGTCATATTATAAGCTAAACGTCACTAAGACACAGGCACTAAGTATCAATCTCCCCGCAACACAACTGGTGAACCTTAAGAGCTCGTTCCCTCTAGACTGGAGAGAGGATCACCTCACCTTCTTGGGAACTAAAATGACCAAAAACCCCATGTCTCTCTTCAAGACGAATTACCAACCATTGCTAGAAACTTTTAAGTCCCTGCTGAGTTCCTGGGAGGGGAAATACTTGTCCTGGGTGGGGCGGATCGCGGCCATAAAAATGTCACTACTACCCAAACTCCAATACCTATACAGAACACTACAAATTCCAGTACCAGATAAGTACATCAAAGCACTCACGAAAATGCTAACACACTTCACATGGCAAAATAAAAAACCCAGAGTAGCGACCAACCTACTACAAAGGTCAATAAATCAGGGCGGACTAGGCTTCCCCGACCTAAAAGCATATTGCAAAGCGGCAACATTGATGCTGGTGCCACAATTTCTACAACATCCCACAGCCCCACAGTGGCTGGAAATAGAAAATAGCTGGGCCCACCCAACGACACTACATTCCATCCTGTGGACACCTAAATCACATAGGACGGACACTAGCCACCTTTTACCCACGACTCAATACACCCTACATGTTTGGGACTCAACGAAGCACCTAATGACGCGATACCACCCACTACCTTTGGCTGCCCCAACCAGCACCCTAGCACATATAATACCGAACCTGAATACACAACCATGGCTACAGATGGGCATCCAAGAAATAGGGCAGCTATACAACGACAAAGGGCTAAAACTATTTCCAGACCTACAACAAGAATTTCAGTTACCCCACAGGCTAGGCTTCGCTTACCTTCAAATTAAATCCTACTTAGCTAAAAACAAACCTAACGGACCGGCTGCTACAGCCACAAAACCGATGACTGAGTTTGAACAGATATGCACACGTAGAAAACCACTGAAAAAACTTATTTCCATCAGCTATAAAGC
>OW240912.1:274853844-274896410 GCA_933207985.1 Pelobates cultripes
CAGGCTCCTCCAATGCAATGTGGCGAGATTGGTCTCGTCACAAGGTCTCTCTCTCTGAAAACCTTTAAACATGTATTCAGATATCTGATTATGATAACAAATGTTTTGGTACCTTACCATTGGAAAGAATTTGTTGTGGATGGGATCTAGTCTATTGAAGTTATGGTTGCATTTTTGTGCAGTACACACATTAAAGCTTCTTTAAAGAGGTCCCAGTGGGAATAATTCCTACATTAAATTCTTGCAGCCTCTTTCGGAGTCCTGATTACCAATTCCTGGTAAATTGAGTTATCTAAACCACCTTCCTGGTGTAACAAGGATGTATTCTAATTTATTTATTTTATAATTGTTCAATTACCTACTCGTTTGCCTCTTCACAGAAGTGTGTAACAATCTCCAGACCTCCCACCTCTTTCTTTCCTTTCCTCTTCTCATTACTTTCTCCCTTTCTCTCCAATTCTCTTTTCGCATTCATTGTTTCCCCTTTTGCTTCAAGTACAATATATCTTTGTGGCTACTGTTAATTGTTTGATCTTTTCTATATATTTGAGCACCTTAAATGTTTGTAAAATGTGCTGTACTCATTATTCACCAATAAAGAATTTTCAGGAATGTACCTTTCTGCTAGATGTAAAACATGCAAGTTCAACTTAATGTCTAGTTTGTATTTACAACAACATCTAAGCTAAGCTGGTTGTTAATTGCTATTCATTCCACTAAAATTTTTATTTGGAAAAAAAACAAAAACAAACCTTAACAAAAACCATTATGGAAAATAACATTTAATTTTTAAAGGTAAATGCTAAAGCAGCATTAGCTACTGACATGAAGACAATAGAGCCTCACTGTGAATGCCTCATCTGCAATCCAGGAAGAGAATGACTGGGCCAATCCTTAACACCAGATAAACTACATTTCAACATATACACTAGGCATTTCTCACATCATTCATGAAATAATATAAAGCCTTTGGTTTCCGTGATATGATCAACATATCAATTTAAAACTGTTTCAGATATAAAAAAAATCAGACAAAAAAAAGTCAGTTTGAAAGTCTTCTAGTTACTACTAGTGTGGACCAAAATATTGACACAAATTAATTTCTTTTCACATAATGCTAGGTTAAAATATTAACCAGAAACATTAGAAAGAACTAAGATTTATAGAATTCGACAGTTCACAGATAATACCTTCAAAATACCACACAAAATAAAGTACACTAGAGTGTAAAATTGTGAATTTCACTAACAATGGTATTCATTGAGCATAACATTCAATCTGCATGAGGTGTTTATAAAATGAGATGATTATCAGCATTATAACAGTGTAATTATAACTCATTAAAGTCAACATTGGAATAGTATAACTATATCTGATTAAAGGGGCTCGTCACTGTCAAGGGTCTTTTCATAATTTGCAAAGTGACTTTACTATCAGGTGTTTAATTGACAAGGGGTACAGGGGAAGGTGAGTTATATGTACCAGAACCTCCATTGCAGCCCACGCCATGCACTTTCTGCTGTCAGGGGCCCACATTAGTATCGTAACTGTAGCAAGATTGCTGGATCATCCATAGACAGAGCCTATGTCATTAGTGATGGTCTTGACAAGGCTTTACAAAAGGTAGTTCCAAAAGGTAGTTCCAAAAGGTAGTTCCACATTTTTGTCAAGCTTGTCAAGTGTTGGAAAAATACTAAGTAATTTCTAGTTTTATCTTAAGCAAGGATTCTGTTTTAAGTTTGATTGAGAATAAGATAAAGGAACACTATAGGGTCAGGAACACAAACACGTATTCCTGACCCTATAGTGTTAACACAACCATCTAGCCCCCCTGGGCCCTTCATGCCTCCATAAATATAGTAAAAATATCTTACTGTATTCAAGCCAGAAGCTGTAACTCTGCATGCTATTTGCCTAAAAAAAAAAAACAGTCTGCTGACATCATCAGAAGTGGTAGCCTGATCCAATCACAATGCTTCCCCATAGGATTGGCTGAAACTGACATGGAGGCAGATCAGGGGCAGAGCCAGCATGATTCAAACACAGCCCTGGCCAATCAGCATCTCCTCATAGAGATGAATTGAATCAATGAATCTCTATGAGGAAAGTTCAGTGTCTGCATGCAGAGGGAGGAGACACAGTGCTGCCCTGTGCTCTGCTGACAGCAGATCTGAGTGGATTGAGGAGTTTTATGCCTCCATCAACTCGGAAGTCCCTCTGGTGGCATTCTGAGTGACTGCAACTGGAGGTGTTCCTAGCTTTCATGTTTACATGAGAGAGACTGCAGGGAGCTATAGTTCTCACCTGAACATCCTCATTAAGCTGAAATTGTTCAGGTGACTATAGTGTCCCTATAAGTTGATTGGTTTATTGTATTGAGGGTTATACATTGACATAGTGAGAAAGGAGAGGCTGGGAAAAGAAAGACACTAAAACATTTACATTCTCAGCTAGTCTCAACCCTTGCTTTTGTCCTATTCCTGGCCCATTCACCACATCCTGGATTAGTAGAGGATAAATATGGGAGCCCTGAAAGTAAGCCAGTCTTATGTATATAGTACAGTTGTAGACAAGAAGTATGCTTTCTATTTTAGGTTAGTTGTTCTCTGTCTCATAATGTTGATATGTGACTACAACTGATAAATACAAGTATGAATTTATATTGATACCAGTATGTTTGATGTCAATAATGCAATATCCAATCCAAAAAAATAATTAGCAAGGCAACACTCAAACATGTTTGGGTAATTGTAAAACAGATATGTTCTACTTGTTTCTAAAGTACAGATTTGCTACATATTTTGTTCATTTATCCTTACTATGTATACACTGAGCAGTCTCAACATTAAAAAACACTGCCAGGTGAAGTGAATAACATTAATTATATCATTACAATGGTACCTGTTAAGGGGTTAGGCAGTAAGTGAATAGTCGGTTATTGAATTTCAGAATTTCATGTGTTGGAAAAATGGGCAAGCAAAGTGAGTTTGACAAGGGCCAAACAGTAATGGCTAGATGCAGGCATCGGGCATACACAGGATCTCCCCTGTCGGCCCATGTAGAGCTGGCACTATCCGAGATCAAAGATCTCCCTCACCGGCCCACAGGCACTGATATGCGGCCACTGGTTGGGGAGGGAGAGGACCCGGGGAGATCTAGTCTGCAGCTCCACCGGGTTCCTCTCACGAGGTTGGAGCATTGCCGCAGTTACCATGGCAATGCTCAAATCTTACGAGAGTGAACTCTAGCCCAGCAGGCTAGAGTTCACTCTCACCACTAGGACCACCAGGGATGGCAGCATATTTAAATAAACATATTCACACACATAGCGCACTCGCACACTCACACTAACAGCACCCTCACACACACACAGCACACTCACACTAACAGCACCTGTCACAAATATACTGCACCCTCACACACACACAGCACCCTCAGACATAGACAGCACCCTCACACACACAACACCCTCAGACTCTCAGCAATTTGGTGCATTATTGACATCACAGCATCCTCATACACGTAGCACACTCTTACACATAGTACATTCTCACACATATATAGCACACACACACATATATAATATATAAAATAACCCTCAGTGAGTTAATCGACAAAGAAAATTAGAAACATAGAATGTGATGGCAGATAAGAACACCCACACCCACACTGCATCCCTCACACACATGCTGCAACCTTCACACATACACACAGCACACCCAACACAATGCGCCCCTCACACATATAATACGTTCAAACATTATTATTTATATGTTTACTACAGCACCCCTCACACTGCACCACTACACACATTATGCTGCATATATACGCTAGATCCCTTACCTTATATACACTCTGAATCTTCTACACGCACACACACAATCTCCTATACACACTCTGGGTCCTTTACACACTAGATCCCCTACACACACACTGCACCACCTAAAAACACTACATGATCCCCTATGCACACACTACATTCCTTGTAAGCAAACACATACAACATTCTCTGAACACACAGTCTCTACAACCCCTACACACTACGTCACCTGTATACACACACACGACAGCCCGTATACACACACTCGTTACATCCCCCATACACACTATGCCCCCTATACACACTCTCTCTACAGCCCCTAGCCACACATATTACACCACAAAAACGAATGAAATTTACTTATTTACACAATACCACACCACAATCAGCTCACTCTACACACACGCAATCCAATGAGAAGGCTCCAAACACATGCACGATACACTTTCCTGGCCCTTTTGTCCTCTGGTATCCCACTTATGGAGACACCAGAGACAAGTTAAAAGCAAACACAGCGCCAGCATGTTATTAAATTTGCCTGCACTGCGCAAAACAAATACAGGGCCATTTCTCATGCTAGAGCTCTTTTTTTCCCAGTTCAGCCCTGGCTACATGATTGGGTCAGAGCATCTACAAAACAGCATGTTTTGTGGGGTGTTCCTGGTATGCAGTGGTTAGTAACTAACTAAAGTAGTGCAAGGAAGGATAATTGGTAAACTGGTGTTAGGGTCTTCGGTGCCCGTCTTGTCCAATCACATAGAAGAACTGCTGTAGCTAAGTATATAAGGCTATGTAGTAGTGGTGATGACTCTTGTCCACCACTGACTTACCTTTAATGGGGATGTGATCATTACAACTGGACCATGGAGCAATGGAAGAAGGTTGTCTGGTTTGATGAATCATGTTTTCTTTCATTTAAGGTGGATGGCCAGGTGTCTGTGCGTACCTGGGGAAGGCAGTGTTATGCTCTGGGCAATGTTCTGCTGGGAAACCTTGTGTCCTGGCATTTATGTGGATGTTACCTTGATACATACCACCTACCTAGATATTGTTGCAGAACATGGACACCCCTTCATGGCAATGGTGTTCCCTGCAGGCAGTGGCCTCTTACAGCAGGATAATGCACCCTGTAACACTGCAAAAAGTGTTCAGGTATGGTTTGAGGAACATGATAAAGAGTTTAAGGTGTTGCCTTGGCATCCAAATTCCACAGGCCTCAATCCAATTGGGCATTTGTTGGATGTGCTGGAACAACAAATCAAACCCATAGAGGCCTAGCCTTACAGCTTGCAAGACTTAAGGGATCTGCTGCTGTCTTGGTGCCCGATACCACAGGACACATTCACCTGTCTTGTGGAGTCCATGCCTTGATACATCAGAGTTTTTTTGGAAGAATGAGAGGGACCTATACCTATATACATATTTACATTTATATATTTGTCTCATGTCATTATTAAAATTAAGACTATTAGTGCAGTAAAGCTAGCCCAATCTACAACTATAATTAAGTTAAGGGGAAAGTATCTATGTAGCTCACCATTTCTTCATGAGCAATTGCTGAATTTTTGCTATTGAATGATCTAAGATGTTCTTTAAAAAAAATACAGCCACATGTTAAGTTAAAGTTGCCCCATTCACAATTCCTACCTACCTATACATCTCCACTTAGTTATATTACATTATGCTAGGGTGTTAAGGATACCCAGAAGGTCCTCAACACCTCAATTCCCCTTCCCCTCCATTACAGCGTCTGTTGCCAAGATTGAATAAAGTCTCAGGGAGTTCAAAGTTACTACACCCTTGAGCTAAACAAAAACACTCCATGTCATTAATGCGTAATTTTTACATTATGTACATTTGTCATTTTAAAGAGAAAATCTTTCATTCCTGTGAGATGCCTGTTCGTACAGCCATCGCCGGCCAAGGAAGGCATTGCACACCCACCTCTCAACCCAAAAAATAGTGTGTTACATATTCAATAAAATCAATGTCTAAATTGTTCTAGTCTGCAATTTCAAATATCCTACTATATTTCTGCACAAATACTAAGTTTTTGACAGGTAAAAAAAAATAACATATTCAGTGAGGCAGACTTTGAACTTTTTTTCAAAATGGTACTTAGTCTGTTTATTTCAGAACAAGTTCCCTTAATTTTCTGTGGTGTGAGAGAGGGGTCTGTCAGGCTACTAAAAGCATGTAATGTTAAAACCGTGGGTGTACTAATTCTGGTTGACTGAATGGGTGTTATTTAGTCTTTTCACAAAGTTCCCTAAAGATCCTAGAAGGTGAAAGAGGGAGAGTGTTTTGTCCTTATTTATATTTAAACTTCTCAGTGGAACACAATTCTGCAAATTTAACGCATTTGAGAAATTGTATCTTAAATGATGCTATGTTGTGACTGGCTTTCAAAAAAAAAAAAACAACAAATTGTTCTATTTGTAGTTCATCCCTTGAGATGTTTCAAGAGATTCTGAAATATTTCTCCCCTAATAACAGGCATTTTCCTTTCATTTTCCATTTTAGAGGCATACTGTACATGCTCTGGGGATTTTCGTGAATTGGCTAATGTATATCTATCTGATCATTTACCCATATTATCATATTTTCTTACAAAAGATTCCTTCAAAGAAACACTGCTTTGTATTTTCAGATAAAATATTTAGCCAATGTACTTTCCAAATTGGCAACAACAATTGCATCTGTGGTGGCTTCCACGTGAAGTTTTAGTTCAGGTTTCTGAGGTATAATAAAAATAAATATAAAAATCCTAATTACATTTTTTTTAAAGTTTCAATGTCATACTGAGCTCAAAACTCCAAATGATCTGCAACCACTGACAGGATGCAGAAGCAGAGAGACAGGGCAAGCAGTTCCAAACACAATCAGTGTCGTCAGGAATTGTAGATGTACAGAGTCGCTTCAAGGTCCCTGAACTGGCACAGTTTAGGCATCCACGGGGCATCATGTGCAGTGCTAGCCTCATTCTCCCCTTGCCTCTAGTGTGTGTTTACTGATAAATTCAAGAGACGCTTCTCTCCGGGAATATAACGATTAATACAACTGCGGGTTTCCAGATAAGTGATTGTGATGGAGATTGTTGGCGAGAAAATAGACAATTATCCGCTGTTAGCTTTACATAAAGATCGCATTAACTTGAATTAGTTATCAGACAAAAGAACATCGGAAAGCTGCACCTCTCTGCCAAGCTGCGGCTAGCAAAGACTCTTACACACGTGTGCATCAACAAACTGACACATAATATGTAGGCGTGTACATGTACCGATACATGCCTCTTAATACATATATAAAAATAAAAAAGCAGCTATAAAAAAATGCTAAATAAGTAATCTAAAATATGTAACAAGGGTGGGGAGACACATGACCCAAATTGCCGTACCCACATGCTTAGTAAAGACTTAGTGATGAACTCATGCAGACATTTAAATTATGTTGCACAAAAATAATAGCGTGTTTAATTGAGCTATGCAAATGGTGAATTTAACACGGTTGTAGCCAAGCAGACTCATATGTAAACAATATGTTGTACTCTATATGTTCACATATACAGGAACCATATTGAAAAATATTTGCAGATGTGATGTATATGGAATATCTCATAGTATGGCTGAAAATTTCACCTTGAACCTCATGAATTATTTATTTAACAGCAGAGCAATGATTGTCACAAAACTGAAGAATTAACACTCTTATTATTTTTTTTAACTTTACATTCAGTTTTCATGTATACTGAAATTATACAAGAAAGAATTTTTAATCCAAGCATATTATTCAACAAAGTTTCAGATGCACGACTTTTTAGAAATTATCTTAAGCACAACGTTGTCCAAATTGTGTGTTTCTTAAATTTCCACTATTTAATGAAGATACAGAATACAAATTCGAGCCAAAAATAAAGCCACCACATTTTCCATGGTTCAATACAATACTGAGAACTAACAACAGCTCAGGTAGCTTACCTACCCCCGGCAGAAGGTTCAATGCAGCCTGTTCGGTGCCCGGGTACCAGCCTTGCCTGCAGAGCGTCATGGCCAGAGAACATGGCAAGAGTGGGGAATCCAGCCTGCAGGGGCTCTGGGATAGGAGCTCACTTGCACATTTTGGGCCGCAAACTACGTACATGAGCCGTATGTACTTTGCAGATTGCGATGCCCCATAGGACAGCTCCATATAACTGAGCAGAGACCGAGTGCCCAGAACTGAGCAGACAGTGCGGGGAGCTGTGCTGGGTACTGACAATAACGCAGGCCTGGATTAACACCACATCATTAGACAGCATGATTATTAGCCTATTTTAATATTGACCCCTACCTACTGAAAAGTTGTGCAAGTCTGTTCTATGGGGTGATTTATGCCACATAATCAACTTGGTTCCCTTATAATATGCATGTTCCATAGTACATTTTAGGGCAGAACAACCAACACCTATACCCAGCCCTGCCACAATTGCTACTGCATGAAAAATTCTTTAGCTGCAGTCTGCTCATCTGTTTTTGACTAC
The DNA here is from genome assembly GCA_933207985.1 of Pelobates cultripes. Classification (NCBI taxonomy): domain Eukaryota; kingdom Metazoa; phylum Chordata; class Amphibia; order Anura; family Pelobatidae; genus Pelobates; species Pelobates cultripes. The sequence continues at coordinate 274,862,184 of OW240912.1, forward strand.
AACTCAAGAGTACATCAAACAGCTTTGAGGGCTTATCAATAATTATGAAGTTCTAGAAGAACAAACATTAAAAGGCAGATTTTAACACAAAGCAGCACCCCCATTTATGCATGTTCATGTGAGTGCAGCCAACTCCCCCTTGTTTCATATATATATATATCTATATATATTTGGGAGTCTAGCCAACTCCTTGATTTTGCACCCCTCCCTGTCACAGGTGACTCATCCCAGGGCCCTATTTAGCCTTGTACTGCAGAGAGCCCCAGATGGAATTTTTTCCCCAAGTAAGTGGGTTTATCTCATTATTATTATTATTATTATTATTGCCATTTATATAGCGCCAACGGATTCAGTAGCGCTTTACAATATTTTGAGGGGGGGGGTGTAACAATAAATAGGACAATTACAAGAAAACTTACAGGAACAATAGGTTGAAGAGGACCCTGCTCAAACGAGCTTACAGACTATTGGAGGTGGGGTATTTGAAACATTAGGACAATAAATATCAAGTAGGAGTGAAGCAGAGCTGGAGGAGAGAGCAAAGCACTGTCCCATAGGAGAGAGCAGGAGACAGGTATGTAAGGTAGAGATTACTCTGGGAGGCCATAAGCTTTCCTGAAGAGATGGGTTTTAAGGCCCTTCTTAAATGACTAGGGGAGAGTCTGATGGCAGTAGGCAAGCTATTCCATAGGAGAGGAGCCGCCCGCGAGAGGTCCTGCAAGCGCGAGTTGGCCGTACGGGTGCGAGCAGCGGTCAGGAGGTGGTCACGGGCAGAGCGGAGGGTATGTGGAGGGGGTCTGCTCATAAGAGCAGACATTAGGCTGTTAGAGTAAGACCTGCCAAAGGTGGGGTACATTGACGTTGTGGCAGGCTTATGCAATGTATGATCATATAATGTAACTAAACCCCCATTATTTTTGCCTAGATTAGGTGTTTTTAAAAAAACACATAAAATCTTTCAACATTGAAGTTGCTGTTTAGTGGATAGGTGAGTGCGCTGAATCTTGTGTAGTATATATACTGGTGTCGTTGCCCGGCGCTTGTCATCATCAATTTAACCAGGTAGCATATAGATCATCACCATAGATTATAAAAGAGGTATACCAAGATAAAGATTTGAATAAGGCTACTTAGGCGATTGATTAACCTCTTTTATAATCTATGGTGACGACTGGTTAACAGGGTATCAGCTGTTTTATTACATTACATACTGTTACTTCCTATTTGCAGTGTTTTATATGATCTTTGTTTTCCCAGCATCTGCAGTACTCTATTTTCTTTTGCAGTGATTGCTGGTAGCTATACATGCATTATTATTTATATGTATATTTGCTATGTTTGCTCCACTTTCATTTACGTTGTTACTGGAGTGATGCCCTGCACAGAGGGTAGATATAGTTATCTTAGTGGTCTGTATTTATTTATTTCTTTAGTTTTTCACCCATATTTAGTTATTTTCATAAATTTTTTTCCTTAAATACTTTTTTTTGTATACCGTATCGAGGGATCGAATTCTGGAGTTCCTCTAGGTAACTTAGGTGTCAGCTACTGGCATTGGACTCTTAAGTTTGTTTGCACAGTTTTTTAGGATTATTTTCTTAAATTAGTCTATAGTTCGATGAATAGTATATCCACTATGTGCTCTGTATATTATGTATTGTTACAGTAGTTGTGTTTTATGCTTTATCAATATTTATTGGCTCAAATTTGCTCTAGGCTCAGGCACCTCTTTATCTGTGCCCTTTTGTAACAATTTTCCACCTCCACCTTTTGATTTAATTCCTCCAACATTTCTCATAGTTTTGTTTTCTTTGGCTGGATTGGTACACCAGCAGTAATTTTGTTTGTGGTTCACAGCTGGATTAATTTTTAAGTGATCTTTTGGGCATACATTTATATTCTAATTGTATTATCTCTTATCTGCCTCTGCCTATTCAGCCTACACAGCTCATAGTAATTGTTTTTAATAGGGGTACTCTCTGAGATACTGGATGTTTAGAAGGGATGAATTTCCCTTTTTTGCATAGGCTGTTGCCATGGTAATCCTGGCTTTCTGGTGTTTAGAAACACTTAACGGACTTGGCATCGGGTTTCTATGGAGATGACCTCCAATGACGTCATAGTGCCGTACGCAGCGTGATGACATAATCGGGTTCAATCAATTACCCATGTGTGCTCCGACCATGGTGTTTACAGACAGAATCCCCTCACTTATTGGGTAAGTGTATATTGGTGATCGGTATATAAGATTGTCTTTTAAGATGTTATTTTATCCTGATGAAAGTTTGGGTTACAAACTGAAACGTCGATCTCTTAAGTGTGGAAAATAAAATTTAAATTTTACTTTTAATACCTTTGGAGTCATGGGAGTGCTATCTGTATGCTACCTGGTTTTATATATATATATATAGATATAGATGAACCATGCAATTTCAGAGGTGAACGCTATGGTGGTGCCAGTGTCTCAGTACACTTTAAAGGAATCTGTAAATGAAAGTAATTCAAGAAAAATATATAAGTATAAGAGCATAATGACTTTGAGAAAAATATGTGACTCAAAAACCATATATGGTCATTTTTAAAATATACCCTGGATTAAAATGTAAACTATTTTGTTTAAAAACAAATAATCTACGGATAGACAACATGAACCTATATAATTTGCACCAATAAAACCCCTCCTTCCCCTAGCAATGACATGCCCGTCATAGTAATGACATGCCTGAAAACCTTGAAATAGTTCTTTATAACTACCATCAACATCTCGCTATATGTAAAAAAACACCTTATCCACCCAACATTTTCTAGATGTTTGGGCTGACTAGGCATCTCAAGGAATATGTTATTGATTCATTACAGGTATGTTCACATTTTCAAACATCAGAATACGTACTCTCCGTTTAGTAGAACACAGAGTCGTTCTAATGAGGGGAGACATAGCTATAACATTTTAACAAACTGTTGTAACCATGAAGAGAATGTATTTCTTTATGCATGCTGTAAGGCCAAGTTCCTATTCTTGATGGATATCTTAAAATGTTAGACCCTTAAAATGTAATCAAAAGCCGAAGCAATTACATCACCACCACTAACCACACAACTCAGGCCCACACTACTGCCCAGCATTGTGGGAACAAATCCAATGCACTATCAGCCACAAGTTCAGCCTACCCCATAAGTAGATCACATAAACGAATCCTAGCGCTTCACGACACTGACCTATAGTATGAAAATACAAAGCTATAATGTTAGAGGGTTAAATACCCCATATAAGCGACATTGCCTCTTTCGAGATCTCAAGAGAGATCAGCCTGACATAATCTGCCTCCAGGAAACACACTTCAAAACGCCACCGACCCTAAAACCATCCTTGTACCCACACCAATACCACGCTACGGCAGGAACAAAAACGAAGGGGACATCAATACTAATTAGCAACACAGTATCCTTCCAGCACCACTACTCACAGACAGACAAGGAAGGAAGATACACGATAATAGTATGCACAATCAACAACACTAAATACACCCTAGCAAATGTATATGCCCCGAACACGAATCAAAGAGACTTCCTACACAGAATCTTAGCCATATTGCGACCAGTACAGGAGGGCATACTGGTATTGTGTGGGGACTTTAACCACATCATAGATCCCATCAACGACACAACGTCCCATGCAGGCAGGGAGGTTCACGCGAAACATCGCAGGACCTGTGCATCATACCTTAAATTGCTGGACATTAATAAATTATATGACGTATGGCGAGCCCTACACCCTCAAGAAAAGGATTACACGTATCACTCAAACACACACAATACATACACTAGAATAGATAGAATCCATATGGAAAGCACACACCTGGACCAGGTTCTAGAATGCTCTATCGGCCAAATCACATGGTCGGACCATGCCCCACTAACACTGACCCTTAAAGACAACTACGACTACAAACACAAGAGCCCCTGGAGACTCAACGAATCACTACTGACAGACATACCCTTTTCCAACCAATTAGAAGAAGCCATAACAGAATACTTCATGCTCAACAGCACAGGAGACACATCTGCATGCACCCTATGGCAGGCACACAAGGCAGTAGTTAGAGGAATCTTGCTAAAGCGAGCAGCATCTTTGAAACAAAGTAACCAGACCCAATGGATAAATTGGAACAAACAGTTAATAGACCTCTCAAACAAAAACAAAACGCATCCCACAGAGGCAATACGAAAAAGCATCACGGAAGTAGCAGACAAAATTAGACTACACACGCTGCAGCGAGTAGGCTTTAACTTACGCAAACTCAAAGCAACATACTATGCCCAGGGAAATAGAGCAAGCAAAGTGTTGGCAGCCCGCTTAAAGCGAGCAGAAACGAACGCGAAAATATCACATCTGTACACACACGACAACACAAAAGTGATCTCCCCCATAGATATTAGCAATGCTTTTGCTAACTACTATAATAAACTCTACAACTTGGCTCAGTCCGAGCGAGCACCTGACCCGACAGAACATAACATACAATCCTACCTACAGGAGGTCCCCCTACCCACGCTAACAAAAGAGCAAATTACTTCTTTGCAAAAATTAATCACTCCAGACGAAGTGAAGGATGCAATACAAACCTTACCTAAAAACAAAGCGCCAGGCCCGGATGGCTTCACAAACAGGTACTACAAAAGATTCGCGACCGCTTTAGCCCCACACTTGGCATCTCTCTTTAACTCCGCTACCCAAACCAAATCACTACCAGAAGAGCTACTGCTCGCCCATATCGTCACCCTACCAAAACCAGGGAAGCCCCCAACACACTGCCCAAACTTCAGACCAATATCCCTCCTCAATACAGACGCCAAACTATACGCCAAAATATATGCCCGGCGATTGGGCCCACTTCTCCCATCCCTTATTCACAATGACCAAGTGGGATTTATAGCAGGGAGGCAGGGAACAGACAACACCCGGAAGGTTTTAGACCTAATACACAGCATCAGACGGAAGGGGACAAGTAGCCTACTAATGTCTTTAGATGCGGAGAAAGCCTTCGATCGATTAAATTGGCGCTTCCTGAAGGCAGTACTGATGAAATATGGCTTTCCCTCCCAATTCACAGACACAGTAGAGGCTCTATATAGCTGCCCCACGGCTAAAGTCCTAAACGCAGGATTCTGCTCGGACAAATTCAGAATCTCTAATGGCTCCCGCCAGGGTTGTCCACTTTCCCCGCTGCTCTATGTCCTGGCATTGGAGCCTCTGGCTGCCAAGATCAGGATGGAATCGGCAATCCACGGGGTAACCCTTCGTCAGAAAGAATACAAATTAAGCCTATTCGCTGACGACATATTCCTCACTCTCACGCAACCACACATATCCCTACCTAATCTCATGCACCACATCACGGAATATGGACGAGTGTCATATTATAAGCTAAACGTCACTAAGACACAGGCACTAAGTATCAATCTCCCCGCAACACAACTGGTGAACCTTAAGAGCTCGTTCCCTCTAGACTGGAGAGAGGATCACCTCACCTTCTTGGGAACTAAAATGACCAAAAACCCCATGTCTCTCTTCAAGACGAATTACCAACCATTGCTAGAAACTTTTAAGTCCCTGCTGAGTTCCTGGGAGGGGAAATACTTGTCCTGGGTGGGGCGGATCGCGGCCATAAAAATGTCACTACTACCCAAACTCCAATACCTATACAGAACACTACAAATTCCAGTACCAGATAAGTACATCAAAGCACTCACGAAAATGCTAACACACTTCACATGGCAAAATAAAAAACCCAGAGTAGCGACCAACCTACTACAAAGGTCAATAAATCAGGGCGGACTAGGCTTCCCCGACCTAAAAGCATATTGCAAAGCGGCAACATTGATGCTGGTGCCACAATTTCTACAACATCCCACAGCCCCACAGTGGCTGGAAATAGAAAATAGCTGGGCCCACCCAACGACACTACATTCCATCCTGTGGACACCTAAATCACATAGGACGGACACTAGCCACCTTTTACCCACGACTCAATACACCCTACATGTTTGGGACTCAACGAAGCACCTAATGACGCGATACCACCCACTACCTTTGGCTGCCCCAACCAGCACCCTAGCACATATAATACCGAACCTGAATACACAACCATGGCTACAGATGGGCATCCAAGAAATAGGGCAGCTATACAACGACAAAGGGCTAAAACTATTTCCAGACCTACAACAAGAATTTCAGTTACCCCACAGGCTAGGCTTCGCTTACCTTCAAATTAAATCCTACTTAGCTAAAAACAAACCTAACGGACCGGCTGCTACAGCCACAAAACCGATGACTGAGTTTGAACAGATATGCACACGTAGAAAACCACTGAAAAAACTTATTTCCATCAGCTATAAAGCTCTGACCCAAGCATCAGATCAGGGCAAAGAAACACACATCCAATCATGGCATAGAGAATTAGGCAGCACAATCCCACTGACAGACTGGACTAAGGCTTACTCCTCGTACAAGGGGGTAACATCTTGTGCTACTCACATTGAGATGCAGCGCAAACTGTTATACCGTTGGTACTTGGTACCAACCAGACTCCACCAGATGTGGCCGCGATCCTCCGACACCTGCTGGAGATGTGGTCAGAGTAAAGGCACCATGTCTCACGTTTGGTGGACATGCCCCATCATCCAATCCTATTGGCTAGTGGTACAAAAGATCATAACTGCCACCATACAAACGCAAATCTCACTAACACTGGAACTGTGCATACTATTCATACCACCAGACTCTCTTACTAAAGATAAGTGGGCAGCCATATACCACATCCTTATCTCTGCAGTTACATGCATTGCTAGGCTATGGAAACAAACGACAACACCATCACGAGAGGCTCTCATAAACCAAATAAAACTGAACTGGGCCTACGAGATGGTATATGCACGACAATTTGGAGAAAAGAAACACATGACTTTAGCACATAACAGGTGGAATGACTTTCTACGATCAGAAGGACTACAAACAGAACCGACATAAACCACGCAACCAGTCTCTTACACCCCCTCCCCCTCCCCCCCCCAAGTTCTCTCCCCCCATCCCCACTCCACATCTACCCTCTATCCTACCTACTTGTTTCCCTGAAAGTACGATGCTTGACAATGAGACGTACAAAACATCAGGCCACTGGTGGCCGAAGGTAACCTAGCACAGATATGCACGATACACTCTTGCATGACCACCTACAGCCCTGAACCCCCAGAGGGATAGGGGAGAATAAAAACGAATTCATATTGTCTGTAACACCTACCAAGAATGTGGGGAATTGTGTAATCTGCATATGATGTAACTTAAATGTCATGACTGTATATCGATGCATTGTACAATAAAAATTGTCAAATTCAAAAAAAAAAAAAAAAAATGTAATGAAGGCATCAGGATGGTATGTCAAGAATACAGTTTTCTTAATACTGCTCCACAGCCTGTTATACCTCCACTAATTAAATTCTTGTTCTTGTGAAAAGTACGAAATATACCAAGTTGGTTGGAAACTTACCTATTGCAAATGGACTTGGTTGAAATATGCAATTGTGGACTTTCATACATGCAATGTGGTAATTTACTGGTAGTTGACTTACAATTTTGAACTACATGATACACATTCTATGAAATCTTGTTACCTTGTAAACAGCTGGGCTACATTGCACACAATGCATTGTAAGTATCCAGACATTAAAGGGACAATATAGTCACCAGAACAACTACAGCTTAAATGGCAAACATAATTATATATAAAAATCTCTCATGATATGCCAGTCAAATGTAGTAAAATATAAATATAAAACCTAATAATACACAAATACAATAGGGGCGGACTGACAACTTATAGGGACCTCGGTCAATAGGAGATCAAGGGCCCACCTCCCGGTGCAAGGTCTTTGTGCAGCTCTCATACAGATATGTGCGCGCTACCCAGCATGGCTGTGTGAGTCATGGCATCTATTAAGTGCTCCCTGGGCGGCCGCTGTTCGCACAGCCGAACGCCATGTGGAATAGAAAATGGAGGCCATCTTGTTCACATGAGGGGAGTCAGCAGGACTTGGTCGTCGAGTGTCTGGAACTAAAATCGGACACTCGACCTCGCGAACCACCGCTGAAACTACTGAACGCCAGCTTCTTGTACTTCCCGAACAGCCAGGGGAGCGTCATTCGGTAGTTCTGTGCGAACGGACAAGGGGAGCAGTCGCTACTATGAGCCAGGGGGATCCATTCGGGACTTTTGTTCATTTTTTACCTATTTGTGAATTGACCGACCGCACACGCTGAATTCGTGGAACTGTTTTGGGCAGGAGCCGCGTGTGTGGTCAGTAAAAGGTACCCTCTACACTTTTTTAGAACCCCTGAACCGATCTGGGTGAAATTTGGATATGTTGGTCTCCCAGATCAGGGCTATCAGGGGATATGTAATTTGTGGGGGTACCTGGTGGGGAAAGGGGTGTTCTGAATTTTGGGGAAATTGTGTGCTCTCTGCCTGGAGATAATTGGTTTATTCCTTAACTTATCTCAATATCTCCCAGGCAGAGAGAAGGCGTGTATTACTGTAAATCTGTATGTTGATTGGCTGTTGTCTTTGTTTACTGTGGGAGGTCCTCTTGCAGGAGGATTTCTCATAAAAGCTCGTGTGTGTCAATAAAATTCATTCCTGTTACACCCTTCATGAAGTCTAGGCTCATGTTTGGGGGATATTCTATTTTCTGGGAAGAATCACCTTGGAACTGCATTTCATCTACCTTCTTCCTCTAACCCCTGCTGCAGCTATAATCACTCATGCTCAGCTGTTGGGAAAGGGAACAGAAGACCGCAGCACCATAACCACTGCAGGTCTTAACAGCTGGGATGGGTGAAGGGGCACTGGGGTGGGTGAGGGGGTCACAGGGGCTGGGATGGGTGAAGGGGGGCACAGGGCTGGGATGGGTGAGGGGCACAGGGTCTGGGATGGGTGAAGGGGGCACAGGGCTGGGAGGCACAGGGGCTGGATGGCTGGGCAATTGGGGTGGGTGAAGGGGTACAGGTGCTGGGGTGGATGAAGGGGCACAGGGCTGGGATGGGTGAAGGGGCACTGGGGGTGGGTGAAGGGGTACAGGTGCTGGGTGGGTGAAGGGGCACAGGGCTGGGGTGGGTGAAGGGGGGCACAGGGGCTGGGATGGGTGAGGGGTGCACAGGGCTGGGATATGAAGGGGCACAGGGCTGGGATGGGTGAGGGGGTGCACAGGGGCTGGGATGGGTGAAGGGGGCTGGGATGGGTGAAGGGGGCACAGGGGCTGGGATGGGTGAAGGGGAGCACAGGGGCTGGGATGGGTATGGGGGGGATATTAGCTTTAAAAAATTATATTTACTTACCTGCTGTCTGCCAGGGTTCAGCAGATTCTGCAGGACAGAAAGTGAGGTAACTTCCCCTCTTTCAGCCCCGCCTCTTCCTCTCACACGGAGCTCCGCAGACATTGCATTGAGGAGACCTGGCAGGAGCCACAGGATCACTGCCAGGTCTCAGAAGGTGGGGGTGGAGGGGAGGCAGAGTAGGGAAACATAAAGAAATAGGTTGCAGGAGCAACCTATCGCTGGAATATGTACAATTCTGGCTGGAGAGATCTGATCTCCCCAGCCAGAGCATGTTAGTGCAGCCAGCCGGGCCCCTGTCTGCCTCAGGCCCTCGGTCCATGACCGATCTGCCCGAGTGGTTGGTCCGCCCCTGTATACAATATAAAACCAGTTATGTAATAACTAGCAAAGCATGTGGTCACCACTAGTTCATAAATGTGTGTGTGTGTGTATATATATATATATATATATATATATATATATATATACACACACATCAGCAAACAACTGGCAATGCAACCATCCTATAACAATGTTGCAACCTGTAAGTAGGACGTTGCCTTGCCATCTCCAAGATCTGGAATCCACAATATCCACCTTGTGTAAATGAAAAAAACTGATGTCCCTACACTGGTACCTATTGGCTTAGTCCTATGTGGGACAAATACAACCATATACAGTACAGAAAGTGGGTCTGAGTCCTTAAGCAACGCCAGTTAAATGGCAGTCAACCCATATAATATGGGTATAACAATTAACAGGGAAATTGACAAAGTAAATCCAGTCCCCGCCTTCAGCACTAAATAAAATTCACACTGCTCTAAAAAGTTAGAATAACAGCTGATAAATTATAACATGTGAAATGAAAATATAGGTCAACACATTTCGTCCACTATAAAGGACTTTTTAAAGTCCAGCATAATGGACGAAACACATTGACCTAAATTTTTATTTTATATATTGTATGCTCATATATTTATATTATATATACATGTGTAAACTAGTGGTTTGCTTGTTCTTACACAACTGATTTTATATTGTACGTATGTGTTTTTATATGAATAACTCTTGTGTGTATATTTTACTACATTTGACTAGCATATCATGCAGTGCCATCTTAACAACATTATGGGCCCCCGGGCAAAGCAATGCAGTTTGACCCAGCCTACACAACCACTCACAGGAATAAAAATGTAAATTATCAATAAAATTAAGCTTATATTTATTGGTACCTCCAACAAATGCAATACAATCATACAATACAATCACACAGACTGCTGAATACACACACAGACTGCTGAATACATACACAGGCTGCACAAAGAATGCAGAATACAGACAGGCTGCTGTATACACACAGATTGCTGAATACATACACAGGCTGCTGAATACAAACACACAGACTGTGAATATACACACACAGACTGCTGAATACACACACAGAATACAGAATACAAACAGGCTGCTGTATACAACAAATGCAATACATTCATACAATACAAACACACAGACTGCTGAATACACACACACAGACTGCTGAATATACACACAGAATGCAATATACATACACAGGCTGCTGAATACAAACACACAGACTGATGAATACAAACACACAGACTGCTGAATACACACAGACAGACAGCAGTGGCGGGTACAGTGTGTGTGTGTGTGTGTGAAGGGTGCAGTGTTTGTGTGTGAGGGGTGCAGTGTGTGTATGTGTGTAAGTGAGTGAGGGGTGCAGTATGTGTGTATGTGTGAGGGATGCAGTGTGTGTGTGAGTGGTGCTGTGTGTATATGAGTGGTGCTGTGTGTGTGTGAGAGAGGTGCAGTGTGTAGGTGAGGAGTGTAGTGTGTGTGAGTGAGGGGTTCAGTGTGTGTGAGGGGTGCTGTGTGTAAGGGGTGCAGTGTGTATCAGGGGTGGTGTGTGTGAGGGTTGCTGTGTATGTGGGGGGTGGAGTGCGCGTGTTTGTGTGTGTGTGTGCGTGCGTGTGTGTTGCCTTTTTAAAAATGCTAATAACCCTGGCTAGGCAGGATAGCTGCAGTAAAATTGTCCAGCCTCCCTAAACTCCAATATCTGCTTAGAACGCTACAAATATCTATCCCCAAAACATACTTAGAAAGATTTCAGGCCATATTAACCCGATTCGTGTGGGAAAACCGTAAAATCTGCGTCTCCTCGAAACTCCTATATAAACCCCTAGACCACGGCGGACTTGGGTTACCAAACATTAAAGAATATTACAGGGCTGCGCTGCTAGCCTCCGTTATAGCCTCCCACGCAGCTACCTTCCCCCCGCAATGGATTGCGATTGAGTCGCACTGGTCGCACCCCAAGGGCATGCACCTTCTCTTCTGGATACCCAAACATAACCGCCCGACTATGCCAAACATGCGTACCACTGACCTGCTCCTTCATACATGGGACAGACTAAAACAAAACTTGGGCGAGAAACATATGTGGCTCCCAGCTGCCCCTATATCTTGCGTGCATGCTATTAACCCATCTTTTGATTACAGGCCCTGGCGGAAAGGAGGCTGTACCTCCATAGGCCAACTGTTTGGAGACAATGGAATACTGCCATTCCCTGACCTTCAACGTAAATTTCAATTACCAACGAGGGCATTGTTCTCATACCTCCAACTAAAAGCACTCCTCACACACAACCCCACATTTTCGCAATCGCCGAACATGGCCTTTTTTGAAAAAGCTTTCCTAGCCCCTATCACGCCAAATAAGCTACTAGCCTCCATATACTGAGTACTGACAGTTCCGACAGTACGCAGCTATGAAAAATTTATGATCGACTGGCACAACGACTTACACCAATCATTTGACGTCACAAGCTGGAAAAAAGCAATGTTAGCCCATAAGGGAAAGACAAGCTGTGCATCACACTTAGAACTGATGAGGAAAATCCAGTATCGCTGGTACATGGTACCGGACAGGCTGACGCGAATTTACCCGAACACTTCTGGACTCTGCTGGAGGTGTTCACAGGAAACGGGAACGATGTACCACATTTGGTGGACTTGTCCCAAGATCAAGGGATATTGGCGCATGGTGGGTGACGTATTCACAGAAGCACTGGGGATCAGTGTTACACTCACACCTGATGTATGCCTCCTATTTATGCCAATGGAAAACATGTCTAAACCAGCCTATACTCTACTCTTCCACATCCTCATGGCTGAAAATTTGCTGATAGCCAGAGCATGGAAATCCATAGAGATCCCGGGTCGTACTGCCCTCACAGCGCAGATTACCCTCAATCTGGACTACGAATCAATGGCCCATAAGCATATTAGCCCTAAAAAGCACATACAGGAAGCAGGAAGTATGTGGGACACCTACATTAAAACTCAAACACACACGGAAAACACCCACACCCCAGGCACATGAGACCAAGGAGGAGAGGCGGAGGAAGACGCAATAATACAGGACGGCACCTGACAAATTAAACATGATGCAAAACCTCTGGCACAGAGGTTTACCACCGGGGACAAATAATGGAGACAGGACGCTGGGCGAGTGGGAGTAGGAGAAATCCGGGCTGGACTCTGAGCTCTCGACCCAAGATTCACGATTCACAATAGGCAACTCAGCACACTTGGCAATGGCAATTAACAAAGGCACCGGGCATTCTGTACATTCCGAATATGGGGAATATACTCTAAACGATGGGACCACCCTGATAAGAAAATGTAGAGCAAGCCTCCTTTGTAAATAGTTAACCCCCCAACCTCTTCCTGCTAACCCCCCCCACCCCCCGCCTTAGAAGAAAAAGGAGCCAAGTGGTCAGGCGGACTGGGGAGAGGGATGGGGAGGTAACAGATACACCTGAACACCACCTCCAGAAGGGTGACACAAAAGCACCGCTACCGTTAAGCAAGCACAGGCATATACTTAAAAAAAAAAAGTCTTAAGCTACGCTACCTTAACCAACAGCCCACCAGACCTGAAGATAGTTAGGCCTGGCGTAGACACTTGCAGGGAACAGAGCAGCATGACTGGGCACGGGGTAGACACGAGAAGAAAAACAAAGCCTGAGACCGAACACTATATAGAAGCACTCTTTTAGACAGTCAGTCAGACAGGCCACCTTGTGCCCAGCCGCTAAGCCCAAAACGATAGACACCCCATAAATTTCTCGTGCAACACAGGTTTGAAAAAATATGCATGTGCTACCAAATAATTGTCATGTGTGTATTTATTGAAAATGCAAAGTACCCTATGGGTCAAACTAGACGACCCTCCCCTTTCTCTTTTTTTTGTACCCAACTGCCTTTTCGCTGACTCAATAAAAATTGTCAAATTGAAAAATAAAAATGCTAATAACATGCATATAGTACATTGCAAATATCCTAAATATGTATGCTTACACAGTTTTGCACAGGTATCATACCAGTTTGTATCCAGTGTTGTACACAGTCTACATATATGTACCAAAACAAAGGAAAATGTATAAAATAAATCTATTTAGTCTAAAAGTGAAACAATCATTTGATACATTGCACTGGTTTCCATGGTACTTGCTCCACTTTTAGAACTGATTTAAAAACACAAAACCCACAATGGTTTAAAATGTCTTTATGGTGATATATATATATAAGGTTATTAAAAAAGCTAAAAGAGGAAAAATGCAAGAAAAAATTGGGAATTTATGGCTGCATGAATGCATACTTTTTTTTTTTACTGTATAATGCCCTATTGGTTAAGCTGTAAAGTTCATAAACAGATACATTAACCGTCACCACCTTCCAATTTATTAGATTCCTATTAAGCACCCCCTTACTTTTTTATATTTTGTCAACTGTCTGTTTATATGTATATATACCCTGTTTCCCTGAAAATAAGCCCTACCCTGAAAATAAGCCCTAGTTGCTGGTCACTAGTTCGCTAATCTATGTTTGGGGGAAGTTTCCCCTAACATAGATTCGCAGAATTCCATTCGCGAGTAAGCTAATCTATGTTTTGGAAAGTTTCCTGATTGGTGGGATTCCATGCCCTAGTGAACTGGTCTAAATTAGAGGAAATTCCCCCGAACTTACACCTGCTTTCTAGCACAGTCTTGTTACCGTTTTTCCATGTAATAAGACATCCCCTGAAAATAAGCCCTAGTGCATTTTTCAGGGGAAAAAATAATATAAGACCCGGTCTTATTTTCGGGGAAAGATGGTATATGTCTATATATATAGAGAGAGAGAGAAAGAGAGAGAGATTGGATTTTTCAGATTTTCTATTTTTTTTTCTTTTCATTTCATCTATTAAAAATAAAGTAAAATGAAATCTATTTCCAAACATATTTTTGGGGACAATTCACAAATGTATACACTTCTCTGACTCATAGGTCATCTTTAATGTATAACTGGGTGGAAGTTTTGGATAAAATGCTATAAGTCATCATACATTTCTTTCTGAGTTTTCTTGATAACTCTAGCAGGGCTTGCATCATAAAAAAATAGGAGACAATTTTTTTTTACTTAAAAAAAAAAATTGGTAATCTGAATTTGCAGAAGATAACAGAGTGATTTTAAACAGTTTATTTAAAAAAAAATAAAACTAACAAAATATAAACAATGTCATAACATAAGTCATTTTAGGGTGACATTTACCTAAATAATGTTTGTTTTATTTTTAGAAGTTTGACTGATTAACACAGCAAACAACTCACTGTGTGTCACTCCCAATGTAAACATAGAGGCAAGGATTGTTTTCATGCGTTGTTTTATTAATTATGCTTCATTTTACCAACATATCTGGGAGGATCTCACAATCTACTGAAATCACTAACATTGCATATCATTTACATATCATTAACAACCACTTGACAACACTGTGCAGTTTATAAGACAACAAGTGCTGGGAGTTTGGGAATACAGTGAATACATGTTTCATTCAAGGATCTTCAGGATACTGGTTACAATCTGAGCATGTACATTGCTCACATTTTTGTAATTTGGTATATATTTTGATCAGATCTCTCATATTTTTATTGCTCAGTGAGTGCAGAAATTTTAGAAAAGAAGGGAAGGAAGAAGGGAGGGAGGAAGGAAGAAAGACAAGTTCCCAAACCAGTCCTCGAGCCCACCCTACCAGGTCAAGATTTAGGGATTACCCAGTTGTGTCTAACGTGTTTTAGACTCAACTAGGTAATCTTTAAATCTTGGACTTAGGGGAGCGTGAGGACTGGTTTGGGAATCACTGTTCTGCATCATAACTAAAGTACTTAAGAAATTTATATATCATAACTAGAGAATAAACCCATGTTTAAGGAATTTATTTTTGTATTATCATTATGTTTTCCCTGGTTTTGGCTGTGGGGGTATCTCTCCTCCTTAACTGACATACATAAACCTCAATCCTATAAGAGCTTGTCAACAATCTCCATTCTTATTATTGTAATTCATTGCAAACAGAAAGTCCCCTTGTTTGGTTGGAAAATCAACCAAGCCTTGAGCATTTTTTCCCAAGCCACTAAAATAAATCTGTTAATTTATAAATTATTATCCATATCACTTAGGAACTCAAATGGTTAACAGATTGCTAAGAAATGCTCTGGAAACAATTAGAGAGGGCAGAAAAAGGTAAAACCGACCCTGCTTCCCTCCCCTTCCCTTTCATTCCCAAGGAGAAGAGAAGCACAGAAAGTAGCAATGAGAGGACAGGAGCACAAAGCACATTTGCAGTTAATGACATCCCAGAATGATGCAAGTGCGTTCTATAAAGAGACTGCGAAACAGAGGGAAAGTGAAAGTTATTTAAAATAAATCATTTTGGACAATTAACAATTCAGAGCTGGATTGGGTTATAATGTTATTACTGCTCACAATATCCTACAAAAAGATGCTGACGTCTGACTTAAGTTACAGAATATACTGTATATATATTTATATGTCTGGTATATTTCCCTTCATACCAACTGCACTGATTTCAGCAAACATAATGTTCAATGTTTGTCATTGTGTCCTAGATAATATATACGTTATCTCTGTTGCTTTCGCACTCATATCATCCCCAGTTTGCATTAAGGATATAATGTAATACACATTTTAGTTTTAGAATTGTTCCTTCTAAAACCTGAGGTTTTTATTGGTTTTTCTATAAGAACCAGTAAAGTGTGATTTTTTTTATTTATTTTATTTATTTATTTATATTTTTCTTAAAAGCTTTTAAAAACCTGTCCTTGTAACAGACAAGCACAGAGAGGTCTGCATTCTCTGTACTGAGCTAGTGACATGTTCAGTGTTTTCGTTTTTTTTATGGTAGATTGCCAGCTGAGCTCCCCTGCTGCAGGCCAGTGGGAAGCCTAAACTAGCTAGGGTTCAATTCACTGAAAAAAGAACAAATGAATTTGAAACTTACAGGGTTATTTCCCAAAGTGAGAAATTGTCAGGAATTCCATATGAATTTTGAATTTAAACTCAACATAGTTGAACTGGAAATAGCTTCCAGGTCAGCTACTTTGGTCTTAAATTTGAAATTCAATTTAAATTTCCAACATTTCTCACTTTAATAAATAGGCCTGTTAAAGTGTTTAAAGTAACTATTACACATTTTAAACATTGAAAATTACCTCTAGTTTTACATATGGTGCTCTGTTGTTTTTTGTATAAATTATATAAAATATTTATCAAATGCTATCACAATCCGAATCAGTCCAGCCACACCCAGGATATATAGTGCAAATTGGGAGAAGAATTAAAAACATTGGGGAGATTATTATTTATATTTTAGAGTTCTGTTCTAAAAAGTGGTTTAAAGTACTAAAAGTGGGACAATCCCCATGGGAAGTTGTGGCACCAGCAGGCACACTCTATAGGCAACGCCTCCCCTCTAACATATTGCACCACGTTTTATAATAGAACACATTGATAAATGACAGCTCTTGAAACAATGATTGACAGTTTGACAGGGAGCCGTAATGGAGGCAACCTGTTGCAGGATAAAGGGATGTGTATTTCTATATATAACTAGATTTTTCACACTTATATATAATTAGATTATATATATACACACACACACACACTTTTTTTTATTAATTGTATATATATATATATACTAAGAAGTCTAATTTTGTAATAATATATATATATATATATACAAAAGTATGAGACCACTTGTGTCAAACATGTATTCAACAATTATCAATGTTTTTGCCTCAATGGCCTTTTAGTGCCAGACCTTTTGTTTTTTATATATATGTATAAGTACCCAAACTTCCTCTTTTAGTGAAAAGCCCCTTTGGATTTGTAGTGCTGGAGGAGACTTACGTCACAATACAAAATGCAAGTAAGAGGCAATAAAATAGAAAGTAAATTAATTCAATTAGTGTTGTATAGTATTGCATATTTATTCCAAAGGCTCATCTACTAAAACAAACAACTCAGATACAGGGATTATATATATATAAGTCATAAGACTTGCTTTTCCCACAGAAATCTCACTTTAACACTTTTTCCCCATCACAACTCTTTTGGTATATATATATATATATACAGGTTTTGAAATGATAGCACTCCAAGGACTTGTTAGTGGTGAAAAAAGATCAAACTTAGCTTTTATTCAGGTCAGATGCCAATAAAATCGATCAACGTGACTTTTCAGTTCAATACATGAACTTTCATCAGATCAACATTGTGGCCAACTTAATCATGCTGTCTAATCAGCACCTTCATATGCGCAATAATCATGCTGTCTAATCAGCATCTTGATATGCCACACCTGTGAGGTGGATGGATTATCTCGGCAAAGAAGTGCTCACTAACACAGATTTAGACAGATTTGTGAAAAATATTTGAGAGAAATAGGCCTTTTGTGTACGTAGAAAGTGTTGCGTTTACAATGTTGTTCAGTGTATATATATATATATTTGTGAGGTTGAAAATATATATATAGGAAGTTTGGGTACTTATTTATATATATAAAAAACAAAATGGCCGGCATTCAAAGGCCCTTGAAGCCTAAATGTTGACAGTTGATCTTATAATCACTTGTTGAATACATGTTTGACACAAGTGCTCTCATTCTTAGGTATGTATAGCTAATATAAAAAATCTTGGAATATTACATTTCAACATTAAGGAAAATAATACAAAATGCAAGTAAGAGGCAATAAAATAGAAAGTAAACTAATTCAATTAGTGTTGTATAGTGTTGCACATTTATTCCAAAGGCTCATCTACTAAAACAAACAACTCAGATATAGGGATTGGATTCCTATTTAAAATAGAAATGTGAAACGATTGAATACCATTCCAAAAAAGAAGGAAGAAGGCCAAATAATATTTATTAAGGCTATCCGTGGATTATTATTTTTTTCCCACAAACAAGCTTTGGAAATGAATGTATGTTAACGATTAAAAAAGATGTCTGACAACCTGTGCTATTTCTGTAAATTTACACAGAGAGAATTCCATCAGGACTGTTCACTAAAGTGTGAATTGATGGGATTTGTTTTGAATTGCTGACTATTCACTCTATAGTTAATGACACTATATATAAGGAAGTGTTTCAAGGCCAATTAGTGATGCATTGAAATCATGGTTAGGTGGACTGTCCTGCAATGCTACACTAAAGGAAACATATATTCACAGATACATAGATGCTCCCTTATATAAACAGGATGAAGTTGGTGCTGTAGCATTTTGGGGGAGCAGTCTGAGCTTTCAGTGAAAGATTGGGTACTTTCAGCTAGCGCCTGTATGAATGGAAGGGATAATGACCAGAGTTCCCAAGGTTGGCTGCTGCCTGGGCAGCAGTAGCTTGGATTTGTGTGGTCCAAGTCTTTCCCAGCTTGTCTCATTCTGTCACTGGGATCAGGAGCTCCCTCGGCTCGTTTGCACCTGCGTCGGTTTTGGCTCCTTCAGGAATTCGCTGAAGCTTGTAATCAGCTTTGTGAGGCCATTGAGTGCATGGCTGAGTGAAACTTGCAAAGCTCACACAGAGCTGGCCCTGTGAATAGGAGTCAGCATGGGGCTGCTCTCCAAGTCTCTGGCCTGCCAAATTCCAGCAGAGCCTCTTACAATCACACTACACAAGCTGCACTGCTTCCCCACACTAAGAAGAGTTAGAAAAGAAATGCTAAAATACCAGTCCCTGAGGTTAGCAGTTGGTTCCCATATTAATGGTCATCCACTAATGCTGATGCAGACAGCAGAATAACAGGAGCAGAATACTAGCATTTAATGGAAGCTGTCAACGCAAAATGAAGTCTGTGTGCTGGGTTTCATAGGATGAGTTTGAAAAATTGATACATATTTGCAAAAACACTGGCATCTCAAAACACACACAAAATCGCGAAAAAACTTATTCACAGGCAGTGTGCTCTGTATTTCACTAGACAACATCAGACAGGGTTTTTCTCTAAAACAAAAATTCAAGGTGAATTCAAAGTGAATTTCAAATTTCAGGTGAAAATAGCCGACCTGGAAAAAAACTTTAGTGATTAACACTGAATGGAGTACATGAAATCACCCTTAATTTCAAACACACAAGGTAGGATAAACACTAGACCATTGGCAGAATTGTGATCCAGTCCTTCTTATGTACAGAATATAGAGTCAACTATATATACACAAGAATAAGCTGCAAACACTGATTGTAAGGGATACCATCACCCTTACTATAAAGGAAACAAAACAATACAAAATACAAAACCAGGTTGCCCCAAACAAATGTCCAAAGAGGTTCAGAAAAGTCCCCAAAAATGTCTGTTTCTTTTTTAGTTATACATTATTGTACATTGTGTCACTATATTCAATCGATTGTATTTTGTTTAATGTTGTTCCTTTTTTTCTTTTTTTTTTTTCGTTTGAAAAACTTTATACATACCTAACTCTCTAAATGCCAAATAAAAATGAAGGTTTCACTCTGAAATCTAATTAATAGTAAATATTTTTCCCACTCTGGATATTGTCACTATAACATTGAATTGTTTGTTTGTTGGTGGAAAGTTAAGCAGTAAAAGCTTTCGTCCTCTTATTCAGACGTTCTGAATTTCAGCTCGTAGACTGGAAACCAATGCCAGCCTGTTCTTACATAAACGTTTTAACTTTATGCAGATCTCAAAACACACAAAGGTTTTCTAAGTAGGCTGACAAAATAATATGTGCATGACTGGTATTTGTGACAATATTACCCTTTTTTCCCAAATATTGTCAGTGACAAGTCATATGGATATGCAGTAATTCAGAAATTAGTGATTTTTTTTTTATTCGTGGTGGGGTGCTGGATTAAGAGGCTGGGAGAGAGTGAAAAAAAGTCAACGTGTAATTGTATGATAAGGCTCTCACGAGAAATATATTGGCCAAATTTCTCTTCCTACTTCTGTCTAATCTCGTTCAGCACATTCATTCTCTGCAATCTGTCTCCATAATCTTCTGTGACAGAATGGCAGCCAATAGCAGCAAGCTTGTTTGGAGAGGAGAGAAAATATGCAGAGACGTGATAAACTGATGCTAATTATCCATATTTAGGACACCGAGTGCACAAGATCAAGGCTTACAAATAACAAACCACAGCCAAGCAGTTATGATGACTTCCTAGTGTTGTATATATTGGAGGGGACAAGATAAGGGTTTCACATGCAGAAGAGATTTATTGGTCAAAGGTGTTTACCTCCCACTTTCTTATAATTTTTTTTTTTTTTTTTTGCAGTGCAATACATTTGTGTAGGCCAAAATCACTAGAACACATTACTCTTTTATTTGGCAATGTGCCATGACCTGCTCTGGTTTTTTGTTTGCTCAATAAAAGTCCTTGTATCATAGAGCCAGTTGATAAGATATAAATAATTGAGGTAATAAGGCAATTTCCATCAAATTGCTAGTACTGTAGATAATCCTGTCTAGAGAGGGGGGACTCAGAGTGCATGATGTTTGCAGGGCCGGCTGAATATGGTTTGGGTAACTAGAAAGAGACAATATTTTGGAATATAGAGATGAAGAATTGACTATATGAGGACTATTTCCAGTTTTTGTCTCGTTTACGTAGGCATTGTTCTGACTGCATTACTAATTCGTTTACAGCTGGAAGTGCAACATCTGCAGTAAGCTCAGTGTTACATCAGGTCAAATCAAACAGAAAAAAATGTTGTTTTCTTCTTTTGTCTAAGAAAAGTAAAAAGAATACTTTATTTTTTCATTCTCAGGTAAATTTCTTTTTGTTTTACATACAATTAGGGTTATTTACTAAAGTTTGAATTGTTAGCAAACTGTAGAAATATGATTGGTGAAATTTAGGAAATATTGGCTGTCCATGGAGCATTCTCCATTCTTCTCACAGCTGGACTTTTTAAGATAAAATTTACAATTGGGATGTCAGTTCGAAGTTTCGTAATTAAAACCCCCACTTGTGCCAGAACTGTAGTGAGCTAGCTGGTGGTGAATGCATTTGAATATATATATATAAAATTGTATATGAATTAATTTACCAGTCACCTGCTAACTGATTGACAACTGTTTTACAAAAGAGTTATGTTGGAAATAGAATTCATCTTATTTTTTATTTATGACAAATTTATATAAAACCCCAATGCCATGCCAGTGGTTTAATGATGTAAGGTGCCTGAGTGTGATGTTTTCTATCAGCTACCATTATAGCAAATGAAACCCCAAAACAAACATTTAGCTCTGCAGCAGAAATCTCTAGTAAAACAGCACCAAATAGTGATTTGCTGCACCTATCTGGTTGTGTTTAACTTTTCACAAATACCCATAGCTCAAATTTCTTTAAAGTTAAAGGAAAACGCCAGCATTAAAAATAATGTTTTTACCGTTTCAGTGACCCTTAGCTTTCAGATTATGCCCTCCATTCTTTTTTAAAAATAAAACAGTATCTTTACTTATTAATAATGTAGGGCTGGCCAGTTTTCTCCCTGCAGTTTGTATGTCCAGTTGATCTCAGGTCCAATCCAATAATTTTCATAGAGAAGAACTGGGGACATACTACGTATATACTCAATCCAGTGCTTATCTATGAGAAACTTTATCATTGTCCAGCGACATGATGACGCTAAACATTAAAGGATCACTATAGTGTCAGGAAAACAAACTCGTTTACCTAACACTATATCATCCTTAGGACCCCCCTCTCTCAGGGCATCCCTCCCTTTGTGCTGAAGGTGTTAAAACCCGTTCAGTTACTTACTTTAATCCAGAACCGGGCTCCCTCGGTGCTGGTGACCTCTCCTCCCCCTCCGACGTCGGCTCCCGAGTGGAGCGGAATGTGCATGCGCGGCAAGAGCAATGCTTTCCTATGGACGTTCTGCACGCCGGATGCGATTTTCACATCCAGCATCGCAGAAGCGCCTCTAGCGGCTGTCAGGAAGACAGCCACTTGAGGCTGAATTAAACCTGCAATTTTTCTTTGAAACTGTAATTTTTCTCTGAAACTGCTATGTTTACATCTGAAGGGTTAAAACCTGGGGACCTGGCACCCAGACCACTTCATTGAGCTGATGTGGTCTGGGTGACTATAGGGTCTCTTTAAAGCAGATCCATCACTTTCGGGGGACTTTGAATATTTTGCAGAGATCCCTGGAAGTGAATTCAAGGTGTGGGTCTGATGGCGTCAGTTTGCAAGAGAAGCTAGTTACTACTTACCTGATGCTGTCCCTTATGGCTGCCACCATCTCCTTCCTGTAGGTCTTCTTCTTCGGCTCCTGGCACTTTATTTGCAAGGAGCCGCATCAGCGCTATACTCTATATGTGCAAGAGTACAACACAATGGTCTATGGAGGATTCCGTGAGATCGATGCCTGAATCCCACTTGTAGCCATCACTTGTAGCAGCTTCTAAGATTAAACAGAATTTGCTGATGAAGCTTTACCTTTTGTCAAAGTTGTCAAACCTCAGGCTGGTCCATATGACAATGCATCCCTACTTTTTCTTATGGTATCATTGGATTGCCTTGCATTTTCAATAAAATTCAAACACAGTCAAAATCAGTATTTCATAAAGATTAGATCTTTATGAAATACTGAAAAGTGGCAGAGCAGCTTTAAGATTTACAGCAATTAAAGTCTTCAATGAGGACTTTCTCTAGAGGATGTCATGCGGCCAACTACTTTATGGCATGTTTATGGCCAAATATAAACACTGCTATTTCACTGCTATTTCTCTGAAACATTTAATAATTATCGCAACCCATTACCATGTTTCATCCACTGATTTTGATTAGGTGTCTCGTTGGTAGACTTTTTTTTTAAATGCATAGATCATAAAAAAGCATTTGTGCCAAAATTCTTTCTAAAAACTAAAAATTCTACTTTGGCACAACTTGTTCTCTGACACCCTTATCTAGCAATAATAATTAATAAACTAACAAAAGACATAGCTCAGAAAAATTATGTCCCAAATAAGAAATTAAGAGCAGTCTGTATCATGTTTGCTGCATGATGAGTGATCCTACTTCCACAGTAAGCTTCAGATATGAAAATAGCAGTTGCTGTCATGAAGCCAGAGGGCAAGCAATTCCCAGGTAGAACTGAACTGAAAACAATTTATCAATGTGACATGATCTGAAAAATGGTGCAAAGTTGTAAAAACGGTGTAATCTCTAACAGAATATACCTTCTGATCTCACTGGTTTCCATAGTGTTTGCCCTATTTTTAGAGATTTGAACAGCTGCTTCGTCAAGTTTCTCCCAATGTATCAGAAGTTAAAGGACTAAAATCGCAAATGTTACTCAAAATCTTGACGAAAACCATGTACTTTGGCTGAGACTCTGACTACATGACTAAGCCTCAATGTAGCTACTTATTAAGCTGTGATGATTCCCATTTCCGATGTGAGATTCTTAATAATGGTTTTGAACAATGATGGTGATTTGAATCTTTGGACTCCACAATACATTAGGAAGATTTAGCAAGGCAAAACAGGTGCTTATTCAGGGGCAAAGTGCTAAATGTTGAGTGGCATTCTATTAGTTCCCAATGTGATCACTCAGACATACACGCAAATAAGCCACATAGGCGGTTAAGGCCACCTCACACACAGGCTGTAGCTAGCATAGACCTAAACATGTTAAAAATCTGTGTCAGATACCAGTTGAATAGGCTGTCTAACTCATACTCAATAGTAATGTTAACACTTTAATGACATAACTAAGCATGTTGTTGTTTTAATGACACAAATGACGAAGTCTGTTTTACACTGAGAACTTACTATTAACGTTGAAGCTTTTCCTCGTTTAAAATTGGACCTCATCTTGTGACACAACCTTTCTAGCTTTAGCCTGAAATCATCATAAAAATGTGCTGTCAAATTGCATGCCATGACTAACCAATTGTCTCTAATTAGCTTGCCAATGCTGTTGTGGTATCGCAAGGAAAATCTTAACTGTCTATACATGCACAAGAAAAATAAAGAATAAAAAAAAAAAAGCTGAATAAAAATTTACTTTTACTTTTGAAAAATTTAAATATTCAAATTTAGTCTAAAACGCTACATTCTTCTTCTCCAATTTCAAATCACTTCCTGGAGCTTAGATTACATTATTTCTCAACTGGATTTTACTTCTTTTATCAAGTTTTGAATTGGGAACGGCTTACTAGACCACTGAAAGCTACAACCTGCATCAGAAATGCTTCAACTAGTTATTTGATAAGCTGTGATGTATTTGTAATTCATTGCAAAGTATAATTCTAAATATTCTCAACTTGCCTATTTTTGCTTAACTTTAGTCATTCAATTGTCATTTCATCACCATTCAGTTGAAGCATAAACCTAGTGGACTCTTGTTTGACTACTGTGCTCTGAGCACGTCAACAACCCATTCATCGCTCCAGATTCAGTGCTCATTAGCATATGGCAAAGAGACCCGAAATAACACAGGGAGCTTCTTTTGATGTAGGTTTTGCTTCAAGCACCCATCTGATAGGATGGGGCAGAAGAATATCTAACAGTTTCTTGATAATTTATATGCAGTTATAAATTCAGTATACTCCATATGTAAATACTTTTTACATCCTTTACACATTCTTGATATCTTTTACTCATTGAGACATTCATACGGATGTCACTTTCTTAGACATTTCTGTTCATCTGTTTGTTTGCTATATTGTTTGTAATTTTCCAAATATTCTTCCTAATTTTAAACTACTAATTTTGGATCTGGTGGGCAGAAGTTAAGAAAATTAATCATGAAGGCGCTGACCATATATTGTTTTTCTACTATCAGTTTATCAGTTTAAATTTATTCAGAAGTATTAAACCACTCAAAGCCAGTATTTATGCACAAACGTAAGAAATATTTACCCCAACACTATGCATACAGAAGTGGCACCTGTGACAAAACGCTGTATTTTCTGTCCCAGTTAAATTTCCCTGTGTTCGGCAGACGAATCTACCAAACACCGACCACCCCCTGGCTCATTGAACTTCAAAGAAACCACAAAATTAAGTGCTCTTCCTGTGTGGCCACCATTCGTATAACCGAACAACACGTGCTGGAGAAAACGGTGGCCATCTTGTACCACGAACGCAGGCAGCAGGACTTGGTTGTTAAGTGTCTGGAACTATAAGTTGGACACTCGACCTCGCAAACACCAGTGATTTTTTAATACAAACGCCTGCTTCTTTTCCCGACAAGACAGGAGATCACTGTTCAGTAGGATTCACACAAACTAGGCGAACAATCGCTACCTATGAGCCAGGGGAACCGTTCGACATTTTATTCATTTCTAAACTCCCGAAAGTGAACTACCCCTATTCCTCTGGAACCAATTTGGGCAGACGTCACGTGTGCGGTCGGTTAAAACTTTACCCCGGTGGCGATTCAGCTTTGTTCGTGGGATCTGAGAGCTATTTTGATATGTTGGGTGCTCAGATCCAGGCTATCCAGGGATATAATGCTTGTGGGGGTTTAGATATATGTTATGTGTATTTTTAATATTTTATGTTTTATACTTTGTAACTCTAGTGCCTGGGAGATAATTAGTTTAAGTAACGTACACTACATTATCTCCCTGACACAGAGACTGCGGGGTGTGTTGTGGGAGTGTTTTGGGCGTGTTTTACCATGTCTTTGCTTGAGACCCCATGCTGTGTATATAAGTGGGCCATCTGGCCATAATAAAACATTCCTCTTGTACCCTTCATCACGTCTCCACTGATGTTTGGTTATACTAACGACGAAACGATTGATTTGTTCTCACAACCTGCTTTGGATTTCAGGAGAGTACGAACCAGTGTACTATTCGAACAGGTTATAATCACTAAGCCTCTAGCATTTCAGGAGGGTGTGAACGAATGGAGTTTACTAAATACAAGGGGTTTGTTACAGCACGCATGCAAAATACACTGGATTATTGCAAACAGAGTTTGTTTTCCAAATATGCACATAGTATATGCACCTTCTCCCCCTATTAACTTTGTCTTGCGTTATTTAAGGATGAAAATAATGGTTTCATACATTTCACAATGATTCAAGAGTTTGTTTTTTGATCAATGGATCCCAAAAGAATTTCCATTTTACACGTTACTACCCACACTGTGACAAACACACGCTTCACACACTGTACACAAACACACACTGATGCAAACACTCAAAAATACATATAAACATTGACATGCATTCAGACATTTACAGATACTGCTACATATGTGAACACAATACACATAAACACTCACACTGTATGTGTGTAGTGTGTACATATGACCATTTTTATCAAATCAAGTATATTTTATTATTGTGGAAAGAGGATTTTAGGGGCGCTTGAGCATACTGAGCCACTACATGTAGTGGCTATAGATCAGCTAAACAGAGCTGAACAGAGCATAAATAAATTTATCTTGTATTATCTGCTTGAGTTGTCTAAGCTGTTCTGAGCATTTTGGATGGATGTCTTTAATTCACCTGGGTGGCTTGAAATTACAACTGTAGGTACCATAACCTATAACAGACAGTATACTATCAGTATACTCTCTCTCTCTCTGGGTTAATATAAGACAACAAAGTGCTTAAATGCCCACTCACATTTTATGGAGCTTATGTAAAAGCTCCAGTAATATCAGCATGTAGTGGTATTATCTCCAACCATTTAGACAGAGTAAAGGAAGATTGCAGTAATTTTGAAACTCAAGACAATAGTATAATTTGCTGTGAAACATAAACACTCATCTATCTTTTTACATTAGAGTATCCTAGTTCAGTAAGCTGGACCAAAGGTTCCTAGTCCTCAATGAACAACACTGATCCAGGTTTTCATCAAAGAATCAAAACTAGAAAATACCTCTATGCCGAAATGCTGGGAACCACTGTGCCATACAGAATACGTAACTAATGAACAAAACAAGGTCCAGTTAAAAATGGTAGAGGACAACATTATTACTCAGGTCAGGGAACATGAAATGCTTTTTTCACAAGTACAGCTGATGATTCAAGATCAGGCCCAAGATGGCAGCATAGAGAACCTTGCAAGCGGGATCCCCAAGACAGGGGGTCCTTTAATACTTACTGCATACAATGTCCAAAAAAAAATCTAAAAAATTTCCAGAAGTCTGTGAGCAATATTAAAAAAGACATACAGGACCTTGGGGGCCCATGCATCCCATGTGGAGGCAAAGCTAGTTGAATTTGCTGAAGTCCACAATAATTGGCAGATCACCTACAACACATGGAGACACATAAATAGCAGATCTGGAAGACCGATCTAGAAGACAGCACATCAGATTGAGAGGGGTAGCAGGGACAGTGCTACCATCTAACTTGCAGGCCTTTCATTGCGGTCTTTTAGGGGCTTGGGCAACTGAGATGTTATTATCGATAGAGCCAACAGAATAGTGAAGCATAAAATTCTTCGTGATGGACATACCAAGAGATGTACTGCTAACAATGTACCACTTCCATATCAAATATGCAATTATGAAAGAAAGCAGATCAGATAGGGATCTAAGGGCAGAATTCTGGAATATCCATTTATTCACAGACATTTTGATTGAGTGAGGGTGCAACTGACATGCTACATGTGGAGTTCCAGTTGAATATATGTTTGTAATGAGGAAAAAAAATTAATAATCACATGCATGCCACAGCGAAATAAGCAATTACTATAGTTTAGACATGAGGATACATGAAGGTCACACTGGTCCTGGGACATGTGTTCATAAATGTTTGTTTTTGAGTTCTGTAATATAAAGCTACTATAAGGGCAGTGTAACTAAAACAGGATTTCCCTGCATAGACTGGTATGGTTAAAGCCACCCCCCGTGGACCTATGTTTATGTTTGTATGTTTACATATGTTTTCATTTTTATTCTCTTTTTCATTGTCATTTGATTTTTCTCCTTGTGAGTGGCTTCCCCCCATTCACACTGAGCCCCAATCCATTTTCCCTTGTCTGTCCTCATCAGTGAGGTGGTGCTCTCAATGTCAGGCAATTTGGTTTACATGTACAAGGGTTCAGACATAACACGGTGACGCTGGACACTACCTAGCAGTATTTATAATAAAATGTGTCCAATGAGTCTACCAAGAGACAACCGAGAGAAGGACAAATAGATCTAAGAGGAAATCGGGGAGCAATCCAAGACCAACCACTGATTGAGTATCCTATCTGAGGGTGCGTTCTTGCTCTGTTTGATATATGACTTTGGCTTGTATTTTTGATCTTCCCTGTTTTATGGTATCCCTGACCTTTGGCTAGTTTTATTGTTTTGTCTCAGCTTGTATTTTGACTATTTTCTTTTAAGTTAAATCTGGCCATTCTAAAGTCCAGTATACGTTGTCTTCATTCTTATTTCTGTGTTTTTTGTATGTTACATAGTTCTGTGTGTTCGTGACATAGACAAGCACAACAGAAAATAACATTCATAACTACCCATATGGGGCAAAGTGTGGTTGTACTGGATGATGAAAAGGCTTTTTACCGCCTATATTGAGGCTTCCTGGAGGGGGTCTTGCGTGAATTTGAATTCAAATTTTCCTGCATACAATAAGAGCCTTATGTAAGCAACCATTAGCCCGAGTGGTAAATTCAGGTTTTGTCTTGGATACCTTTGAAATTTCTAATGGAACTAGACAGAGGTGCACGTCTCCCAATTACTAAATGTATTGACCCTAGAACCTTTGGCAGCAGCAATAAGAGCAAACACATACATACAGTGTGTTAAAATAGGGGACAAATAGTACAAATGTAATTTATTTGCAGACAATGTCTTACGTATACTTACTCAATCACTTATTTCCCTGCAAATCTAAAAAATAATCCTGCAAATCTAAAAAAAAAAAACTGCAAGATTCTTATTACAAGCTAAACTCAAGCCTAGAGCATTGGGGGGAAGAGGAATGATGCAAAGGCTTAAGGAATCCTTTACTTTTGATTGGAGGGAACCTATAGTGCTTCCCTCCATTGCACCCCTCCTCATTGTGTCACGTATCTAATTCCAGGGCTGATGAACTGGGTAAGGCTCCACGTTCGTTCCTCCACCGACGTCAGTTGGCAGGGGGGACCTAATGCGCATGCGTTGCGTGCGCGGCAATCGCATTAGGACTTCTCCCATAGGAAAGTATAATGCATTCCTATGGGGTCTTGGGTGATGCTGGTTGTATCATGCAGAGCGTGAGAACGTCCAGCATCAGGTAGGTGACCAAAAGTCGCCTAATCACCCCGAAGTCCCTCTAGTGGCTGTCTGGTAGACAACCACTAGAGGCAGCGTTAACCCTGCAAAGTAATTATTGCAAAGTAAAAATTGCAATCATTACAATTGCAAGGTTAAGGGGCCTGGGAAACTGCACCCAGACCACTTTAATGAGCTGAAGTAGTCTTGGTGCCTACAGTGTCCTTTTAACATTTCTAGAAATTATAATCAGTAAATATTTATTAGATCTGTTTAGCTTATTTTGAAACAACTCTTGGGATGAAAAGTATATATCATGCAGGTCTCACCTTAAAAGTTTGAAACCAAATTAAGCCTGTTTTGTGTGGTTGTTACCCAGTTCCCTTGACGATTCACTTATTCACTATTAACTTAAAAGTACCAAAATTTGACAACAACCCTACAGACCAAAAAGGCATTGCACACGTTTGCCAATTACAGGTTCTTCAAGAACCTATACAGATTTGAAAGAGCAGAATCAATTGCAATCTATTACTGTTTTCTCATATTTACAGTTCAAATCTTACCTAGCTAACACAAAGATTGGTTAATTCGGGCACCAGTTGGAACAACACCTTTCCCCTTTTGAACAATCTTGTCTTAAACAAATCACAGGTAAGCAAACAGTTTTCATTAAGTTACACAATTGTTAACAGGGAGCAACCTCACTGAGCCCCGGAGATATTAGGGAATGGCAATAAGACCTGGGACAAATGTTCCCTCCTGCAAATGTTTTGCAAATATAAAAAGTTGACCTCACGTGTTTCCCATTTAGCAGTGGTGTGTAAAATGGTATATCGCTTGTACTTGGTTCCTGATCGATGAGCATGGATCTACCTGACCAGCTCTAATCCTGTTTAAATCCCCACCATAAGGAGGTCTTTAAAAGAAACTTAAATCAGCTTCAATACGGGATTGTGTATTCCTTCTGGAGCATTTTATTTCAAATAAATAAACTCAATCTAATATATAAAAACAATAATGCGTTTAGGCCTGCTTATTCAGCTTCAAAGAGCTGATTTGCAAGTGAATAGCAAATGAAAACTTAATTCAGTTGCTCTGATTCCCTTTATATGAATTAAGGGAATTGCGCCTAAAACTCTATCCACTCTAATCCTAAATTGTCCTAATGCTTCCTTAAATCTCCCTTAAATGCGTACTTTAAACACCAAAAACATTTTATGTGTGAAGAGTAGAGTTGAGTTCGTACCGAACATTACGGTTTTTGGACTCCGGACCCGAACATGGACATTTCACTGTATGTTCGGGTTGGAGTTCCATGTTCGGCAATTTAATGGCGCGCTTTGAAAGGCTGCAGGGCAGCCAATCAACAAGCGTTTGACCAGTGGCTGCTCACTGTAAAAATAAAATAAAAACCTATTGGCCCCCACCCCTGAATGGCGTGTGGGGGCCCTAAAGTAAAATAAGGGGGGGACCTATTGTCCTCCCCCCAGCCCCTACCCCTGAGCGGCGGGTGGGGGCCCTAAATACCAATGGGGGGACCTACTGTCCTCCCCCCGGCCCCCACCCCTGCGTGGCGGGTGGGGGCCCTACATAACAATGAGGGGGGGACCTACTGTCCTCCCACCCGGTACCCACCCCTGAGCGGTAGGTGGGGGACCTGAATAAGAATGAGGGGGGACCTACTGTCCTCCCCTCAGCCCCACCCCTGCGCGGCGGTTGGGGCCCTAAATAACAATGAAGGGGGGGAACCTACTGTCCTCTCTCCCCGGCCCCCACCCCTGAGCGGCAGGTGGGGGCCCCCAGATTTAGAATAAGGGGGGGACCTATTGTCCTCCCCCCCGGCCCACACCCCTGACAGTGGGTGGGGCCCTAAATTTAGAATAAGTGTGGGGGACCTATTGTCCTTCCCTCTGGCCCCCACCCCTGGGCAGTGGGTGGGGCCCTAAATAAAAATGTAACCCCCCCGTAACCCCCCTCCCCCCAAAAAATAACCCCTGCCTACCCCCCTCATCCTAAAAATAATGAGGGGGGGGACCATAAGCTAGATACCTGTAAAAAAAAAAAAAATACCATTTGATGTCTTCTTTCTTCTAAAATCTTCTTTTTTCAGCCCGAAAAAAGGGCAAATAAAAATCCATGATAACCATCCAAAAAAAAAGAGCGCAAAAAAAAATAATCTATCTTCACCCATGGAGGGCTCCGTGCAGACTGCAATTAGGCTCAGAGCACTCTGATTGGTGTAAATGTAGAGACTTTCCTGTCAGTCTCTTCATTTACCTGTCAGAGCACTCTGATTGGGGGTTTAAGCCATCCAATGAGAATGCTCTGACAGGTAAATTAAGAGACTGACAGGTAAGTCTCTACATTTACCTGTCACAGCACTATGATTGGTTAGCTTGAAATCCACCAATCAGAGTGCTCTGTGTCATTTACAGCGTGGGGAAGTTCTTTGGAATTTTCCCACGCTGTGTAATTTGACTCATAGCAACACTATGATTGGTGGATTGAAAGTGACCAATCAGAGAGTTATGAGTCAAATTACACAGCGTGGGAAAATTCAAAAGAACTTTCCCATGCTGTGCAAAATAACATAGAGCACTCTGATTGGCTGGATTTCAAGCTAACCAAACAGAGTGCTCTGTGTAATTTTACACAGCGTGTGAAAGTTCTTTGGACATTCATACATTCGTACAAATTTTATGCCATTCGGATATTCGGATGCTTACGAATGTCTGAAGTGCTGAAGTTCCGAAGTGACGATGTCCGGCAGTTCCGAAGTGCCGAACCAAATAGAATGCAATTGGTCTGAATTGCCGAAGCAGACAAATTTTTTTACTTACCCGAATTTCCGAACCAAACCAAATTTTTTGCCCATGCACATCCCTAGTTCCAGGCTTCTCTGGCAGGGCATACACCGGGACTTATTGATAATAACTGTGAGTCAGGGTTAATCAATCCTGCTTATTTTCCCTTACAACTCATTAGTGCTCTGGGTTTTCTTTACTCCTAGTGTGTAATGCAGAATTGGGGTTTCTGCACCTAGTGTCACAATGCAAAGTGACAATGTAGAAGTGACTGGTATGCCCAGTATTGACCCCTTACAGTCCCCTGCAGCTGATGACTCAGGCCTAATGGCCTATGATGAATACAGGCTATCCTGGACACGACTATTGCCACTTCCATCAAAAAAGCGCTGGCCTCGGCCATGGGGGCTATGTCCTCGTCTTTTTCCTAAACACTGGTGCAGTCCCTGTGTCAGGCCCACGGTGCCCACCCTGTCCCCTCCACTACTAACTCAAGCCGCCACTGCAGGTGTTATGGCCCGCAAGGTGAAGGCTAAGAGTAAACATCTCAGCTACCACTCCAATGATCAGGCTATGCCTAATCAGATGGATTCACCCTCGGCAATCACAGATGGTGCATTACCTCCGTGCAAAAGAGCCACTGGCTGGGCAAAAGCGGAACAGATCATGGAAGCGGCATGTGCCCTAGAAGATTGGTTGGACTCCGACCGGAGTGAGGAGGAGGTTTCCAACGCCCCTGACCACGCCTACTATAATGAGGCGGGGTCCGAGGCGGAGGAGCCGTTTGACCTTGGAGCCCAGGAGGCTCTGACCTCCACGGCACTTGGCTTGGTGGATGCTCCGAGGGATGCGGGGGTGGGTCTCCAGGACCCACAGGGCCACCCCCTGTTCTATCCGGACGACTTGCACAACCCGCATTCCGCGAAGTGGGAGCCACCCAGTCACATTGCCAGCTATTTGGCACTGTGCATGTGCACACTGCTATCTAAGGAGGGGCAAAACAAACTTAGAGCTCAATGCCCCTGCCCCATCATGCCCGATGCGGCTTGTAAGACCCCGGAAGTGGACCCACAGATTTCCAAATTTTAAGGAAAAACAGTGCTCACTAAAAAAATTGTCTGGACAAGATCCTGGAGGTCACTGATGCAGTGCCCAAGCTCTATGAACTTTTAGAGGCCACCAAGGCAGGGGAAATTGACATGGACTTTGACGTAGCTATCGGGTGGGTGCAGCGCCTGATTTGTCTGTTGGGTAATGCAAACACAGCTATGGCGGCAGAACTCCGCAAGGCCATCTTACTGAAGATTGGCACTAAATATGGTCGTTAACGAGCCTGGCACTGCTGTAAAGGGTATGCTGTTTGGGGATTCGTTTGTTGGGGACCTAGACACGTTCGTGAAGACTTTCATGGCAATTAATAAGGCACAGTCTAATTTGAAACGAGTGATCATGCCCAAGATTTTTGGAGGGGCTCGGAGATCCAGGAGCCG
>OW240912.1:274896510-274943199 GCA_933207985.1 Pelobates cultripes
TGTGTGTGTGTGTGTGTGTGTGTGTGTGTGTGTGTGTGTGTGTGTGTGTGTGTGTGTGTGTGTGTGTGTGTGTGTGTGTGTGTGTGTGTGTGTGTTGCTAAGGCTTTTCAGTGTGTCGAGTTGCTGTCCAACAAAAATGTTTACTAGCTCCTAACCTTTGTAGTTGGAAATGTATTAAGCCATGCTTTACAACATTTTAAACGTTTTCTGATGAGTTTGGGATTGATTACAACTGAGCACTACAATTTAATTTACCAAAATCTGTTATGTGCAGATCTGCAGAATATCAAGAGTAGGACTATCGATTTCAAAACAAAACTGAATGACCTGTTATACAAACTGAATAATGCAGACTTCCTAAAGGTAGAACCTAATTCAATGTTCTTCATGGTGAGCACACCTGACTCATTGCCTGACTCTGAGTATTGGTGAGTTCCACCGTCCATGACAATGTGCTACAAACAGAACTTAGAACAGACAACAAACACTTCAACAACAAGCTTACAGTATATCAGATCTGCAACACATGACGCTTAATAAAATAAAATATTAACTAAATATTACTATTAATTAATTGGATATTAATCAACAAAAGGCAGTTTATTGAATAACGTTTTTAAAATGTTGCCAGTAATCACTTAAACCTTTTTAAACCAACTTTTTGTGTTACTACCATCTTTAACAGCAAGTTTAAAATTCCAGTTTTTGTGGAAAAAACAGATTAATAATTTGTAAGATTGTAACAGTTTAAGTACAGATTTAGTAACACCATGCAGCCTGTACCAGTCACTCAAGAAAACTGAATGGATTATTTAGCAGTGATTACATATATTGCTTGCTTTTTATATTTAAATGCTGAGAAACAGATAGATACAATAACACGGTAAGACAAAGAGCAAGTCCCTCACATTTTTCGTGGCTGCATTTCAGGATCTTCAAAAAAAATGATATGCTATTTGAACTGTTTCCTCGTATTTCCAGGGGATTATATTTTAGTCCACAGGATCATATTTACAAAAAAACATGTATTATTTATTTTGCTTTTTAGGTTGAAGTGTACACCGTTCTAATTTTGAGTTGTTTTGATATATTTGCTCATATTCCAACTATTATCAACAAATCTGCAGACGATAGCTGGAATATTATCCTTTGTTAAAAAGATGTTAAAAAGTATTTTTTTAAAAAAAAACGTATTCCAGATTTAACACGTTCATGACAGGTGGGGCGCTAGAATTGATTCAAATCAAAGGATATACCACGCCCGATGTCCTGAAGGGGTTAAAACGTAATCAGTTAATATAATTCCTGTTAGCTATTTCTTATGCCACTTCCCTACATGACTAGTAATAGGGGTGGGCAAAAAGAATAGAAAGGCGGAAGCTGGTAATTTTCTTTTTGCACAATGAAAACTTGGCTGTTCCCACCAAAAGATTTGTGAGAAGCGAGTGATGTCTGCATTGAGTTTTGGGAGCAGATCAGAGGTTGGTTATTATTGTAATATCAGCTCAGGCAGCGGCAATGCATCATCAGTGAGCCTGAAGAGTCAGGATATCGCTTAGCTACAACGTGTCAATTATCCAAAGTCAGCTACTGGCCACTGCTTTATACACTTTAGACAGAAACATAAAGAAAATGAATCTAGTGTTGCTTTGCGCAGATGTTACATATTTGCAATGCAGTAGTACCTTTCAAATGAAAATGACCACACTGGTCTGTCCCTCTCTCATTTACCAGTGCTACCTCCCCTCAAAGTTACAGTACCATATGTACCCGTTATCTTTCTGACAATGTATCTGGTAAATAGAATCCCTGGATGCCATTAAATATATTTGGGCATGTAAGAATCTCACTTAATCTTTCATGGTTAATATTTTGGTTAACAAATTATGTCCATTCATTGTCGTCTTCTAAACAAAGAATTAGGCATTTTATGAAAACAATCAATAAATTAAGGAAGAAATAAAAGAAAAATATAACTGGACACAAAATCAATCTTGTATTTATCAAAAATATCTATCTCACCTTGGACCACATTTTTAAAATTCCATACAGCTATTGAGAATAGTGTCAGTATGTGCGGCTTCAAGCAATAACATTGTCAACTGAGTATCCATTAAAAGTCAGGTAAGAACAATGGATGGATGAATGGGCGGACAGGCAGACAATTATCTAATTATCTAAGCGTTCTTTTTAGCTTTTTTGAGTGCTTACTTTACAAATAAGAAAAATATGTTTATTTGTAGGAAATAAAGCATTCCATATGCATTACTAATCGAGTAGAATCCTAGACGAATCGTGGAAAATATTTGACACAAGCGTTCTATCAACAGGTTTTAAGCATTACACCATTTTAGCTTAAAAGGCAAAATCTGAGTAATCTTTGTTATTGATTAAGCTTCATTATCTAATGGATGCAAATATCTCTAAAATGGAACAAATAAAAGTATCTGTCTTCTCAATGAATTTTATGTAGAATGATTTGGAGTTAGAGATTAAGAAGGCTTCCCTTATAAATAATCTCTAAAACAAAAAAAAACACACACAAAAAAAAAACAGATTTCTCTATCCCCCTGTGTTACCCATTTTCTAACACCTTTGCCGAAACCCAATTTCCCATATTTCATTTATTTGGAATTCACCTTCCCTTATCACACTGTGGATGATCCTATCAGGATGCTAATAAGGCCAAACTGGTTAATTCATATTCGAACCCAGTTCACTGATTTAACCATTTTAGCCCCAGTCAGATGTAGCCAAAGCCTAGATGCTGAAAGGCTTAATTCCTGCTTATAGAAATAACACAGCAGATAGCTAACTATAACATCCAACACGCAATTAGTTCGTGATATGTCCTTGCGTACGACTGCAAAATTCTGCTAAATCACACATGGTCCTTTTATAGATCTGCCTCGGCAGGGAATAAGTAAATAATCTTTTGCAAACAAAGCGTTAACATTATCCGACTTACATGTTGATGCTACAAGATGATATGGATCATTAAAGTACAGTGATGTTTAATACTCCAGGCAATCAGTCCTGCATTATACACACCAAAAGGATATCTATTTCCCCAGCTCAAACCCTATAACCCTAACGTTCACATGTCCTAATTTCCATATTTTATCCAATTTAACTGGCAGCTTTAATCTCCAGTGTCCATTGGGAGCAGTATTTACCTTACTCGCTCCATTAAGTTCCAGCTATAACTGAAAGCCCCTGGGAGACTTTATCCTGCATTTCATTCTGTTAGCTGGCAATTTCATGCTTACCCAAGACACCTCAGGCAGTCTCCCTCTTCCAAAACCAAACACTTGCCTGAACTGTGGCACAGCCCCTTCCCCATATATCTTTTCCCCAGACACACGCACACACGCAGACACAGACACACAAAATGTATAGCTATCCAGGACCACTTGTTCACTAAATTTAATTTACTCACAGTGTTTGTTGTTGTTGTTTGTTGCTTTTTTGCTCTGTTCCTGTACCTCTTACGTGTTTGTTTATTTATTTAATTAAGCAAGTTCATGAAAAATGACTTTGTTTATAATAGATCAGCCACTTTGACGATGAAACTCATCATTTTAATAACCCTTACAGCGACACAGAAATCACTGATTGTTTTTCTCTATTACTTTGTGACAGAAAAATGGCTTTAAAAATGACAGAAATTGCGGCTAGTTAATATGTATGTGTCTATCGAAACCTAGAATATAAACTTCAGTCATATCATGCCCTTGATTTTCTTCACTTCTCAGGAAACTGGAGTGTCTAATGTCTCCCTGTGCCCTGCTAGTAGGACCCTGTAGCACCCATGCCTGCCCTGCACCCCATTCTCGGGATATAGTCCAGTTAAACAATCTAACACTGCAGATCGCCCCCTACCCCTGATCCCAGGCTCGCAGTGCCCATTCACAGAGACCTGGCTGCCATTCATGGTGCCCTGGGTGGGTGACTGTGGGATCTATCTAATTACACTTGTCAGCCAGCTACACCAAGAAACGTTTCGGTTCCACTGGATGATTGTAAAAGGGTTTGACTCACTGATGACCCCAGGGTCGGGGCTTCAGCTCAATAATCCTACTCTAAAAAAACACAAAAACACTCTGCTTCATGCCCGCTTCTATTCATCTTAATATCTGCTGACAGAGAACATTTAGACAGGCTAAAGAGCTCCTGTGGGAAGCAGACTCTCCAAGTTTCAGATCCACCTGTGATTGCACGAATAAAGCTTGTTTATTTCACTGCATGCATACCTACATACATAGTCTGAACACACCTACATAGTTTATTCACTCAAAAACAGTGTAGTGAAACTGATAACTGAATTGCAAAATGTATGCTGATATGGGTGGAACAAATCACAATTTGGTTATTTTAAATTAATTTAGCTACGTGGTTTTCAATCCACTACAAATTGCTATTTAGTTAAACTGTCACTTATTAAATCACACTTTACTTCTGCAACAGGCTAAATCAATTTTAAAAATGCATCAATAACACTTGTGCAAATGGCCTCGACAACATATCATCTCTAGGATTTAAAATAGATTTTTAAAAATGCATCGCATAGCTTGAATGGAAGAAATGAGTTTATAGAAACTTTGGTTGGAATGTGACCATCAGGAATTTCTAGAATATAATATATTTCTATTATATGTTTTGGAAATAGTATTGTTGCCAAATTTACAAGCATCATGCACAATTAATATAAAATCATATATTACACTGATGTGCAGCAGTTACATATAATGTTATATGTGGTAGAATATATGAAATTTGCACTAAATTTGGACATTCTGTCACTCTTATTTTTTTATTTGATATGAAATTGTAATATTGAAGCAGTTACATTTTTAAAGATGAAGTCTGGACAATATATGTGGCCCTAACCCCTTCAAGTAATAAAATACTTTCGCATAGAGATAACCATTCAAACAATGATATTCATGGCTTCCCAAGAAGCATACTTAAAAATCGCCCTGTCTATTAGTGAAACCTTCAGATTTTGAGATTATTATTTTGATATATTCCGAACTCACGAATAAATCCTAATAAATCTGGACCATTAATGTTCTGTGTCCTGCACTGTCATAACAAAATAAAAATTTTAAGATAACTACCACGGTCAGTCAAACAAAACGTTTTATTGTTAATATGGGAACTAGTCACTAAATAGTGAAATACAATGAACCAACAAAAGAGTTGTAAAGCTTAGGCCAAAACACCACTGGGTAAAGAAACTCAACTAGTTAGTACATGTATAATAAATTAATTTCTCGATTGAGCACAACTGGCCACTCAGTGAATAAACCCCTAAATAACGAACTAAAAAAAATGTGAATCAGGATAATTACTAAACATTATATTTTTCTGTAGGTAGGAAATAAAATATATTTAAAAAAATATGTTTGACATGGTAAAAACAATATATATAGTTTTTACCATGTCAAACATAATGTTTTAAAATAGATTTTATATATATATATATATATATATATATATATGTCATAATATAGAAAAATATTAAAAATGCACTAATAGAAAATTGCTGTCATAACAAACAGGTGGTATTGCAAAAGGTAAAGTTAATGCAACTGCTATGAACAGTTTTGATTAGAAACCTTTCTTTAAAAAATTTTTTAAAAAAATGTGCGTTATAAGAGTGCAAACTATCAGCTAATAAAACGAATATTTGTGGTAATTGGACAACTGACATGTAAAATATAAATTCCCAGGTTAAGTAGACCTCAATTATGACATCATTAAATTAATAGACATCCTAATGAAAATGTTGCAATGGGTTTAACGAAGCACATAAAAGCTAACATGACACAAAAGGATTACTCATTAGTGTTGTAATTACAACGGGATCCATACAGAAAACATGAGGATTGTTATGTGTGTGAACGGAAGGTGTTTGTTTACTAGTTAGTTTTCTGTAAGAGAGATAATTACTAATCAAACCGTTACATATAAAATTAATTGTATCTATCTATTACAAATAACCAATAGTTTGCCCAAATTTCTGATTCAATTGATAAATACATTAAGCAACAGTTCATGAACAGGAAGTTTTAACAAACAGATACAATTCTACCAGGTCTTAAGTCTTGTTCAAGTTTAGAATGATTTTGTCACAAATAAACTCATCTCAACTACATTAAAAACTTAGTTTCGATTTTGTTTTTAAAGACTCAAAAATAAAGTAAAAATGTCTGTGATGATTGATAGATAGATAGATAGATAGATAGATAGGTATTAACAATGAAAGACATTTTAATATGATACTTTGTGATAAGCCAGGTTCTGTAAATAAATGTGCAAATACCAAGTACCACTCACATAGATCTCATTTCTAAACAAGAATTGCTATTATATTTAATTAGATCTTGATAACATAACATTGGCGATACTATTTGGGTTTAATCACTGCTGATAAATATTTTGGGAATATATTCACTAATCAGAATATTGGGGTAAGTTCACAAACGACCTGCAAATTCAGGACAAAATAGCTGAGTGCAAAAAGAATAATCCCTAGATTTGCTGCATTGTAGAAATATTTACCCTCTGGAGTAATGTAGATTAAATATTGGAAGTCAATCAACATAACTCCTCCTTTAGCCAAAATATACTATGTTTTTTAACCTAAATTTTAAACAAAGATATTCCAAATGTTGTGATAAATAACGTGTTAATTTAAATTATCTTGAGCCACACATACATTAGAAAGTAAGTTGTCTTTCAACTGATTATATCATGGTTTTTTTTATCTAGTTTTACCAAAAGAAGTCATCAAATAATTCTAATTCTATAAAATAATAATAATAATAATAATAATAATAATAATGACGTTTAGAAGAAAATAGATTTTCTGACTTGTTAAGCTTTTTAAACCAGTTATTTCAAACGGTCTTATTCGTTCAACAGCAAAATGTACAGTGCAAACAAGCTAATGGACTTTGAAAAATATGAATTAAATATTTAAAATATAAGTATAGCAGAAACAATTTCACATTTTTTTCCAGTTGAAAATTTATTTAGATCAAAATTCAACTCATCTCTCTGATATTATTTAATGTTCCTTTTCTTAAATCAGAGGATGTTTAATAAACTATGTACACAATATAAATTTGCAACGTCTAGAATAAAAATTATTTCACGATGAATGTACAATAAACCATACAAAACAAAAATCTGAAGGAAAAAAAAACAAGGATACATAACGTTTACAAAAATCAAAAAATATATATAAACAAGAGGGAAAAAATGTTTTCTAGTTTGATAGGGTTTATAAATAAAAGGTAAAATGCACAAAAAGTTGTAGTTTGGATTCACATCTAATGTCAATGACAGATGAGACACTTGGGATTCAATCAAGATTTGCAGAATTAGAAGAAAGAACTCAAGTCAAAATCTCTGGAGTTTTCATAGGAACAATTTAAAAAAAAAAAAAGTTGGCATATCAAGTAAATAATACCTATAGAATTTTTGTGAAGAACTCATAAATACTGTACATAATTATCCCCAATTCAACACGAATTTCCTCCCTTCTAAAAAAAACTGGTTTCCCAACTAGTTTATCCTCTAAAAAAAAAAAAAAGAGAGAGAGAGAGAGAACATCAAAAACAACGTGTTACCTTCAATTTTCCTTTTTTAAAGTTTCATTTAATTTATTTTTACCATAACATCAAAACATCTCTGTACAAAAAAAAAAGAAGATAGTTCTGTCATGTGAAGAAAAGTTCCAGGGGGTGAGGGACAGTTTTTGGCCCTGGGTCTCAGTAGTAATTTAGAGTCCATAGAGGGGAAGGGAAGCAAGGTCCCAGTCCAGGTGCCTATGGGCCCTCAGTCAGATATGTGTTAGTGGCACCGTGCCATTGACCCCCGTGCCCGCTCCCTGGTAGTGCTGGGGCAAGCTGTGCAGTCTGCTGGTTGCCGCCGCTGCCGCTGCCGCAGCTGCTGCCGCTGCAGCAGCAGGGTCACCCCCTTCCCCCCCGCTAGGTAAGTACATACTGATCATCTCCCGCAGGTCCCCGGGGCAGGGCGGCCGGCTGTGAGACCCCCCTCCTCCGCTCACAGGGGGGCTGACGCTGGGCTCTGACTTCACCAAGGATCCCAGGGCCCCCAGGGCCCCCGATGAGGCGGCAGCTGCAGCAGCGGCGGCAGCAGCGGCGGCCACGGCGGCTGAGGACGGGGAGCCCTGGTGCTGCTGCTGTCCCGAGCTGTAGCCCAGGGCCCCGTAGCCGGAGGGGGATGCGCTCATGTAGCTCTGCGCCCCGGGCAGGGGGCTATACTGCAGGGCGCTCATGTCGTAGCGGTGCATGGGCTGCGGGGGAGGAGGCGGCTGGTTGTGGTGGGGGTGGTGGTGCGGGTGGTGGTGCGGGTGAGGGTGATGGGGGTGGTGGTGCGGGTGGTGCCCCCCGCTGGCCGGGTGCTGCTGTTGCTGCTGGCTGTAAGCGAGCTGAGCCTCCTGCATCATGGCAGCCGCCGCTGCCGCCGCCACCGAGCCCGGGTAAGCCCCGTTAGC
Source organism: Pelobates cultripes (assembly GCA_933207985.1). Taxonomy (NCBI): domain Eukaryota; kingdom Metazoa; phylum Chordata; class Amphibia; order Anura; family Pelobatidae; genus Pelobates; species Pelobates cultripes. The sequence goes on from OW240912.1 coordinate 274,905,041, forward strand.
CCAGCCGTTCATGTGAGCGTAGCCTCCTTGTCCCGGGCCGGCCCCCGAGCCAGGGCTCTCCAGGCGCTGCACCACCACCCCGCCTGGCCCCGCTCCTCCTCCCCCGCCCCCTCCTCCCCCGCCGGGGCTCAGGCCGACCCCCACGTGGCCCCCGCCGGCAGCATGGAGCAGCCCGCCGGCCAGGGAGTACTTGTCCTTCTTGAGCAGGGTCTTGGTCTTCCTGCGGGGCCGGTACTTGTAATCCGGATGCTCCTTCATGTGCAGCGCCCGCAGCCGCTTGGCCTCATCGATGAAGGGTCTCTTCTCGGACTCAGACATGACCTTCCACTCCGCCCCCAGTCTCTTGCTGATCTCGGAGTTGTGCATTTTGGGGTTCTCCTGGGCCATCTTCCTCCTCTGCCCCCGGGACCACACCATGAAGGCGTTCATGGGTCTCTTCACCCGGTCCTGGCTGGCCTTGTTACCCCCTCCTCCCCCGGCCTGCCCCGTGTTACTGGGGGGCTGCACTCCGGGGGAGTGTAAGTCCGTCTCCATCATCATACTGTACATTCAAACAGCTGGCTGGGGGTCCTCCTCACCAAAACTGTATCACTGGGTGTGGGGGGCTGGCTGGGGGACTTCCTCAACCAAACTGTATCACTGGGATAGATGTGGGGGGCAGGCTGGGTTCTCGCCCAAACTGTATCACTGGATGTGGGTATGAGGCTGGGTGCTGTACCCTTTACTTTGTATGGATGAGTCAGTCTGTGCTATCTGTCCCCTGGGATGGGAAGAAGCACAGTCACTGCTATGCCAGGCGGTAAGAGCGCAGCATGTGGTGGCAGGAGGGCAAGCAGTCCTGTAAATGGAGAGATAGATGGAGTAAAGTTTCCTGCAGTCAGGCTGATGCTCCTCTTCCTGCTGCTGGTCCAACAGGTGCTGTGCAACTTCTCCTCTCAGTGCCTTACTCCCAGCTTCTTTAATGGACTTTCCAGCTCTCTCACTCTCTCTCTCTGTTCTCCTCAAGCAGAACAAAACTTATTATTATTATTTTTTTTCTTCTTGTCTCTTTCTTGTAGGTACTTATTGAAGCGTTGGTTTTGGATTAGCAACAGGAATGTGGATGGAACTGCTGCTGCTGCTACAACAACTCAAGTGCCTGCAGTAGGTTGGTGCCACCAATTGCCTCTAAACTCCCCCTCTCCATAAAAATAAAACAAAAATGGGCTGACTATGAAATCTAATTAGTAAAAGAGTCTTGTAAAGTGCAGCCCAATATAGGAGCTGGAGTTCCCAGGGAGAGGAGGGAGTGGAGGTGCAGTGAGTGGGAGCTTGGAAGGCTTAGTGCAGCACTGGTAGATCCTGGAGCCTGCTTTGCTCTATGTAGTTTCCCTTCTCGCCTGAGGCCAGCAGACACACAGAGCCAGGCGCACAGCAGCCATACAGCGCTACCCGAATGCTGGGATTAAATGACTTTGCCGCGGCCAATGGGAGCCCGGCGGCCGGCGGGAAGGGGAGGGCACAGCGTTCCAAACAGAGAGGGGAGGGGCGGGGAGGAGGAGGGAGGTGTGCGCAGTGCTCAGCCTGCCTGCTCGCTATGTCAGTACGCTGGGAAGGGGCCATTATTTGCATGGCACGCTGTCCCATGACGTCAGGGGTGAGGGCTAGAAAGTAGAAAAAAAATCTGGTGGTGGGAGGTGTGGGCTTAAAATAAAATCTGGTGGGAGAGGGTCACTGGCTTTTAGGATGTCTCTCTTCTTTTGACCTTCCTCTCTGAAAAGTAAAAAAGTGGGAGATAAACATATCAGAAATGTCTTGGGTAATAAATCTAATAATACTTGATAAGGTAAGTGATTGATATTATCCATACTTCCCAACTGCTGGGTGATATGGGTAAAGGAGGAGGGAGTCCTACAGTGAAACAGGTTACTCACATACCGGTATACATTGTTGTGGATATTAGGAATCATTAACACCTCAGACAAGATGATCTAATCCATGTTGAAGTGAAAATAGTGGTTGGCTAAACTCTATGAAAAAGGCAAGAACGATTGAATACAGACATATTACTTATAACGAAAACACAACTACAGAAAATATACACAGGATCTGCTGTTTATAAAATGAATTATCTATCTATATTGCTGTTTGTCTGTCTATCTATCGTTATAGACATCAAATGGTTAGAAATATTATTTGTTGAATGCTACAAATATTATTTTTAACTAATTTCTAAAAAAAAAAAAAAAAAGGCAGTTACATGGGATCTGGGAAAATATGGCATTTAAATAATTCATGAGTAATCATTTGTAATTAAAAATGAGACTATTTATTTACAACTTCTTACCACTCGAAGTGAGGTATAATTTAAATGTTCAATAAAAAAAATATATATTTTTTTTTAAATAAGAAAAAAAAAGAGTATATCAGCCATATTTCATTTCTGTGCACTGTAGAAAAGTGTATGTTTTGTACATTGTAATTTCAATAGTTAAACCATAAACATGGAGGCGTCTAACTCCAGGAGAAGCCTGATATCTTTTCATTATTTGATGTTTCCTGGCATCATTTTAAAGAGAATTGCATTACAAGTGATGAGGGGTGTGTACCTCCACACGTTTCTATGTGCAGCTATTCCTAACATTAAGGTTCTGGGAGCAGATGTAAGTAGTTGCTAAGTGACAAGCGAGAGACAGTTACAGATTGTGTCAATCAAACATCAAAGATCCTGTGCCAGGCTGATGGTATCTTGCAAGCAGGCGGGTGGGATAGAGGGGAATTAGGAGGGGGTTCCAGGATATAATTAAGTTCTCATTGTTATATGCAGACCCGTTTCTCCAAATTGCACCTGACAACAGACACGAGATAAAGGCTCAGAAAGAAACAAGGAAATAAAAGTATCAACCACCCAATAGAGGCAACATTCATTCCCACAGTCCTATACTCAAAGCAATAAACTTTACTAAATTGTTCATCATCCACACAGTAATATGGCCTTTATGCATTCACAGTTATATATATGCAAACAAATAATCAGCCTTACAATTACTACCATTTCATTTACAAATATACCCCTCATATAGTAACCATCACTTCTTCACCAAAATGTGCTTCATATAGTCACCATCACAACTTCATCTAAATATCCCTCAGTTACCATCTCACCGCCATCAAAACACAAATTCACACAAATACTCCAGTGCAGTCACTAACGTGCATGCACACAAACACCCCTTACACAGTCATCTTTACATCATCAGATAAACCCTCAATACGGCCACAATTATTTATTAAATATCTTATACAGTTACCATCAGATATGTAAAGATATTCCCTACATATGGTCACCAACGCATTTTTACACACACACACCCTTCCTAAATATATGTCATGAATCCACCCTTATACAAACTCCATATATAGCCCCACACTCCATTCCAATTACACAACCAGTTGTCTTCAAACATGATACTCCACAAAGTTCATCTTTCACACTCACAGCTCACTTATTTCCCACCGTTTATAGAATTTTATAGAATCCTATAACACCAAACGTACTCTCAATACAATACACTATTGACAGTCCAATTTCTTCCAATCATGTTCATTCAGTTACCATTTACACCGAAACCTTTAATATATGGACATCTCAATGTAATCAGTCACTTCTCATATAGTAATGACACACTCTTCACAGCCACCCCTACAATTATACAAACATTTCATGCACAATGACAGGACACCCTTAATAAATCTTTCTCTTCACACTTACCCTGCCCCTCTAGGCTTTGTTCATGCTGAAACACCTTCATGTACATAAATTAGATTCCCCTTTCCACTTTTATTAAATGTTATAAGATCTTAAGTGCGTTCAGTTCGGTGCAAAATAAAAACAGAACAACCACTGCAACAGGAGACTGAGTTATTAAATGATGGAGGTCAGATATTAAACATTATTGACTCCAAAAGAAGGCCAGACGTCGAAGTAAGTGGGTGAAACGTTTAAGACTCAGATTTGACCTACTGAAACATACAATCCGGAAGTAGGTTTATTGCACACCACACACAGTCACATAATAATGGTTCGCATAACTCCAAGATAATCAAAACCCCAAGCACCCAGTTTTACCCTGTAAAACATAACCAGCACCCAAATTGTTAAAATTCATATTCCCGGTTTGCAATTGATCTCCACGATTCAATCTAGAGCATTAGGAATGATACAACACTGTATTTAGATCTGTTATTACACAAAATAGTTTCTGATTTGCTCCTTGTGCTGTAGTGAGCCACAGCTCCGATCACTCTCAGACAGCATGGATTAGAATTGGGGTGTAAATGTGTATGTATGGGAATGAATGAATGAATGAATGAATGAGTGTATATACGTGAGTAATGTACAGAATATGTGAATTTACAGAACAAAAATCCCATGTGTAGCTCATCGTGAACTTAATAGCTTAATAGAGTTCACAATGTAAAGCTATTTAGAATCTGATTAAATGCATCATTATAGGGAAATGTTCTATTCACCAAGCAGTGACTTGTGCCGAGCTGACAACCCAGCTGTAACATTTAGACGAAAATAACGGAGTTTGGAAACAATCTCCCACTCGATGTTTATTGAATAGACCCATGAAATTGCACTTGCTCTCATTAAAATCTCATCGCCTGGAGACCGTGGTTTAACCAAAATGTTACATTCCAAAGATTGTAAGTAGCTGAGACCTCCTACTGGCTGGGAGGGGTGCACACTGGGCGTCACTGCAAGCCCACCCTTTTTGTGGAGACAAGAGGGAAAAGAGTCACTTCTCAGAACTGCTCGGGGCAGTGATAAGAGATATGGCTGGGCCAATAGATCTGCAGTCTCAGCTCTTTAAAGTCTGCGAAATCCTGCTTTAGCCATTCCAGCCTCTTACACAGCCTCCTTCTCCCTACACTGCATTCAACTTTGCATAACAAGACAGAAAAACCATCAACAAAAAGAAACAATTAGGAGAACAAAAAGGACAATTAATACAAGACATGAAGAAATAGCAGGGGTGGATTTAAAGTTTAAGTAGGGTTAGCTTCCATTTGTAAAATAAAGAAAGGAGGTTTAAAAGAAAGGAAGAAAATACAAAAATACAGGGGAATTAACGAAAAATCCAGTGCAGGATTTGTCCATGAACTTAATATTTTAGACAGATATATCTACACATGCATATACCACATTTAGAGAAAAAGACCTATAATTGAATTGTCTTTTGCACTGACATACGAGCTAAACACTAATACAAATGCATAAAGTGAGAAGATCTTGGAAGCCGTTTAGGGCACCCCAGATGTTTGGGACCCATGATTCCATTATGCTATTTAGGCTGTCTTGATCGTGATCAGAAATGTAGTTTGCAAACATATGGGATGTCAGGATTAGACATTAAAACTTCTAAGGATTCTAGGATTCTAGATTCAAAAATACTGAAAGTGGAAGCTTATTAGATATTGGTACAGGCAAGCTCACCTGTGTTCCAGAATTCCTTGCAATACCCAGGGCTCCTTCCATTCTACTGCTGCATTAACAATGCTACAAGCATTTCAACAAAATGAAACAGCTTATACAAGATTAATGTAAAACCTATATTGTAACTTATTATGATGGAAACTAACCATATAAGCTACACTGTGATTTGGAGAGCGATGGATGCTTTCCACACCTTTAAAGAAAGTGATTTCTCTTGGTTTAATGAACTTACAGACTTATAGGGTACCCAAACACCATCCACTAGGGCAGTGCTCCTCAACCCTTTCCTAAAGGCACACCTAGCAGTCCAGGATTTAGGGATTACACGGGTGTGTTAGAAAAAAAGACTCTATGGTGTTTTTGTTTTTTTTTATTATTTCTAAACACGTTAGACACCCGGGTAATCCCTAAATCCTTGATAGGTGTGCCTTGACGAGAGGGTTGAGGACTAGAGATCTCTCCATTTTGTGGGAGAATCAGCGAATTGGAGTGAGTTCACTTAGCGAATTGGAGTGAGTTCTCTAGTGATGTGCAGTGTTTAGGGTTGAATTTCTGATGTTGAATAATGTTTTTTTGTCATCATACTATTTTGATGTACATTTTGCAAACCGACTGTCAACTCTCTAGAACTCTCAGTTTAGTGACTATCCTCTAGATCTGACTTCAGTCTTACTTCTCAAAACCTCAAGAGCTCAACAAAATGCCCAATGCCATTCTTTGTCCCTGACAGAGTTTAATGAGACCTGAAGTCCACAGGAACTGCATTTTCTTAAAATATCTATCCTGTTTCTTACAATGCTGCCCAAAATCACCATGCATGCTTTTAGAAGCTTATAGAGAAATTAATAATTCACTGCACACCCTCTCTACCCTGCATGTGCTCTTCATAGAAACCTCATAAAAAGGTTTAGATCGCCGCCTGTCGGTGACAAATATATCAGTTTGAAACACCGCCAGGGCTAGAACACTCATAAAATCATCATGTATTTAAAAATTAGAAAAATAATATTTTTATTTGTATTCTTATATCTATCTTAAATGTTGCTAACTAAGCTAAAACATTAATATATGTGTTCTATGCTAAATTAACAAGGGAATAATTAAAAAAGCTACTTTATTTTTCTTTGTTGTAACGAATGTAACCATTTAAAAACTTTTCCTGGAACCCAAATAAGATCACCGAGCAATTCTTTACATTATATGTACACAATAATAGATAACAGCTGCATTGCAATCGTGAATATGGCATTTATAATTGAATATCCCCTGTTTAGATATTTCTCCAGCATCTCTCTGGGTCTCTCAGTGAAATTAAAGTGATGCTCTCTCCTTCATTGAAGTGCAAGGATCCTGGATATTTGAACATCTCCGCAGGTTTGGGCAACATCTCACCCTGTGAACCATAGCCACACGTATAATTCAGATTTCACAGCTGACCTGCTCTGTAAAACTCAATCAGCTTCTAATTGAAGGGAAAACAAAATGTTGCTTCCCTACAGCAGAACTAACGATTTAATCATTATATCAGACATTATAGCTTTTAATTAGGCTAATGCTGATACTGTATGGAAAGAGATAATTCAATACAGTTCCTGATGAATTCTGTAATTGGGTTTAACAGCGCAGCAGTTGGGGAGAAACGTCAATATCCACGCTGTGTATAACCCCTTGGATAGTGAATGGAGAGAACCCCAGACAGGATATAAAGGGGACATCCCTTGCTCCAGAACACGGGGCATAAGGTACAAAAAGAGGTTCTTTGTAGTCCCCGTCTATTACTGAGGATTGCTAGACAGATATATTGTGTCTGGTCGTACTGAAACATTTTATTTAATACATTTTATATACAATTATATTTGTGTATATAGATAGATAGATAGACAGACAGACAGACAGACAGATAGATATGACACACAAAAGCCAGATGTGGACCAAAACGCGACTTAACCATTTGTGCAGCAATTAGTTTAAAAAAAAATATATATACAAAATTAAACATGTAAGTAAAAAAAAAAAAAAAATGCAATTCAAATAATCAAAAGGAGCAAGACACAATGAAACGCATTTTTATGTCCAGAAAATCGTGATATAAAATGTATCAAATGGCAATAAATGTGATGTAGAGACTAATGTTGGAGATTACTTAGAAAACAGTGAGTTGTGGAGGTGAGATGTCAACCCGATTTATACAATGTATTCTAATTCGAAGAAAAATAAAAAGTAGCTCAGTTGATAAAGTACTTCAAAGTGAACAGGAAGAATTCTTTTGGACCGCTATGCTTTCAGATCATCTATTCTGGCCTTGAATTTAAAAAAAAAACAAAAAACATTCACCTTGAATTGAAGACCGAATTGCATTTAGGCTACAATAGGCAAACTTTAGCTGAGTTGGAGAATTTTGCCTCAGCATCTATTGTTGCATATATTTTGCTTTTTTTATTACTCAACTGACCGCAACCCACTGTTTAGTGAGTATGCCCCTAGAAGTTCCACTTTAAGACTATTCAAATTCCTTAGTAAGACATAAAAATATTACATAATCAAAATAAATCAGGAATGTTTTCTGAATAATCCCATGTAGGTACTAAGTAATGTATGTTGTTAGTGGCTATATTATCTAAATGGAATATCTAGTAAGGTCCTGATATTGAATATTAGCACGTGTTATAAAACATGAACATTTATTTTTTAAACTAATTCGGGTAAAATCAGACAAACAATAAGAAAATGAATCATATATTTGGAAACATTTGAAAGACGTATATTTTGTAAGATGTGTTTTTCTCTTTCACTGTGATGTGAAAGTGTCATATCTTTTAAGTAGAATGAACACACAAAAAAAAAAGGTTTTAGACAAAATCCAACGTTTATTCTGTATACCCCATCCTATCATACAATATAACTAAGTTATTGTAATGACGAGCCCCATCCGTTACAATTAGATTAATGGCATCTATCCCTTAGCTGAATTCAAGTAGGGAATTTGTTTTTCTAATAGAAGGAAGAAAGCTTTTTTTGTACAAGTTAAGTGTAGTATTAAGTCTGACAAAAGATAATAAACCATGCAAGATAGGTGCCACTCAAACATATGCAACTGTAAATATTTCCTGTCGCGTTTTCCCTTGCTAGTCATTAGACAAAACAGAAAAGGCATTTACCCAGCCTAAGTAGTACACAAGTCACTACGAATTAAACACAAAACATGAAACCACCTAGTCTTTTTTTCTCTTTACAGGCCATCCCTGCTATTGCAAATTAGATTAACTGCACAGACTTCAAACAGTATAAACATGACATGGGGTTCACAGGAGAGTCTAGGGATCATCCCACTCCAATCTCTCCTCTCATCCAAGCATCTCACATAAATTACATCTAGTCCTCTAATACACTTTACAATGAGATTAAAACATCACTTTGACACTATTTCAAAAACCTTCAATTCGCATCCAGCATCTCTTTAACTTAACAGTGCCCATATATATCTAGATCCTTACAGTACAGAGTGAGAGATATAGCAAGGATCAAAAACACACACACACATTATATATACACACACATTATTTGTAAGGATACCATGATCTATATCCCCCAGTATTTATTTGCTTTATACAATATTTTATTTTTGCGAAGTAATGTATGTTATAATATCGGCCGTACAGAGAATGATCCAAAACCGTGCCTTTTCCAGAGAGAGCAGAGATTGAGCGATACAACCAGAAGTGTACAGATAGAGCTCTGTAATACAACGGGTTCTGTTGCATATGAGTAATAAAACGATTGCATATATAAACAACCTATATCGACCTCAAACGAATAATTTTTCTGCAGTGTCTGGAAAGATACTATTACATTTATTTCCGTGGGATATGTAATACCGTCCTAGCAACTATGTAACTATGCTATGTAAGATTATTTCAAAAGTGTTTGACTGTAGATCCATCATCGTAATTTATTTAATTACTATGAATATATATATATATATATTATATATAAAACATATATCTTTTTATATATATAATTTTTTAAAATAACATACATATCTTTGTTTTTTAATTTAATTACATTTTTTTTTACCAGGAAGGATACATTGTTACTGCTACGGAAGAGTACATATAATGTACAATGTTACACATACAAAAGGAGACATATACAGTAACAATTATAAAAACATGGGGACACACGCAATAGACATTTACAATACAGTTACAAATTAACCATGAGTGCAGTTGCTTTTTGATTGATGGTGAAACTCTTATAGGATGTACATAGAGATCCCCACGTGTGTCCCCCAATGTGTACATTATTAGTCGAGCTGACAGTAAAGTAATGGATTATAAGGGCAGACCCCATTCCTTGCTATCTCTGGTGTCCCCGTTACAGCAAATTAGTGGTATCATTTTAATCTTGTATTGGGAATAATCCTGGAGTTAAATTCGACCAACATTAGCCAGGTGCAGCTTTTAACTGCCAGGAAGCCTCTTTAATCTCCTTCATATACCTCCCCCAAATGAGGCTGATCCCCATGCCACTTGTGATATAATTTACTGAACGCCGTGCTAGGTTTATCTCAAAATGCTGTGTTATCAAAGATGAAGCAGGACAGGATTCACCAGGGTTTAAACAATCATTTACAGTCAGCATATCCCAACACCAGGGATTTCCTGTATTTAAATCTCGTTTATGTTTTCACAGGGCTATTTCACACCAATGTCAAAAGCAGCTCTACTGAATATATAGTGGAGAGAGGAAATCATCCTTTTTAAAATCATCCTTTTTAAAATCATCATGTTTAAAACCGTTAATTTGGAACGCATTAATGACTCTAATAAAGTGAGAATAAATAAATAAAAACAACATTTTTTTTTTTTTTATCAATAGCTTGGTAATATGCTAGGATTAGCATAAATATGTCTGTATATAATTATATTTAGAGTTCCAAACATATGCTGCAGCGCTGCGGAATATGTTGGTGCTTTATTATCAATATTCAATAATAATAATTTTTAAGATGTTTTATTCAAAACAAGGAAACATTTTCCGAAAAGCTGTACCTTTTAATATTCGTTTCTCTGGATTCTATTCACATCGTATGTTACAATATGCAAATTAATAAACGCTAGCACCACTTAAGTCTTAAGTGAAAAGTGAGGCAAAGGAGGCCTTTTTAATGGGTTAACTGAATTAAGCCGCTATCAAGCTTAACACCTGTTTTTACAGAGGTTCGACCAAAACCAGGTCCATCCCCAATCAATACCACTAGATTTTGAAAGACTGTTGATCGAACTAAACACTTGATGTCACCTTTTTATCTATATTATGATTTCAAAATCCAGTGTTATGTTCCAGAAACGCAGAAATAATAATAAAAAAAAAAAAATTAAATAAAAATGACATACAGTTTATAAGAAACACAAAATGTCTGGTGTCGGTGGATTATAACTGATAATTAAGAGTATCTTTATCTGTAGTTATTGATTAATTGAAGGGTCTCATCATTTTACTTAATTAGACTTAACGAGAATGCAATTTCACATCAAGAGTGTAACGCTGAACAATTGACATTAACGCAGAATTGCCACTGCACCTAAAGCCAACATAAATACTGAGATTAGATCCAAGATTAGAACTGGGGTCACTAAACTCAATCAAGTTGGTCTAAATGCAAGCAGCTCACATTAATACTTTCTGTGTACAACAGATGAGAGTTAAAAAGAGGGGTAGGGTAGGTGATCAGGTTTATATAAACTTGTAGACTTACATTTGCCAATTTTAATGAAGACTGTCACTTGGTCAGTCAGTATTAAATTAAGTCATTGTCCTAAACACCGTGCAGCAGCAGTCTGTTCACATTCTCATTTTAATCGGAATTGTGAAATACTAAACGTTCTCAATAGAACAAGCAGAAGAATAAGCGTTACAACTGATCTCCAGCATGCTAAACCCCCGTTTTATTATCTAAAGCCATGAATATAGGAAGCTGGATGAGTTTACTGACACCTCCCCTCATACCCCCCTCTAGGAAGCCTCCAAAAGCATTACTTTACCCCCACAACCTCCCCTCTTTACCCCAATCCTCTATATTCACAATAGGAACAAAATCCACAGGCAGGTATTTAACAGTAAAACCATGCACATCCCTAAAACTACAAAAAAATATATCCATCACTGCACATATTAAACATCGTTAAAGCTGGAGCAGTAAACCCAATCTAAGTAGCTAGGAAGTAAGTTAGAAAGAACACATTTACAATACCTCTTCCAGGCTTATCCTCCCATTAGTCGGTCAGGCGATTCACCAGTTAAATGAAGTATGCATGCATGCATGGGTTGCATGTATATATATATGTGTATATAAGAATAATATATATATATATATATATATATATGTATATATTACACACACACACACACACACACACATACACACTTTGCTATTGCATTCAGGTACATGCACACACCCATGTGTACTCACATATACATGATATACATTAATATATATATATATATACACACACACATACACACACACACACACACACACACACACACACACACCCATAGGCACATACATCCACAGATGCACACACTAGGCTGTGATGGGCGCCCCTATATCAGCACCAAGCCCCAGCCAATGCTCCCAAGCGGAGTGCCCGGCTACACACATACACTGCTAGGCAGGGAGACAAGAAAATGAAATTTATTATTGATAGTAAAGACTTTGAAGACAATTTCAAGTTATTGTTTCTCTCTCTGGAAAAAAGGAGGCCTTTTTTTCCCTAACATAATGAAACGTCTTTTGTGTGGCAGCGAACAATACCAAACAAGTAGTCTAATAAATAGCCACTTTTTTGTTCAGTCTGCGCATTGAATAGAATGGAGCAGTTGGTTTGAGAGCAGCTGGGACGCTCTAAGCTGGGAGGAGGAGCTCAGGGCTTCTCTGTTCCTCTCATCTCTTTTCATCTCCCTCCTTCCTCCTCTTGCTCTATCTCTTCTATTTTGCTTTTCTCGTATACTTTACTTTCCCTTTTTAATAACAAATCTCTAATTTTACTCCTGTAACTGTGTTATTTTTTGGTCTTTCATTTCTGTATTTACCACCAGAACATCCTGTAACCATGTATTTTAAATGTATTTTTTTTTTTTTTTTTAATATAACATTTCATAATTTTTACCCTCTGGAAGGTATGTCACCTTCAGCAGAAAAGCAGGTGTAGTGTAATGTGTGTGGACTTGCCTCGTGTCTTTCGATGCGGTTATTAATAACAATTCAGTTTAATTTGGGCTCATTGTGTCGTGAAAAAAGTGTTTTTGCACATTTATCCAGAAAGAATGCAGAATGCTGAGGGTATGTCTTTAAGCACGAATTGCTTCCAGCAGCAACATTCTATTAGAATTCTAACCAGTATAATGTCAAAGCTTTATTCGTTTTACAAACAATGCCACCAATACAGGGTGTGCAGCTTGTAAACTGGACACAAAGAACAAGAGATACACCAGCTAACATTCACTTTATTATCCCTTACCTCGAATTACTATTTAAAGGGACAGTGCACTATTTTTAGAGCGGGTGGGTATTGGGTGATATAATACAATGTGGATTTGCTCTGGAAGACAGGATAGAAAAGAACAGATCACAACACTGATGGAAGGTATCCTGCAATAAATATCACCTATTTGGCTAGAATACTATTTGGGGGAATCGACTACAAGTATGGCTGAGTATGGTAGGAGTTGCAAGTCACAGCAGATTGACTGCCACATTAAACAGATTCAATAGTTTTCGTTTTATAAGTGACCTTGGCATCACAGCTGCTTTGAGGTAATACATGCATGGGGATTGAAAATAACTTCTTTCGTTTTAAATAACTAGATATGATCCGGTTAGTATATGTGCAGTGAGCTACAAACCCCACCATACACAATTTTCAAGGCTGGTTTGGCATAGTGAATCACTGCATCGTGAGAGTCATTTTTTTTGCCAGTCTCAGTTCTGCTCTTGCGGTTCTGAACAGCTGAGTAAGGTGTGTGTGGTAATAGAATTTGGTGAGTTTATATAGGTAGGAATGTGTGTCGAGGAGTGTTACATTTCACGTTAGATAAATGCCAGCCTAGATTTAAAAACCTAAGTGCAAATAATGTATAGGATAGTGTATTGAGCCCCTGTTTACATAGTGAGAGCAACAGATTACTGGGGTGAGATTAGCACTGCTGGTAGTAGGTGTGAATGAGAGGATTACTGATTAGACAGGTCAGCCTTTTAAACACGTGTAAAGGAACCACAGTCAGAAAAAAACATACAGGTTTTTGAGATTACAACAAATAATTCTATGCACACTGTAACCAACTGTAAGCAGTCAATTGCCAACAAAAAAAATAATGCCTCTACTTTGATTTTTCCTGAACCTTAAAAAAGTTATATAATAGAATAACAAAAACAAAATTCGAGACAGCAAGCAGTGATACAACCCTTAATTTCATTAATTTATATAATTAATATGCCTTTTGTAACGTCATGGGTTAGTAAAAATAATATATTAGTACATTTTTTTTGTGATGCTTGAGTTCTACTCAAGGCATACACAATATATTTTATTAATGGAACTCAGGCTAAATCAGACTTATTTGTTTGAATTATTTCAGCCCCAGATCCTTCAGTCCTTTGGCATTCGTTTGTAAATGAAACTGGATGACATACATTATTTGTTACAGAAATCCCAAATACATATTTCTTTTTCGTCCTTAAATCACCAACTGTTGGAAACACACAAAAAGAGCATCTGTCTATATTTTGACACATTTGTCATTATTTTAGCACAGATCGATTGTATTGCAGCGATTATTTTGACATAACACAATATTTTCAGAACTGAAAATGTAGTAAGATTGCCAATATTTGGTATTTATAATTATTATGTTGCTCAATCCTTATCTATTATTTATTTTAAATATCAAACTCAGTGTCGGGAGTTGAAAGGGTTAGTACAGCCCTCTTCCTAGATCCCTGTAACCATAGATCTACGTTTTATGAACAGAAGGGAAAAGACTGGACAGAATTCTACATAAGGCTTTTCCTTTGCAATGTAAGCGTTTGCATGCTTTGTGCAAATATAGCAGCTGTCAGTCAGATGACTTTGACAGGCTGCCACAAATTTGGCTCCTAATAGTGGGTGTAAGTCTGAGTGCAGAAACACTCTGCAGATGTCATACTAACATCTCATGAACATGTGGATCTTGAATGAATAGGGCCTTACCTTGTATTGAGACGCAAGGACACTGTGCCAAATCGGTGCCAGCATTAGGGAAAATCTGAATATTTCCCATTCTATTCATGTATTTATAATGCAAAAAGCTTGGAGTTAAATTATCTATAATGTTTGCTGAAATCCAGTGTATACACGGCTAGTTCTGTTAAAGCTTTCTTGGTATAGAAATCATATGCACAATTTAAGCTGGTACCAGGATGTGACCAGGCATATTACAAAACAAGAAAATGATGCAATTATTAATAATGTCCATGCACGGATTTGACAATCATAACTGTGTATATCACCAATTTGACACCAGGAAGCCCATCACTTGTAGCATAAATAAGACATCAGCAGCTCTCTAAAGTCTATGTAAGATTAACTTGACTATTGAGTAATAAATTTTTGGAAATGTGATTAAAAATATATTAACAGAGAAGGAAAGTGAAAGGTGCTTCACTACAATTGAGAAAAACAAATAAATTAGCGTGAAAAAAAAGTGACCATTATTCCAAATATTTTTTTAAAGAGATTATCTAATACTTTTTATATAGTGACTGACATTACTTTCAAGATTTTATCTGTAAATCCAAGGGCCAATGGCTACAACTTATTTTATTGGTTTAGTAGTCTGTGGGTGCAGTCCTACTGGAACATGGGTTGGCAAAACCAGGGCTCTCTCTGTACCCACAATAAATGAAGCTGTGAGCTCTGTTCTAAGCTGTCCTTGAGCTTGCACACATTTAAGAGATCTGCTTTGATGGGGGTTTACTGTTTTCCCTTCGTGAGTGGCAGGCGAGTCTCATTACCAGTTACAGTAATGGCTGAGAGACAGATATAAGATTAAAAGTCTATCTCTGACAGGTTGAGTCACAGAACTGTGTATTGTCACAATTTGAACATTAGATTCCAATTTAGTCTAGTTGACCAAAAAATATATCTATTTATCTGTGGATTTTTGTCACACATAAATGGGGATATATTTTTTCCAGCTTGGAATATTCTGGCCTAAAATGTGAAATTTATTGCTTAATTCTTTGCAGTACATGGTTTAATATAACCCTACGAGTGTTTGTTCATCTTATCTCTACTAGCAAAAAGAACTTTAGCACATCCTAATGAATGCGTGCGACATTCGACTTTACTTGAAAAGGCAAGCATCAGATCATATATCACAAATACAAAAGGACACAGATGTAACGTAGAAAAAACCCCAAAAACATTTAATTGTGTAATATAGTTAAAATGTGCACCACAGCGCGGAATCAGTATACGCTCACTGGGTATGGTAATATTTGGGCATAAATGGGTGCCTCCACCGATGTGTAGGGGCTGGTGTTTCTCCAATCCTTTACTCTACTTTTAACAGAAAAAGCGTAGCTCATCTCCAAACATGGACTCCAGCAAGGATAGAATATAAAAAAATGGCCTTGTTAACATAAAATGTATAAACAAAGGTTCTAAAATAAAATAAATCCCCAAAGATTAATTTTATTCTATTATTATTTATGCTACGCAGGACTTATCTTTTTTGTATTTGTATTCACTTTTTGTATCACACAGCTTTGTTACAATACTGCCGCCCATCCCATATGTTCCCTACTAAGGGTTAATAAGTATATAGGGGTGTATATAAAAAATACCCCTCTCTGTCTCATTAGAGATATCTTTGCCAGAAACTCAAGGGAGCAAGGTGAAGGGTCAGTGTTAGGACCCACTTAGGTGAGTCTGCCTTTACGTTGGCAGGTGGGCATTCCGTCCAATGGCCATTGGAGTAACTAAATGACCTCCATTTGTCTAAATATACATAGGGATTAAGGAGAGAGTGCAGGTAACTTTTTTATTCCCCTTAGTTTTTACTATATGCTGTTTTATTGTTTGGTGAGGAAGTCCCACAAGGGAAGATATGTGTAGGACCTTTGTTTATACCTTTAGTTTTTAAAAAAAGCCACTTTTTTTTTAAATTCTTTATTTTTGCAGTGCAGGATTATGGTTACATGCTCAAATAAACATTGTGCAGGATATAGCAATATAGAGTCGTGGTTTGTTATACAACAGCTGGAAAGGTTGCACTGTATTTTTATACATATTTAAATGGCTTGGATCAGTATGTGTCAAACGTTTCTACAAATGAGCTCTCTCAAGTTATAGTGATTCTAGTGACAACATATTAGTCGCTATATAGTGGGGTGCCCAACAGGCGAGTTAATCTCAATATATTGGTCAGGCTAGGTAACTGGTAACTGGAGGGGGTGAAATTAATATAAAACAAAGCATGCTTGGTGCATCTTATGAGCGTGACATTGTAAACCTTCCACAGGTCAGCTGTAAAACCCTTTGATTAACTAAGAAGGGAGGCGACCTGTTTACACAATTATAACAGCAATTATTGCCTGACTATGGTGTACAAGCTTGGGTTCTACTGGCTTATGGCCTTGTAGGGTAGTACACAATCCACACTGGGGTTAGACTGGTACCAGGAGATTAGTTGCACTATGGGCCTAAACAGTGAGGGTTAACGTGTGTTTGACATGTGTAAAAGCAGTGCAATTCGCGGTCCCATGTACTGCGCAACATGGAACTCACGATTACTGTTGTTAAGTCCAGGTGGTTCACCCTACGCCCGATGCATGGAGGGAGTTGCTGGCATGATGGCCTATGTGCAGGTCTCCGGCGGTGTCTCCTTGCCAGACCCCTCTCTCAATAGGCCCCCATGGGCTGGGTGTTGTGGCACGGCTGCGGAGCTTTGCGGAGTCTTGAGTTCCCCCTGCATGGTATAGTCTCCTGGGTAGCGTGGTGGCCGTTGGGCCTGTCTGGGTGCATGGTTTCCCTGGTGTTGGTAAGTCCCAGGTTTTGTCCCTCTCTGTCTCTCCATTGTAGCCCCTTTGGCTTGCTGGCACTGCTTCGGGGGCCGGTTCCAATCGCTTGTGTTGCCTCGTTCTTTGTGTAGCGTTGGTTCTTGCTGCGCTGGATGCCGAGGTGTTGGACATGTGAGTTACTAGTTTGCATCATTTGCTTTGTATTCCCGGGTGGTTTAATTTGCGTGTGGGAGAGTGCGCCTGAGAGGCCTGCCGCCATTTTCCATCTCTGGGCCCGCTAGTATCTGTGTAGCCGGACGGCCATTTTAGATGCTTGTGGTGTCTGCATGTATTTGCTGCGTCGTGCTGCAGGCCTTATCCACGAGGTCACCATTATCTCTGCTTGGCGGCAGGTCACTCCTCTGCTCTGCAGGGTGTCCCTGAAGCTAGTACAGAGGAGGTCAAATGTCTCCAGAGGGGACAAGAGTAGTTGAGGGCGGTTGCTCCGCTCACTGTGTTTTTGCTGCGTGGCCATCTTAGATTTGCCCTGTGGACCAGTTGCCTCAGTATGACTTGTGGCTGGATCATCTGCTTTCCATCCTGGCCATTGTGACCAGTGGGGACCGGGATATCCCCCACCGGTCCAGGGGGGGGCTAAGCTGAAGAGAAGTCGCGTTGGGCCTCTCTTGCAGAGGAGAGCGGCCGCCTCTCCCCGGCTTCAGTCTCAGTAGGCCACATTTGTGTCTCCGTGTTCCTGGCCTCGATGGGCCCTGGGGTGGTATCTTTGGATTCCGGAGGGCACCCCCGACGTGGGTGGCGCACCCCTGAGTGGCTTTGGGCTAAGTAGCCGCTGTTTTAGTCCCGGATTGTGTCCGCTCGGCAGGAGCTCATGTAAGACGCGTTTGCATGGCTCAGTGGTTAGGCTCCGCCCCCTAAAAAAGCCACTTTTATACTGTATTTTATCCTTTCTGGGGGTCACTGTTTGGAACTGAACTGAGGTTAACTGTGTCTGCTAAACGTGGAATAAAGTATTGGAAACACACCAGCCAGCCATACACTTGGGAAGGCACCAGTTTATGCCTAAATATCACCATACTCTGTGAGTGCATTCTGATTTCAGTGCTGGGGTGGATATTTTAAACAATATTACTCTATGTCATTTTTTTCCATTCTAGGTGACTGCTGTATTTGTAATATATGGTTGTACTTGAGGAGAATTTACAGGAAGTCCCTTGGGGAAGCTGCCACTTGGTATCACACCAGTTAAGTATCTTTTAGAGGTGGCAAAAAAGTTTAAATAGCTACAACAAATTGTAAATCATAGAGCTACAAAGAAAGCAGAGAATAACTGTACTTTATTAACAAATTGCTACAGCCCCACCTACTGTCTCGCCTGCCAGACACACTCATTATATCAACTGAACATTGTTGCTTCTAAGGCATTCTCTTAGTTAAACTATTGTATCCTGTTATTCCTGTTTCTCAGATAAAAAAATGGGAAAACAAAAGTTACAGACAGACACAAAGGCAGAGTTAGGGTGAAACAGTATTCAAAGATAGACATTTAGATAACATGTGTACAAAAAATACTTACAGACTCAAATAAAAGTCCAAAGATAAATCGGATGGTAAATTACACAGAGAAAAGTACTGAGAGTACACACTAAGCCAGACATGTCAAACTCTTGCCCCTTCCCCTCTTCTCCGCCCCCCACCCACAAAAAAAGATAATATTTTTTTCTGAACTACAACTTCCATAATTCACTTGCCATCTATGGCATTTAAAGAATCCTGGGAGTTGTAGGCCACCAACAACTGAGGAACCAGTGTTTGAGACCCCTGCAACCAACTCACACTACAAAACAAGTATGCACCTCATATTAAACAAGACATATAGCAGGAAGCAGGTTTCAAGAAGAGAAAGAAAATAAATGTATTATTGCTGATACATACAAATGGAATGTACCTAGTCCATAGACTAGGGACACATGTGTGTTGCGGGGTTAATCAGGGGTCAGATCGCAGCACGAATAGCACTGACCGTGAGGGCATTTAGCAACAGCTGTTGCAGTGCCCTCGTTCGTTTTTCAAACAGGGGTCCGCGCGGACAGTGCTCTAATTGTAGCACTTGTCCACGAGTGTACTCTAAGGCTGGAAAAGCAAGGTATATAAGGTGCCCTGAGGTAAGGTTTGGTGCCAGAAGAAAGAAGAATTACCCTGAAGAAATAAGTATTTACCCCTTTCTTGAGCTGTTTTCTCTTCTCAGCAAGTTCTATTCTCTGTTTTGTGTCCTGCAATTGAGCACTTGTTCGAGGAGGTGAAAAGGAGGGCTTTCAGCAGCGGAGGTTCTGAATGGCTGATGCAGTGCCTCTTGACTGCCCCTTCCTGTCAAACGGATGCACGCCCACAGGATGCTTCATTGGACATTACAGTACCTGAAGAGGAGGAAGTTGTGAAAGGGGTGGATTCAGAGGAGGAGCATCAAATGTATGTTTGCATGAGTGACAGAAGTGTGCTTCATGGAAGAAAGAAGAGGATTTCCAAGTCCAGAGTGATCTATTCTCCTTCATCCACCAGAGGGAGCAGGAAGACCAAGGCTGCAGGGAAAAGGAATAGAAAATCCTGTCAAGCTGCTGAGCTGGGGCAAGTGCCGGTCCTGGAGGGCGGTAAGCAAGCTGGCACCCGCAGACTATGCCCGTGGAGTGAATGGACAGTTCGTCTGTAGTGATGTCCCGAACTGTTCGGCGAATGGTTCACCACGGTTCGCCACGGTTCGCCACGAACGGTTCACCACGGACTCATCATTGAGTAAACTTTGACCCTGTACCTCACAGTCAGCAGACACATTCTAGCCAATCAGCAGCAGACTCTCCCTCCCAGATCCTCCCACCTCCTGGACAGCTCACTAAGAATGCGGCTTCACAATGGATGCTGTCCAGGAGGTGGGAGGGTCTGGGAGGGAGGGTCTGCTGCTGATTGGCTGGAATGTGTCTGCTGACCATGAGGTACAGGGTCAAAGTTTAGTCAATGATGAGTCTGTGGCGAACCGTTCGTGACGAACCATTCGGCGAACAGTTCGGGACATCACTATTCGTCTGGTGAGTTATTCTCTGGGGTTTCTTCCGAAGCTAGGCTAGGGGAAGCCCTGGGAGTTTTATTTCAGTCTTTGCAAGGTAAAGCTGGTAGTTCAGCTATGGCTTGGTCACGGGATACTCCAAAATTACCAAATTCAGCTGCTCCTGTCAGTTTAATTGATAGGTCTGACAGGAGCAATATGCCTATTGATGAGGTTTGTCTGAAAGAAGCTTTGGTGTGCGAAGCTTCGCCTCTGGGCTACCATTTGTCAAATTGTGTGAAGGAAAAGATTTGGAACAATGAATATGTGGATATTCTCTCATTGTTACCATCATCTAAGGAGTTCTTGTCAAGGTTAGACAAGGACGAGGATAGGAAAAGACCAGTGCCTCGTTCTTTTAACAATTGGCTTCAGGCTTTCTGTATTTTTGCCAGCGTCTATTGTGAGCGTCATTCGGATAGAGCTAGCGGGCTTTTTGAACACTTAGACATTATTCTGGAGGCTTTTGAGCATTTTGGTAGTCTAGCCTGGTTTAATTATGACGAAATTTGTCGCCAGAAATTATCTGTACATAAGAGATTAAAATAGAGTATGAAGGATGTAGGCTCCTGGGTTAGCATCATGCTGACAAGCAGGGTGCCACAGAATCAGTATAGACTGCAAACTCAGGCGAGTGGGTTACAGGCACGCCAGAAAGGTGTCTGTTGGTCGTTTAATGAATCTCAGTGTAAATGGCCGAACTCGTGCAGGTTCAGGCATGAATGCTGGAATTGTGCCGGGAATCATCCGTCCTTTCTGTGTTTTAGGAGGCAAAGTTTTGCTACCATAGAACACATTTCTAAAGGCTTTGACCACATTGAAAATACAAAATCTGCTCCCTTATTTAAAACGTTACCCAAACAATCAGATAGCGCAGTTAATTGAAAAGGGTTTCTTATTTGGTTTTAGAATTCCTGTTTGTAATTCAGCTGTTCAATTTGTTGATAATCTTAGTTCTTTTAAGTTAAATAGTAGTTTAGTTAGAGTTAAAATTAATAAGGAAATAGATTAAGATAGAGTTGAAGGCCCATTTGCTGTTCCACCTTTCACTTGTTTCAGGTTATCCCCGCTTGGTTTAGTCCCTAAAAAAGAAAAAGGTCCATATAGACTAATTCATCACCTATCTTATCCAAAGGGTTCATCATTAAATCAGGAGGTGGATGCTTCAGTTATCTCTGTTTCATATAGCTCTTTTGATTATGCGCTGCAGTATGTTAGGGAGTGTGGGCATAAGGCTCTTATGTCTAAGGTCGACATTGAAGCAGCGTTTAGGCTGCTCCCCATACATCCAGATTGTTTTAGCTTGTTAGGTTTTCAATTTGAGGGTAGTTTTTATTTTGACAAATGTATGCCTATGGGTTGCTCTGCCTCGTGTTTTTACTTTGAAAGATTTGCAAGTTTCCTTGAATGGGTCCTTAAACAGGTTTCTGGTTTACATTCAGTTATTCACTATTTAGATGATTTTCTCTTTATTCTATGGATTGCTTGCATTTGCTGCAGATTTTCATGGCTATTGCCCAGCATTTTGGCATCCCTTTGGCAAAGGAGAAAACAGTCTGGCCTAGTACATACTTACAGTTTCTGGGCATAATTATTGATTCAGAACGAATGGAGTTCCGCTTGCCTGAAGACAAGGTTATCATGAGGCATGAAATTTCACATTTATTACGGGTTAGCAAAACCTTGGTAGGTAAATTGCAGTCTGTATTGGGTCTGTTAAATTTTGCCTCAAGAGTAATGCCCATGGCCAGAGCCTTTTCTAGACATATGTCAAGAGCGATAGGTGGCTATAAGAACCCACATGACCATGTTAGAATTTCCAGGGAAATAAAAGAGGACTTACATGTATGGAATTAATTTTTATGTGAATTTAATGGGGCCACAATTTGGCAAAGTGAATTTATATCCAGTTGGGATTTAGATATTTTTACAGATGCGGCTGGGTCGCGAGGTTTTGAAATTTATTTCCATGGTAAATGGGCTGCAGCTAAGTGGCCTCAGTCATGGGAAGAGCACGGTTGGACACGAATGATCACCTTTTTAGAATTATTTCCAATAGTAGTAGCCCTGGAGGTTTGGAGCTCCGAATTAGCCAACAAAAGGATTAAT
This sequence comes from Pelobates cultripes, assembly GCA_933207985.1. Lineage (NCBI taxonomy): Eukaryota > Metazoa > Chordata > Amphibia > Anura > Pelobatidae > Pelobates > Pelobates cultripes. The sequence continues at coordinate 274,927,790 of OW240912.1, forward strand.
TTTCATTGTGATAATTTAGGAGTAGTTTGGGTAATTAATTCCCTCAGGGCTTAATGTATCCCAGTAATAAATTTACTGAGAGGGTTGTTTTTTATTTGCCTGGTTAATAACATCTGGGTGAAAGTAAAGCATATGCAGGGTAAAAGTAACTCTATAGCTGATGCTTTGTCCCGTTTTAATTTCAAGTCTTTCAGATCTCTGGAAGTTAACTTTACCCAGATAAGTCATTTGCTGGGTTTATCATTGTCTGCATCTACCTGGGGAGCATATTTGAAGGTTTGAGATGATTGGCAACAGTTTATGCTAAAACAGGATGAGGATGCTATTGATCCTACTTTACAAGATGGAATTGAATATGTTATTACTAGACTTCAGGCTGGTGTATCCAGATTTTTTTTTTAAAAAGAGCACTGTTAGGTATTTCATTTTTCCTTAAAGTACTGGGTAAGAGGCCGGTGTTTAAGGAATTCATTATCCAGCAAATGTTAAAAGGGGCTTGGATAAAGAAACCTCCAGTTCAAGATAATAGGTCCCCTATCTCCTTTCAGCTGTTGGGTGATTTAGTTATAAAATTGAGCTCCGTTTGTAAAGATGTTTTTGAGACCCAACTCTTTACGACTGCTTTTATTTTGGCATTTTTTGGAGCTTTCAGGGTTAGTGAGCTTGTTTCTGCTAATAAGTCTTGCCATTCGGGTATACAGTTTGGAGATATTGTTTTACAGAATGAAGGTGGAAGGGGCGATGGGTGCAATTGAAGGCTATTTGCCATTGGTTATGTCCAATTAAGGCTGTTAAGGCTTACCTAAATATTCGCCCGGTAGTACAGGGCAGTTTTTTGTTACACCGGTCTGGTATTCCCCTTTCTAAATTTCAATTTCGTAAGGTTCTCCAAATATCTTGTAAAAATCTAGGTAATAATGATAAGAGAATTACCTCTCATTCCTTTCGTATAGGTGCGGCAACGGAAGCTGCTGTAAGCGGTCTCTCAGATGAAGTGGTCAAAAAAGTTGGTTGCTGGTCCTCAAGAACATTTAAAGTTTACGTTAGACCCTGATGTTTCTAGTATACTAACTTGTCTCTTTTTGTTTCAGATACGAGACCTGTGATTGTGTGGATTGTAAGTCATTCTTTCGTCCACTGGGCACACAGAAGAGCAGTGGATAGGTCTTATGGCCAGAACTTAAGTTTTGATTATGAATCTGTTATGATATATTGGTTTGGTGTAAGAGGGTTATTAAGAGAGGATGTTTTCCAGTTATTACAAGATTGGGCCGGCAGGATTCCGTGGCCAAAAGTAATTCTTTTTCATTTTGGTGTTAATGATGTGGGCCAAGATAAATCAGTAATTTTGTTCCATCAATTTAAAGGACCACTATAGTGCCAGGAAATCATACTCGTTTTCCTGGCACTATAGTGCTCTGATGGTGCCCCCACCCTCAGGGACCCCCTCCCGCCGGGCTCTTACCTCTTTCTCCAGCGTCGGTCGGGGAGCTCTCCTCCTCCTCTCCTCCTGCTCTCCTCCTCCTTTCCTCCTCTTCAGCAGAATGCGCATGCACGGCAGGAGCTGCATGCGAATTCAGCCAGTCTCATAGGAAAGCATTCATAATGCCTTCCTATGGACGCTTGCGTCTTGTCACTGTGATTTTCACAGTGAGAAGCACGCAAACGTCTCTAGCGGCTGTCAATGAGACAGCTACTAGAGGCTTTAGAGGCTGGATTAACCTATTTATAAACATAGCAGTTTCTCTGAAACTGCTATGTTTATAAAAAAAAGGGTTAATCCTAGCTGGACCAGGCACCCAGACCACTTCATTAAGCTGAAGTGGTCTGGGTGCCTATAGTGGTCCTTTAAGGATGATTTACTGCATTTTCAACAAATATTCCCTGGATCGTTAATTATTTGGTCTGAAATAATCCAAAAATTTATTTGGTTGCGCAATGCAAAAATTAAAGTGCTAGAAAGAGTTAGGCGTAAGCTGAACAAAGCCATGGAGAAATTTATGCCATCAATTGGTGGTTTTTCTTTTCACCATATGGATATCGAGGGTCAGTGTGAAGGGCTGTATTTAAAAGATGGTATACATTTGTCTGATGTTGGATTGGATATTTTTAATAATGATTTGCAATGTATGATCGATAAGGCCGTGGTCTGGTGGGGTGGGCTGCATGCTGCAGCGTGTGGGGTTGAGGTCACCTGCCTAATTTAAAGGGGGGTGGACTTGCTGAGTTTATGATCATTTGGTTAAAGTTCAGGCTATTAAGGCGGAACTCTGGTGAGTTATGTTTTAATTCTCTGGGGATTTAAATACCAGCGACGTTTGGTTAATGCTCTGGGGGTTTAAAAACCGGAGATGGTTTAGTTATAAAGTTATTAAGTATTGGTTGTATTATTTTAAAACTAAATAAAAGACCACTGCCTTTTCTGCAACATTTCTGAGTCTGTGTATTATTTATTATTATGTATCTATATGATTGTTTCGTTGTTTATTATTGGTGTTTACTATGTATCAGTCTGATTTAACCCCTGCTGAGCACATGTCCCGGGTAAACTGCATGCTTGTTTCTTTCTCTAAAAGAGCCAGCTTTTTTATGCACAATATGAACAAACATAGCTTCTTAAACATTACATTTTCAACTTATTTTGCCAGTCAGGTAATATGTTGGATAGACAGAAGCATAAACAGACAGACATACAGAGAAATAGAGAGAATATGACTGATGGGGAAGAAAGATATCATTCTAATGTTTGCTAAGCTAGGTCATTACAGATTCGTGGAAACAAAATGAAATGCAATGATAGACCCCTTAATTTATTTAGCTTTGTAGATGATCGAAAATATACAGTTTCAATCAGGAAAAAATGAATTATGTATGTTTCATTGTAAGAATTTAGCCCCCCAAAACACATGGACAGTATGTGAAACCACATCTTAGTCACAGAGCTAATATATGTCCATAATTAGCTTAGCAATTTCTGTATCTTAGAGGATGAATTTTAATCCTGATATTTTCTGATTCAATTTGTTTTCTATCCTATTCATTTACAAGACATTTCTAGTCAGCATGCCAAGTGGATTCCAGTTGCAAAACCGAACAGCAATTATTTTTGTCCTCCAGGAGGCATAACCACCTAGCAAAGCTAGTGGGTATGCGGCAACCTCCCGGAGTCAAATGCCAGAGATGAAAAAACGTTTGCGCTGTGCTCCTGCACAGCAACAGCGTTTCAGCCAATCAGGTAATCAGGAGAGCCGTGCTGAGCGCAAGAATCCTGATTACCTCAGATTTTTAGGCATCATTAATGGAGGACTTCATATCTGTCTGCCACAGATTTAGTGTATGCCTCTCTTAGAGGCAGCCCCATCAATGTTAGAGAGCTCCATAAGAGAGCTTTCCTTGCCAGGAATCTATCCTCTTCATCTTCTGAGGAGGATATAGTCCCAGTTTTAAGTAAAAAAAAATAAAGAAAGGTGGCTGGTCTCTTCTGCCAGTTCCTCGTCTGAGGAAAATTTTTGGCCCCTGCTGACCACGGCGGGAGGGCTGGCTGTCTGGGTGGCCGGCGCGCCAGGGAGCAATCTCCCCTGTGTGCTTCCTCTTCAGCTCCCTCGCGCACCGCACTGATACCGGAGCCGGAAGATGACATCATCTTCCGGCGCCGGCATCCCTATGCGGTGCGCGAGGGAGCTGAAGAGGAAGCACACAGGGGAGAGTGCTCCCTCGCGCGCCGGCCACCCAGACAGCCAGCCCGCCCAGCAGCACCACTGGACCCCAGGGAACCCCTCAACTTTCCAAAAGGTAAGGAGGCTGGGGGGATTAAATTTAAAAAATGTGTGTGTGTTTGTTAGTGTGTGTGTGTGTGTTAGTGTGTGTTTGTGTGTCTGTTAGTGTGTATGTTAGTGTGTGTGTTAGTGTGTGTTAGTGTGTGTTTGTGTGTCTGTTAGTGTGTGTGTTAGTGTGTGTGTTAGTATGTGTTTGTGTGTCTGTTAGTGTGTGTGTGTTAGTGTGTCTGTTAGTGTGTGTTTGTGTGTCTGTTAGTGTGTATGTTAGTGTGTGTAAGTGTGTGTTAGTGTGTGTTAGTGTGTCTGTTAGTATGTGTTTGTGTGTCTGTTAGTGTGTGTGTGTGTTAGTGTGTCTGTTAGTTTGTGTTTGTGTGTCTGTTAGTGTGTGTTAGTGTGTCTGTGAGTATGTGTTTGTGTGTGTGTTAGTGTGTGTGTGTGTTAGTGTGTTTGTCAGTGAGTGTGTCTGTTATTGGGTGTGTGTCTGCTAGTGAGTGTGTTACTGTGTGTGTCTGTTACTGAGTGTGTTTGATGTCTGTTAGTGAGTGTGTGTTTTGTAAGTGAGTGTGTATGTATGTCTGTTGCTGAGTGTGTCTCTGTCAGTAAATGTGTGTGTCTGTTAGCTAGTGTGTATGCGTCTGTTCGTGAGAGTGTGTGTGTCTTCAGCATTTACCTTTCTCCAGCGTTGGACTCCCTTGGCGCTGGGGATCACGTCGCCTCTCATCTCCGAATGCACATGCGCGGCAAGAGGCGCGCGCGCGCATTTAAACCACCCATAGGAAAGCATTACTCAATGCTTTCCTATGGATGTTCAGTGTCTTCTTACTGTGATTTTCACAGTGAGAATCGCGGAAGCTCCTCTAGCGGCTGTCAATGAGACAGCCACCAGAGGCTGGATTAACCCTCAGTGAAACATAGCCGTTTCTCTAAAACTGCTATGTTTTCAGCTGCAGGGTTAAAACTAGAGGGACCTGGCAACCAGACCACTTATTGAGCTGATGTGGTCTGGGTGTCTGTAGTGGTCCTTTAAGTGTGTGTGCATACCGCGGTCGCATTGGAGGTTTGACAGTCCTTCTCCTTCCTCTTCTAGAGCGTTTGTTCATTCTACCACCCAAAACTATTCCAGTTCCAGACACGGCTCTCCAGAAATAGACTGGGAATATGAGGAAGTGGTACGTTCAACAGCTTCAACTGAGCGAGGGAAATTTAGCAACATTCAGATGGCTAGAATAAGTCTCCTTGGAAAGACTCTCCCATCACAATTATTTCACTCCTGATGGGCTATGGAGCACTATTCTCAGATTAGAGATTTTGCCAAACTAACCTTTAGTCCTTGGTATCCTGGACATCCAGGCTTTAATGGCTCCTGAGGTAGATCCTGCTTTGTTATCTATCACAGGGAGCAGTGTACCTACAGATCCCACAGACCAGACTTTTCGTAATATACAGTTTCAAATTGTACTATTACTGAAGCTGGATGAAGCAGAAAAAGAAGGCAATGCTCAGAAACCTTCTGCTTCATCTCTGCTGGCGTCTTAGATGGCTTTATTGAAAGCGTCCGGCAGGGCAGTGCTAATTTTTGACTAATCCTTTAATTACATCTCATACATTCGCAGAACCCGCAGACTCCATTCAGCAGGAATGTCTGAACTAGACCCTAAATCACACAAGTTCCCAAATTTGGAGGATTCTTACCTTTTCGGTCCCTCGTTCATTCAGGAGGTTAAAGGCCATTATAAGGCAAGGAGATCCTTTTCAGAGCTCAAAAAGCCCTTTCCTGGCTACGAGACGCCCTTTCAGACAGAGGGTCGCCCTTATCGGGCTGCAGGAGCATCCCAAGAAGCATCTCACCAGGCCCAGTACCGCCACTACAGTGGAAAACACAAACTCCCAGACGGTGGCAATGGAGCTCATTCCAGAGGCGGTCCAGCTTCCAAGAGAAAACCTATGCATTGAAGTAAGTGTGCCTCCTCAAACGCCACTAAATTGAAAGGATATTTCTTCAGAGAAATGGGTTGTAAAGATTTTTCAAAGGGGTTTACAACTCCCTCTTTTAAGGTTCCAAGTTCAGAGGTTTGCATCCCAAAATCAGAAGGTTCCTGGATACCAGTTCTAAATGTAAGGTCTCTGAACGGTTTCATCAAAAGAAAAAGGTTCAGGATGGAGGGTTTATCAGATCTTCCAGGCTTAGTACAGAAAACATTTTTCTGCATAAAGGTAGACCTAAAAGATGCTTTCCATTCAGTCCCTATAGCCAAGAAACACAGGCGTTTCCTCAGGTTTCGGTGGAAAGGAAAGGTGTGGCAGTGGACTGTTGCCTATCCAATGCACCATACAGTGATAGCTAAAAGGTTACATGTGTCTGTACTAGCTAGATGACAGTCTGCTTATGCACCCAGATGGGGAAGTCCTTGGTTCTCAGAGGGATTGCCTCCCTTTTACAAGACCTAGGATTTGTGGTGAATTTACAAAAATTAGTCCTAATTCCCACTCAAAGCATTCTCTTTCTGGGTTTTGTACTAAACACCAGGACTATGTCACTAGGAATTCCTTAAGACAAATGGGACAATTTATTGGTACATTTGACCTCATCTCTCAGGCACCAGAGTTGGTCCTTAAGAGATCTGGCAAAGATTATTGGGAAATTAATAGCTTTTACAATATCCTACGACAATTCTCCTTTACTTTGCAGAAGAAGTCAGCTGTTTTTAGGGAATCGATTAAGACAGGGCGGACATTGGGGATCAAGATTTTTTTTCTCCCCAAGAATGTCAGAGAAGAGTTGAAGTCCATTCTGGGGTTAGAAATCCCACTTCCTCGTCCCCTGTTAGAGCAGCCGTTTGCAGGTCAGATGCCTCAAATCACAGTTGGTGTGCGGAGGAATTTGGTCAGACCAAGAGAGACTCCTTCATATAAACATCTTGGCATTAAGAGCAAGAAAATTAGCTCTCCAGGGCCTAGTTTCTCTAAACCAGTTACCAACATCGGTAAAAGTTCAATTGGACAAAAGGACACCAGTGGCTTATATAAACCACAGAGGGGGCACAAGATCAAGGGGTCTTTGTTTGGAGGCTCTAGATCTTTGGTCTTGGGCTTTAGCAAACAAAGTTCTGGTGTATGCAGAATACGTTCAGCGTTGCCGGAATCCCCATAGGAAAGCACTGAATAATGCTTCCCCATGGGGAAGTCGAATGTGTGCGCGCGGCCACTGCCGCGCATGCGCATTTGGTCTCCCCCGCCGGCGGACGAAGGCAGGGGAGGAGTGTGGGTGGAGCCTGACCTGGCGCTGGATTCAGGTAAGTGTCTGAAGGGGTTTTAACCCCTTCAGCGATGTGGGACTCCAAGATTCTACAGTGCCAGGAAAACAGGTTTGTTTGGAATCAGATTTTCCAGGTGACTGCTTGTTATTGCTAAAAATGTAATCACTGACATTCAGGTGTGGGTGCTGGAACATGTATTTTTTTATACAAGGGACAGAGTGAACAACAATTTAAGAATACCTTGGCTGCTTCAAGTTTACTGTTCTCATTGCAAGTAGAAGCTATAGAAAGTCTAATATGTTAGAACAAACAAAAAAGTACAGATTTACACTCATTGAAGTAAATAATATCCACCAAACCTTGAGTTGCAGGTTGACATTTGAAGGAAAGGTGGTTGACAAAATTCAAACTTCAACTTAAGGTTGACTCTCACTGAAATTATCCACGGACTGTATAGGTAAATAAATAAAGCTACTTCAAAACTCAATCTGACTTGCCAACTACTTGATTCTTATTGCCTGTAAATTGTCAACTGGCTGTAATTAATCTAAACACACATTAAAGGGACACTATAATCACCAGAACAACTACAGCTTAATGTAGTTGTTCTGTTGAGTATAATCATTCCCTACAGGCATTTTCATGTAAACATTTCATGCAAACACTCTCTTTTCAGAGACAAGGCAGTGTTTACATTGCCCCCTAAGGATACATCCAGTGTCCACTCCTTAGATGTCCACTGGAGGTGCTACCTGGTGCAGTGCTGCACTGCCCTGATTGATTCAATGCATCTCTATGAGGGGGTGCTGATTGATCAAGCCAGCATTTGGTCCTGCCCTTGTCCCGCCTCCTTACCAATTTCAACCAATACAATGTTTTCCCTATGGGAAATTTAGTTAATTCTGATGCGGCCAGCAAAGAGGCTGAATGGGGGCGAGGCCAGCAGACCCACACAACGCTGGAAATAAGGTACATTTTATAACCTCTAAAGGGGATTAAGGGTGGGCAAGCCACCTAAACGGTGGTTTTAATACTGTAGGCTCAGAAATACGTTTGTGTTCCTGACCCTATTGTGTTTTTTTAAGCAAAATCTTTTCATACCATAACAAATTTGGTAAATGGCATTATGATTTTATTGAATCAGTGAGCGCTTAATCAAGAGGTTTAAAATTGTATGATACCATAGAATGCCACCTTATTGTAAATTAACATGTTTCCAGAAGTTTTAATCTGACTGTATGGAGTATCTGACACAAACCAAGTAACATGAAAGGAAAAGTATACATTATGTTTTTTTGTTAATCTTTTACTCTGCAGTGAAGTGAGATTAAGGACCAGTGCAACAGAAGATAAAGGCCGAGTAAGAAAAATGTATGTGGGCTATCTCAAGTGCTAAATGTAATGTCATTTGTTAATACCTATTAAAAATAAGAGCAATCTTCTCCTATACCTTATGAGGGAGTGTAGACTTGAATACAAGCATTTTTATGTTTTAGTACAGACAGAAATTAACCCTAGAAATTTTTATAGAATCCTTACGAAGATTTTTACAAATTTAAAAAAAAAAAGAAAAAAAAAGAAAAAAGATAAATCGTTAACTAGCACTCACAAACATTTTTTTGTTCTATATCTAAAATGCCAAATATTTTACAATAACCCCTAACTCATTTTATTTGTTAAAAATACAAATACAGAAGACACTATATGCATTTATACAAAAACAAAAAGTGGCTATCAAGTGTGCTGCTATGTATCCATCTACATACATCTATTGAACATTAGTAGATGGACTCTGAGCATTAAACCTATTGTCATATTACAGAGAGTCTCAATTTGCACAACATGTGAGCTGGATATGTGGGGTCATTGAATGTCTTGTACCAAATGCATGTGTGCACCATTCCTGCTCATTGGACTGATTTGTGTCTGTCCTTTTGAATGTAAATATATATACAGTTGTAAATCAAAATGATTCAACCCCCACTGAAAATCAATGAATGCTTCAAGTGGTTTCCACAAATTCAACTGAAAATGCAGTTTATTGTAACATTTCCAGTCTCAAAATTATTCAAATCCTTCATTGCAAGCATCTTTAGTACTTAGTAGAGCACCCTTTTGCTGTTACGACCTGCTGCAAACGAGATGCATAGCCAGACATCAGCTTCTGGCAGCATTTCTGAGGAATCTTAGCCCATTGTTTATAAACAATGGCCTCCAGTTCATTATTATTATTATTATTGCCATTTATACAGCACCAACAGGTTCCGTAGCGCTTTCCAATATTATTAGAGGGGGGATTTAACTTTAAATAGGACAATTACAAGAAAACTTACAGAGACGATAGGTTGAAGAGGGCCCTGCTCAAACGAGCTTACAGTCTATAGAAGGTGGGGTATAAAATACATTAGGACAGGAAATTGCAGTCAAATTAGGTGGGAGTGAAGCAGAGCTGGAGGAGAGAGTAGAGTGCTGCCCTTTAGGAGAGAGCAAGAGACAGGTATGTGAGGTAGAGATTAGTCTGGGAGGCCATAGGCTTTCCTAAAGAAATGGGTTTTAAGGCCCTTCTTAAATGACTAAAGACTAGGGGAGAGTCTGATGGCGGTAGGTAGGCAATTCCATAGGAAGGGAGCCGCCCGCAAGAAGTCCTGCAAGCGCGAGTTGGCCGTATGGGTGCGAGCAGCGGACAGAAGGTGGTCACGGGCAGAGCGGAGAGACCGAGAAGGGGCATACCTATGGATCTATGAGGAGATATAAGAGGGGTAAAGATTATTCAGTGCTTTAAAGGTATGGGTTAGCATTTTGAATTGACTCCTATAGAATACAGGAAGCCAATGTAAGGACTGACAGAGGGGTGAGGTGTGAGAGGACCGACTAGAGAGGAAAATTAATCTGGCGGCAGCATTCATTACAGACTGTACCGGGGCAATACGACTATTGGGAAGACCAATTATGAGAGAGTTACAATAGTCCATGCGAGAGATTACTAGAGCATGGACAAGCCCTTTAGTAGCATCTTGTGTAAGAAAGGGGCGGATGCAGGCGATGTTTTTGAGGTGGAATTGGCATGATTTGACAACAGACCGGATGTGAGGCTCAAAGGTGAGGCCAGAATCAAAAGTAACACCAAGACAATGTGCTTGTAAGGATGGGCTGATGTGGATATCACTAATATGAAGGGAAAGCGAGAGAGGAGGATTAATATTAGGAGGAGGAAAGACAAGAAGTTCTGTTTTGGAAAGATTCAGTTTCAGAAAGTGGGAGGACATCCAATCAGAGTTTTATTCTTGGGTTTGCTTGCTGCAATCTCCTTCTTCAAATCCCACCAAATATTTTGAATGGGGTTGTAGTCAGTCAACGGTGATGGACACGGCATGATTTTCAAGGACTTCTTCTGCAACCAAGCCTTGGTGGAATTTGAGATATGCTGTGGATCATTGTCCTGTTGGAAGGTCCAATGATGCCCAAGCTTCAGCTTCCTCACAGAGAACATGATGTTTTCTCCTAGGATTTCCGGATACTTCAATTAATCCATCTTGCCCTCTACACACTGGAGGTTTCCAGTGGCAAAAGATGCAGAGTAGCCCCAGAGCATCATTGGGTCACCACCATGTTTAACTGTAGAGTGTTTTTTCAGCGTATGCGTCATTCTTTTTTCTCCAGACATACCGCTGATCTATTGTTGAGAAAAGATCCGGGTTTGTTTCATTGCTCCACAGAACAGAATTCCGAAACTTCTGTGGCTTATTCATATGATTTTAAGCATATTGGAGCCATTTGTTGTGTGCTTTTGGGTCTGTAGTGGTGTACATCTTGGAGTTCTGGCATGGAAACCTTCTGGGGGTGATGATCTCTTCTCTTTGTGGACCATTCTTTTGACTTAGCCATATTTCAAGTGCTCTAGCTCAAGCACACCTGATGCAACACATGACGTACTTCATAAGTTGCATCAGGTGTGCTTTAGACAACACCTGTTTGGGATAATTTTTGCTGTTGTGGGGGATTCTATTCAGGGGTGGGGTGGGGAGTGAATAAGTGTGAGATTGGAGAAGTCATTATAAGTTGCATTTTCAGTTAAATTTGGGGAAACGTGAAGCATCCATTGTGTTTAACTATTTCAATTGCTTGTGTTTGATTTTTGTATTGCAAACAGCTGAAAGTCTGTACATTGTGACAATAAATCTGATTTTCAATCTGAGCTGAAAAATGTATATATATATATAATTCATGGAGATTTATGACTACTAATATAACTTTGTAAATTTAGAAAATGAATGGACTATTAATTTTCTGAATGCTCCTATATTTTATTATTCTTCTGATTTACTTCAGGGATTACATTTTTCTATTTTTATTTTTTCAAACAGTTTCAGGGTTATTAATTAAAGTAAGCATCAGTGCTATCTAAGGCAGAGAGGGCTGGAGGGTGGGCCACCTGGGGTGACAGTGGAATGCCCCATTGTACAGCGCTACGGAATCTGATGGCGCTATATAAATAATAAGAAAATAATAATGCAAAGAACACCCACCTCTCACCAGAGCAGGCACCTGCCTACCAGCACATTGCTTCAGGAAATGCCTCAAGGCAAGGGCCTGCTATGTTGTTATGCTGTCAGTACCTATGGCGCATATATGAGAATGATATAATTTATCTTATGTCATTATGGATATCCCTCCTGCTTTATTTTCTGCAGCATTCATTCATTCGTGCAGCTGCATTAATCCTCCTCAACATTGACAGGGGTAAGAGAGTGACGGTGTGGTTGGTGATTTCCCACAATTTCCACACACCTTGCATACTCAGTGCTTGGAGCTTTGGTAACAGACCATGCAGAGGAATAGGCACAGCTCCTGCAAAAGTGCTTCTCGGCCATGCTGCAATCTGGGTAGGCTGGGAGTATTGAGACACAAGAAGGAGTGGGGGTGTCACAATGCATACACAAGGTGGTAAAGGTGTTAAGAGAGATACAAAAGGGCATTATGTTCTGGCTCCTGTTAAACCATGTTTGGAAACATCTATTTGTGTTTTTCTGAGTTTGTACTCTTTTGTTTATGGTTCTATTCTCCAAAACAACTTTTTCCACTGACTCTTGCACACACCATTTTGTTCCACATCCTGTTATAACTAAGCTGTGCACTGTTACCTGTCTTCAAAAGTATTTGCTCCTAGATAGCTTTGTCTGTTAGTAGTCCTTCACCTACCCTGCCAGTTATATTCTTAGCAATGTTATTCTCTTTTTTTAGCCGTGTTTGTAATATAGTTAATGTAGCATTTTATTACTAGTTCTATGCTACATCAGTCCTTACCCAGTTACCATAGCCTCCATTTTGTGGTGTATCAATTATTATGTGGTGTATCATCTCTTCGTTATGTCACCTGAATGTGGTAATTCACAATTCAGAATGCAACCTGTAATTATACTGCCTCATTCATTTGCATGTCATTTGTTCAGTTGCCTTAGTAACTTCACTTATTGAGCTATTGGGCTACAAAACTATATCCACCTCAAATTTGTATCCTACCACTGTTATATAATATATATTTTTTTCTTTCTTCAAATATGTAACAAAAATAGATCAATAAATATTGTCAAATACATTTTTTACATACATTTGCAAGGACCCTCAAAGTATTATTAGCAGTACAGCTTACTAAAAATGGCAGCAGAATGTAAAAAGAATGTCATACAGTAAATACAGTAAATCATATTTCTAAAATAGTTATTCAAACCCGCTATAGCAATTTTTATTGAACTCTGGAATGCTAACAGTGAAATGGTATAGTCCATTCACTCCTCGCCTCTGTCTGGACCCATTTACTGTTTGGAAGCATAGTGGCTTATGGCAGATAACTTTGTTCCTCTACAGCTAGTAATCATTCCAAGAGTTTAATGTATTAGTATATGCAAGGCTTTATGGAATAAAAAACATTGCAAAATACATGAAAATAAAAACATTTATACATGATTCTGGTAGTGACGTGGTTAAAACTGAGTAACCAGAATGTGTGGAGCAAGTATATTAAGTGTACAGTGAAGGGACTGGAATTGGCAACTTACCTAGGGCTTAGTAAATGGTTTGTTTTGTTCACATTCGGCGAATATGAGTCTTTCTATTGTTTTTTTTTTTTTAATATTACACTAATAAAACAAATTTAACCTCTATCTCCAATTTTTCATTTATTAATTTTCTGCATGCCTCATTAAGGCTTTAAAAGTATATTGCCAAATTGTTTCCCACATCAAAGAATCTCTTAATCAGCTCCTCAAAAATATAAGTTGTTCACGTACTAAAGAACAATGACTCTCAAAAAGAACTATTTCACTACCATTATAAATATCTTAAGTACCAACAGTGTAAACATACTTAGTCTATTTGTACAGTATGAATTCTATAAATCATAAATCCACAGCTAAAAAAAAAGGAACTATTTATATATTTATTCTAAGTGCACTCTATAATTACATATTTATCTGGAGAGAAATTCCAAATATAAAATTAACCTCTTAAGGACACAGCTTCAGAAGCTTGTCTTACCCTTAAGGACACAAGCCATTTATGCATTTTTTGCTGTTTTTGTTCAAACACAATTTGCATCTCTGTCATTTATTGTACCAACACATATTATATACCATTTTTTCAGAGGGCAAACAGGGCTTTAATTTGATGTCACATCGATACATTTTCATTAAGTATAAAACAAAAATTTTTTTTACAGTTTTGGCAATAATAGTGTGTGCATAATATGTCCAGCTTAGAAAAAGTAATTCAAAACAAATGCATTTATGTGTCTTGATTTATAGAGTGCATCATATGTATAGGATTTCAGCTTATTTTTAAAGTTACAGGTCACAAAATACAAGGACTAAAATAAAATTTCAATTTGCAAAAAAATTAGTGTGGTATGTTTGTCTTGTAGTTGGTATGTTTGTCTTGTAGGTTTAGTAGCCATCCAGGGGCGTACCTAGAGCATTTGGCACCCGGGGCAGATCCTATGCTTGGCACCCGACCCCCACCCAAAAAAAAAACCTGTAAAAAATGGTTTTCTTTCTTTTTTTTTTTACAATTTGTAAACTTTGCAAAACCGCTGTCAGCCCCTCCTACAAAACCTCTGTCCTGCCCCTTCTACAAATCCTGTACTGCCCCGTCTACAAAACCCCAGCAACCCCCTTCCACAAATCCCCTGCTTATCCCCCCTTATAAAGACTCCTGTCCCAATACAAAATCCCCGCCCCCTTCTACAAAATCCCTGCAGCCACACACACATTTACAGGCAGACAGTCAAAGACTCAATTACAGACAGACAGTCACACACTCAGTTACAGGCAGACAGTCACACACAGTCACAGGCAGACAGTCACACATACACTTTTCCTCCGTGCGGCCAGTTTATCAGCTGTTTGCTTGTGTGAGCTGTACTGGCACGGCACCCTAACTACCATGGGGCACTGTGCGGCCACAGCTCACACAGCCCCCTCCAGCCAGGGCCGGTGCAGGGGTTTTTGCCACCATAGGCAAAAGTAAAGTTTGCCGCCTCCCCCATGTGACATCACAATGCCCACCCATATGATTTGCCAGGTTAACTAACGCCAGTGCTGCAGTGCCGCCGTGTTTACATTAAAAGTGCCGCCGTGTTTACATTAAGCTGAAGTGGTTCTGGGGACTATAGTGTTTCTTTAATGTGAGGTAAATTAGAGCTTAGTGCCACGAATAATATACTAGATTGCTTACTTACAACCAGATGAGGATGATGATGGGCTCTAGCTGCAGTCTGGCTCCATTGGTCTGGTGCAGAACAGGCTCTCTGGAGGCGGTTTGTAACTGTGGTCACAAAAATCAATGTTCTGGGAGAACGGGAAGCAGCTCAATTTTTTGGGGGTCCTTTACACAGCTCAAGGTCTGGGTCCCAGGGTCCACCTTCATGTTCCACCAATGAGTTTGTTCACAGGGGGTGGAGTGTGTAGGGGATGTCCTGATATGTGTGTAAGGAATGCATTGTGTGAAATTGTGTTTGTATGTGTAAGGGCTGCAAGGTGTGTTTCTGTGTATGCACGGGATGCAATGAATGTGTGTAAGGGGTGCATTGAGTGTGTGTAATGAATGCATTGTGTGTTTCTGTGTGTGTAAGGGATGCATTGTGTGTAACGGTTGCATTGCTTGTGTATGTGTGTCTGTGTGTGTAATGCATTGTGTGTTTTTCTGTGTGCAAGGGGTGCATTGTGTGTATGTATGTGTGTGTGTGATTAATGTCAATCTCTCCCCCCGCTCCAATTTCCTTCTCCTCCTCCCAATTTCTCTTTCTCCCACCCTCCTAATTTCTCTTTCTCCCCCCTCCTCCTAATTTCTCTTTCTCCCCCCTCCTCCTAATTTATCTTTCTCC
>OW240912.1:274943299-275048563 GCA_933207985.1 Pelobates cultripes
GCTATTCTATGCATCCACTATCCTCTCAGTAAAGTAATACTTCCTGATATTATTTTTAAACCTTTGTCCCTCTAATTTAAGACTATGTCCTCTTGTTGTGGTAGTTTTTCTTCTTTTAAATATATTCTCCTCCTTTACTATGTTGATTCCTGTTATGTATTGAAATGTTTCTATCATATCCCTTCTGTCTCGTCTTTCTTTCAAACTATACATGTTAAGATGCTTTAACCTTTCCTTGTAAGTTTTATTCTGTAATCTAAGAACCAGTTTAGTAGCTTTTCACTGAACCCTCTCCAAAGTATCAATATATTTCTGGAGATACAGTCTCCAGTACTTCTTACTATACTGCAAGTTAGGTCTGACCAGTGTTATGTACAATGGCATGAGCACTTCCCTCTTTCTACTGCTAATACCTCTCCTTATACAACCAAGCATTCTGCTAGCATTTCCTGCTGCTCTATTACATTGTCTGCCTACCTTTAAGTCATATGAAATAATTACCCCTAAATCCCTTTCCTCAGATGTTTATCTTAGGACTCTATCAAATATTCTATACTCTGCCCTTGGGTTTTTACGTCCAAGGTGCATTATCTTGCACTTATCCACATTAAATGTCAACTGCCACAGCTCTGATCATCTTTCTAGTTTACCTAAATCATTTGCCATTTGGCTTATCCCTCCTGGAACATCAACCCTGTTACATATCTCCTGCAATATCACTAATAAAAATATTAAAAATATTAAAAATATTAAAGTGTAACAGAGCTCCCTGTACCCCTGGCTGGATATCTCCACCAAGGACCGCTTCCTAACTGGAACAGGGGACAAACTGCAGCCCCCAGTCGTCGTGGCGTGACTGGGGTCCTGGAATTGCTCCCTCCTGGAGCCGAATGGGGAATTCTCTCTATCCACCCCCAGGCACTGGACGACACTCAGTCCTGGGAGCTCTAGTCCTTACAAGGACTTTCCCTGTTTAATCCTCCACACTGGAACAGTGATTAGTGATTAGCCCTTTCCCCTCCCAGTAACCCGTCGACACATAGTTCTGGGAGTACAAGCTGGAATGTTTTAATCTGGCCAGATGGCCTGCTTTTATACATTTCTGAACACAGACAAGCACGCCCATGACACTCCCTCACAAAACAGGATAATCCCTCCCCTATGCCTGGGAGATAATTGAGTCAGGAACAGTACAAAACTCAATTATCTCCAGGCACAAAAAACACACATTTCACAGACACCCCAAAAGTACCTTTAAACTACATGAAAACACCACAAAATTTATATGCACTGATAGCCCCGATCTGGGTGACTAACAAATCCAAAAATTACCCAGATCGGTTCAGGGGTTCGGATAAGTCATAATTTGTGTTTCACTTTAAATGTCCTTGGTCTGCACCTTTAAAACAAGATTAAAACAAATCTAGTGCAGAGCATACATATGCTTTGATTCACAAGAATCAAACAAACATATTTAGTATTAAACTCACAGTGTCAGAGTGGAATGAGTGTCACTCTCACTTTAAAAGTGTTGGATGCAGACCCGGACTGGCGATCGGGCATACCGGGCAAATGCCCGGTGGGCCGCGATGGCCGTGGGGCCGAGGCCGGCAGGGAGATCACAGGATCTCCCCGGCCGGCCCCTGCAGGGCCAGCGCTATCCGAGAGATCTCCCTCACTGGCCCACAGGCATGGAGATGCGGCCGCCGGCTGGGGAGGGAGGGAGGCAGGAGAGAGGACCGGCGGAGCTCTAACCAGCAGCTTCACCGGGTCCTCTCGCGGGATTCTGAGCGTTGCCGCGGTTACCACGGCAATGCTCAGATCACGCGAGAGTGAACTCTAACCTGCAGTGAACTCTCACCACTGGACCACACTCAGGCCAAGTAATGGCTCCCCTCAAATTCCCTGGTGACAGAACGGATTCTCCCAGGATAAAGGTAAGAAGGGAGGGGGGGATATAATTTTTTTTATTAATAAAAAATATATATTTAAATTTAAATAAAAAATACGTTCACTCACACACACAGCAACCAGACAGACACACCCAGCACCCAGACACAGCACCCAGACAGACACACACAGCACCCCCAGACACAGCACCCAGACAGACACACACAGCACCCAGACAGACACACATACACACACATACAGACACACACAGCACCCCCAGACACACACAGCGCACCCCGACACACATAGCACCCCCAGAGGCTGCCACAGCACCCCAGACACACACAGCACCCAGACACACACAGCACCCCCCAGACACACACAGCACCCCCAGACACACACAGCACCCCCAGACACACACAGCAGCTCCAGACACACACAGCAGCTCCAGACACAAACAGAACCCAGACACACACAGCACCCCTAGACACACACAGCGCACCCAGACACACACACAGCACCCCCTAGACACAGCACCCCCAAACAGACACAGCACCCCCAAACAGACACAGCACCCCCAGACACACAGCACCCCCAAACACACACAGCACCCCCAAAACACACACAGCACCCCAGACCGACACAACACCCCCAGACCCACACAGCACCCCAAGACACACACAGCACCCCCAGACACACACAGCACCCAAACACACAGCACCCCAAGACACACAGCACCCCCAGACACACACAGTGCACCCCTAGACACACACAGCACCCTCACTCACACACACACAGCACACTCCCACACATATACAGCACACACACACACACATATATATATAAAATAACCCTCAGTGAGTTAACAGACAAAGAAAATTAGAAACCTAGAATTTGACAGCAGATAAAAACACCCTCACACACAGCACCCCCTTACATACACACACTGCGCCCCTCACACATACAATAAGTCCAAATGTATATATATATATATATCTGCATATATATATATATATATATATATACACACACTACAGCACCCCTCACACTGCACCACTACACACATTACACTCCAGATACACACTAGATCCCTTACCCTATATGCACTTTTAATCCTCTACACACACACACACACACACACACTGGGTCCTTTACACAGTAGATCTCCTACACACACACACTACATTCCTTGTCAGCAAACACATGCAACATTCTCTAAACACACCCTCTCTACAACCCCTACACACACTATGTCACCTATACACACACACTTCAGCCGGTATGCACACACTCGCTGCATCCCCTATAAAACTATGCCCCCTATACACACACTCTCTACAGCCCCTAGCCACACATATTACACCACAAACACAAATGAAATTGACCTATTTACACAATACCACACCACACTCTACACACACGCAATCCCACAAGCAGGCTCCAAACATATGCACCATGCACTTTCCTGGCCCTTTTGTCCTCTGGTATCCCACTTGTGGAGACACCAGAGACAATCTAAAAGCAAACACAGTGCAAGCATGTTATTAAATTCAGGGCCTTTTTCTAATGCCAGAGCTCTTCAGCAGGGCTCTGGGCATTGAACCAACATGCTCACCTTGAGAGGGGGCGTGCTTGTCATTAGTGATGACAAAACACACACTCTCTGGCCCTGCCCCCTTTTTAGGGGGCCGCTCTGATTGAAAAATGCCCGGGCCGAATTTTTTTCCCAGTCCGGCCCTGGTTGGATGGATCAGCTCCTTGTGTGTAATGTATCTAATTAATTGTACTGGACTGGAAATATTAGGTAAATATTTATTTAGACATCAAATTAAAACAAATAGATAGAGTTCATAAAACCAGAAGAGATAAGGCCACGTAATTACATGATCCAGCGTTTGTTCAGGTCAAAGTCTCCAGCACGAACCGCTCAGATCTATGCTTCCTTCAGAACAGTAACACTCTCCTTTGCATAACACATTTCATGCCGACCCTCAAACATTTACACAGTGTTTTGGTTTGTATGTAATTTATGCACCTTAAAGAGATACCAGCACATTTTTATACAAATATACTTCTCTTTGAGTTTTAATAGTTATTATATATCAGTGCCTGTTTTTATCCACTTATTGTTTTAGTTAGTGTTTCTTAAAAAGAATATGGTATCTATCTATACGTTGCATCAGAAAGCAGTCCATCTAGGGATGAGAGTCCCACATCCTAATGTAGCTTGAGATGAGTGAGCAACTGGTCGGGTCAGACACTACCTATCACCAGGGGGCGCACAGGCTTTACAGGACAGCACAACAAGATTAATTTCTATTATAACACAGATTACAGTACAGACTGCACACAAACAAAACCTAAAAGGTTCAAAATATACCGCCAGTGTAAACAAACAAGAGAAAGAAAAACAAACAAAAAATCCTTCACATATGGAAGGAAACAACAAATCAAAACCCCAAACTAGCGTGGGACAGTTAAGAAGAAAAGAGAAAATAACATATCTATATATAAGGTGGTAAGTAAGCGGGAGGAAGAAAAGAAGAGGTACTGGGGGGCAGAGTATGGAGAGGAGCATGGAGGCAAAGAAGAAGATGGAGTTGAAGAAAGCAAAAAGCATGACCACGAGAGACAACTTAACCGAGACTAAAAGTTGTTTGAGGTCCAAATCGTTAGTGCATCTGTCTATATATCTGAAACACATGGCCAACATCTCCTCCACTGTAAGAAACCATTCCAACCCAATCCATGAAAGAGTATAATGGCAACCACTTGTTCACAGGCACCATGGATTTTGCTGAAATAATCAGCATTTAAAATTACCTGTGGTAGCAAAAACATTACACGAAAGATAAACATCAGGTTCTATATGGAAATCTTCAACATAAACCACCCAAGCTGTTTCATGCAGCACAATTCAATAGCCTGTGATCACGGGCATTATCATCACATGTGCAAGTAGGCTCCAGGTTCCCTGCTGTACCTCTAACAGGTTTGGTTGGATGTGGGTCAGAAACGGGTGATGTGGTTCAGGGTTCTGTGCCAGTAAGTCAGTAGCTTCTTTGAAGTTTCTTGAAACTTGGTGGCCATTGAATTGTGAAATTGTGAAACATAAAACATTTCTATGTACTGGATAGGACAGAAGAGATTTATATTCTTACAGTTGTAAAATATATTCATTCCTCTCAAAACAAACCCTAAACAACCTGAGAGGTAAATTTTTGGATGTCATGGAAAAAAATGGAAATAATAACCCACGTCTTTGTCAGGAAGTATGATAACCTCTGCCAGTCAGCAATGATCTGATGTTAGCTACAGACCAACAGGGCACTTTAACTGTGATGGTAATTAAACCAGTACATAAAATACAACTCCAATCACTACAATTTTAGCACAAAGTTTAACATTTTATACTTATTTCTCTTATGTACCACTTTAGAATGTTACATCTAAAAAATGTTTTATCTTGTTTTTGTAAATCTTAGAAACAGGCATGAGTACATGCAACCAAGCTGTCCAGAAGCTCCTTTTTGTTGACTGTCAAAATGTGTTAGGGTCTTTTTTATAAGATACTTTAATAAGTTATTATTTTTTTCAATCAATATTAATCTTACATGTCCACAGTGGAAGCTCATGTCTTGGGAAATACCTCACTACAACTGTCAAAAAAATAATAATGAAAAATACACCATACCAGTTTCTAAGTACCCGGACTTCTGACAAGTACTGCCTCTTTTTTCCTGCATGACATCTTAGCTGGCCAGGAATACAAAATGTATTGTATAGCTAGCTAGGTAAAAAAAATAAAAAAAATAAAATAATTAACAAATAAGCTTATTGTGATGGAGGAATGTAACAATTAGGCAGACTTGCTCACAAACGCACACACACACACGCACACACACACACAGTTCTACCAAGAATCCCGAATTCGGCAGGACAGTCGCTGTTTTACGGACATGTCACGACAATATTCCCTGGTGTTCCAATTTCGGTTAAGCGCAAGCGCATCATTACATGTGCTCACACTAGTTTCAGGTCACTAGGACCAAGCAGAGCGTGCTGAAACATGTGCTACCTGCATGACAACTCAGTGGGCCAACCTGGTTGATTGACAGGCATCCTGGCATGCATTCACCTAGTTTTTTCTCCATCATCTTCCATCATGCACATCTAATATTTAAATAGTTATCACTGGTATTGTTTATTCCTGTAATTCACAGTGTCTATTTATTCTGTGAATTTGTTTCCCCTTATTGCACAGTTTAAGGAGTAAGAGACATCATGATATATACAGAACAGAAAAGAAAGACATGAATAATTTTCAGAAAACATGTACATCTAAATATTATTATTATTATTTTTTTTTTTAAATGTACTGCATATACCACCTGTTTATAATCTGTTATAATTTGTGTGTTATTCACTATAATGCTACTGTACATTCTAATCTCAGGGTAGCATTGGGACATACTTTCTGAGATAAGTAGTATTTACTCTTCTTAGATGGCAACTGTTATGAGCTCTTCTAATAAGGGCTAGTTGAAGAATAGCACTGTAACTCCCACTAATCTGGAAAACCAGGACAAATACAGTATATATTAAAAGGAATCTTGATTAATTGTGATTTATGGGCTTCTTGAAATAGTCCCTCCCCACGCTGGTCTTGCAACGGCTGCTGCTCCTCACTTTGCTGAAATCATCAGTGACAATGATTTCAGCCAATCCAAATGCTTCCCCATAGGGAAGCAGTGGGAAGCTACTGTGCATGTGCAGCAACTATCATGCTGCACCAATTAGCATCTCATTGTAGAGATGTATTAGCTCAGTCCATCTTTATGTAGAGCATGAAGATGCTGAAAGTCGGTCCTGGCACAATTGTAGGACCACTGTAGGAAGCACCTCTCATGGCTATCCACTGAGCAGCAAAAAATATATCTCAGAAAAGGCACTTTTTAAATTGCTAAGTTTGCAACATAACAACTGTAATAAGCAACCATGGTGATTCTGCTTAGTATACCTCTTTAAAGGAACCTGAACATGACCTCTAGCCCTAACCCTTACATACTAGCTTTAACCCTACAAAATACAGATAGTTGTCACAACATGGGAGTAAAGAGTGATAGATAGGAGTGTTACTGGACCTTAGGGTGGCTGGGATTAAGGTTAAGTAAGAACTAGGAAATATCATATTTATACTAAAGAGTAAATTCAGACCAGGAGGAGAACAAAAGGTACATAAGTTAGAAATTGCAAAATTTTGTGAACTAGCACAGGAACAGGGTCACTGGAAACTGGAAGCCAGGAACAAGTCAGGTCTGATACACATACAGGATATATTGTGGTCAAGCATAGCCAGATCTGATACACAAGATGATCTGAATAAAGCAAAGTCAAGATCAAAGCAGTGTCAGCATTAACAAAAGAGACCAGGAACAATATTAATGTGCTCACAGGCTCTAAGACCATAAAAGGGCACTGGACCATGGAAAATCAACTGTACATACAGGCCCAATTTATAGAAATTGACAAATGTGCATATCATCAAACAGGATGCCAGCCAAATAAGATAAATAATGTATTATATAGGTTTGGATAGTTGTAGAATGACATTAGTGTGACCTCGTATACAGAATGTTGCATCCAAAATGACATGGCATGTTACCAGAAGTTGACGGGCCACGTCTTTATGCAATCTAGTTCATCTACTCAGTGGCTGTAAAGACGTGGCTTAACCAGAATCAGGGAGAGATGGAATTGATGCAGTTGTGTCATTTTTAGGTCGAGTATCTCTGTTTGAAGCGGATGAATTACAACTGGAAAAAGAGCCCTGTAACTAAGGCCAAATTAATGCGGGATCATCTTTAAAGGTAAGTTTCCTTACATATATAAATGTATTTTCTCACCTGTCCTGGGTTTTATGTATTCCTTATTCTTGGGTCCTTTACCAGAGGCCTAGGAGCCTGAGGGTTCTGCATAGTATCTTTGCTGTTCCTAGAACTGCACTCTTCTGGACTACGATCTCAAAGGTCCCCCCTGGAATCTGTTGAAGCCACTCCCCAAACATGGGGGTCACAGCCCAGAGTGCTCCTATCACAACTGGGACTACTACTGCCTTCGCTTTCCACATAATTTCTAGCTCTGCTTTCAGTCCTCGGTATTTGTCCAGCTTCTCATGTTCCTTCTTCCTGATGTTATAGTCACTTGGTATTGCCACATCAACCACCACTGCAGTCTTCTGTTTCTTGTCTAACCACTTTTAGCAGCAAAAGCTTGTAGTAATATTTTCAGATGATTTTATCTCTCACATTGTTGAGGAGGAATTTTAGCCCAGCCTTTTTTAAAACGTTGCTTCAGTTCCTTGAGGTTTGCTAGCATTTGTTTAGGCACAGCTTTTTTGAGGTTCTGTTACAGCATTTAATTTGGGTTGAGGTGTGACTTTGAGTGGGTGGTTGCAACACCTTCATTCTTTTCTTTTTCAGCCTTTCTGTTGTAGATTTGCTGGTGTGCTTGGGATCATTGTCCTGTTGCATTACACAATTTCGGCCAAGGTTGGGCTGTTGGACAGATGGCCTTATATTTGACTATAGAATACTTTAGTATAAAAAGAAGTTCATGGTTGACTCAATGACTTCAAGGTTTCCAGGTCCTGTGGCTGCAAAACAAGGCCAGATCACCACCCTTCTACCATCATGCTTAACAGTTGGTATGAGGTGTTTGTGCTGATATGCTGTGTTTGTTTTTTTTGCCAAATGTTGAGCTGTGCATGATGGCAAAACATCTCCACTTTGGTCTAGTCTGTTCAAAGGACATTGTTCCAGAAGTCTTGTGGTTAATTCACATGCAACTTTGCAAACCATGCTGCCATATTCTTTTTAGAAAGAAGATACTTTCTCCTAGCAATCCTTCCAAACAAACAATACGTATTCAGTCTTTTTTTTAATTATACTGTCACAAACTTTAATATTTAACATGCTAACTGAGGCCTGTAGAATCAGAGATGTAACTGCAATTTTGTTTTGCAATTTCTCTGAGAATTGGGGTGAATTTGCTGGGACATCCACTCCTGGGAAGATTGGCCACTGTCTTGAATGTTTTCCACTTCTGAATAATTTTTATCACTGTAGAATTATGGACATTAAATTGTTTGGAAATAGCATTATAACCCTTCCCAGTTTGATGGACAGCAAAAATTGCTTCTCTAAGATCTCTAAGATGTCTTTCCTCCTTGGCATTATGCTAACATACACCTAAATACTCCCGACCAGCAAACTGCTAAAACTTCAGCTTTTATAAAGGTGATCACACTTGGTGATGATCACTTAATCAAGAGCATTTGATAATAAATAAGGGTGTAATATGTCATGTTTGACAAATATTAAATGTTTCAACATTTGAGGTTGGATTTACCTAATTTTAAGACCTGCTAAATAATTTAAATAGGGTATACTTTCTTTTCCCATGTATATATATATATATTTATATATATATATATAAATATAAAAATATGTATGTGGACAGCCTCACCCACAGCTGACGTGCATAAAATCCATCACATTAATATGAAATCTCCATTGACAAACATGGGTTGTACAGTGAGTTGTAGTGAAGAGCTCAGTGACTTAAAACTTGGCACTCTCATAGGATGCCACCTGTGCCACAAAGCAGTTTGTTCAATTTTTATCCTTCTTAATCTGCCATCGGCAACTGTAAGTTCTATTGTATGGTGGAGTCAATTAGAGCTTTGTAAAGCATGCCTTCATTTGACATTGGAGCAGATGAATCATAATTCCATATTTGGCAGTCAAATGGAAAATGCAGGAGAAATGCTACTTACTAGAATGCACACTGCCTACTGTAAAGTTTGGTGGAGGAAGAATAATGGTCTGAGCTGATTTTAGTGGTTTATCTAGACCCTTTATTTCCAATGAATGTTCACTATGATGCTGCAGGATACAAAGACATTTTAAACCTGGGGGTCGCAAAGTACCAGCCCAAGGACCATTTCTGGCCATCTAACTTTGTTAAAGGGACACTATGGTCACCAGAACAACTACAGCTTTTTGAATTTATTCTGGTGAGTAGAATCATTACCTTCAGGCTTTTTGCTGTAAACACTGTCTTTTCAGAGAAAATGCAGTGTTTACATTACAACAGTGTTTGAATTGTGCTGGCTCTGCCCCTGATCTGCCTCCTTGTCAGTCTCAGCCAATCCTATGGAGAAGCATTGTGATTGGATCAGGCTACCACATCTGATGATGTCAGCAGACAGCTTGCTATTCTGAGGCAAACAGCATGCAAAACTAAAGCTTCAGGCTTGATAACAAGTAAGATATTGCTATATTTAGGGAGGCATAAGGCTGCCTGCTCAGAGGTCTGACCTCAACCCCATTGAATATATTTGATATGAATTGAACTGACAAGTGTAAGCTAGGCCTTCTTTTACAATATCAGGACCTGACCTCACAAATGCTGTTTGTGGAAAGACAAAATGGTTAGATCTGCTAAAGAGGGAGGGCAGAGGGCAACTCACTGTGGAATGGAATGTCCAACACACTCATATAGTTTGGCATGTTTCCACATACTTTGGCCCATATTGTATTTACATATATAGTATTCCCCTCCTCCTCCTGAGAAGACTGTTTAGTGACATAGTTTTCTTTCATAGTAGAATGAGCAAAAATTTCCTTTTATATGGAAGATGCCTTAAAGGTCACTAAAAGGTCTCTTAAATAAATACTGTCAACTCTGACATCTGATAAAATCAAATAATACAATAAAATGAAAACCAATAAATATTAATTGTCACTGGGTCACTTGATACATTAAAGTATGTTATTCAGGTTTTTCAACTTTTATTCCAGCTTAAAAATTATGCCAATTGATTGTTGAATGTTAATAAGACTTCTGTACTTTTCGGATTTATGGTAACATTGAGTATCACCAATAGTTGGTGCAGCATGTCTTTCATTTAAATTAATAATGTATTCTAGAATTTGTGCTAGACAAACCACTTGAGCCTTTTTAAGTTAGCATTACTAACAAATTACATGTTAGACATAAGACGTTCATTTTCACATGTGCTGCATATATTAAAATCAATTCTTTTCTTCATATTAGCTGAAAGCAGTATATTTTATATGCTGCTAATGCACTTCATACAGAATGTATTTAAGGAAGAATGATTATCATTCTATGACATACTATTTGTACATCTTGATTACTTTACATTTAACTTTGAACAACATTTTATCATAATTATAGTGTTTCTTAAAGTGTATAAGCATATATTTATTTAAAAAAAAAGAATATTAAATTATAAAAATGATATGAAGTGCTATTTAATTTTCTGTTTCAGGAAACAGATTTTTTTTAAACTTCCATATTTTGTAGGGAAAATTCTTCCAATCAGAAAGGTTTATTACATGCGATTTTACTGTGGGGTTTGTTCAAAGAAACAGCGATTTGGAAACAGTTTGTAAAAAAGCTAAAATGTAAAAAAAAAAAAAAGTATCTCCATTTCAGCTGAGATTAATATTTTTGTTCAAATTTGACTACATTGATATATTTTTGCAACCTAGTTGACTGATCAAAATGCATGATTAGTAATCATCTTTACAATGGGTGTTAAGCCCGTTATAAAATTTTCTGGGCATTTATTCCACTTTAATTTCATACTCTCTTGTTAAAAGCATACATATTACATATCGTTTTTGAATCACACAAAGACTTTTTTTTTTAAACTCTAAATGTATATATAACATGTGACTCATCAGGCACAACATGAACCCCTTCAGGACCGGACTGTTTTGGCCATGTTGTACGTTAAAGACCAGAGCTGGTTTAACACTTTTGTGGTGTTTGTGTTTAGCTGTAATTTTCCTCTCTCTCATTTACTGTTCACATACAAGTTATATATTGTTTTTTTTTCAGGACAAAAAGGGATTTCTTTACATACCATTATTTGTATCATGTCATATAATTTACTTTAAAAGAAAATGGTGAAAAATTGAAAAAAAGCATGTTTTTTGACTTTTGCTTGAAAAATCTTTTACTTACCTACGAAAGCTAATGAAAAAAAATGGCTAGATTCAAAATTTTGTCCTGAGTTTAAAAACACCCAGTGTTTATGTGCTTTTTTTGCTTTTTTTGTGTGCAAGTTATAGGGCTATAAGTACAAATAGGAAATTGCTGTTTCAAAACATATATTTTTAAAATGTATCAATAATGACATTGTAACACTGTTATCTGTCATAAATCTCTGAATCACACCACATATGTACATATTTTTTTAAAGTAGACAACCCAGGGTATTCAATATGGGGTATGTCCAGTCTTTTTTAGTAAACAGTCACAAACACTGGCCAAAGTTAGCATTTATATTTGTTTGTGTGTGAAAATTGCAAAAAACTAAATTGAATGCTAATTTTGGCCAGTGTTTGTAACTAAGTGGCTACTAAAAAGGACTGAACATACCCCATTTGCAACACCTAGGGTTGCCTTTTTTTGCAATTGGTATGCCATCATGGGGGTAATTCTCATTTCTGGGCTACCATACGCTCTGAAAGGTAACATAACCAACCTCGTAATTTTCAATGTAAAAATATTTGACCCTTATATTTGACCCTGTAACTTTCAAAAACACTATAAAACCTGTACATTGGGGGTACTGTTATACTCAGGAGACTTTGCTGAACACAAATATTAGTGTTTCAAAAAAGTAAAACGTATCACAACAATTATATCTTCAGTGAAAGTGCCGTTTGTGTGTGAAAAATGCAAAAAAAGTCACTTTCACTGACAATATCATCACTGTGATATGTTTTACTGTTTTGAAACACTAATATTTGTGTTCAGCGAAGTCTCCCAAGTAAAACAGTACCCCCCATGAACAAATTTTAGGGTGTTATAGAAAGTTACAGGGTTAAATACAGTGCTAGCAAATTAAATTCTCTGGACTTTCGGCCTGGGTTGTCAGGCAGGTCCCTCAAATTGCAATCAATAAAATTACATAATTATGTACAAATATTACATAAATATGCATGCAGAATTTAATTATATATGCATATTTATATATTTGAAGTCTACGTGTATTTTTATGAAATTATTTATGTAATTTTGTATATGGATATATATTAAAAGGCTTGGCCTGTAGTTGTGGGAGGGGCTTGGTTTCCCTATAAAAAGGCTGCCAATCCTCTCCCACATTACCGTAATGGTCTGGCGAGTCCAGACCAGAATTCCTTACCAGAATTCATATTAAAATTTGGGGACCCAGTGATCGGTATCATTTATACTTTATAGGTTGGTAACATCATCATATGATTCATATAATTGACCATATAAACATATGATTTTAGGTAAAAATTTATAATTTACTCTCCTAGGTTTAATCATTGGAACGGTAGCTTTTATAAGCAAGGAGCCGGTTTCTTTTGATTATATCTCCTCCGCAGTTATCGGGTAGGTTCTGGTCCACGATCTGGCCTAACTACCACCCCATTTTCCAGATATTTACTTATCATCTTATACCTACAGGTCAACTACCCGACAAATATCACAGTTACGTCATTGAGAGATCAGCCTGACTCACTTTCAGGTACTACGCCAGAACCCAATATACCCTAAAATATTGAGGGGTACTGGTCCCAGGTTAGGTGGCCCAATTAGTTAAAATATTTCTGGTCTTAATCCATAGGCTAGTGGTCCCGCGAGGCCAACATCCCTAACCTCACACTCGGAGGTAATACGTCCCTCGGGCCAAATCATAGCTAGCCGCCTCGCATCAATATACAGAGAGGGCCTCACCTGTCACTCCCAATATTTCTTATGCTTTAAATGACACCAAGAGGCCTACACCCCGCCACAACGTTCGGTGGCCTCAATCTTCCCCTCGGCCCACGCATAGATAGTGCCTCTCAAGCCGCTTGGCAACTAGCAGGGTCTCATCTGTCACTCTCAAAAGAAGTTTAATTGTTTCACTGCTTGGTATTTAGCTAGCCCACCAGTACCCACCCACAATACATTTTATACGACTGACTGTTTATATTTATAATTTCAGTTATGTCACTAACGCCTGATATCCCTGAAGAACTATCACTACCTAGGCCTGCCACCCCTGTTCCGGGTACAGACGTGAATAGCCCTGCATCCCTTAGATCGTGGACCATACCACGTCTTACAGCTGAACTAAGAAGACGCTGCATCCCTTTCCCGGCTACAGCTAGGAAGGTGGAGTTGTATAGGTTATTATACACTACCACTGACAACTCCGAGGCAGGGGAAGGCCCTAGCGGATCGCAAATGCCAGCATTTCATGCTATGATGATGTCCCTTATGGCATCCATAGGGACAATCAGCGACAGGCTGGACAAATTGGAGGCCGGTAGTGTTACTCAGTCCACAACAAATGCAACGGTCACCACTCAGCCTCTTGCTAATACCTTACCCGGTAATACCCTGGCAGCTACGGCTGATATAGAATCTATTGATCCTTCACACATGGTCCCAGCTCACCTTAAAAAGGACATTCTGGAAGGCAAGGACATTAACCTAGCTTCATTGCTCATTGCCTCCCAGGATGTCCTTGAGAACAGGACCTTTGCTTGTGGGGATGTTTCCGTAGTCCTTAGAGCTAGAGACCCTCGCCTAAACAAAAAATTGAACATCCCGGAATTTGTATTAGGGTTTGGTATCTATAGGGATGTATATTGCACGGTATACCCAGGGAAAAGAACCGAGCTGGATACGTACATGCACAAGTTGGTGGATCTGGGACACAAATACGGTGGTACAGCGTTTTACGATTACCATCGTTCCTTCTCTGCAAAAGTGGCAGCAAGTTGGACACTGAGCTATTCTGTAGGCACTTTGCAGGCCTCAGGCCCCCAACTTGTGCAGTATGCTCATCAGCAATCCACAGCACAAATTTCTGCCCTAATACAGCTGAGGTAGAACAAAACCAAGCAGCAACTAACCCCCCAAGATCAAACAAAGGTTTGAAAGACAAACTAGGAAGAGATATTGTCTTCTTAGGGAAATCCCAAGTATGTAACAATTTTAATGCTGGCAATTGTGGTTTTAGTTCCTGTAGACTAATGCATGTTTGTTCACATTGTTTCAGGGCTCATTCCAAGACAATGTGCCCAAATAAAGCTTTCCCAAAACCCTACCTCACATGCGTGAACCTCAGCTTATTCACCGATTTGCTACGTCTACACCCATCACGACACTTCAGCGACTATCTCATAACAGGATTATCGGAGGGATTTCACACAGGGTTGATACATTTACCTACAGGCACACTGGAATGTGACAACTTACTTTCCACACGGGATGACCCACAGCTGGTACATAAACTTATCACAACCGAGGTGAAACAAGGTTTTTGCTGGGTCCATTCCTTTCACCACCCTTCAATTCTTGGAGAACCAATCCCATTGGGATTGTCACGGGGAAAAACTCACTTAAACCCAGGCTGATCATTGATTTATCTGCACCACATTCCTCCACGGTCCCTAGCCTAAATTCACTGATACCATCTGAAGAGTTTTCACTACATTACGCCACTATCGATCATGCCATCGGGGCTATCATTAAAGCTGGCACAGGGGCATGGTTAAGCAAAACGGATGTAGTGAATGCCTTCAAACTACTGCCTATGCACCCTACACTTTGGCACCTTCACGGCATTAAATGGGAAGGGTTATACTATTTCTTCACTCGTCTCACTTTTGGCTCTAAGAGCAGCCCGCGTATTTTCGACACATTTGCAGAGGCTTTATGTTGGTTGTTGCTAAATGTTTACAAATGTCCCTCTGTGATTCACTATTTAGACGATTTCCTCACAATTGAGAACAACACAAGTCCACCCACAAGTTTAAAACACATGTTGGCATTATTTGAGTCACTTTCTGTTCCAGTCTCCCCACACAAGACCCTGGGGCCCGCCACCCAGATGCAATTTTTAGGGATACAACTAGACACAGTACACATGCAGGCTAGCCTCCCTCATGAGAAAATTGAGCGTATCCTGGCAAGTATTGACCACTACCTACAGCAAGGTCGTTGCACTAAGAAAGACCTACAATCATTGCTGGGATCGCTTAATTTTGCAATGAGAATCATTCCCCAGGGGAGATCATTTATTTCACATTTGCTATCACTATTTCCACAATTCACCTCAGACACATCTTACATTTCACTAGACAAACATGCGACATCCGATTTGAGCATGTGGAGGATTTTCCTCACTTCTTGGAATGGGCGTGCCATGTTTATACCATCTCACTCAGACACTTCACCTACAATATGGACAGACGCTGCAGCAAACACGGGGTTTGCAGCCATATGGGGTGACCTATGGCTCGTGGGGCCATGGCCAACTGAGGTCAAATCACTCACAAAATTCACAGAGACCTCAGCTTTATTCGAATTGTACCCCATCGTGGCTGCGGCCGTTACCTGGGGCCGCCAGTGGTCCGGTCACACTGTATGGTGCTATTCTGATAATATGGCTACTTGCCATATTGTCAATAAAGGCCGGTCATCATCCCTGGTAATTATGAGGCTATTGAGACGACTCACATGGGTAGCAGCCACTTGTCAATTCTTTCTAACATGTATTCACGTTCCAGGGTGCACAAACATCAGTGCTGATCACTTGTCTCGATTTCGTTTTCAGGAATTCTTCACGACACTACCCACCGCCTCCAGACGGGCAACTCCAGTCCCACTTTTCACAGACATGATAATGGATTAAAAGCTTTGTTAAATCACGCACGTCACATTTCTCACCTGGCACTCTCTGTAAACACTAGAAACACTTACGACAGAGCTTTTCACATATTCAAAAAATTCATCACTGAATTTCACATTCACGATATGTTCACGATAGAATCAATATTGGGGTTCACTTCTTTTTGCCACATCAACCTTAAACTATCATTTAACACTATAAAACTATACCTTACGGGAATTCAACACCACATGCTTATTCAACAACCCAACGCCACGAGTTTCCTGTCCTCATATCAAATCAAGACAGTTCTTAGAGGCATTAAGAAATTAGATACACATATCCCCGGGAAACGACTACCTATTGATAACCATATATTTCATGCACTAGTCAACTTGTTAGATTCCTCTCCTTTTGAGCCCAGGACAAACACGGTAATAAAATCAGCCATATATCTTGCTTTTTATGGATTCCTCCGTCCCAACGAATTCACAACTAGGACTATCACGTCCCCTGATTACCTAAGAACTATGGACTTAGCGAAACAGAACGACCATTACCTACTCATGCTAAAACACTCAAAAACCAGCACCATAGGTCATACCGTTACGATCCCCTTATACCCTACTCATAACAAATGGTGCCCTGTACAAAATTTTGACAATTATCTACTATCACTCCACAAACAACCATTACAACCTTTGCTAGAACTGCACGGTAACGTTCTAACTACAGCAAAGTTTATGCTCTATGTAAGACTGCTGTTGACTAGACTCGGCTTGAACCCTAGTCAATTTTCGGGTCATTCTTTTCGAATCGGAGCAGCATCTACAGCTTCTACTAACCACATTCCTCTGCACATCATCAAAACAATCGGACGCTGGAAATCTTCCGCTTATACTCTTTACATACCCAATCCTGTTAAAGAATTAAGACTAGCTTTCCGTGACTTATCTAAATAAAGATTTTGGTCAACGTATTATGTCTTATGATAACTTATTTTTGCCCACTTTTACAGGCCTACTCCTCTGTCAGTTTCGGCACACCACAACCGACTAATTCCAAGTAATTGATATGTTATTATATGCTATGTTTCCATATACGGCTATATTGCCACGACCACAAATTAAAAGACTTGGCCTGTAGTTGTGGGAGGGGCTTGGTTTCCCTATAAAAAGGCTGCCAATCCTCTCCCACATTACCGTAATGGTCTGGCGAGTCAACCCACCCACCACTCCCTCTATTACAAACACCCTCTAAGGTGGGCCCACTTTTACAGGCCTACTCCTCTGTCGGTTTCGGCACACCACAACCGACTAATTCCAAGTAATTGATATGTTATTATATGCTATGTTTCCATATACGGCTATATTGCCACGACCACAAATATATATATATATATATACATGTATATATATATATATATATATATATATATATATTTTGTAATACTTTGATTTATTTATATAGATATTTATATAGATGTATATATAATTTCATTCTAAGTGTATTTTTATATGAATACATATATATATATTCATATCAAAATACAGTTAGAATAAAATTTCATATATATATCTAATTTTTTTAAATTATTTTTAATTATTTTTACGTTTTTACATTTATTTAAATTTTCTTATTATTTGTATTTTATAATATATATATATATATATATATAAAACAAGAGGGGGTTGGCTGCACTCACCTTAACATGCATAAATGGGGGTGCTGCTGGGGGCCAAATAATACAATACACAAGATCCAGCGCACTCACCTATCCACTAAACAGCAACTTCAAAGTTGAAAGATTTTATTTGTTTTTTTTTAAAACACCTAATCTAGGCAAAAATAATGGGGGTTTAGTTATATTATATGATCATACATTGCATAAGCCTGCCACAACGTCAATGTACCCCATCTTTGGCAGGTCCTACACTAACAGCCTAATGTCTGCTCTTATGAGATTAACCTACTTGGGGAAAAAAATTCCATCTAGGGCTCTCTGCAGTACAAGGCTAAATAGGGCCCTGGGATGAGGCACCTGTGACAGGGAGGGGTGCAAAACCAAGGAGTTGGCTAGACTCCCAAATATATAAAACAAGAGGGGGTTGGCTGCACTCACCTTAACATGCATAAATGGGGGTGCTGCTGGGGGCCAAATAATACAATACACAAGATCCAGCGCACTCACCTATCCACTAAACAGCAACTTCAAAGTTGAAAGATTTTATTTGTTTTTTTTTAAAAATGGGGTACATTGACGTTGTGGCAGGCTTATGCTATGTATGATCATATAATATAACTAAACCCCCATTATTTTTGCCTAGATTAGGTGTTTTTAAAAAAAACAAATAAAATCTTTCAACTTTGAAGTTGCTGTTTAGTGGATAGGTGAGTGCGCTGGATCTTGTGTATTGTATTATTTGGCCCCCAGCAGCACCCCCATTTATGCATGTTAAGGTGAGTGCAGCCAACCCCCTCTTGTTTTATATATATATATATATTTGGGAGTCTAGCCAACTCCTTGGTTTTGCACCCCTCCCTGTCACAGGTGCCTCATCCCAGGGCCCTATTTGGCCTTGTACTGCAGAGAGCCCCAGATGGAATTTCTTTCCCCAAGTAGGTTAATCTCATAAGAGCAGACATTAGGCTGTTAGTGTAGGACCTGCCAAAGATGGGGTACATTGACGTTGTGGCAGGCTTATGCAATATATGATCATATAATGTAACTAAACCCCCATTATTTTTGCCTAGATTAGGTGTTTTTAAAAAAAACAAATAAAATCTTTCAACTTTGAAGTTGCTGTTTAGTGGATAGGTGAGTGCGCTGGATCTTGTGTATTATATATATATATATATATATATATATATATATATATATATACTGTATATATATATATATATATATATATATATACACGTGTGTAATTTAATTATAAGTGTATTTTTATATTAATATATGTATATATTAATATAAAAATACACTTAGTATGACATTATCTATATAAGATATATAGACATATATTATATAGATATAATATATGTCTATATATATATATATACATACACACATATAATTATATTTTTTATTAACATTAACAATTTTTATTTTTATTTTACACTTGCAGGGAGACTGCCTGTCAGCACAGGCAGATACATGGACGCCTATTGTGGCCCTTGCAGTCAGATACATGGACGCCTATTGTGGCCGCGGTGACTGCGGGGTCCTAATTTGCCACTGGGTGGTGTGACAGGTGACTAAGTAAGAGGGTAAAAAAGTATTTGATCCCCTGCCGATTTTGAATATTTGCCTACTGACAAAGAAATGATCAGTCCATAATTTTAATGGTAGGTGTATTTTAACAGTGAGAGACAGAATAACAAAAATCCAGAAAAACTGATGTTAACAAAGTTATAAATTGATTTGCATGTCAATGAGTGACCCCTTTGACCTAGTACTTGGTGGAAAAACCCTTGTTGGCAATCACAGAGATCAAACGTTTCTTGTAGTTGGCCACCAGGTTTGCACACATCTCAGGAGGGATTTTGTCCCACTCCTCTTTACAGATTCTCTCCAAGTCTTTAAGGTTTTGAGGCTGATGTTTGACAACTCAAATCTTCAGCTCCCGCCACAGATTTTCTATGGGATTATGGTCTGGAGACTGGTTAGGCCATTCCAGGACCTTAATGTGCTTCTTCTTGAGCCACTCATTTGTTGCCTTGGCTGTGTTTTTTGGGTCATTGTAATGCTGGAATACCCACCCACAACCCATTTTCAATGCCCTGACTGAGGGAAGGAGGTTCTCACCCAAGATTTGATGGTACATGGCCCCGTCCATGTCCCTTTGATGTGGTGCAGTTGTCCTGCCAAAGAGCTCGATTTTGGTCTCATCTGACCACAACACTTTCACCTATGTAACGGATCACCTGGCACCCCGACTGGGTACCTCCGTTGAAGGATGCTCCTAGCGCTTCCTGAGGACTCCAAGCACTCTGGCAGACACCACAATCACCGAACTGGAGAAACAAATAAATTCTCCCAAGCATATGAATGCTGTAGACAGTTGAATAGGAACCATACGAATAGGTTTACTCTCCTAGCAGTCAAACTGGAACAGCATACAATAAATCCTTCCCCCAATAATGAGGCGACACTTCACTTTGAGGGTTAAAACAGGAACTCCCTGTACTGTCACATACAGTCTCTTTTATTCCCAATCCACAAACATAGTACAGCCCACAGGGCGTTACAAAACAACCAATCAATCCATACAATACACCCAGACACTCCCACACAAAATCCTCCCCTCTGGCTGTGATATGATTACTGAACACAATGGGTAATCTAATTATCACAGCCAGAGAAATACAGTTTCATAAAACACATCACAGGGACCCCAAAACATGCAATAACCCCATAAAAGTATATCCTTGGAACTGGGGGATCTGGGTGAACCACATATCCAAAATTCACCCAGATCCGTTCAGTACTTTGGAAAATACAGTTTAATGCAGATTCTGCAGAACATATACAGGCTAAATAAAAAATAATCACTGTATAATGTGTCCCCTGCTGTATAGTCCAAAACCACCGCACGATGTCTCTGTGCAACAAATACTGGCGAGATGGCACCGTGTTGAAAAGTCCACACAGTGTCTGTGAGTTAAAATGGCCGCCATCCATTGTTCTCACCATGTGCTTCTGATACAGGAAATGGTGGCCACCCAGTAACTCCACAATATGTCCCCAGATGGTTCTTAAAAGGGCCAGCAGCAGCACAACACAAATCCATTATGCCCAAATCATGTCTTTAAAGGGCAATACATCCCAGGGGCCATAGTCACATGACAGGAGGCTGGCAACCAGGCTTCTCCAGTGCATAGTGGCGAGGTTGGTTCCGCCACAACCTAGTTTTCCTCTGAATCATTCAGATGTTCATTGGGAAACCTCAGATGGGCCTGCACATGTGCTTTCTTGAGCAGGGGGGCCTTGCGGGTGTTGTAGGATTTCAGTTCTTCACGGCGTAGTGTGGTACCAATTGTTTCCCAGCTGCCTTGAGATCATAAAGCAAGATCCTCCCGTGTAGTTCTGGACTGATTCCTTACCGTTCTCATGATCATTTAAACTCCACGAGGTGAGATCTTGCATGGAGCAAGAGACCGAGGGAGACTGAAAGTTGTTTTGCATTTCTTCCATTTGCGATTAATCCCACCAATTGTTGTCACGTTCTCACCAAGCTGCTTGGCAATGGTCTTGTAGCACATTCCAGCCTTGTGTATGTCTATAATCTTGTCCCTGACATCCTTGTATAGCTCTTTAGTCTTGGCCATGGTGGAGAGTTTGGAATCTGATTGATTGCTTCTGTGGACATGTATTTTTTATACAGGTAACGAGCTGAGATTAGGAGCACTCTCTATAAGAGAGTGCTCCTAATCTCAGCTCGTTACCTGTATAAAAACCACATGTCCACAGAAGCAATCAATTTATAACTTTTTTGACATGCGTTTTCCGAAATAGACCGACCGAACAACCTGAACTCATGGAACTGTTTCTGGGCAAGAGCCTCATGTGCGGTCGGTCAAACTAAGACCTCCATGAAACTCCCGAACCACTGAACTGATCTGGATGATTTTTGAATATGTTGGTCACCCAGATCAGGGCTATCAGGGGATATGGAGATGTTGTGTATTTTGGGGTGCTTTTGAAATTTTGGGGAAAAATTTGTTTTTTCTGCTTGGAGTTAATTGAGTTATTACAATATCTGACCCAGGCAGAGAGGAGCGATTATGTGTTTACTGTGGGAGTGTTATTCTTTGTAACCTTATTGTGATTGGTGTATAACTTTGTATTGGAGTCCCCAACAAAGGTCCATGTGGGAGTAACCCTTGCATGGGGACTTGCATAAAAGCCAGTGTGGCAACCATTAAAATCATTCCTGTTACACCCTTAATCTAGTTTCGGCTGATGTTTGGGAACCTGTCTACTTTACTGGGAGAATACACTTGGGAGACTGCCATTCGTATGGAGAATCATTCAAATCAGCACCCGAACTGCGAGCTATAATCACTCAGGCTCAATCACTATACCAGCGTACCTTACACTGACATACATACATACTGACACACATACCACATACATACTTACTGACAGACACACATACCGACATACATACTATCAGGATTCAAACCTGGGTACTTGGCAGTTCTGGTCCTGCTTCCTACCTCTGAGCCACAGTAGCTTTGTTTCTTACCAGCTATTTCAGTTCTATTGATCCTGGCTTCTCTGCAGCACTGGGGGATTGCCCACGTCGATAGCCGTGCTTCACCTGATCCTGATCAGATATCAGCAGGGTATATAAACTCAGCCTTGCCCTGTGATCTGGATCAAATCTTTGATCGTGTTGTGTGTGTTCTGTACCAGTGTTCCTGTCTATTGTTACTCTGCTACATATTGACCCTGGCTTCTGACATCGTTTACTCTGACCTCTGGCATCCCTTGACTTCGGCTACTCTTCGTTGTTCCTGTCCTCTGGCATCCTTTGACCTCGGCTATCCCTTGACTATCCTGCTGTTTGAGTTCTTGCCTGTGCTGCGACTTGGAACTTCATTCTACACAGCCCCCGTGCACAGACCCACAGGCCAGGTGAATTCTTACCTGACCACCTTGGCCTGTGGCTATTTGCAAGAGTGAGCAACATATCTGCGCTACAGACTCCTGACCCAGGTAAGACCCTGACACATACATACTGACATACATTTATACTGTCACACATACATACTGACAGAAACACATACATACATACATACTGACAGACACACATGCATACATATATACTGAAACACACACATACTGACAGACACACACATATACTGGCACACATAGATAAATACTGACAGAAACACATACATACATACTAACAGACACACATGCATACATACATACTGAAACACACACATACATACTGAAGACACACATACATATATAGCTTCAAACGTCCTGAGGAAGCCGGGCATCCGGTGGAACTAGTAGACGACGTCACCAAAGTGGACGGAGACAGCTGCAGCAAGAACGAGCAAACTGATATTCAGTCGTGGGAAAGAGCAATTTAGCCTACACCCCTGTGACTGTGACCTGTATCTCCGGCTTCATTTTGTGAAAACCAGGCAGTGAGTAGCGGAGTATGCCGTGTCGAACTCACTACAAACTCTTGGTGATCCAGATGTGACCCTTATGCTCACTATACATATAGGAATATCAGTTATATTTCACTGATGAATTTGGCTTCATCCTGGCCGTTGCAGAAGTCCATCTTTATTTAGATTCATCTCTGCTACAAACCTATAGTCTGAGTCAGCTTTTTAAAGTGACTCAGCAACATGTGAGTTTGACCAATTATTTACAGACTTTTATATAAGTGTAAACTGTATTTCCCTATGGTCTTTTTATGTTTTATATCCTTTTAGGTATATATTTATACCAACATTGGTAATATCTTCATCTATTTATTTATTTGAGTGCTCTCACCACTTTTACTTTTTATATTTTGTTTCACTATTTATGTGTGTTTGAGTGATTCACAGAAGGTGATAGTAGCACCTAACTTTCACTGGTTCCAACGAATTGTATGATTTTTTAGACATACATATATACATACTAACATACACATACATACTGACACACACATACATACATACTGACAGACACACACACATACATATATACTGACACACATACATACAGACAAACACACATGCATACATACTGACACACAAACATCCTGACAGACACACATACATACTGAGACACACATACATGCATACATCTATACTGAAACACACACATACATACTGACAGACACACACATACATACATATTGACAGATAAACATACATACAGACAGACAGACATACTGACTGACATACATACATACAGACACACATACATACTGAGACACACATACATACATACATACTGACAAACACACATACATACTGACACACACACATACATACTGACAGACACACATACATACATACATACTGACAGACACATACATACACACATACTGACATACACATGCATACACATACATACACACATACATACATACTGCCATACACATACATACATACTGCCATACACATACATGCTGACAGACACACATGCATACTGACAGACATACATACATACTGACATAGACAGACATACATACATACTGACAGACACACATACATACATACATACATACCGATATACACATACATACTGACACACATACATGCTGACATACATTCATACTGACACACATACATACTGACAGACACATACATACATACTGACATAGGTATCCAAAAAAACGGAATGCACTTCAGGGTCTTTGTAAAGTAAAATTTTGCTTTTAATTCATATACAAAATAAAAAAAATAAACATCAACATTTCGGCTCACATCTGGAGCCTTCTTCAGGATGGCAGATGTGACATGACATACATAGCAAACATAATATATACACATAAAAATTAAGTGCTTACCATCACCAAGTGTGTGTAGAACAGAAACCGCCAAAATGCACGAGAGGAGAGCAAAGTAGATCGTTCAGCCAATACACAGATTGGGTCTGACGTGGATTGTGTTCCGGCGTTGCTGAGCAACAGCTGGAACC
Organism: Pelobates cultripes; assembly: GCA_933207985.1. NCBI lineage: Eukaryota > Metazoa > Chordata > Amphibia > Anura > Pelobatidae > Pelobates > Pelobates cultripes. Next base: position 274,968,589 of record OW240912.1, read on the forward strand.
TACTTCTTTGTTGCTGATCAGCTACTCCTGTGATTAGGGATTCTGAGGACAATTATCCTCAGCCAGCACTGAGTGCTGTGTACTGGGGGAAGCTTCCTACCACTACTAGCACATATCAATGCAGTAGGGGAATCTGGGGGTGATCATCCTCAGCCAGCCCAAGGTGCGGTACACTGAGAAAGCACCCGGCCATTAGTTACACACCAAGTGAGAGTTAATAAACTAAAACAGACCAGACTTGGTCTCAAAGGAGGTGAAGAATATACATACTTTAGAAAAGAGATAGTGAGATGATAATTATCTGGGGAGGGAAAGTTGATAGCCATGCGTGTAGTGCTAGGGAAAGCACATATGCGAGAGGACCATTCAGCCTAATCTTTAACGTAATGAGCATGTGATAAAACATACTGACATAGACACACATACATACATACTGACACACACATGCCGCTCATTATTCAGCCACCCTCCTGTTTCTTACCAGGAGCATGGCTGGTGCTAATGGGGGTTGGTCTGGTTCTCCCTCTTCACGACCTCCACTCTGTCTCTCCTCCCTCAAGTGCGGAATGAGATGTTGGAAGCGACCGACCGTCACTTCCTCACAGCACTACTTGTAGCTGACATTTTTAAAGGGGCCCTGTCGTGCTATTACACGGTGCAGCGCTGCCTGGGTTCCTGAAAAAATAGGGCCCATAGGGTGGCCCTAAGTGCATGGGCCACCCAACAGGCCCCATCAGCGTGCAGGCCCCAGTGCAGCTGCACTAGCAGCAGTTCCGCTACTACACATGGGTCATGTTTGTCACTCCCTGATGGCGGGACTTTCTTTGAATGTGTCCTGTGGTATCTGGCACCAAGACATTAGCAGCAGATCCTTTAAGTTCTGCAAGTTGTGAAGTGAGTCCTCCATGATTTATATTTGTGTTCCAGCACATCTCACAGCTGCTCAATCTGATAAAGATTTGTGGAATTTGGAGGCCAAGGCAACACCTTGAACTCTTTTTCATGTACCTCAAATCATGTCTGAACAATTTTTGCATTGTGGCAGGGAGCAGTATCCTGCTTAATGAGGCCACTGCTATCAGAGAAGACCATTTTCAAGAGGGGTGTACATATTTGGAACAATCTCTAGGTAGGTGGTACATACCAAAGTAACATCCACATGAATGCCAGGATCTAAGGTTTCCCAGCTGAACATAGCTACAGTAGCTCTTCTATGTGATCAGACCAGCCTTCGCTCCCCATGTTCTTCAATGGACCTTGAACGCCTATGACACTGACCCCAGTTCCTCACTTGTCCTTTCTTGCACCACTTTTGGTAGGTACTAACCACTGCATATCAGGAACACCCTGCTGTTTTGGGGATGCTTTGTCCCAGTAATCTAGCAATCACTATTTGTCCCATGTCAAACTCAATTAGATATTTTTGCTTGCCCATTTTCTTGCTTCCAATACATTAAAATCAACAACTGACTATTCACTTGCTGCCTAAAACTTTCAACCCTTTGTCAAGTGCCATTGTAATGATATAATCAATGTTATTCACTGACCTGTCAGTGGTTTCAATGTTGTGGCTGAAGAATGCACATTAATGAAATATAAAAACAAATTGGAGAAATTAAAACTAAAATTTATTTTAATAATGATACATCAAAATTCACAAATGGAAAATTTGATTAATACAGTATTGTATTATTTTTACTATTGGTCACCAACTGCAGGAAACTAACCCCATGGGGCATTTTGGCACTCTCATGTAACCCTTTATTAACAATCACCAACATTTTAGTAATATTGTGTTTTGTTTTTCCAAAACCTAAACATTATTGTATTTTTAACTCCTTAGTACATTTTCTGATCAAAACAAAATCAAAACAAAACCTAGAATTTCACTATATGTCTGTTCAACTGTAATTCACCTGTTTCATATTAATTGCACCCACACTAATTATATATAATTTTGTTTAGCAGGACCAGGGCTTTCATTTAGCATCACATATGTACATGTCAAACAGAATTCTATATGGATAAAAATTGAAAAATATTAAGAAATTTAGTTATTTTCTTAGTTTTTTTGGGGACATTTTAATTGTGAATGTCATAATACTGTTAGTTTTTACTGCACACAATACACATATTTGTGTTCAGCGAAATCTCATGAGTACAACTGTACCCACCATGTAGGTTTTATGGTGTTTTGCAAAGTTACAGGGTCAAATATAGAGCTTTCTATGTCCAGTTTTAACACATTGAAATTTGCCAGATTGGTTATGTGGCCTTTGAAACCATATGGGTAAGTTAGTGTTTTAACCACTTGTAGCGGAACGCCAATATTAAATCCACGAATTCCGCTGGTTCAGGAAGTAATCCACAGTCAAGCGCTAGAACAACAAGGCAATATCCCCAACCTCCCAATAACCGGACGAAACACAGTTCTGAGAGTCAACTGAAGTCCTTTAATTCTGCTGCACAATTTATACAAGTCCCCATGCAAGGGGTGCACTGCTGCACCAGAGGGATCCTCCCACTGGAATATACCGTTAAGTGGATTATCCCTCCGTGCAGCAGAACTTACAATTCGTATAAAAATTTATAACTTTATGAATATGCGGTCTATTTAAACGAATGGACGTTCGGTAGATAGCTGGGGTCTGAGCGCATCATTCGTGAGATTGCTGCTCAGATCCCAGCTAAAATAACCGAACGCCGCACGAAAAACACATTTATTGCAAAACATATAAAAAGAACCGATTGCCTTCCAGGGAATAAAATACCGAACGGCCTGGAACTCCCGAACGTCCTGGAGGCTCAGCGGTGTTCGTGCCGTCGAGTAGCCGTTTTTAGTACCATGCGCTCGAGGACCTAGCACCGCTGAGGGAACAAAGGATCCAAGATGGCCGACCGCCGCATGGTCGGTAGTCGAACGACAGCCACCCAGGAGAGCCTCTAATTACCGATTGCAACATTGTTGCAATCGGTTAACTCGCGCCACATGCCTCTAAGTGTGTGGGCTATTAGGGGTAGTGTTTTCGGTTCACGAACGGCCCTCCAAAGTGCCGTCCGTGAAACGAAAGGAAAACCCCATACAAACAGCTATCTGCATTCGGCAGATAGCAAATACAGGCAATTCAATACATTACAGTCAGCATACAATACACGTAGTTAAACACATATCTCCCCAGACATACAGGCAACCCTTAAAGGTACAGTCTCTGGTTATAGTCCAAGTGGCTAGGTTTGCCACACCACTCATATTTGTATTCAGTGAAGTCTCACGAGTGCAACAATACCCCATATGTACAGGTTTCATGGTGTTTTGGAAAGTTACAGGGTTAAATAAAGGGCTTGCAAATTAAATTATCTGGACCCTCAAATTATAATTAATAAAATCACTTCATTAGGTAAAAATAATAGATAAATATACATGTAGCATCCCTGGCAATTGCCTGGCTCTTGGGTTTTAGCTCCACTGAGCTAACCAGACTAGGAAGTAACAGGATTGACAGACAAAGGGGTGTAATAAGATTAATTTAAAAAAAAATAATAATTGGTCTTTTTGTAAATTGAAAAAAGAGGCATGGTCTTCTCCAGCAATTGTTCAATCCACAGGAAAGTATAGGAAAGTATTCAATGCTTTTCGATGCTTTCTAATGAGCTTCCACATCCTGAGTTTTGCTCAGTCAATGCAGCGGAGGCGCCTCTCGTGACTATCAGGTAGACAGTCAGTAGAGGTGGATTAAACCCTGCAATGGAAATATTGCTGTTTCTAAAAAAACTGTTTTTAGAGCACATTCACTCCTACCTGACAGTAGAAATGGGATCACCTATTGACAATTCTTTTACTGTTTGAAAGGAGAGGGGAACTGCATTTTCAGTACACTTCTTATATTGTGTAGGGATATACTAGTAATGTTGGTTCCTACTAGCTCCTTTTAGGACCATTGGAAACCTTGTATTTACTGTATTTAGCAGACTCTCCCAATTCTTTATTTAAGGTGAGATTTTATTGTTTTTGAGGTTTGTCTGTGTTTTTTCTGGACATTATGTGTAAGTCACTTGTTCTCTACATGCACATGTAATCAGAACTCATTGTAATGACAATGGAATAACAGAACTTGGCAACTCCTCTTGTATATCATGTGATCCTACTGCCAATTTTGGTATTTGTATGCTATTATATATACTGACTTAACCAGGTTAGAGTCTTTTTTGTTCCCTGAAAAAGGCTATCTGCTTAAACATTGTGGTAATGCTCTATTCTCTTATTTGCTTATTTGAACTTAACACTGACATTTGAGCAGTAGCTTATTTGGTAATTTGATGCCATAACTTTCTTTGTTAACTTTTGTCTTAATTTTTTTTTGGTTTGTACAGTATTTCTTTTTACTCATGAGCTTTTGGAGTGCAGTATATTGTAAGGTCTTTGCTTTCCATCTTTTAAATAAACTCTAAACAAATATGAATATTTGTTTCTGTTCTGGATTGGTCATACTCACATAGAGAATTTCTTATAGAGAGGCAAAGCACCTTAACTACTATAGCGCACTGCAGTGATTATGCTGCCAGTGCTACCCCCTTAGTAAAGGTAATTCAAATGGCTTTAAACTTAACTGTGTACCCACTCGGGTCCTTAAAATCCCACAATTCAACATTTTTCTACCAATTTCACTCCCCCAATGCAATTATGTGGTATAAAAAACCCCGTAAAAATATATATTTTTGTACTTACCTGTTTAGGACATCAGTGAAGATTTTTTCAGCCAATATAACTTTGCCACACAAAATCTCCAAATATTTCCTGAAACAACTGTTACAAATATTTACATGAATAAAAATAATGTTGAAAATATAAAAAACATAACGCAGAAAATAAAGCAATGAAAAATGTAATCCACTATAGATACCCTCAGGCAAGCCTTGTGGCGAAACACTTGCTTTAGTGTTCTCTGCTATTGGTTAGCATTGCATTTTTTTTTTCTAAATTCTTTGTTTGCCATGACAGTTGTCATAAAACATAGTATTGACAAAAAAAGTCGAGGTGAAGAAATACACAACATACAGGTCTTATTACATGATCCATCACATAATGGCTTAAGCAATAGAAATGTGCAATATAATAGATCATACCAAGGATCACTATAAGGTGTATCCTCTTTTTTTTGTTGAATTTTTTTATATTCTTTATGTTTGATGTGCATGAAAGTTACACTTAAGCAATGAACGCCACAACAGCGATAACAGATATTGAAGTGCATATAGCAGTTACGCTTGTATGGCATTCTGTGGAGCTAAACAATTTTATGACTCTTGGATAAACAAACGAGATTAACATGTAGGCAATGCGTGCAATGAAGAGAGCAAAACGGGTGATACATAAGAGCAGAATCAATATCATATTATCAATTATGTAAAGGTGAGCTTCTGCTCTGGGTTGCACACAAGGTAAATTAACATTGGGACTGAGTAGCATTACTAGAAAGCCCTCCAACTATTATGAATGCAAAATAAAGATAAAAGACAACAGGTAAAAAGCAATTAAAATGGGGTAGGGGTAGGCAACATTTGGCACTTCAGATGTTGTGGACTACATATTTCCTGATGATTTGCCAGCATCATGACTGTAAGAGCATTATGCGAGATTGGATGCCTGATCCCTGTGTTTAGTAAGTTCTAATTAATCTGCATTGGTTTGATGACAGTATCTGCACAATCTGCATCCCAAAACTGACAGACAACCGTGGCTTAAAATATGATGCAGGTCTAACTAGTAATAAAAGGACACAGGGAAGGAGTGGTCCATGTCAAAATTGAAGCCTGGATGATGCACTGCAACAACCTGTTTCTGGCAGCATTCTTAAAGGGCAGAGGACATGACGGCAGATGAATTTGACTGCATTGCTAAATAAATATAAGCTGTGTGGTGAGGGGAGCAATTAAATTGGGTGAGTTGGTGTCATAGACAACACTCAGCTTAGGTAGACGTATAAATGGATAGAGTTGCCTAAACTGGTCATTTGAAGTGGCCAGGCTTAATAAGAAAGAACTATAAGAGAGAATGGTCAAGCAACTAGCCAAAGCCTGGGACAATTAACAGTAACACAAGAGAACTACCAAAGGTCAAGAATTATAGAAACAAGGGTAATCAGAATATCTTGTAAAAGTCAGATAGCAAGAAATAAAAACACATATGAACGCACTTTCAGATAACCACAACAAGTCGAAGAGAATACAAAGGCCATATACAGGGCTAGGTATTGTGGGATTTGTTTGAGTAATTCCTGCGACCCCAAAAAGTTCATGAATTATGTCATAAGAATTATGCAGAGGAATATGGGCTGGAAATGACCGTTGTGTGTCATTAACATAAATTGATGCAGGCTCTGACTGGGCAGCATCCAGTAAGATGCCATATGGATGTAAAAGAGTACTAGCAAGAGTGCGTGGCTTGAACAAGGAAGCCAGAATGCTGCATGGATCAGGTAGATACCATGTTAATACCCCATCAAGAAATGCCCACTGGGTGGTGTGAACCAGGCCTGTCAGGAAAACGTGTGCTTCTCTGGACCATTCCCCTCCCAGGATATCGGAGGGTAATTCTAGAAATATAGTAATCAACAATGGATCCTTCTTCTGCCATTTGACTTGCACAAGAGGTGCTGGTAACTGATGTACTGATTACATAACAAAGGCTTCAGCAAGAAAACGTGGAAGACGTTGGGGATGAGGAGCAGAGATGGAAGAGCCAGTGCATTTGAAACAGGATTGATCCATCTAATGAGCTTATAAGGCCCTATATATCAATGGGCATGTTTGTGAGAGGGTATTTAGAGATGGATGTTGATGGTAGAGAGTCATACTCGATCTCCTACTTGACATACAGCAGCTTCACTACGGTGCCTTTCAGTATAGCACTTATTTCTGGAAGCTGTCCTTTCACTACCAGGTGCTATTGGAGTGGTTCGTCCAAAATTCCAAAATTATGAATTTGGAACTAAACTAAAATAAAACCCTTCAAAAATAAAATTTTGATCTTTCAGCTATTTAGTAGATAATTACCTAATTTGCTATGAACACTTGCGTTTGCCATATTTAAGGATACCAAATTACTAAACAGTTCCCTAGTTTGGTACCCTTAAATATGATAGTCCCGATATAGGTACCAATTTTGGGAGCTAAGATGAACGCAAACCTGTATTCGTAACTAGTAAGTAGTGTACATAGCTTTGCATGTTAACTAGTAATTGGTTCTAAGGTCACACTTTTTTTTTTTGCAAAGAAGCCAGAACCTGGCCTTCCTACACAATGCTCCTGAGACATTGCTAGTTGAATTTTGCTCTCATTGCTGGAGCCCCATTTGGCCAAAGAGTTCTAAGATAGGTATCATCTGTAAGCAATGCCTTTTTAATTTCCCATCTCTGGTTTTGCTTTGGCATAACTCTATAGTGCTTTTGCTTGTAGCCAGGAAAATAGAACATGCGTCCTTACTTAACAAATGATTATTTAATCCATGCTTCCATTGCAGGATTTTCATATCTCCACATGGAATCTTTATTTTTTGAGTATAGAGACATAGGATTCTATATCCAAGCAGTCACTATTCTTTTTTTTGCTTGGGAGGAGCTACTAATTATCAATGCTGTCAAGAAACAGCTAAGGAAAAAATAGTGGTAAGTAAGGATGCATTTTCTATTTTAATCTTCAAATCTAGTCATTATGCCTGATTTGGGTGAAAATCTCCTATCCATGGTAATGTAAACTTTCTAAATTAATTCATTTTCTGTTATCAGCTGAGGAAAGAGCTATATTTTGCATTTGTTTTTATATGTTATCTTTTGAGAAATTCTGTTCTTTGATTGTTTGGAACAAGAATTTTCAACATTTTGTTCATTTAAGTATTTTTCTTCAACATGCAGGTATAGTCACAATTACAACTGAAAGGTGGATTGCACATTAAAGGGTTACTCCCCAGCTGCCAGTGGGGAGGGATTAGGAGAGGATGGGCTGAGATGAGGACATAGGCAGCAAGGAAGAAGAACCATGCCACCATTGGATGCTTGTTGCCAGCATGCTGTCTAGAATGTTGCCAGCAGATGTCCAATATGCACAGACCTGATATTAACCAGCCTGGAACTCTTGTTCCTCTGGCTAATAATTCCCCAATGACACTGTTGGAAGTGGAGTAACACATCCAGCAGAAGAGGGGTTAAATTCTGTATGTTCAGCATTCCATATCGAAATGATGCACATGCAGACTCCAGACACCATGATCACTTAAAATCACTGAAGTGGTCATGGTTGTTGGAGTAACCCTTTTGGATGTAGTAACCATTTTGTATTTTTTTTTATGTATGAAAAATAAAGCAATAATGCTGTAACAGCGGATCAAGGCAATTTTTCATGGATTGTAAATGGTATCTGAAGTATACCATAACCACTAGACATTGTAACCTTACATATGAGGGGCACATTAAAATTTACCTGTTTAAAACAATAGCACATAAAAGCCCTAATAATGCATTTGTAATGTTAAATTAATTTATTGGTACAAAAAAGAAACCTCAAAAAGAAAAAGTGAGTGAAAAAAATCCCAGTAAACATTAAATCATTTAAATTTAATTATATTTGCTTAAAATACTACATCAAGCTTTTTACTCGTGCAAACACGCACACAACAACAACAACAAAAAAAAAATCAAATTAAATAACAACTACTAACACCCATAAAATGCACAAGACATCTGGCTGGTGTTTTCAATAAAGCTAAATATGGGGACATTACTGGCCTGGCAGATTTAGAGCAATTCTGAGAAAGTCAGATAAGGAACTGAAAGAGGTATGAGGCGAGTAGCAGAGAGCTCACTGGATTGTAATTATGGTGCCAGAAGTCTGGCTTTTTTTTTTTACTTCTGTTCAAAATTATGAGATGTTGCTTCCTGTGATGGGGCAGATTTTGTTTTTATTGTTTGAACTGTGTCTATTTTTTTCCCTGTGACTGAGCTTTATCTCTATTAATCAAAAATAAACTGTTCATATATTTTTGTTTACAATAGAACTTTTTATTTTAGGATATCCTATGCTAGAATAGTGACATTCATGTTTATTATAAAGGTTGTCACTAGTTAAGGAGGAATATTGTTGGAGGATGGAATATTTGAATATTGGGGACTAATGATCTCATAATTCCCCATCAAATTATCAACACTGTCAGTTTAATGGAATATTTTAAGTTAATACAGGCCTATGTAATAGTTGGAACCCTTTACCAGATTGTGCACTGACTACATTTCAAAATCAAAAGAATATCAAAATAGAGTAACTAGTGTAATACAGAAATAAAAGTCAAGATCATAAATCTAAACCATGATAGTTATTGCAGAAAAAAAGTTATTGATTATTGGTATTGAGAATAAAGCTCCAATTTCAAGGAAAGCAGACATGTGTAATTTAAATACAAGCCAAGTTTCTAAAGCCATGATGTCCCAGATTAGTTATTTGAAAGCTAAATATCAAAGGTGAACATGTCTCAGTGTCATGTTGATGTATTTATGCTGTCAGTCTTAGTTAAACCCCCCTATACACAATTTTTGTGGGGAACAGTCACTTCTGCAGTGGCCTAGGTAGGAGGGGGTGATCCCCTTGGGTGGCACTTTTTTGGGGGGTATGCATATATATTATGTACTTTATATATATCACATTTTCTTGGATGAATTGTACTTAGTGATGTTATTGTTTAGCACACTGCACTTTGATATTGTTGTTGATTACATAACTATGGTTACTATCACTATGGAAACTGTCACAGTTGCACAGGCTTGATACGCCCTTACCTAATCATGTGATTAATTAAGATAATATAAATTAAAGGGACACTATAGTCACCAAAACAACTTTAGCTTAATTAAGCAGGTTTGGTGTATAGATCATGTCCCTACAGTCTCAGTGCTCAATTCTCTGCCATTTAGTTAAATCACTTTGTTTATGAACCCTAGTCACATCTCCCTTCATGTGACTTGCTCAGCCTTCCTAAACACTTCCTATAAAGAGTCATTGCTGTCTTCTGTAGTTAGATTTAAGAACTTCCTTCTATGTCATAGGGCAGGGGTAGGCAACCCTTTAGCAGCACTGTGCCGAAATAAGATTGTAATGTACCCTAGTGCGCTGGTGTGTATGTTGCTGTTTTCTGCTTGTGTAATTTATACTGCAGCTGTTTTGTATCGTTGGATTTGTGCGTATATGAGCTGTTATATTGTACATGTTCACAAGTAGTTTGTGGTGTTGTGTATGATACATATAAATGTGGGCTGTGTATGGGGGCTGCTTGTGGAATTGTATGTGTGGATGGATATATCACATTGTGTGTTTCGTGGTGTGTGTATGTTTGGGGTATTGCATGTGAGAGGCTGCATATGGGCTTGTGTGCATGTATGTGGATTGTCAGTGGTGTTGAGTTTGTGCGGATTGTGTGTTGTGTTTGGGCTGTTCGTATTATTTGTATGAGGGGAGGGTTATTCTGCATTTCTGTGTATATATAGCAGTGTGGGTGGCTTCCCTGGGTTTCAGTGGGGACCAAGCTGGCCAAGTACAGGTCAAGAACAGGAGCTGCAACAGCAGTTGGGCTGCTCTGCATAAATTGAGGATTGTCCTTCACTACCTTTTCGCTGGGACTCCTGATAGGCCAGAGCTGTTTGGCTCTAGCAGTCTTGAGTGCGTGCAAAGAAACCTGGAAACCTGGAGTGCCATGCATGGCACACGTGCCATAGGTTGCCTACCCATGTCCTAGGGAGTCACATGATAAGTTGAATTGTTTATAGAACATGTGTCCTTACTTAATAAATGATTATTTAATCCATGTTTCCATTGCAGGATTGTCATATCTCCACATGGAATCCTTATTTTTTGAGTATAGAGACATAGAACAAGGGTATATATTTGCCCGTTTGAGATGTTTGTTAATATAAATAGATATATGGTATAGCATATAATATAAATAGGTTTTACTTTTAATCTTATATACATTTTAATAAAAGTGATTTCCATAAATTTTTCATTGCATTATCAATGTGTTTTATTGTACAAGAGAACCACCAATCATATGCATACATTTAGGATATTTTCAAGCGCCTTCAATACAGGGAGTGCAGAATTATTAGGCAAGTTGTATTTTTGAGGATTAATTTTATTATTGAACAACAACCATGTTCTCAATGAACCCAAAAAACTCATTAATATCAAAGCTGAATATTTTTGGAAGTAGTTTTTAGTTTGTTTTTAGTTATAGCTATGTTAGGGGGATATCTGTGTGTGCAGGTGACTATTACTGTGCATAATTATTAGGCAACTTAACAAAAAACAAATATATACCCATTTCAATTATTTATTATTACCAGTGAAACCAATATAACATCTCAACATTCACAAATATAAATTTCTGACATTCAAAAACAAAACAAAAACAAATCAGTGACCAATATAGCCACCTTTCTTTGCAAGGACACTCAAAAGCCTGCCATCCATGGATTCTGTCAGTGTTTTGATCTGTTCACCATCAACATTGCGTGCAGCAGCAACCACAGCCTCCCAGACACTGTTCAGAGAGGTGTACTGTTTTCCCTCCTTGTAAATCTCACATTTGATGATGGACCACAGGTTCTCAATGGGGTTCAGATCAGGTGAACAAGGAGGCCATGTCATTAGATTTTCTTCTTTTATACCCTTTCTTACCAGCCACGCTGTGGAGTACTTGGACGCGTGTGATGGAGCATTGTCCTGCATGAAAATCATGTTTTTCTTGAAGGATGCAGACTTCTTCCTGTACCACTGCTTGAAGAAGGTGTCTTCCAGGAACTGGCAGTAGGACTGGGAGTTGAGCTTGACTTCATCCTCAACCCGAAAAGGCCCACAAGCTCATCTTTGATGATACCAGCCCAAACCAGTACTCCACCTCCACCTTGCTGGCGTCTGAGTCGGACTGGAGCTCTCTGCCCTTTACCAATCCAGCCACGGGCCCATCATCTGGCCCATCAAGACTCACTCTCATTTCATCAGTCCATAAAACCTTAGAAAAATCAGTCTTGAGATATTTCTTGGCCCAGTCTTGACGTTTCAGCTTGTGTGTCTTGTTCAGTGGTGGTCGTCTTTCAGCCTTTCTTACCTTGGCCATGTCTCTGAGTATTGCACACCTTGTGCTTTTGGGCACTCGAGTGATGTTGCAGCTCTGAAATATGGCCAAACTGGTGGCAAGTGGCATCGTGGCAGCTGCACGCTTGACTTTTCTCAGTTCATGGGCGGTTATTTTGCGCCTTGGTTTTTCCACACGCTTCTTGCGACCCTGTTGACTATTTTGAATGAAACGCTTGATTGTTCGATGATCACGCTTCAGAAGCTTTGCAATTTTAAGAGTGCTGCATCCCTCTGCAAGATATCTCACTATTTTTGACTTTTCTGAGCCTGTCAAGTCCTTCTTTTGACCCATTTTGCAAAGGAAAGGAAGTTGCCTAATAATTATGCACACCTGATATAGGGTGTTGATGTCATTAGACCACACCCCTTCTCATTACAGAGATGCACATCACCTAATATGCTTAATTGGTAGTAGGCTTTCGAACCTATACAGCTTGGAGTAAGACAACATGCATAAAGAGGATGATGTGGTCAAAATACTCATTTGCCTAATAATTCTGCACTCCCTGTATAAATTATAGCCATTTACACATTATACCACAATAAGGGAAAAAAATCCTTCTTGACTCCATAACGGCAATCAGATTTATCTTTGTATCCACAACCTGTTTACATGCATGTCAATTATATCATTAAATATTATGTTTATGCAAAGAAAAGCCAAGCCTTTTTTAAAATGTATCCAAAGAATATAACACAGCCTCTTTAGGCAGAGAATTCCTCATTTTCTCTGTAAAGAATCCTATCCTCTGCTGTAAGCAAAAATGCCTTTTTTCCAGTCTCAATGGGTGACTATTTGTCTGTTTAATATTCCTACTTATAAACAACTTAGCACATAGCGGTTTGTACTGATCCTGTATATATTTGTATGGTGCTGTCATATCCCCTCTCAGGTGCCTTTTTTACAGAAAATACCCAGTTTTTGTAGCCTTTCCTCATAACTAATGATTTCCATCCCCCTTATTAGATTTGTAGTTTGCCTCTGCACTTTTTCTAGTTCTGCAATATCCTTCTTTAAAACTGGTGCCCAAAATGGCACTGCATATTCAAGGTGGCGTTTTACCATTAATTTGTAAAGAAGCAAAATTATATTTGGATCACATGAATCACAACATAAATGCACATTACTAGATTTTGCAAGCATTGCATACTGTTGCCTAGTTTGTGATCTATAATTGTCCCCAGGTCCTTTTTATTAAAAGTTATCCTTAAGTCAACCCAATCTGATTTATAAGTGGCTTGTGGGTTCCATATTCCAAAATGCATGACTTACAATCTATCTGTATTGAATCTCATCTGTCACTTGCCTGCCCAGTCTGCCCATATATCCAAATCCTTCATGTTCACTTGAATTATCCTACCTTTTCTGTTATCTGAAAACACTGACAAATAACTTTTAATACCCACTTCAAGATAATTTATAAACATATTAAAGAGAAGTGGACCCAGGACAGATCCCCGAGGCACTCCACTTACCACTTTGACCAACTTGAAAATTTCACATTTACAACTACTCTCTGCACTCTATCTTTAAGCTAGGATTCTATGCAGGAACATGATTTTTCATCTAAACCAACTAATTTCAGTTTTACTAGTAACCTTTTGTGTGGAACTGTACCAAAGCCTTAGCAAAATCCAAGTTATTCACTTCTACTGGCTCACTCTGAACTACTGAACGGCGCTCTCCTGGCTGTTCGGCAACAAAAGGAAGCAGGTGTTCGTATGTTTTCAGCGGTGTTCAGGAAGTCGAGTGTCCGATTTTAGTTCCAGACACTCGATGACCAAGTCCCGCTGGCTCCTTTCATGCAAACAAGATGGCCGCCGTTTTCTCTTCCACGTGGCGTTCGACTATGCAAATGGCGGCTGCCCAGAGAGAGAGAGCTCAATTGACGGTTTCCTTTGAAGTTAATGAGCCAGGAGCGAGGTCGGCATTCAGTAGTTTAAACTACTGAACCAATAAAACTCAGAATAAGCGAAAGACATAAGAAAATCCCGAAAGCAAGTCTATTTTCTTCACAACACCTGTCAAGGAAAAATAAGGCAGGTTCAATTTGGAAAGGCCCAATTTAATAGATGCTAAAAAGGGTAAGTAATTTGCTTTTACCAAAATGGATAATAAAGGAGTGATATTTACACCTAAATATTTCATTCCATTAGAGGCCCAACGAAATTTATATGATTGGAGCAATAACTGCTTCAACTATGTGAGACAGACACTCCCATCATTTCACATTTCGTGGCGTTGACTTTAAAATGTGATATGGCGCTGATTTGTTCAATTCAGCCATTATTTAGGGTATTAAATTAATAGGCTCAGTATTGGGAGGAGAATGTCATCTGCAAAAGCACAGACCTTCACCTCACCTCCTGAATAAGAATACCGCTTGATCATTTGATTTTGTCGCATAGCTTTGAGGAAGGGCTCCATAATTAAGGAGAATAATGTGGGGGAAAGAGGGCAACCCTGCCCAGTTCCATTTCTTATGCTAAATGAATTATATTTTTGTCCGTTAATCCTTATGCTAGCTGTTGGTCCATGATATAGTAGTCGTAGTTTAGTAGTTTAGTGGTATTTTCCAGAGCTTCTCTTCCCGGGACAAACCAGCTTGATCAGATTGGACTAGTCCAGGCAATAGAGACTCGAAACAGAGTGACAACATTTTAGCAAACAATTTAAGATCAGCATTGATAAATGAAATTGGCCTAAAGTTCCCACATTGAGTGTAATCCTTGCCTGCTTTAGGAATAAGTGTGACTGATGCATGTAACATTGGGTGAGGGTAATATTGAGTATAATGAAAATGAGTTCAAAGTCTTAAGGAAATGAAAAACAAAAGCGTCCATAAAATTTTTATAATAACAGGTCGTCAGACTATCAGGCTCTGGGCTTTTCCCAATCGGGCTTGAGTTCAATGCCTTGGCAAATTCCAAAATAGTAACTTTGTCTGCTGGTATCGTATGAGTCAGGTTAGTTTTTACATAATCAATGACTAGGTCTTGTGATATTGACTTTTGTGGAAGATTGTAAAGATTCTGGTAGTAAGAGTTAAATGCTTGAGCTATATGCTCTGAAGTAAAATGTGATGTACCTACACTGTCTGTTATTTTTGCTATGTAAGCCGCATGGCGTTTATGTTTAAGTGCCTATGACAATAATTTAGCGCATTTATTTCCATGCAAGTCAAAAGATCCCCTAGTTAGTTGTACAAAATGATGGGCTTAAATTTTAAGTTGGTTTTTTAAACGTTGATAGAGTTCCGCTGATGGTTGGGCTTTATGGGCTGATTCCTGTGTCTGAATATTTTTAGTCAAAGATTAGATCTTATGCATACGTTCTTTTTTAGTCTGGAGCCCCATTTAATTAAAATTGCCTTTATTACACTCTTATGTGCATCCCAAATCCACTGTTCTGTAGAGTCAGGCGACGTGTTTTCTATAAAGTACAAGTTGATGGAAGCTTTGATATCTACTTCTACTCTAGGGTCGTCTAAGAGGGTTTCGTTTAGTCGCCACTGAGGATTTGGGCAGGTTGATCCTTGTAAGTGAAGCGTTAAAAATGTTTACAATAAAAGCCTCTTTAACAAGGTGTAGATGCCTATGGGATAGAAAGATCATATCAATCCTGGAATAATAATGGGATGTATGAGAATAATATGTAAAATCGTTTTTATATTTATTTCCCAATGGTATGTATTGAGAAATTTAATTTTGTAGAATTTCTTTAAAGATTTTTGCTGGTGAACAATTCCTGACAGTCAATTGGTTGTAAAGATAACCTTATCCTATTGAATTTATCCTTTTTAAACATAAGTGTTTTTGTACATCTCAAATGATACCATATGATGTTCACCCTTTCCCTGGTATTCCCTAACATGAATGTTTGAAAATAAGTCAACATTATTAGTTATGCCAAGATGCACGCATGCATCTCTTCTAGCTGGTGCTTCTACTGATTGAGACAAAAAACTATTGTTTATCAGGTTCAAATACCTGTCTCCCTTAACTGTTCTACTAGTCTGTCTGGTCCATTCAATGTCTGCATAATTAAAATCTCCTATGAGTAATTACCTAGTTTTGCAGCCTTATTAATCTGAGATAGCAGTTGCTCTTCCCCTTTCTTATTAATGTTAAAGGGCTTGTAACATACTCCTATTCTTAATGGATATCCCTTGTTTTCTCCTATACATATTTCTACCTGCAAAGCTTCCACATCTTAACCTGTATTATATTCTTTAACACTTGGCTTTAAACAAGTTTTAATATAAGACATAACGCGTCCCTATTCTATTTTTTTCTATCTTTTCTAAATAATATATATCCATTTAAAATAATAGCCCAATCAAGTGTTTCATTCCACCAAGTCTGTAAGTATGTCTGTCACTGAGTGTGTGTCTGTCAGTAAATGTGTGTGTCTGTTAGCTAGTGTGTATGCATCTGTTCGTGAGAGTGTGTGTGTGTGTCTGTTAGCTAGTGTGTATGCATCTGTTTGTGAGACTGTGTGTGTGTCTTCAGCACTTACCTTTCTCCATAACTGGTCTCCCTTGGCGCTGGGGATCCCTCCGCCCTGATCGGCTTCTCAGCTCCGCATGCGCGGCAAGAGCCGCGCGCGCATTTAAAACGCCCATAGGAAAGCATTACTCAATGCTTTCCTATGAATGTACAGCGTCTTCTCACTGTGATTTTCAGTGAGAATCACGGAAGCTCCTCTAGCGGCTGTCAATGAGACAGCCACTAGAGGCTGGATTAACCCTCAGTGAAACAGCAGTTTCTCTGAAACTGCTATGTTTTCAGCTACAGGATTAAAACTAGAGGGACCAGGCACCCAAACCACTTCATTGTGCTGATGTGATCTGGGTGTCTGTAGTGGTCCTTTAAGTGTATGTGTATCTGCATGCACTGGCATACATACAGCGGTCGCAGGGGTTGCAGCCCCGCGACCAGGTGCCTGCTGCCATGTGTTGCGGCCCCGGCCCTCACAGAGTAATCGCGGGGGGGAGGGGGCCCACGGATCAGTTTTCGCACCGGGGCACCATGGGTTGTGTGTCCTCCACTGTGTCTAATCATTTCTCCATTCTGATCCTATCAATACTAGAGGAGCTTTCCCTCAGCTGTTAGAAAGAGCAGCTTCCTCCAGTATCCACTCATGAGTTGATACTCCCAAAATCTTCACTCAATCTGCTGTGGTGTACACAATCAAAACTGGCAATACCCTTCCTCTTCCCTCTCCGTCTGCCTGGTCCCAAGTTGGCTCATCCCCTCCAACTAAACTCTGCTCAGTGAGCAGTAAGCCCTTTTCAAGTTTGTCAATCCAATCAAGTGTTTCAATTTGCTTATCCAGAACTCCAGTAGGTGTTTTCAGAGAAGCCACTCGTGCACATTTGCCATAGTTGTATGTACCCCAAAAAGACTTTTCCAGGCATGCATACATACAGCAATCTGAGTTAAATTTCCAATCTTGCTAACAATCATAATTGCCCCACTAAAACAATTGCAAAATGTGAAAGGATGTTTTAACTTCTGTGCTGTTTGAACTCCTGTGGGTTCAAACTTCATCTTAAAAATAGACTGACAGATAAACTCTTAATGAGCAAGCTCTGTGAGTTGCTTACAGGCCAAGACTGGCCATCGGGCAAATACCCAGTGGGCAGCGATGGCCATGGGCCTAGGGCAACATAAAAGATCAAATGATCTCTTCTGCTAGCCCATGCAGAGCTATCAAAGTACCAACCTTGTTGTGTGTCTTCACAGACTGGTGATGTACATTTGTGCATTCATAAGTACAGTGGCGTACACATGACCCATGGGGCCCCGGTGCGAAAATTGATCCGTGGGCCCCCCCCCCGCGCGCGGGCCGGGCCGCAACACATGGCGGTGGGCACCTGGTCGCAGGGGTTACAGGGCTGCGACCCCTGTATGTACGCCAGTGCATGCAGATGCACACACACTTAAAGGACCACTCTAGGCACCCAGACCACTTCAGCTTAATGAAGTGGTCTGGGTGCCAGGTCGAGCTAGGGTTAACCCATTTTTTCATAAACACAGCAGTTTCAGAGAAACTGCTGTGTTTATGAATGGGTTAAGCCTTCCCCTATTTCCTCTAGTGGCTGTCCCATTGACAGCTGCTAGAGGCGCTTGCGTGCTTCTCACTGTGATTTTCACAGTGAGAGCACGCCAGCGTCCATAGGAAAGCATTATGAATGCTTTCCTATGTGACCGGCTGAATGCGCGCACAGCTCTTGCCGCGCGTGCGCATACAGCCGACGGGGAGGAGAAGAGGAGGATCGGAGGAGGAGAGCTCTCCGCCCAGCGGTGGAAAAAGGTAAGTTTTACCTCTTTCCAGAGCCGGGCAGGTGGGGGTCCCTGAGGGTGGGGGCACCCTCAGGGCACTATAGTGCCAGGAAAACGAGTATGTTTTCCTGGCACTATAGTGGTCCTTTAAAAGACCACTACAGACACCCAGATCACATCAGCTCAATGAAGTTGTCTGGGTGTCAGGTCCCTCTAGTTTTAACCCTGCAGCTGAAAACATAGCAGTTTCAGAGAAACTGCTACGTTTCACTGAGGGTTAATCCAGCCTCTAGTGGCTGTCTCACGGACAGCCGCTAGAGGAGCACACTGAACGTCCATAGGAAAGCATTGAGTAATGCTTTCCTATGGGCGGTTTGAATGCGTGCGCGGTCGCATTCTGAGCTGAGAGGCTGAGGGATCCTCAGCGCCAAGGGAGTCCGGCGCTGGAGAAAGGTAAGTGCTGAAGACACACACACACACACACACACACACTTACAGTCGCATACACACTAGCTAACAGACACACACATTTACTGACAGAGATACAGTCAGTGACAGACATACATACACACTCACTTACAAAACATACACTCTCATTGACAAACACACACTCACTAACAGACATCAAACAGACTCACTAACACACACACAGTAACACACTCACTGACACTCACTAGCAGACACACACACTAACACACTAACACTCACATTAACACTCACTAGCAGACACACACTAACACTCACTCTAACACTCACACACACTAACACACACACTAACACTCACTCTAACACTCACACACACTAACACTCACTCTAACACTCACACACTAACACTCACACTAACACTCACACATGATTTTTTTTTTTTTAATATAATCCCCCCAGCCTCCTTACCTCTTGGAGTGCTGGGGGGGATTATTCCCTGGGGTCCAGTGGGGCTCCTGGGCGGGTGGCCGGTCGGGCAGGCAGGCGGGCACGCAAGGGAGCACTCAGTGCTTCCTCTTCAGCTCCCTCGCGCACCGCGTAGGGATGTCGGCGCCGGAAGATGACGCCATCTTCCGGCTCCGGTATCATTGCGGTGCGCGAGGGAGCTGAAGAGGAAGCACTGAGTGCTCCCTCGCGCGCCCGCCTGCCTGCCCGACCGGCCACCCGGGGTCAGCAGGGCCAGCCTCGGGGGGCCCTGGGGTGGTCGGCTCCTGGGCCCCCCAGGGGAAGAGGCTGGCCCTGGGCGTACATACCGGGTCGCAGGGGCGGCCGGGCCCCCTGGTGGGCCGGGCCCGGTCGCAGTCGCGACCCCTGCGACCCTGGTATGTACGCCAGTGCATAAGTACTAGGTGCTGTAGAATAGCAGCAGGCAGAAGATGACAGCGTTCATGATGGACAGGTTCAGGTAGGTTTAACTCTTCTATCCCTGCAACCCTGGCCACCTCACTGCCATTGGAGCAGTTACTATTGGTGGTCTTTCCATTTACATAAAACCAAAAAACAAAAAAGAGTGATGTGTGTAGATACTCAAAATTAAATTCAAAAAAATATGATCAAATCGTGAGATTAAAACTCTCATATGACTTGTCCCTCACAAATCAATTTTAACATCAAGAAGTACCAAAAAACATGAGGTGAGCTCCTACAAAGTCCTTGTCCACTGTATCCAACTTATGAAATGTAGTTTTGTATATGAAAAATAAAAAGATAAGTTGGCATCATCTTAATTGGAGGAAGCACAATTGGTTCAAATTCATGTCTCGAGCTGAGTTACGTAACTAAGAGATGCAGAGACAATATATTATTAGCCATGAGGCTACATATATAAGCATATCCGTTTATCTTGGATCTTGTTTTTTATATTGGTTTTAGGTTTTTTATTTGTATTTTTACATGCTGAATCATCACAATAACTTGAGCCATTCCAGACAGGAAGTTTTTTATCCCATGAGATCTGTAAACTCATATCCAAATTGGGTTGAATTAGTTCTAAGCTGGAACCTTTTTCAGTTAAATTAAAATGCCTGCAAATTTACGCTCCAGAAACTGGCTACTTACCCAAACATCAGCCCAAACTAGATAAAGGGTACAACAAGAATTCAGGCTAACCACCTTGCTTTTATGCAGTCACAAACACACAGGGTTTTCGTTGACATATTCCAGGGGGGAAAGTGACAAGTTACATTCTACAGTCCTATTGGCTCTCAGGTCCAGGACACTCCTACAACAGTAATATAATTCTTCCCCTGTACTTGGGAGATTATAGAATCAAGCACTATACTAAACTCAATTATCTCCAAACCCAAAAAGCACACATTTGCACAGAACCTAGAAACCCCACAAAAGTTATGTCCCCTGATAGCCCTGATCTGGGGGACCAACATATTCAAAAATCACCCAGATCAGATCAGTGGTTCAAGAGTTTCATGGAAGTCTTATTTTGACCGACTGCACACGAGGCTCCTGCCCAAAAATAGTTCCATGAGATTAGGTTGTGTGGTCGGTGTATTTAGAAAAGTCTAAAAACCTAAAAAATCCACAAACAGTTCCCCTGGCTCAAAGGTACTGTTTGTTCACCTAGTTTGTGGGAACATAACTACCGAATTGCGCTCTTCTGGCTGGCTGTTGAAAGGAAGCAGGCGTTCCCAAAGTTTGACCGGCGTTCGGGACGTCGAGTGTCCGATTTTAGTTCCAGATGCACAACGACCAAGTCCCGCTGCCTCCTTTTGTGCGAACAAGATGCCCGCCATTTTCTCCTGCACGTGGCGTTCGGCTATACGAACGGCGGCCACACAGGGAGAGCACTTAATCTTGTGGTTTCCTATGTACTTAATGAGCCAGGGGGATGGCCAGTATTCGGTAGTTTTATCTACCGAACAAGAAAAATCCAGTTGAACGAAATAAACAGGGTAGTTTCTTCACAATGAAGAACACCAAATTCAGATGCCACAAAGTTTCATTTCGACTAAAGTTTTTGAAAATCCACCCAATTAATAATAGTTCATCACGATTCTCAATTTTTATCGTAATGAAACAGACCTGATAACAAATATACAAAATGGTACAAAAAGACAGAAAAATAATGTGTACATTGCTAAATTACATGGAAAATAACTTAACATGGGCACAGATTTATTTCTCTTATTTGAAGTCTAAAATTTCCAGGGACTGTAATCTGTAAGAACTGAAAAGCATTTTAATTGGGTTTTTTGATACTTAAGGTCCTATTGTTAACTAATTGTCCTACGGGTGTTTTGTACAAGTGAAAATAGAGCATCATTTCCTGTTTCTCAACTTTTGGAGAATTATTTTAATTTCTATACTACAATGGGTGATATTTAGCCAATCTTTGGGTGTGAATTTAACAGATATGATTCTGCTTACTGACCTGCCCGTTTCTATGAACAATAATGGAAAAAACATGAAAAAAATTAACATCGAAAGATATATAAAATCAGTGCAGACGCCTGTAATTTCAGAAAATAGCTGCACAATCACCAAACAACACTTGATTTAATTAACAACATCTACTCTGTATTTACAAGCAATTAAATGATATGGGGATATCAGGTATTCCGGTATAATATTTGTTAATTAATAGTGATTGCTTAATTGACTGCAGTTATTTTCACCTCATTTAAAAATTTGAAACCATGCAAAGAAGCACCTTTCTTTTTTTTTTTTTTTTTAAAGCATGGAGTTTTGGCATTATGTCCATGGAAAACAAAAGAATAACAAGATGGTTTAAAAGGATTTTTTAAAATAAAAGAATAAAAGGGAGTGTGATTGCTGTGAGTGTGGGTGTGAATATAGGTCTACAGATGAGCACAATAATAACAATGATAAATCTTTGTGGTGTTTTCTATGAGTCCATTACTAACATACATTGTACTATACCTTTTATAGAAAACCAGACATATGAGCTTCACTGCCTTGACATTCTATAGTTTCCAAAATGGAAGGAATGTATGTGTTTTGTTTTGCTCTAAAGTCAATTTATATATATTTTTCTTGGGCATTAAGAGGGCATTATAGCAGTGCTAATTGCATTTATTTTACACTCCAAAGAACAAGAAGCAATATATCAGACTGTAAAAATTCAGTCCGAGCTTACTTCACATATCTGTCACTCGTGTCTCTCGTTCTCTTATACCATATTGTACATGCAAGCCTATGTTAGTGTTGAAGAGACACCACACTTAAAACTGAAGGCTGATATGCCTAGCATTATGAAGTGGCACCCTGAAGGGGATCATATATATAACGTGAGTACTAGTGGATTTTGTATAAAACTTACCAGTATGCAATAAACACTCTTGATCATTCAATGTGAAATTATATTGCTTTTCGATGGGTCATTTAGCTAGGCTTTATATGGCAGCTTGTTCATGCTAGTTGATGTGTTACTATAGTAATTGCAGACAATCTGCCTACATGCATCCTGAAAGAAAACCAAGATAGTGGTCATAGCTATTTAATGTACAGAACATATTTTTACATATAGCTATACTTTAGTTTAATTAGTTTAATTTGTTACCAGCACTGATTATTATGCATGAGTGCTAATCATAATTTAGAAAAGTGTGACATTCGGTTTGGCTGGAAACTTGTGGCTACAAAGTTGCCAAGTACTTTTATTAAGGTTTTGTGCTGTGTTATCAGAGTGCTTCCAAATAATGGGATGCCAAATATGTTCTGTAGTGTGGAGCTACTTTTTCTCCTCTCCAAATGGGTCAGGCCTAAAATGCAACCACCCACAAGGGAAAATATATGTTTATTTTTTTAAACATGTGAGAATTATCTAATAAGCCTTTACATTATTGTCATCCACATGCACTTTCTAGTAGACCTTACCAGATTATTACTGGCTGAAATACCTTTCTTGTCCTAGTTGGTAATGAACAGGAACTTGATTCTTCTTTGTGGGAAATGTTTTGCATCTGTTCTTGCAATGTATCTTTGCTCCACAGAAAGGATCCTGCAAAATGTTTGCCTGATTGGTGTAAGTGGATGCACGAATATCAAATTTTATTTAAGGAAAGTCTCATTCATATCAGTTTGTTTTTCTTATTAAAAACAAAGAGATGTATTCACAAAGCTTAATCTTTACGTAGTTTATGCCTGATAACAAAAACTTGAATTTATGTGTTTTCACTGAAATCTCGGAGGAAAGAGAACAGTTGCCAATATTTGGCATTTTAAATTCCCTTATTTCTATGCCAAAACACTTCAGATCCTGACACGGATAGTGACACTAATCTGTAGTTGTCATTTCCCAGCCTGGTCCCTAGTTTGCCTCACATATTTATCACTAACACCACACATAGGCTCTGACTTACTACATCCTTCTTACTAGATGATTCCAGGGTCTAGCCATGAAAAAATTAGTTGCAGCGTTTTGGAACACACCTGCAAAATGTAGGATAGAATAGTTATGGTGGATTCAGCTAATTCAACTGGAGACTTGTTCAGCAAGTCATTTTCCAAGTCATAATAACTCACTGTTTTGTGAATAGATCCCCATGTTTTTGTCACTTAAAGTGAGTCTGAGTTGAGCCCTTGCAGGACAAAGATGGATTCATTTTATTGCGTTTTTTATTTTTTTCCATTCTTTTTTTATTTTTATTTTCATTAGTGGTGTCAGTTATTGTGGATTTTAATCTTTAGTCTTTCTTTTTGGGCTGAAGTTAAGAAGAATTAGTAGAAAGTGGACATGTAACTATCTGTGGGCAATAATGACATGTCCAACCCCAATGTTTATTATTTAAAAGCCTGTCTGCCACCTATGGGTGAGGGCAGTGGGAGACACCAGGTCACCCCCCCAGAATATTATTATAGGGCCACCACCTGCTGCCAATGGGTAGGGGACAACAGGTTACTCCCTTATATAATACCCAACAGGTGGCAGCAGGGCAGTGATCTATGCCCTCCCAGTTATTTCACAGGCCCTCCCCATGGGAAGGATCCTTTTCCAGCAACTGGGAAGCAATTCGCTAGTTAGCAGACATGCCCCCACCTGCCAAATAGCAGGTGGGGGCATAGGGAGGTTTGAAACCTTTGTTACAGTAATATGGGATCTTTATTGACTCACAATAGCTTTTTATTTATTTATTTAATTTACTTTTTCAATGGGGCAGCTGGCTAATAAGCACTGGACATCTGCCACATTATTAACCTTTGCCTATTGGCTTACTGGTTGTTAGCGCTAGCAGCAGGCAAATCATTTTTAAAATATATTTTTTTCTTGCATTAAAGTAAGTGAACAATAATTTGAAAACTTGTATCCTACTGCATGCATTTGGTCCACATTACATTTAAATTCAGTGGTTTTTTAAATTGTCCGAATCCTATACAGGCGTTTGCTACAGATGCATTTACGAATGCATTCATTAGTAAATATGAGAATTGCCATTGTGGTCTGAATTTGGTCATTTTCATCCAGTGTTTAGTGAATAACCATTTGTGTGTGCTTTCATAAAGCCAGAAGAAAGTAATCAGAATTGTGGCTGATTATACAACAATACAAAAAAAAAATTAAGTGTACCAAACTGGGAGCAGTTGTTACTTGATTTATATCAATAATAGACTATTATGATCTGATATCTGTGTGCATTGTAAAATACACAGATAAAATAATACACATGAAAATATAACACTTTCCAAAAATATTTAGACAAAGAGTTTGAGAACCACTGCAACAAAATATTATAGAAAAAGCAAATTACTATATACATAAAGTTTGACTAAGTTCACAAGGAATATTATGGTATGTACATAATTACACACGATACTATATCATAATTTATTGTGATAATAAATGGGTAAAATAGAGATGGATATGTATTGGAATAATTAAATTTTTTATAAATTACTGAATTATGCATGAATTAAAATGGGAAATATATACTTGTTACAAGAATAACGCCCTATAGCTAATGAGATGAAAACGTCAGTCATAGGCCAATTACCATTCACTATGGTATGTCTAGTTAGCACTGTAATTGCAATGGTTATTAACATACATTAAGCAATGTCGGAATTCAGATATTGTTAATGAAAAGAAAGGTATTTATTTATAAGTGAGGCAAATGTGCAATTTGTCACGCCAAGACTTAGACTTTATTAAGCTTGAGAAATTTAAATATATTTTTTGTTCAATCTCTTTTACCTGCCTTCTTTTTTGGTACAAAATTAAATAAATTACTGTTAGCATGTAAACTAAAATAAAGTATTAAATGTTTTGCCCAGATGATCTTGGTTAACTGCCAGATCTGGATTTATACATACAGTTTTTTTATACATACTATTCTGTTCTCCTGATACAATTGCTATTTTTTTATTCTTACAGTGAATATAAAAAGTAAACTAATATGAAAATAATATGCAGAAAATATTGCTGTGACATCTATGTTTTTTTTACATTAAACGTTTCTTATAGTTAGTAATGAAATGTAATAATAATTTACTGTTAATAAGAAAGAACTCACTTGTCAATATAGATTATGCAAGAAAAGTCACTAAGTCACGAAGTAACTAAAGTAATAACACAGTAAATAGTTTTTAATGTTCAACAATTACAAATAACTCTAGAATACCAAAAATCGTTTTCTAAATGCAGAGTGGTTATTATTTATTTAAATGTCCAATAAGACGACAACATTATTTGAAGAAATACTAAGGGTTTAAGGTTGAAGACAGTAGTGGAGTAGAGGACAGGAAATATTTTCCTCATGCCACAAACATTCTAGGCTCTTTATCAACTCTTATGCAGACAAACTGAATAATACAGCAAAACTCAAGCACCCCATGCAGTTCTGGACTTCGTCTGCCCTGATGGTTTGCCAGCATTATTGCTGTAAGAGCATGTGACAGACTGCCTGATACCCCTGGGTACCTCTGTCAAGCTTGCTTCCTAGCTCTCCAAGAAACACCAGTTGTGTTTCAGCCCCTAGCTGCTGCAGCTTGGCTGGGGTCTCTCCTTTCCTTCTCGCCCTGGAACAGGATCCTTCAAGTGATTAAGCTCTCCTGCTGAGAGTATAGCTGATCTACCCACACACTAGTCCAGACTGAGTGACGGGTGAAAAGGAACTGGTTTATTATGGTCAAGTTGCCTGCTTGTATACACGACCCCCAGTATGGGGTCTCCAAAACAATACAATACAAACCCCTCCCAGAGATCTCTGTGCCTGGGAGATAATGAAGTTAAAGACTGGTAAACTAATCATCTCCAAGGAACAGAGAGCCAAACATAAAAACATACAATAACCCCACATATCATACAGCCCTGATCTCATCGCCCAAGTTGTCCGAATAGAGCTCAGAGCCATGCAGTATAGGGGAAACGCTACCGTGTCAAAGTTCTGACAGACTGTACACATGGTCCTATGCCCAAAATAGTTCCAGATAAATGTGTGCTTTGGCTGGTCAACTTTCGGGAGCTCCTGCAGCCGCAATACGGGGGGCTCCACCTTGCTCTCAGGGAGCGTTTGTTAAACTTAGTCTTAGGCACCTTCCCTGGTTGCAAGGTGGTTCAAAACCCTGGACCAAGTTGTCCGGGAACTGCAAGATCACGTCATGCCGAATACATTTCCATAACATTCGTGGCTAAGTACCGCTGAGGTGATCGCGAACCACAAAGTCCTCATGCCAAAATTTATTGCATGGCGGTCGCGGCTGAGGACTGTTCGTGGGTTTGTTCATGGTAAGCTAGTATTCAGTTCAATTCCAGAGAAGGGAAAGTGCCGAACCAGGGCACCGAGGGAAAGCTGCAAATGGCGCCTGGCAGAGTAACTCCCGAACGGACTCTCGGACCTGTGTCGGTGGGTGGGAGGCTAACTTCCACACTCCTCCAGGACAAGAGTGTTTGTCACAGAGCATTAAGGGAGATGTCGTTTATAACATCTGGAGTGCCAAAGGTTGCCTATCCCTGCCCCACAGACACAGAGCATTAGATATTTATGTAAGTAAAGCAGAAAGTGCACATAGCACTAGGATAAAATATTATAAACACAAATGTATACAAAAATAGGAATAATAAAAACATATGAAAAGAGTCCACAATATAAATACAAAAGAATAAAAATACCAAAAGGTAAGGCATAGTCTCAGAGGTAGCAGTAGATCTTCTAATCGTAGTGTGGAACTCTTTAGATAGCTTTGCTTAGTAGCAGCATATGAAAAGAGAACAAAAACAGAGGTGAACCAATAGTGAAATATGGTAGAGTAAAGTGGGACAAAGAACACTAAAAATAGATATCAACTCACATATGATAGAGCTATAACTAGCTCTAAGTAAAACAGCTTGTAGTGGTATGCAATCCCCACTTGTAAGATATCCCTTTGATTTTGGTACACAGTGGAATAGTAGTAAGTCAAAAATTAAAATGAGCAAACTGATCGCTCTATGATTCAGGCATGGGTGGTATAATCCCCACCAAGGATTCTTTAGTCTGTTGTCCACAGAAGGTAATGAGTCCAGATGTCAGGTAAAATATAAAAATAACTTAAAAATTTAAAAAGTGTGTGGCTAGAAACAGGTAATAAGCCAAAAATACTTTATTAGAAAACAGATAAAAAAACACGCATTTCTCCCCTTAGGGCTTTCTCAAGTGTTGTGTTTTATATATGTTTTTACCACTTGAGAAAGCCCTAAGGGGAGAATATATCTGTTGGAAGACAGAAATATTATATATTAACTGGATATTTGAGGTAGAATGTTTAGTGCCACTTGCTTGTTATAAGGGAGACTTGGGATACCAGTTGATAGGGGCATAGGTTTGTCGGGTTCACAGTTTAGTGGACGGAGCCCAAGATGCAGCGGGGTGCTGAAGGCAATGGACCAAGTTCACAGTACAAAGGTATCAGACAAAGAGAGTAGTCAGGGAAGCCAAAGGTCAGGAAAGGCAGCACTAGAGTCAAAATCAGGATACAACAGGATAGTCACTGAAGGTCTTTACACAATCAGGAGCACAGTAGAATTCAGCAAAGAGTGAACGGTGTGTGCGACTTAAATAGGGAAAGTTGGTGGTCTTGTCTATTGAGGTTCCTCCCTGGTCTCCACCTTCTGTACCTTTAAAAGGCTTTGTTTCGGAGCACATGCGCCCTTTGATTCTCCTGAAGCTCTACCTCTTGTGTGATCACATGTGGAAGCAGTGGCGTTCTCACAAACAGTGGCGTTCTGTCTCACTGTGTTCAGTAACCGGCATCCGTACGAACTGAGTTCTGTCTTCTGTATTGCTGCGTTTGGTAAGTGGTGCTCTCACGAACAGACTTCTGTTCTTGCTGCGTTCAGTAACCGGCGTTAATATGAATGGAGTTCTACCTCCTGTGTTGGTGAGTGGCGTTTGCACGAATAGAGGTGGCGTTTGTATGAACGTGAGCGGTCGCCGTGGGTAGTTGAGCCGACCACGCTGTCTGGGGTGAATGTGGAAGCAAGGTAGGTGAATGTGGGAGCGAGTTCCCGATAAGGTTGCAGACGGGCTTGGTGAATTATGGTATCACAATAATAAGTGTATTTAGTAGGAGTCTTGTGATGATAAATTGCTTCCTGAGTGGATTTGAGGAAGTTAACTATCTGCAGCTGATAAAGATTCTTTGAAGGTGAGGATAGGAGCCTTAAATTGCTACTTTAATGCCTGTAATTGTTCAGATTACATTGTGAGATAGTACTTAACCTACTGTCGGATAGAGTGTCATTGAGTTTAGCTTTGTGCTCAATAACCAGGTGATTCTGTGATTTAGAACACCCCTTCCAGGTAGTAGATGTCACCATTTTGATTAAACGATGATCAAAGCTTAATTCTTATCATGTGGATTTGTTTAATTTTACCTTTACTTCTGTTACTTAAATTATTGTGAACTTGGAGAGATTTTTCCCAGTGTCTCAGTTTACCTTAGATGGAGTCACGTCTGTCTCTGTAGGTACTGATAATATAGGATTAAATATGAATAATGGTTCATATATTTAATTTTCAAAATATCCAGAGGGTCATACTGAGATTACAGTGAAAATATATTATTTTAAAAAAACTGCAAAAACCATATTCATACAGTGCATCATTTTATTTCATGTTGTTATCCTGAATTTAATAAATCTTCTATTAACAACTTGTTTAAAAAAATTTTAAGAGAAAAAAAAGATGAGCTAGATTTTGTTACCCCTCTAAGCACTGCCTATTCAATTAACCTAACGGGAGACAAATATCACTTGATAATGTGGTTCATCCCTCTTACCCGACAGGTGATGGACTTCACCTGAAGTAATTAGCATTACAAGTTAAATCAATAATGAACTTGTGCTGTTGCTTATCTTACATAAGAGAACGGATTATCCTATTCATCTACTCCTGCTGAACCTGGTATGTGTTTTTTTTATTTTCTTCTAAATACATCCATACAGAGGTTAACACTCGCTTTGAGCACTGCGGTTATTTTAAGCTCTATGACTGATCAGATCAGTGGGAAATTCTCAATACCGTCTCATCTAAGCTGTAGGAGGCACAATATTATTGATGAAGTACAGGATAGGTTTATGATTTCAAGATTGATAAATCATTTTAAGTTTAACAAAAGTAGGGAAATTAGAAGTGCCATTGATGTAGTTACAATTGATATTTTTCAATACAGTTTGACTTATGATTATTTGAATATCTCCAGTGCAAATGCTTTATTAACAATGACTACATCTCAAAGTGCTTGAAGATGCAAATGAAAATGGTTTTATTAACAAGGATTATGCCTCAAAGTTCTTGATTAAAATTTTTCACAGTGTTTTTAAGGTACACATTTTTAACACTTTATTGTTGTTTAAGCAAAAACAAAAAAGCAATAAAAAATGTAAAATGTTTTTTCAAAGCAGATAATGACCGTGCAAAACTATGTACAAACTAACACTTCATTGTAGGAACTGGGAAAATCAGGAGGGTGAATAAACATATTTGAATGAGTTAACAGTAGAAAAAAGTTGAACAAATAAAAAGGAGGCTTTCTCAGGTTCCATCAGGGAGGAAGAAAGCAAGAACTTAAATTTCAAAAATATAGTCTCTAAAGTCTTAACAACAATAACCACAGTGTAAAATAATCCACTAAAGAGTAAATCCTAACACGCCACTATCTTTCTTATAGTTAAAGAGATTGTTAAACTCAGATAATTTAATGCATATCAAACTCCTATCAAGTAAAATGTATTAAATTACAATAAGCTGTCCAAGTAGGTCTAAATTACCACAACCCACAAGGAGCACCCCTTGTGTGTCTCACTCCACCATTTGTGTGTCTCCCACTTCCCCAGCCTCTTTTTGTGTCTCTTACTTCCCCCTAGCCCCGCTGTGTGTCTTTTACTTCCCCTAGTCCCTTTGTGTGTCTTTTACTTCCCTCTACTCCTTTATGTGTTTCTTGTGTCTCCCAGACCCTTTGTGTGTCTCTTACTTCCCCCCAGCACCTTTGTGTGTCTATGTCTCCCCCACAACCTGGGGGACAAGAGACACACAGAGGGGTTGTAGTGAAAAATCTAGTTCTACCAGTGGTTCAGATTGAAACTCTAAGAATTGGTTAACAGCTTTCTCTGAGTAGTCCTGACTTTTAGACAATTGATGCTTTGTATACGTGTGTGTAAAGTAAAATAGTGTTTGCCCTTTTACAAGAGCGTGACTCATATTACCAAACTGTTAAATAGTGCACAAGCTGTTAGTCAAAGAATATTTTATCTTCTGTTAGTAATAATTTCCCAGTGTATAATGTGCATCAGTGCTCTTTCCTATAATAAATGCAATCTCAATGCAATAAGAAGCTCTCTTATATGTGTATTTGTCTATTTCACTCTGCACTTTTGTAATGTGCTCTTTTTCTGTACATTATAAAGAAATTTCATGGAACTTTTTTTTCTAAGAACTGCACACATGATATCAGGTCATATCTCAAAAATACAAGAAAGGAAGGTTCATCATATAGTAAGTGCTGAAATTGATGGACTGACGTCTTTTCTTAGTTTCACCAACTATGTTATTATGCTATGATTTACTCCTGTAATAGTGGAGAAGCAGCAAGGAAAAAAGGTACTTTTAAGTCAAAACGATTTAAGAACAGTGTTTGATTTCCATGTCTATAGACTAAGCTAAATTCTATGCTTTATAATAAAAAAAATGAAAAAAAATCAACAAATCAATGGGAAGCAACCTTTTCTGTAGTGTGCTCTTAAGAAAGGCTTGGAAAAATTTCAGAACTTGACAATGAAAAAAAAAACATTTTAAATGCAACCAGCAAAATGTATAAATAACATTTTTTAATAGATGTCCTTTACCTATTATGAGGTTCATTTTTAAAACAGCAGCAGAATAAGACCCTTTAACAATGACTACATCAAAACAGCATAAACAGATATTCCTTTAAATGGTTTTGCATCATACAACCTTTAACACAATGTCAGCCTTAGTACTGTATTCTCTGCATTCAGTACCAAATGGTAATTACCCCTACCTACAAGTATTGGAGAAGTTCTAATTGGATTGGTACATACTGTCGTCAGTGGTTCACATGCCGAAATACATAATCAACTTTGGGAACAAATTACCTAACATTGAACAAACAGGTCACACTTGACCCATAAACTTCACTCTTCTGAAGGCTTGGCAAGGGCCTAAAGTAGATGGAAAATAAGCAACAGCAAGTGCTAAATGTGAACCTCAAAGCATAATGAGTTATAGCCAACTGCAATTCATATCTTTGCTGGAAATAAAGCATCTGAGTACAGAGGTAATGGACATAAAATAAAGAATGATTGAATGAATGAATGAATGAATGAAAGAATGAACAAACAAACAAATGAATCCACAATCTCACTGCACACCTGCATCATTCCCTATAGCATTATTGCAATGCTTGGCCACGTTTGTTAGTATAGGTGACTATGATGTAGTAAAACTGATGATGGATCTCCCTTGGGAGGCTTCCTTTCCATCTTGGTTTGCTTCCTATTCTGCTGTTTTTCCTTGCTTGTTTCTTATCTTGAAAGTATTGTACTTGATATAGTGCACAATATTTTGGTAACCAGTAGCTCAAATACATGACTTGTATACCTATACTATGGTTTATTGCATGATTTGTGATATGACAAAAATGCCATAAAATAAAAAGAAATTGGGGTCGTGGCTAGCTGTGCAATGGACAGACCTGTCTAACAGGAGCTCCAGCTCTATCACCTTCTAGTTTGCTGTAGAGCTATGGAATCTGTGAGATTTACCTGTACGATTAGCATCCGTAACTCCACTAAAGAGAAATGGGGAGAAAGCACAGGAAATTGGCCAGTGCGGAGGGCTCCCTTCTATCTGACATATGCATGTCCATTGATAGGCCACAACAACTGGCCCTGACTAAGATGGCGCCTGGGAGACTACGAGGCTCCATAGAGTCGGATGACTTCCAGAGGGAAGAGAGCTATACCACCTCAAGGGCTCCAAGTGGAGAAAACAACAGAACAGACTTGGACATTGATACATCTCCATCTACAAAAGGGGATATTAGAAGCTCTTACTTGAAAGCAAACCTGGCAAGTGTGCAATCAGAGATTGGGAGCTTAACTCAACATTTCGGGGAGGTGAAATCCCATGAAGGAGAATGGAAGGGTCATCTGACACAAAACTGATCCCAGATGGCAAAAATCTCACTACAGTTCCAGCAACTTACCTGCATGGTAGCTTTACTCGAAGTGCGGCATCGCCGGAGAAACATCAGTATACGAGGAGCGCTGGAGTCGGTGGGCCCAGAGTCCCTACTGGAATTCTCAAACAATGTGGCTGAAGTATTAGGGGTGAAAAGAAACCATGGAACTTTGCCAATAGCTTCAATATTGTGAATTTGGAAGGCCTCGACAGCCCCTGCAGATGCACCCAGGGATATCATAGCCATTACTCAAGATATTACTATTAAAACAGCAATCCTGGCTCACTCCAGGAACCACCCCACTGTGAAGGTTGAGGCCTGTACCATCAGGATATTTGATGATCTGCTGTTCTCTGTCCTGTGGGACAGACAAAGATTCATGCCAGTTACCAGACTGCTGAGGGGACACAGTGTCAGGTATCGGTGGGGTGTATCAGGAACTTTGTGGTGCCCCATGGAGATACAGTACTGACATTATCAGCTGAGGAAGATCCAGCGACCCTCCTGAGTGCCTTGTGTTTGCCACCCATGTTGCCTCTGAAGTCGGGGATTGCTGTAGACCCAACAAATAAAGTGCCCAGTTTGAAGACAGGAGTCCATGGCAGAGTTCAGGATCCTCTGTAGGACACTCCATCTAGCTGATGGTATCTCAGGCTGCCAAAGGGTTTAATCCATATATCATTTACATGTATGACTACAAGCTGACTTCATTACTGTTGTTTACCATTTTTGTTGTTTATAATTTTTGTTGATTATTATTTTATATATACTGGCTAATTTCCTATCCTGTCAGGGAGCGTAAGCCGGTGTGAGATGGGGTGCGAGTGTGCATTAGAATATGTATGCAAGTTTGTTGCCCTGCGTGTATGAATGTGTTTGCCAAAGGACCCCAGACAGCCGTGTCTTAAGCCTCCCTCTAGTGAGACATGTTACAGAGGTGGGATAGGGGATCCTGAGTGACTAACAGGGAAGTGTGGATGACTGTACCTGGCCCTTGCCCAGTGACTGCTGCAATACAGTATGTATAATGTATTTATACTGTGCTTCAACAAAGGAGAGAAAGTATACCTGGATAGCTTGGAGTATCCGAGTAGTATTCATGGTGATGATATATAGGGTTTTCTTTTGGGCACCCTTTAGTGCTCTGTTTTTTTGTTTTTGTTTTTTAAGCCACAATTAACTGTACTAATTTGTGATATGATTTATGTATCTCTGCATTACCAAAATGTGTGGAAGCATTCCACATCAAAAATAATTACAAAATAAAAATAAATTACATATAAATTCAATAAGGCTCTAAAACAAAACTATGTTACCCTTAAAAGAGCTATAACATATCGCTCACCATCCTAAAAACTTGAATGTAATCTAAAAAAATTTCATTCAGAATATGTATTTTTAAGTTATTAACTAGTTATATTAGTTGTTATCAAAAAGTTCAATTAAAAAACTGAATTCCCTTTTTCTTTACACAATGTCTTTATGGCACATGAATAACTTGCTTACATTTATCTGCTGCACCATCATCTTGACCTGTGGATGACTCTTCTGACTTTAGATTCACAAGTCTTTAGGTTCTTTAGGTTCTACAACTCGTTTAACATTTGGGAAAGTCTAAAGTTAGGCATCTAGATGAAGCTGACTCAGATATCATTTTATAATTTTACAGGTGAGGATACAGGTCATGGTTAGAATCAGTAATATGATCTAATAAAATAATATCTAGCCACTCTGAGCACCTAGAGCAAAGCAAAAATAATGCACATAGACCATAATACAAATTAATCAAAAGTTCTTAATTGCTCATCTTTGCGTTGATGTCAAATTTAATCTTAAAAAAAGCCCAGGATAACTACACTATATAACAAATAAAAAAAACATTCAGTCTATACTGTCTAGTAGTGAAGGACACTTGTGCATAGTAAGATCACATTCATTGTTGCCTTAGTGTCCGTGAGGTACAGCTGGGGTTTGGATGCTGCAATCATTAGACGCATCCATCATTTTAATTGGCAGATCTATTGTCTATCAACAGAAAGTTATCTGTGTATTTATGTGGGATCATGTCAAATTATAATTGATAAATGTGAATCAAATTTACTACTACAGCCTTCCACTTTCATTATGATTACTTTAATGGTTGGCTGATAACACTTGGAAGATGTGGATAATTGATTAAGAAGTTTTGACAAATCACATATTACATACATGCAATTGCATGTGCAAAACAACCATAGATGTAAAAAAAGTGTGTCTCTGCAGTCCCTCTCCCATCACATTATTATTGAGAGAAGGGCTGAATTATTTGCCTGTGAGTGTAACTTACTAATCTTATGCAGAATGGAACATGTATCTTTGTGTTCTGCCTTTGTGTTTAAGAGAATACTAACCATAGACTTGAAGGAATTAATGGACTCTAACCAATAACTTATTATCATGTAATATAAAAAATATATGTAATACTGAATAACATATTTTTGACAAAATAATGCCATCTTGATGTTCTGGAGACCTTCAGTCTCATGGTTTAGTTTCTCCAGAACCACACAACTGCATTATTTTCCCATGATACCTGTTTAACATTTATGTATATTCTATACATGCATGTTCCACTGTTGCTATGAGATTATGGATCAGGTGTTGGTTAAGTTAAAGGAAAAACTTGTAACAACCTAGAAGTCATTTTTTCCAGAAACTACATTTGTTTTATTTGTTTTTAAAGTGCATTGGTTTATTGCAATTGAGCAGCACACCACTAATAAAACAAATAATGCTAATGGTCGCTAGCCATGCTTACTAGCCATGCCAACATTATAACACGTAATGCAGTTATAATTAGTGATGTGTCAGTCATGGATTAAGAATTAAATGGCAAACCTTAATGGGAAAAGAGAGGTCTCTCAGAGTAAATTCTTGATGTTCTACTATGGTTTCTTAGGAGCTCACAGCTATATATAGCCATAGAAACATAATGGTATCTATGTGATGAAAAGTGCAATAATATTCACATTTAGTACACGTTGCTACTGCTACTCCAGTAAAAATAATATATTAAAACCTGTTGTGGATGAAAACTGTAGATTGATAAATGAAGCAGTGATGCTTGTGGAGCTACTCCTTCAATTTTACAATAATATTATGTGGTAAAGATGATCTTTTGTGACATATCATGTTTTCATTATTTTATATAGTATATCTATTTACAGAGATTTACAGCGTTGGTGCTCAATCAATACTGACTGTATTTTAAACTGTAAAACTCTACACAAATAGGAGTGTTTTTGTGCAATAAAATGTATAATGCTGATGATATCATCGATGAAATGGTAGTTTATTTGTGTATGATGCAAAAAAAATAATATAAACACTAACTTTGGCCAGGGTTTGTGACTAAGTGGCTATTAAAATAGACTGAACATACCCTATTTGAATACCCTGGGTTGTCTACATTTACAAATGGTATGCCATGATGGGGTTAATTTTCTAATTTTCATTCCTGGGCTACCATATGGTCGCAAAGGCAACATAGGCCCAGCAAACCAATCTGGCAAATTTGTATGTGCAAAAATGGAAAAGGGAAAAACCCTATAATTGACTCCTGTAAGTTTTCAAAAACGCATAAAATCTGTACATGCTGTACTCGTGAGACATCGCTGAACGTAAATATGTGTCTTTTACTGCAATAAAATCTAACAGTGTTTTGACATTTACAGTTAAAATGCCATGTAGAACTTGAAAAATAACAATTTCTCACACTTTTTTAGATTCTATTCACATTAAATTATGTTTCATATATAAATGTGTGATATGAAATGAAAGCCCTTTTTCTCTTTTCTCTTTTTCTGAACAAAATGGTATATAATAAGTCTGGGTGCACTTAATATGAAAGAGGTAAATTATGGTTGAACAACATATAGTGCAAATTCCAGGTTTTGTTTACATTTTGTTTTGATCAGAACGTGTACAATTGTTTTCATCCTTAAGGCGTTAATAAGCACTATACGGTTACAAAATCCACAATAGGCCAATGAGTCCCCAGTGGTTAAAGTCTAAATACTATCACTATTTAGCAAAGTTTGGCTGTACAGGAAATGAGTGATCATGTTTGGATGTGGTTCACTATGGGAGCACTGATATAGGTACATAAAGCTGGGCAGCTTGGGATCCATTGCCATTGAATGTGCCATCAGAATTCCAAGGCTACTGTAGTTGCTTATGGGTAACTTCACATGATGTAACAATTTCATACACAGGATTCACGTAATTCAACCTGACAAGATTGAGCTATAACTTCCCAGACCATAAAAATGTGGACAAGATAAAGAAATTGAATGGGGCAATGGACACAAATGTGGGTGCACAGTGTCGTGGGGATAAATTAGAAATGGATGTAGATGTGGAGATAAATTAAACTGATAGATGTCTGTAAAACAATACCCCACCCCCATTGTTTAGTATTATAATACCCACTCTATCACCACAAATGGTTCTCCCCCTGTGATATTATAACTAGGGCCCCCACCCACAACCAGCAATGGAGGATGAGTTGCCAATTTTAAACTTTTGTTAGAACTCCCATTTAGTAATATGGGTGTTTTATTTACCTCATAGGCTATTTTTTCATTTTAAATTGTTTTTAATGTGGTGGCTGGCTAGCAAGCGCTGGCCAGGCACCATATAATTAAACATCAGCAGGGTTTTAAACAATCTACCTATTGGCTGCTAGTGCTGCCAGTAGGAAAATTGTACTTAAAAAATATAATTTGCTTGCATAAAAGCAAGTGAATGGTAATTTGAGAATGTAGATCCTGCTGGATGCATTCAATACTGAATTTTAATTAAAATGATACTTTGTGAATATTGCACCAAAAGCAGATTACTGCAGATTCAGACTATTTCACCAGATTTTGTCCATTCCTTCATCACTTTTCAGCTTCTCCATTGCAGGTACCTCCTCTCAGTATCTATCTTAAGCTATATTCTACTCTGAATGCACTTTTTACCTAATGCTTCTTTCAGACTGATAAAAAGTATTTACTCTTTAGGGAGTTTGCCATTTCTCCTCTGTTCAAAACAGTTCTGGTGAACTAAAAACGGAATTGCTAAATATAGTCTAGAATAGCCATAATATATAGAAAGCATCCAATGCTCAATATAGAGTTTTTCTAGCCTTGCTACTGGCCACATTTTCCAAGTGAACTGTCACCAAAACGTTTCATATATAATCTCCTTGGGGTGTTTATCAATTGTTTTTTTTATAGCACAAGATGATAATTTTCACACAGCTAGGTAAAAGAGATCCAGTTATGGTTTTCTGCAATGATTGACTGCAAAACCAGAGTCTCTTACTATAGTGATTTCAACTAGATCAGATTAAAAAACATACATTTCTCCTTAAGGAGGAAAAGTGATGTGATTCTTATAATTTAATTAGTTGTAAAAGTTACTTTTGCTTCAATAAAAAAAAATGTTTTGTAGGTGTTACTGTCTCACCCATGCCTTAACAATATTAAGGCTAAATTCTATTGGAATAGATAATCATTTATCTGGTAATTGAATTGCTTTATCTCACAGATGTCAATGGAAGAAGAGATATACAGTTACCAGAGTTAAGATTTATCACATGTAATAGTCATGTAATCCAACCCTGTTTCTTCTGTTAACAACTGTTGATAGCTCCCTATTTTTGTGTCACCTGTCAATGCTTTCTTATTGTTTATAACTTTTTCTTTCACTCCTATTTGTTTACTCACTTTTCTTCAAAGTAAGCAACGACTTCGTTCTACTATCAATCCCTTATTATTTGTACCTTCTCTCCAATCTGTGATAATCACATTTGTTTTACTTGTTAGTTTAATTTGACTACCTTCTTGTGAGATTTTGGTCTCTCCACCCAAATTTGACTAAAGTACCTTTTTTTCATTTTTGCCCAAGAATTCACCTTTTTGAAACCTAATCTTTCTACAATAACATTTTGAAACCTGTGATTAAAATATAAATATTATTTAAATGCACATTTGTAGTATTTTTCATTATAAATCCTTTACCAAATCAAGCAAATGTTTCTACATATTTGAACAAGACATATTTATAGATAACATTTTTCATTTATTAAATAAAGGGGGAGGGGAAATGGGAATTTTTTTTAGTTCTGTATAGTTAGTTACATACATACATTACATACGTGGTACAGATTACATTAATCATTGACACAATATATGCCTGTGCCCTTTTTAAAAAAAAAAAAAACATGATTCCTGGTTTTGTAAATTAGCTTATTAAAAAAACAAAAACGAAAAAAAAAAACATATTCTCCCTTGAAATGATACATTAGTTTAAACCAAAACAATATACTAAGAAAGTATGTTTGCAGGAGGTAATCCTTAGATATGCTATGTTCCTTGCTAAGGGTTGCGGGGCCTTGGCCTAATAAGCATAATCTCATTACACTGCAAATAAAAGTTTCCTATTTATCTCCAGATTTCAAATGAATCTAATAAGGCTTATGATACAGTCACCCAATACCCTAATCATATTTCTGCCTATCTAAAAGCAATCAGTAATTGTGTTATAGTAGAACGTGCTGACAATACCTCTGACACAGAAAGGAGAATGAGAGCCCAGCTGTACTAATTAAATTAAATTCTAGGCTGATGGAATACATTTGCTGAAGCTTGGAGAGTATGGGTGCAGAATTAATAAGCATTACAGCTTAAAGCAGGAGATGATATCATAATGGATGCAAGGTTTTGATGTGGAGAGCCTCATTCAGATTCAATGTACCATAATGCACGGATGTGACAGCTGCTTAGAGAGGTGCAGAACCTTAAACAAAGTGCATGTAAACTTTTCTCCCCATATTTTTCCAATAGGAATAATAAATTCCATATCACATGATAACCGGCTTTAACATCTCCACCGATTGCGACAAGCACACCTTGTTTTTTCTTTTAAACATTTTCAGAAAGGATTAGGTTAATAATAAAGGGTAACATATTGAAAATAAGCACTAATACGACACTGAAGCTATTTAAAACGTAAAAAAACAAAACACCAAAGTCACCCTGTCATTTAACCCCTTAAGGACGAAGCCAAATGTACACGTTGTGAACGAAACAAAATGTAAACAAAACCTGGCATTTGCGCTACATGTCTGTCCAACCGTAATTCACCTCTTTCATATTAAATGCACCCACCCTTATTATATATCATTTTATTCAGGGGAAACAGGGCTTTCATTTAATATCAAATACTTAGCTATGAAACATAATTTAATATGAAAAAAATGGGAGAAAATAAGATTTATTTAGATTTTTTTAGTTCTACATGACATTTTACCTGTCAATGTCATAATACTGTTTGCTTTTACTGCAATAAAATACACATATTTGTATTCAGCAAAGTCTCACGTGTAAAACAGTACCCCCTATGTACAGGTTTTATGGCATTTTTGAAGGGTTACAGGGTCAAATATAGCACGTTACATTTGAAATTGAAATTCGCCAGATTGGTTACGTTGCCTTTGGGACTTTATAGTAGCCCAGGAATGAAATTTACACCTATAATGGCATACCATTTGCAATAGTAGACAACCCAAGGTATTGCAAATGGGGTATGTCCAGTCATTTTTAGTAGCCATTTGGCCACAAACACTGGCCAAAGTTAGTGTTAGTATTTGTTTGAGTGAAAAATGCAAAAAAAGCAAATTTTGGCCAATGTTTATGACTAAGTGGCTACTAAAAAAGACTGGACATACCCCGTTTGCAATACCTTGGGATGTCTACTATTGCAAATGGTATGCCATCATAGGGGTAATTTTCATTCTTGGGCTACCATAGGGTCTCAAAGACACCGTAACCAATCTGGCGAATTTTAATGTGAAAAAATGAAATGCAAGCCTTATATTTGACTCTGTAACTTTTGAAAACACCATAAAACCTGTACATGAGGGGTACTGTTGTACTCGGGAGACTTGCTGAATATTTGTGTTTCAAACAGCAAGTATCACAGCAATATCGTCCGTGTAAGTGCTGTTTGTGCATGAAAAATGCAAAAAACTTCACTTTTACTGGCGATATCATCGTTGTAATACATTTTACTGTTTTGAAACACTAATATTTGTGTTCAGCGAAGTCTCCCGAGTAGAACAGTACCCCCCATGTACAGGTTTTATGGTGTCTTGGAAAGTTATAGGGTTAAATATAGTGCTAGCAAATTAAATTCCCTTTACTTTCGGCATGGGTTGTCAGGCAGGTCCCGCTAATTGTAATTAATTAAGATACCTAATTATGTAAAAATATTACATAAATATATATGTAGAATTAATATATGTATATATATACGTATGTGAATCTATATGTGTATATATATATAGAAGACAACAAGTAGAAAGGCTGCTCTCCGGATTTAAAACAAAAAATTTATTTAAACATATTTAAAAACCACGACCAACGTTTCGGTCCCCGCTCGGGACCTTCCTCAGGGTCAAAAAATAGAACAACAGAACAATACAGTAAAGTGCAAACATGGACAATAAATACCTAAATCTATAATGGAAGTACTCACTCAGGTGTGTTGCCCCGTGTTCCCGCCGACACCCTGTACTCTTCCGGGTATGCGCGCGCATGTTAATGCGTCACGCCCCCTCACGTTGCGTGCCTACGTATCGGATACTACCGTTGCCACAGCAACCATGTACACAAATCTTTGTGTTCATACAAACCAGTGCGACAGACTGAATGATAAATAACACAGTTAATATAAACCTGGAGATCTAAAAGTATAAAGAGTGTTAAGTGTAAGAAAGTGATTAGAGTGTATGGTAGGCTATTAAATAGCTATATATATCATTAAACATTATAGAGACATAAATGTGACTCACTAAATGCCTAAATAACTTATGAATTAACCCATCCTGGGTATTTAAAGCAACACTACGCCAGAAGGTGATCCAGTGCAAATATAATAGTCTAAAGTGTTAATAGTGTCAAAAAAGAGCGAAAAAAGTGCTAATAGTGCAAATAAAGTGCTACTGTATAAAGTGCTTAACAGATCATGGTATGCTTTGCCATCTATATATACATAACATAATTATATATAACAACAATTATAATCACTTTCCATACATTAAAATCACAAAATACTAAACAAAAAAATAATAGGCATGAATATAAAAATTAAAACTTAACTAGCTGTGAACCTTCATATAAAAGAATGATATGTGTTACTTTCATTTAACCCCATAGGAGCCACTGTATTTAGTTGGTGGATCCAAAAGGCTTCTCTTTGAAGTAGCATCTTTCCCCTATCACCACCTCTACGGGGGGGAGGGATATGATCTATGCCTACAAACTTCAGTGATGCCAATGGGTGTTTTTGGTCAAGGAAATGCTGAGCCACTGGTTTGTCCGATGACCCGTCCCTATAGGCTAATCTAATGCTAGACCGGTGGCCTCTGATCCTTTCACACAACTGTGTCTCCGTTTTACCCACGTAATAAAGCCCACACGGGCAGACTAACTTGTATACAACAAATTGAGTCTTACAAGTGATAGTATGTTTTATATCAAAAATCCTATTCGTGTGTGGATGGTTAAACTTCTTCGCCGGAGTCATATGTCCACACGTCACACACCCAAGACAGCGTACACTTCCTCGTATGTTGTGTTTCACCAACTCAGTATAGCTCTCCACTGAATCGGTATGAACCAATATGTCTCTAAGGCTCTTGTTCTTTTTGTAACAGATGAGAGGTCTTTCCTTAAAGACCTTTGGCAATGTATCGTCCGCTGAAATCATCTTCCAATTGTCCTTAACAATAGCTGATAAATGGCCAGACGAATTATGGAAGGTCATTGGAAAAACCAAATTTGGTTCACGTGTCTTTCTTGGGTGTACCGGAGCCAAACGGGCTTTCAACAGAGCATCGTCCAACACATGAGTATCATATCCTCTTTCCAAAAATTTCTGGGTCATAGCCATTATAGATTTAGGTATTTATTGTCCATGATTGCACTTTACTGTATTGTTCTGTTGTTCTATTTTTTGACCCTGAGGAAGGTCCCGAGCGGGGACCGAAACGTTGGTCGTGGTTTTTAAATATGTTTAAATAAATTTTTTGTTTTAAATCCGGAGAGCAGCCTTTCTACTTGTTGTCTTCTACATACTTTGGAGCTCTGGTGGTGCGCCCGGTATTGGACCATGTTGTAAGCGTGAGTGCAGGGGACATTTCGATTTTTGTATATATATATATATATATATAATTTTAAAAAAATATTTTTATTTATATATAGGTATATATATATATAGTGATATATACGTATATATTTATTTATGTAGATATATATATTTCGTTCTACGTGTATTTTGATATAAATATATATATATATTAATATCACAATACAGTTAGAACGAAATAACAAACATCTATATATTTTTTAATTATTTTTTAAAATTATTTTTTTAATTTTATTTTTTAACGTATTTACATATTTAATTTTTTTATATTATATATAAATATATATATATAACAATAATTATATATATATTTAATCAGTATCAGTCTACGTGTAATTTGATATTAATATATATATATAAATAGTAAAATACACCTAGACAGTGTGTGTGTGTGTGTGTGTGTATGTATATGTGTATATATATACTTAGATCATATATGTATAATATATATATATATATATATATATATGATCTAAGTATACATTTCTTTTTTACACTTTTTAATTTATTTTATTTTTATTTTCAGCCAGCAGGGGGACCACCTGTCATTACAGGCAGCCCCCCTGCTGGCAATGCAGGAGGCAGCCTACCCGGCCATGTGATTGTGAGGTCCTCGCAAGGACCTCACTCTCACATGGCTGGGGGGCACCGGAGGAGGAGGATCTGCCGCGGGGGGGGCTCCCTGGGAGTCCCCTGGGAGTCCCCCCCACCGCAATCGCCGGCGTGGGACCGCCGGCGACCGGGTAAGTAATGAAAGACCGGAGGGCGTACAATTACGCCCGGCGGCGTTTAGAGCCGCCTAAAATAGGGCGTAACTGTACGCCCTCCGGTCTTAAGGGGTTAACCGTTCATGTAAAACATTGTCATTTTGTGAAAAGAGCAATATTTACATGGAAGGGTTAAATGTACCTGTTCCAGACAGCCACTAGAGGAGCTCCTGCCTCCATAGTTAAACTCAGCTATTCAATAAGATGGTCTCATAGGGATAATTTTATTGGCACAGCACAGAGTTTTGCCACCCATAAGCATAAGCCTCCCAATGTTTCCCTATTTGGAAACATTGGATTGGCTTAGCTAATCATTATTGATTATCTTAGCCAAGGAGGCAGAGCAACTGTCGCTAGCCCAGAGGTGCAAGGGAGTAAAAGTAAGTAAAACTATTTTTCAAACCCTGGGGAAAGCCATCTATAGGTAGTGTTTATTGTTCCTTTAATCAAATGTTAACTGATGTTCTATATAGATACTTTGTTAGACACTTTGAAAGGGAAGCTCAAGGGTGTATTTACCAACCAAGTTCAATGCATTACATGGACAATGCAATGAACATGTACTTTATTGTAAAAATTATACATCTTTGTGCCCTTCTGTGGGATCTCCAGGAATCAGATCCTCCTCTTGTACCTTCAATATCCTGGTTAAGCTATCAGAGCCA
The DNA here is from genome assembly GCA_933207985.1 of Pelobates cultripes. Classification (NCBI taxonomy): domain Eukaryota; kingdom Metazoa; phylum Chordata; class Amphibia; order Anura; family Pelobatidae; genus Pelobates; species Pelobates cultripes. Next base: position 275,013,362 of record OW240912.1, read on the forward strand.
ATCAATGCCTTTCAGTCAATCAAATGTAAGGATTCGTTAACATGTATAAGGTACTGAAGACTTTAAATAAATAAATGAAAAATATGTGCACAAATGTATGGAAGTCGGTAAGGGCTTCCATTCCCTTGTGGACATTTTTTTGAATTACTCACATCCTAGCCCACAACAAACAGACAGTAATTTATATTGACATTAATGGCAATGGTTTATTGGAGATGTGCAGCAATCTGTACTTTTACCATAAATCCTCTGTGGAGAGAGCAAATAAGTGCAGTTAATGTTCAACAGTTAATGTTCATTTTTTGCTTAAGAAGTGTGATCATTTTTTGCTTAAGAGGACAAATCACAATCTGGCATCTATATTCTGATATTGAGATATATTGACTAGGAAATGTATATGGAGTGCATTTATTGAAATGAATACGAGCTTGTATGATAGTACATAAAAATTCCGCAATGGAATGCACGATCCATCCGGTATGCGTTCCAGTGACGTCAGCCGACATAGGCGACGTCACCCGGAAGTGGAACGCATGCCGTTGGAATTGGAACGCACGTTGGTGGATTGATTCTCGTCAGCAGTTGACAGATGAAATTATGTCGTTCGACTGGGGAACTTTCCAGGGATTCCGGAAACTGACCATGACGTGAGTTGGAGCAGGCTTTGAGCTATCAGGTCGTGCGACCTCCCATCCGGAACGAGAAGCAAATTCGGGATCATTGTTATCAGACGCGTGAAGTCCCCAGCATCTCCCGAAGTTGAAGGAACCAAGGTTGTGTCTGCCACAAAGGTGTCGCTATCACAAACACACATGCCTGCATAGGTAAGACAGCATCCGAGAGATGAGGTTGAATGGAGGAAAAGCATAGGGACGTGAGGACAGCCACATCTGTAGGAAGGCGTCCATCACCAGAGCTGCCGGGTCCACCAAGTGTAAAAATCGAGGTAGTTGAGAGTTCAGTCTAGATGTGGCCAAGTCTATGTCCAGTGGTCCCCACAATATCTTGAGTTTCCGGAATGTTGAACAGAGAGATGTCAGTCCCCTGAATCCTCCAGGTACCTGGAATTCCAATCTGCCCATGTGTCATCCATGTCCGGAATACGTTCAGCCATCACAGATACATCACCGTGAAGGCCAAATTGCCATGATTCCTTGACTAGATTCGCCAGCAGCTCCGATCCTGTGCTTCCCAGATTGATATACCGTACTGCTGATACATTGTCCATGTGTGGTAGGATACAACAAAGTTCCCAGATTGGGCAAAAGACTGCAGATCGCAAGTGACCACACTAACAATTCCAGACAGTTGATGTGGAGCATAGATTCCACTGTTGATCATCTTCCACCTGTGGAGAACGTTCCCGCAACGCGCTCCTCAGTTGTGGAAGCTGGCATCCGATTCTATAATCACATCCGAGGCAGATTCAAATATTACCCGGCCATTCCATGTTTCAATGTGGTCGAGCCACCACCCTCATAAGAGTGTCCCGTTCGGAGGTAGGAGCCCATTAAACATTGGAAAACACGATAACGGAATGGTCCTGGAAAATCGCCTGGATTGAGGAGGCTAGTAGTCCTATAATTCTTGCCAACTGATGGATGGAGAGGTTCGGAGTGCGGAGAGCTCGCCTGATCCCCTCCTTGATGGCTTTCACATTCAACTCTGGGAGGAACAGGAACTGGGCAACAGAATCTTCTTCGAAACCCTGAAATTCTGTCTGCACTGGGGATGCAATATACTTTTCCCTATTCATGAGGAAAAACCAGGTCCTTGAGTAGTTGCATGGTCCACCGTAAGTGGGAGAGAAGTTTATCGTGCAAAGCCGACTTGAGCAGGATGTCTTCCAGATAGCTGATCAATTGGACTTTCTGTGCCCTGAGGAAAGACTGAAGGGCCGTCAAATAAAACCTCCATCGCTGCCCTTGCGGTGTGAATTGCCACAGGTCCCTGCGTTCTTCCACCAGGGGAATAGCCAAGTAAGAGTCTTCAAGGTCCAGTTGACCATCCAATCTCCCAGTTGGAGCAGATCTCGGAGGCAGTGAATATATTACCGTAGGAAGGCTATGAGGTTTCGCAGGATTACCACCGGCCGGACACCTCTGGGAACCAGAAATAGATTTCTCCTGAAACTCGGAATCTGGAATGGGATTTCTTTAATTACCCCTTTCAAATAGATTTCTGTAATCTACGAGGAGATGAGATCGGCCTGATCTTTTGGGAGAGATAGTTCCCGTGAGGGTGTGCCCAGAGAGATGGGGAAATCAGAGATAGGCAAAAACAAAAAAACAAAAACCTTACTGTATTTAACACTCATACATCTGTAGTAATCAATTCCCAAGCCTTTGTAAACAAAGCCAGCCTACCCCCCACACTTATATGGGAAGGATGAGGAGCCAGCGTACTCCTATAAGGATGTCTGCTGGACCACTGTCCAAGACTGCCATGACTGGACCAGGGGCGTCCCCGGGAAGGGAAGAAAGAGGTGAAGGCTTGTGCACCAGAAAAAGTCGGTGTGTGGAGAAGGAGCCTCTGTTGACTTTTGGTGGGACTCCAAATCCTCGGACGGCTCCTAAATCTCTCGGCCCCAGCAAAAAACCTTATCGCTAAAAACCATAATGAAGTTAGATTGGACCTTGTCTAAAGGTCTTAACACAAAGACCCATGGTCCTTAGCAAAGGAATTCCCAACAGCATGCCATTCGCTGAGAGGGGACGGTTCCTTATCTGCCAAGTTAACTAACTTAGGCTTATCAATAAACTGCAATCTTTAAGTTTGGATTCCAATATTGTTGAATGGGTAAGGCAGTGGCTGAGTGACAGAGGGTTGTAGTTAATGGAATATATTCGAAGCGTGGACTTGTCACCAGTGGGGTATCTCAGGGATCTGTACTTGGACCCATTCTCTTTAATATTTTTATAAGTGATATTGCAGAAGGTCTTGATGGTAAGGTATGTCTTTTTGCTGATAATACTAAGATATGTAACAGGGTTGATATTCCAGGAGGGATAAGCCAAATGGCAAATGATTTAGGTAAACTAGATAAATGGTCAGAATTGTGGCAACTGACATTTAATGTGGATAAGTACAAGACAATGCATCTTGGACGTAAAAACCCAAGGGCAGAGTACAGAATATTTGATAGAGTCCTAACCTCAACATATGAGGAAAGGGATTTAGGGGTGATTATTTCTGATGACTTAAAGGTAGGCAGACAATGTAATAGAGCAGCAGGAAATGCTAGCAGAATGCTTGGTTGTATAGGGAGAGGTATTAGCAGTAGAAAGAGGGAAGTGCTCATGCCATTGTACAGAACACTGGTGAGACCTCACTTGGAGTATTGTACACAGTACTGGAGACCGTATCTTCAGAAGGATATTGATACCTTAGAGAGGGTTCAGAGAAGGGCTACTAAACTGGTTCATGGATTGCGGGATAAAACTTACCAGGAAAGGTTAAGGATCTTAACATGTATAGCTTGGAGGTAAGACGAGACAGGGGGGATATGATAGAAACATTTAAATATATAAAGGGAATCAACACAGTAAAGTTGGAGACTATATTTAAAAGAAGAAAAACTACCACAAGAGGACATAGTCTTAAATTAGAGGGACAAAGGTTTAAAAATAATATCAGGAAGTATTACTTTACTGAGAGGGTAGAGGATGCATGGAATAGCCTTCCAGCTGAAGTGGTAGAGGTTAACACAGTAAAGGAGTTTAAGCATGCGTGGGATAGGCATAAGGCTATCCTAACTATAAGATAAGGCCAGAGACTAATGAAAGTATTTAGAAAATTGGGCAGACTAGATGGGCCGAATGGTTCTTATCTGCCGTCACATTCTATGTTTCTATGTTTCTATATGCAATAAAATCGCCTTACAGCGTTTGGCAGATAACGCCATTTTCATGTTGCCGAGGAGACAAATCAGTCTCAGAACCCAGCTGATGGTTCTAAATCAAAGGTGGACTCCCCCGCTATAGCGGACTCCAGGAGTTTGGACAGCGTACAATATGGGCCCAATGTGTCAAGGATCTTGTCCTAAAAATATGGAGAGAGAATTCAAACCATTTCCTGGGCTTCCAACCTCAGCTAGGAACTGAATAATATGAGGATCAACATCTGACATTTTACACACCGCGTCTGGGACAGAGGTGCTAGGACCCGTAACCTGCTGCAACCCTCCCTCGAGAGGGGGTAACGCATGTGCAAAGCCAATTGTATGGTAATGAAAGTGGATTGCGAAAGTCATCCGGGACAAACAGGGGACAACCCTGAGGGTCCCGGATACCATCCCCCACCCCCACAGGCAGAGCAGTTACACTACCTGGGAGCCAAGAGGGCGACACCCCAGTATCTATCTCCGAGTCTGAGTCCCCCTTTTTGTAGGAGGCATATTCAGGATCCGCAGACCCAGTTTCCCCACTCTGGTCGTCATCTTACTCATCTTACGGGGCACGCACCCATTACTAGTGTCCGGCCAATTTTGCCTGGCCATTGGCTCTCTTGCGCGGTGGTAACACGCCTTCTTGGACCACCAGAGGCAAGTCAGTCAACTTAGGTACAACCTGCGTCAGGGGCAGAGGGAACGTGTGTCTAGTATTGGTCATGCCTACTGGGTCACCGGTGTCGGTTGCCCAACACGAGTCTGTTGTAATGGCGGTGTGTCTTGGGTGACCAATAAGACCTGTGCAAATGAGTGGGAGATAGAGGAGGATATAGTCCCCATCACAGCAGTCAAGGCCCTGTGAATGGACCCTGTTATGGACCCCACTATAGTGGAATCTAGGAGGGCATTAATCCTGCTTCTGGATTAAGAAGGGGTTCAGGGTCTGGATAAGCTGGGCCCGCACTAGCATTGCTAGGCATATGAAGGTAAAGGGTATTTCTATACAAAATCACAGGGTTATAGACGCCAGTAGTAGCAGGTAGGGTAGCCAAATCATAGTAATATAGAAAAAATACCCTGTAAAATTATGATACAGGGGGATTACCTAAAATGCAATGACTAAAGGAAAGATAATGAGAAATCAACTGGGGTGGGGAGAAGGAAAAATAGACCCAGGGGAATCTGAAAGACAAGGAGCCGTGTCAAAGGCAGCAAGAACCACCAGACGGCTACAGGCCATCAGGGTCCATTTTCGCGCGCTTCCATGTTGAAAGAGCATCGAAAAGCAGAGGCTCCATCAGCCCCCGCAATGGCCGGTGAGTGCTGTGACCGCTTGTGGCCCCCACCAACTAGCCGCCGGGTAGAGAGATGCACCCACGCGGCAATCAGAACCCAACACACGCAACGGTAATCAGAACAAACCAACAGTCGCTGCGTTGTCGGTTCGGGAGATATAAACAAATGGTGGCCACCTTAAGCTTGCGGCCGCGTGAAACTAAGGAATAGGGAGAGGTGGAGAGGCAGTATGCCGGATTCCCAAGCCTGGGCTCCCTGGGGGAAAAAACGTGACCCAGGCTGGGGAAGAAAAGGCCAGAGAGATTAACCCAACACAGTATTTAACTAATGGGAAGCATAAACAAGCATTGAAAGAAATACAGGCAGCTCAATGGCAAAATCTATCATCAATAACCAGAGTAAGAGACAAAATATACCTAGCTGGACTGAGGAAGCAGCAAAGAAAAAGGAAGAGGAATGCTAGTTCAAATTTTATAGACTGTTCCTGTATTCTGATTGGCTGCCTTGTTCCTAGGCAGATCCTTTTATTCATATTTCATTCAAGTTTCTACATTTTTCTTTTGCTGCTGAGGTTAAATAAAGAAAAAGATAGCATAATAGGAGCCTCCGTGTCATCAATAAAATAATTTTTTATGGCCAAATGTTCGATACATTATTTTACTTTTGTGTCTAGAGAACCCATTTTAAATATCTTACGTAATATAATATGTGTACTGTTATTGTCTTCAAATTCCATTATCAAATTGTACAGTGCTTTCTAAATATATCAATAATAATAATCCTCACTCTAATTATCATTTAAAATTATTATTTTTCTGGTTGTTTCTAGTGACAGAAAATGGAAAATAGAGAATTTTGTCTCTACTCAATAGTGACCAAATGTTTTAACAAATTATGCTTTCCAACTTTTTAACTGTACCAGTGTGCACCAATATGTTAGTCTGTGTAGAGTCCTTCCGAAGATATAAGTATATGAATGTGGTGTAAGTGATCAATGGCCAAAAATAAATTTGGACTCGGAAATAATTTGGATAGGAGGTTTAAAGGTAATTTTTTAAAAGAGTTTTTAGCAACATTTTTTCATCATTTTTCATGTAAGTTAGAACTGTCTGAAATCCTTGACAGAGTAAGTCGTTTATGGTAAAGGGAAAGAACAAACAAAAAAAAATAAAATATTTCAAACACTTTCTAAATAAAACTAAAAAAAATATAAGTATAAAAAAAAATACTAGTTTGAAAAGTTGTTGAAACTGTCAATAATAACAGTTATAACAATAAGTAGGAGTCAATACAGATTTTTTTCTAAACATCAATGAAAGCACCAATGGAATTGGTTGAAACAGCAGAACTAAACAGATACAAGATGGATTACATTACCCGTTAAATTGCAATTTAGCATACCCTGACAGCAGCATCTCATTTAAACCCCTTGCTGCAACAAGCAGATACTTTAGCAGAGTAAAACAAAAACAAGTTAGATATGACAACAAAAGAAATAAAACCCATTTAGGTTAAAAGCAATATCTTTTTTAAGGTACCTAGGCTATCAAGTACATCTTTCATTTTTTTCAGTGAAATCAAAGGTTAGAAATTGTAAGGATGCAAAATAATAGTACCATAATATCTATCTACACATCATTGGAAAAAAATAAATCATATTCATTATATAATCTTAAACATGCATGATAGCAAGCATTAATGGTCAGATAGCTGTTGAATTTTCCCTTGGGGCAAATTAAAGAGAATTGTTCTAGACAAGGGAAGAAAAATTCTCCCTGTTTATCCTTTTTAGTAATAAAAGATGAAGCCTGATTGCTAGACAGAAACTAAGTTGGCTCAATATTTTTCTTAGCATGCCGTGATCTCTCACTTAGAAGCCAAGGGGCATCGCTGCTGGAACTGAAGAGTTACTCATTTTATACTTTCCAGCCCTTGAATTTTAAATTAGGTCAGCCTGGTTGGTGGTTTAAGTCTTCAAAGCTTTTTTGCTAACTGGCATTTACTAGAGTTCTGTTCTCAGAAGGAAATCTAACTGTTTTTAAGATTTTCTAAGGCTAACAACTTGCCGTGGATAGCTATAAATGATCAGCTTTGCTTTAAAAGGAAGGAAGAGAAGCTCTGTAAGGTTATCACTCCATAATTTATAAACTTTGTGAAGTTAACCTGATTTTGTTTTCAAAGGTGAAGCTATATTTATGTTTGGACACAGCAGGCCTTGTCAAAACTGTACAGTTTCACTTTTCATTTTCTACTTTTTTGGCCATGCTATAAAATGACACAGGAACTCACAGGAAGACACAATCTGCCACTCAAAAAGGATTTGTATAGATAAAAAAAAGAATATAAAAAAACAACAACATAAAACTACATTTTAATTATTGTATAGTAAAATGAAAAATACACAATGTTTCTATATCATATTTATATATTCTCATTCTTTAGATGGTATTCACTGTTTTAAAGTGTTTCTAAAAAAAATAATAAAGAAACATATCTGTTTTTTAATTGAGTCATGTGCACTTCCATAACAATTGCATATTACCAAAATATAGTTTAAAATAAAGAAAACACATATGTTTTACATCATAAGTTCATTATCATTGCTCTAAAAATACAAATATTTTACGACTACATTTCAAGTAATTATTCATAAATAAAATTTTATTTTTTTAAATTTTAACAAAGCAATCATTAAAATATAAACATGTTCAATAATCACTTCTAGCTACTTTAACTGCTGTAATGTCTTATTGTAGAATAGGGTGGAATCTTGAAACTTCATCGAGGGCTTGATTCCGATCTAAACTGCTGTCACTCTAGAATATTTACTAAATACTATTTGTGCCAATGGTTTGTGTAACTTACCAATCCGTGCTCTTTGAGGCCCCCACAGTAGGAAGTCAAAACTTTCATTGCTTCTAAATGCTGGAGAGTCATGAATGATATTCATTAGCCTTAGATGCCTTTTTTTTCATTATTTTACTCATCCAAAAGCTGGTTTTCTGTAGATCAATCCAAATATTAAAGCAGTTCTTTTGACTTTGTCCTTGCAGGGCTAAAATTAACTAAACTTGGTAAAATAAACTGAACAATGTTTATTACAACTATCCTGCTCGGCTGCGTAGTAATGCACTGTCTGCCCTAGCCTCTTTAGCTATGGAGTGGTTTATTTAATTTGTCAGTATAATAGAAGCAGTTGAATTAGAGACAGAGAATGCAGTGTGGTATAAAAGAAACAAAAGGCTAAAAGTACCACTATTTTGATTCCCTTTTTAAAATTACTTCCAAAGTGTGATATCTATTGTGAAGAATAATGCTGAACAAAGCACAGTGTCTTGGCAATATTCACAGAGCTTATTCATGCATCCAGTTCTGTCTGTACATTCAGAGGTAGAATACACTTATAAATGATGTATTGGAAGCACTATAGTTCCCATTGTATTGCCAGTGTAAACAAAAAGACAGAGAGAGCTGAATGGCACATGGGCAGGGAGGCCACACTTTATTCAGGCATCACTATTGCTTTGTGTACGTAATCTATTATGATTATTTTTATTGTATCTTAGCATGCATTCAGATAAACATGTCTTGATAAAGAGATTATTTTAAAACATATTTTTTAAACACCTAGCAGTTATAGATAGCGACTATTTATAAAATCTCAATATGTGATCTTTACAGTTGGATAGATATATAGCTAGATAGATAGCTAAATAGATAGCTAGATAGATAGATGGATAGATATAATAGATAGATTAGATAGATAGATAGATAGATATAATAGATAGATAGCTAGAATAGATAGATTAGATATATAGATAGATAGATAGATAGTGTTCTGGATTAAATATCTGATAAAAAAAAAAAGACATAGCATGTCATATATAACACTGTTGAATGAAAGCACACTTATTATGAAGTATCTAAAAAACCCTGTATAAATACTAACTCAGATCCACATGAGCAGACCTTGCTAGACCTTGTAAGACTGTAAAAATGTTCACAAGGACCACTGTATTTAGGAAAACAATCTCTTTTGTTTCTCTCATTTACAGAACTTATATCCCTATAAGGTGTTAGGGAACTAGCCAATCCAAGTTGTAATCTTCTAGTTGATCTGATACTTTTCATATAGTATTTGCAGCACTGACTTATCAAGGATGTTACTTTACTGTAGTGGTTATGATGCTAGACTTCCCTGTCACAATTCCATATGTAAAGGGTGCAAACCATTGAGCAATGGTTTCCTGCTTACCCAGGTCCCACTAATCATGTGAACAAACTTCTGTGCAAAGAAATATGGACAGAATTGACATTAGCTGGAGATGGAGTTACAGGTGGAGTTACCAGCAGGTAGCCCAAACATCTCTGTATATACAGCATTGGGTACATACAGACTCCAAGCACCATGAGCACTTCAAACCATTTAAGTGTTCATGGTGACTGAGGTAACCCTTTAATATTTATGTTTTTGCAAATAAAAAGCTAATAAAACAGTTTGTTACAAAAGACATTCAGTTCTTCCAGTGCAGAAAAACATGCAAGCTGGAACAAGGAAATATAGATTGTATTTAGGATACCAGGGCTATAAAGATCAACTAACTAATGCTATCACATTTTTTTCCTTCATCACAGCACACTTACACTATCTACCATCTATTTCAACTTCCATACCACAATAAAATACTCTATAGGGAAGCATAGCAACTTCAATGCATTTCATTATTTTCTAGGTGAAAAAAAGCTAATTTTATTGTGATAAATCCTATGCTAGTGACACACGATTTAAGGTCCCACAAGGCGTTTGATATCATTCAGGATAACTGGTATTGTTGGACTGCTTTCTTCTGTGTTTTTGAAATGGCAAAATATAAAATAAACAAAACAACACAAGAATGTAGACCACTCACACAAGTAGAGTGGAACAAAAGGAAAAAAGGGCAACCAATTCGGTAGAAAACAAAATAGTAAAAAATAAATGAATTAAATAAAATAAAAAATAAAAATAAATTTGAAAAAAAAAATAAAATAAAAAAGAAAACTTAACGTTTATTGGTATATATAAAATAATAGGCAAAAATGTATCTCAACTAATGAATAAATAGTCAATTGAAGAACCTGATATACCGTAAAAAAGTAAATATATTGCTGAGTTAATATGTTAACCATATAACTGCTGAGCATGTATCAAGTTCGAGAGTAAAGTTGCCAGGGAGAGACAAAAGTATCTCTTGGTCGATACAAATTAGCAAAAGAGGGTCTAGAAAGGCAGACAGAGCAGTAGTATTCCTATGTGCCTTTGAGGGCACCCCTACGGCTGCTGAAATATCAGTATTTACTAGTCTTAACTTGCCAACAAGGGCACCCCTCCAAAGTCTAAAAATTCTCCCTGACATACTAAACTAAGACGGTAAAAAATGAAAAAAAAAAAACTACAAAAAGAAAATAGTAAATATAAAGTCCAGGAAGAGCCACTTAGTGGCGAAATGCGCGTTGGGACTGTAGTGTATGACATAGGACATAGGGATGATGCTGCAGATTTTTCAGTTGATCACACTGACAGCCAACTCATACTTAGACTTTGATTTTCTATTTACTATTTTCTTTTCTATTTATTTTTTCAATTTTTTACCATCTTAGTTTAGTATGGTCAGGGGGAATTTTTAGACTTTTCAGGGGTGCCCTTGTTGGCAAGTTAAGACTAGTTAATACTGATATTTCAGCAGCCATAGGGGTGCCCTCGAAGGCACATAGGAATACTACTGCTCTGTCTGCCTTTCTAGACCCTCTTTTGTTAATTTGTAAAAAAAAATACCACAACAAGAGGACATAGTCTTAAATTAGAGGGGCAAAGGTTTAAAAATATCAGAAAGTATTACTTTACTGAGAGGGTAGTGGACGCATGGAATAGCCTTCCAGCTGAGGTGGTAGAGGTTAACACAGTAAAGGATGTTTAAGCATGCGTGGGATAGGCATAAGGCTATCCTACCTACAAGATAAGGCCAGGGACTAATGAAAGTATTTAGAAAATTGGGCAGACTAGATGGGCCGAATGGTTCTTATCTGCCGTCACATTCTATGTTTCAAATGATTGGTACTGTAGCGCCTGTTTCTCCCATGTTGGGATTATTCAAGCTAACTCCCACAGCACTGGGTAGGCCCAAGAAGACTGTAATTTCACAGCTTTCTTGACTATTCCAATGTATTGGAAATCTTCAGGCTAAAAACTAAATTGTATCACTGATTACAGAAAATAAGGGTTCCGAATTGGCATTGAGGCAATCATCTGCAATATATGTGCAATTGGGACAACCATGGGGCTCTTGGGAAAAGAATGTTAGAGAAAGGCATCTTACTTAATAAATAAAGGGTATATGTTTTGCTTAAAAATCCATATATATGATAAATGGTCATAAGGAATTATGTAATTGTGAATTTTCATAAGGAATTCTGTAATTCTGTATTTGTTATAATTTTTCATATGGCATAATTAAGTTATAGAGGCCATGTATGTTTATATTATAATATAAATTCCTTCCCAATTCTCCCTTTCTCGTTTTTTTCCCTTCCCCTTTTATTATTTTCTTTTATTTCCAGTGGCCATCTAAGGAGGTGTTTACATGAAAATGCCCGAAGGGAGCTATTATACTCACCAGAACAACTACATTAAGCTGTAGTTGTTCTGGTGACTATACTGTCCCTTTAACTGCACTTAAACATAATTTTTTGATGATTATACATTTTAATCAATTATTCACTAAAATTAATAGAAATGTGTGAGATATTCATAATGTAATTAAGTGATATTTGTTTTTCTCATATGCCAAAATTATTATTCTGAAAACATAAACAACAAAAAGTCAAAAGTATATATTTTCCTATTTTCACAGTTATCCTGTCTTTCATTTAGGACTTGATTCTTTTTATTTATTTTTTTAAAATCTTTTTGTATGTGTGTATATGTGTCTGTGTGCAGTGTGGAGATGCTATCCTGAAGTCAATCACACACAACTATCATGGCTTTTACAAACAATGTGATGGAGGTCATATAATACTAAAGAATACGATTCCCCTTCCAGTGGCCTACATAAGTATAGTTGTTGAAGGGGAAAATAGATGATGAGAGAACACATGCATTACTGATGTCTAAGGTGAGTTTGCTTGTGACTTGGCCGAGACAATTGTTCAAGACCATTTCATTTCTGTGAATACATATGACCTCTGTAATGATGACAGGGTCAATGAGAACCATAGACATCTGCCTAAGTGCCAATCATAGATGTTCAACATTAAGGGCAAAACTATAAATAAGCAGACAGTTTTGTGGATGGGTCAATAACAGATTAAAGCCCTGTGCACATGACAGCCCTGTGTCTTTATTTTATAAATACTGCTCAAAACCTCATAAAATAAAAGCATTTATTTTCATTGGATGGAATGAATACAATAAAATTACAAGTTTACTTTTATAATACTTCAGGCTTTCCATAGTATTTCAAATCTATTGTCATAATATTTACAACATTTCTATTATTTTTCAGATTGAAAGTAAAATGCTACATATTAACTTATTATGGGGACCGACATAAATTCCATCTGATGGATACTAGAATGTATGGACTATGTAAGATGAGCACAGATATTAGAATTACTTTACTGAGAGGGTATTGGACGCATGGAATAGCCTTCCAGCTGAGGTGGTAGAGGTTAACACAGTAAAGGATGTTTAAGCATGCGTTTTGCAAATTATAATTCCTAAGGAAAGTTAATGCAGGGAAATTAATACTGTAATGGGTATTATTTTAATACTTGTTGAAATTTTCTATATTTGTACTTTTGTGTAGAATGTATCTTATTTATTTCTTACTGCTTTATTTTTTTCCTCTGCAGTGGATGTTTACAAATAATTGACAAATATACATTGTGCTACTAAAAAGTACAGAAATGCATACATGTCTAATGTATTGAAATACTGTACTGAAATAACCAGTGATTTAGCTTTTCTGTAACAATCTGTTTATGATAGCACTTTCTAGTGCTTCTCTCCTTCTTCTCACTAAATAATCTGAAATCTACATTACAGTTGCCACTATTTATATTAACTCCAATCAGGAATTAGCCACTATATGTAGCTGTTGGTTTGATCTATATATGGACTGGATGATAACTCTTGGAACATAAATCACTTTAAATTGTTGAACTAAACATACCGTTTAAACATACAGTTTAAAAGGATTGTTTTATGAGGCAGAAAGTGAACCTCATATGTCCGTTAACCAAGCATATTCTCAACATGGGATTGCTTAGTAAGTATGATCTTATTGTCATAGTGAAGTTGAAGAAACTGTATTTTAGATACTATGCTTAAATAGACAATTGAAAAAACAATGTGCAGGATTTCACTTAGAACAAAGAAATACAGTGGGACCTCAGTTTACAAATGCCTCGGTTAACATAATTTTCGGTTTACAAATGAAAATCCATTGAAAATAATGCCTTGGTTTACAAATTTTTTTCTCAATCCAAAGCAAGTTTCCCCAGGATGCATTGTTTATAACACCGTCCCATGCATGCTGGAGCCTGTGGATAGCACGTGGCGTCGAGTGTGGAGGTGTTGGAGCAGCTTTTGCATCGAGTTTTCGAGCCATTCTGGAAATTGTTTGCAGTTGTTTTGGGACTTTTTGGTGCATTTCTCAAGCTGTGGAAAGGTAGGGAGCTGAGCTTTGTCGTTTGCATACCTTTTATTGTGTTCTGCATTGTGGGTTGGTTTCCATGCCAGCTCATTTTGACTTTTTTCTGACCTCCAGAACGGATTCATTGGTTTTCATTGCATTCCTATGGGAAACCGCGTTTTGGTTTACAAATGTTTCGCAATAAGAAACGTTCCGGAGAATGCATTATATTCGAAAACCGAGGTCCTACTGTAATGCCAATATTCATTTACTACAACAATATGGTGTTCTTAAAAAGATGACCATCCTACAACCTTTCAATATGTATGCAGGGCTATATACTAAAGCGAGAATTCAAGATGAATTCAAAGTGAATTTCAAATGTAAAGTCAAAATAGCCAAACTAATTTTTTTTTAAGTCAGCTAGGCTTAAACCTCTTAAGCACACATGACATGTGACATGTCATGATTCCCTTTTATTCCAGAAGTTTGGTCCTTAAGGGGTTAAATTTGGCCTTAATTTTGAAATTCCCTTTGAATTATCACTTTAGTTAATAAACCTGATTGTAGAAGTGTCCCTAATTATATTTAAACATTTGTTTTGCACAAATGAGCTCTATCAACAAGTTAACACCATGCATATAAATATAATTTTTAGCAATTTCGTCTTGATTCTGCAATTTATTCTTTCTATTATGCAGATGTTCTGTTTTGCAGTTTGAGAATTAAAGGCAGACTCAAAACCAGTGTTCCCTTGCCCCTCAATTTCATTAATAGGTAATGAATTGAACATTTGTAAAATAAATACCCCCCCCCCCAAAAGATAGAAAAATTTAAAAGATGGCCCTCTCCCCCTGATTATGCACACCCTGGATGTAACAAGGGAGAAGTTAACATGTTGTTCCAATCAAAGTTCTCCTATGTAAAAGTAAGGCACTATTCATGCATTATATCATCAAGTGTAGGCACATGGGTGTTGTCTCAAGCACTTGCTTTTCTGACATTACAGTGCTGTTGTATAGAAAAACACTTATGAGTGTTTAGTGTTTGAAAGTACTTCAATGCAAGCATTCCCAGTAGTTGCATTTGCAGCTGCTTCAGTAATCCATTCCTTTAGAAACAAACTAAGGAAGAATTATAAATCTGCATTTTTAACCTTGAGACAGGCCAGCCATCATGGTGTGACAAACCAGGCACCCAAACCCCACATTCCTAATGTGCACATATATATATATATATATATATATATATAGCGATTATTGCTATATATGTGCCCATGTGGGCCCCTAGCTGCTTGATGGCAGTCCTGCCGGCAGAATTTATTTATTTATTGTAATGCAGAACCTTGACAACTCTCAACTTAGGTTTTAACCAAGGTAAGTTCCTTAATCCCTTAAGGACCAAACTATTGGAATAAAAGGGAATCATGACATGTCACACATGTCATGTGTCCTTAAGGGGTTAAAGGAGGACTCCAGGCACCACTACCACTACCACTACAGAGCACTGGCAACCCCCACACATCGTAAATTATCTAATTGTTTTAGAACCATTTTACTTTGTATGTGGGGTCTCCAGTGACAATGGAGAGCAGAAAGCTTATTGCTAGCTAGCTCATTGGGTGAGAGAGTCAGTTGATCGGTCTCAGCTAATGAGTTAAGCCCTGCACCACTTGGCTTAGCTTAGACATATAGCTCTTGGTTCTATGTCAGAAGTAATGTAGGCAGGGAGAAGCACCAGTTGGACCCCAGGTAGGAAGTCAAACCATTCTAAAATGGTATAACTACTTACAATAGAGGCTGGGCAAAGGGCACCAGTCTGGCAGTACATCTGGCATGATATTTACTATAGCAGACTGTAGTGGTTTAGTGCTTGAAGTATTCCTTCAATTCAAAACATTAATTAAAGTTCTCCTGGTGCTTGGAATGTCCTCTGTCTTTGTTGGACACATCTTGTCCCTTGTGTTCTTCATTCCAACTGACAAAAACTATATAGCAAAGAATAGCACCTTAGAATGCCATATTTACTTAAGCATTTTAAATGCAAATCCAACATATCAGTATCCGATTCAACAGTATGATGGATCATGATCTATACAATCTATTCCTATGATTTAATTCATATAAATCATCAAACTGTGTATTTAAACTGTGTATTTAGTCTTAAACAGATACCAATTAAGACCCTTAATACCTAATTGCTTTTTCCCCAAGATAATTGGCATAACATTAATGTGAAATTACACATATAATAGTTGAGGCAAAATATGTAACTAAAATGGTTAAATACCACACTTCTGAGTATTAAATTGACACCAGATTTTAAAATGAGCAGTTTTTCAATGACTACTATAATGAGGTACAGTTAAATCAAGTGTTTGCAGTACACAGGGCATTGCAGTATAAATTTCATTTCTTTGAATTCAGTTTTTTAAAATAAAAGAATTATCATATGAGGCATGATGCTCACATGTAGTAAGTACAAGTGCACTTATTATGTGTGCTATATCAGTTTCTTCATAGGGGGGAAATCAGACCTGAAGCAAAGGTCTTTAATTTTATTGAAGACACGGAGGCGAATATTATGCATAACTCTTTCTTTAATTTCCTAAGCAGCAAAGATAGAGAGGAATATAAATACATCAAATTGAGAAAAAACTGTATAGTAACACAAGCAACCAATCACATAACAGATAAAGTGACTATAAAAGGCTTGTGTCTCCCAAGATCCCCTCTTTCTTTACTGCTCTCTCAGACCAGCTAAGTATTCTCATAAGCTTGTTATAAGTTACTGCTTAAAATTTTACTGTATATAAGGAGTTTGTGTTTGTATTTCTGTTATATTTTACTTATTGGGTGTCAGTGTGGTGTGCCGGACCGACTGGGTCACCCGCTGGACTCCCTCCCCACCCACCCCTACGGTATCGTGGGTGGCCTCTTAGTGGGCTGCCTGACGTGTTCCTATCCATGTGCGGCAGCGGGTCTCCGCTCGTTTCGGCTGCGGCTCCCTCGTACTGACCGGGCAGACTGCGAGGGAATTGGT
The DNA here is from genome assembly GCA_933207985.1 of Pelobates cultripes. NCBI lineage: Eukaryota > Metazoa > Chordata > Amphibia > Anura > Pelobatidae > Pelobates > Pelobates cultripes. The sequence goes on from OW240912.1 coordinate 275,030,261, forward strand.
GTGTGCGGCCCCCTCCACTAGCTGTTAACAGGCCGCAGCTGGATTTCCCTCAGGCAGCGAACATTTTGGGGACTCTATCCAGCAGTTCCTGTATCTCCCGGAACCCAAAATAAAAGCCATTAAGAAGGAACTTAGGCGAGCCCTTCGAGCATGGGATCTGTTGATCAGACAATTGGCAAGGATCATCAGCCTGCTTGCAGCTTCAATCCAGGCTATTTTTCTGGGGACACTACACTATCGTGCCCTTCAACGTCAGAAAGGCTCCTACTTCCGATCAGGGCACTCTTACGAGGAGAGAATGCAGTTGGACGACGAGTCCAGAGACGAGTTGGTCTGGTTGCTTGCTCACATGGAGGCGTGGAATGGCAGAGGCATCTTTGTGTCCGTTCCAGATGTAGTGATCGAATCCAACGCCAGTTTGCATGGTTGGGGTGGGCGCTGTGGCAAGTTTTCCACCAAAGGCAGGTCGCTGCATTTCAACTGCTGCATTGTGCTCAAGATGGACAACGTGTCGGCGGTGCATTACATCAACCATCTGTGGGGTACAAAGTAAAGGATACTGGCAATCCTAGCGAAGGATTTCTGGCAAGACTGTACAATGGTGTTGGTCACTCTTCAGTGGAGGTTGCAGCCGTGGTTTCCTCGGTTACTGGAAATGGCGATAGACTGCCCACTTTTGATTCCGAACTTCCCTACCCTCCTTCTGGATCCGGATGGGAACAGATTCATGGAACAGGACCTCCTACATCTTGTGGTGTGACTCCTTTCCAGGGATCTTAGACTCTCGCGGGTATTCCGCAGGCAACTCTCCACCTTCTCAACAATGCATGGGCACCAGGAACTCGATCTGCCTATCGACCATCATGGCGACTGTGGTATGGTTGGTGAGTGGGACGAGCAATGGATCCCATATCTGCCCCTTTACATATGATCTTGGAGTTCCTCACTGGCATGATTGAGTCGAGGAAGGCGTACCACCATCAATTTGTCCCTATCGTTGATTTCTGCAGGACATCGGAGCATACATGGATCACCGGTCGGGAGACACCCTTTCGTGTGTCATCTCCTCAAAGGTATTCACCTTGCTTGACCTCCTAAAGCTGGGTTCTATGCCTTTTGGGAGGTCAACATGGTGTTACAGTTCTTGAAGTCTTGGTATCCAAATCAGGAGTCGACGCTTAAACAACTGTCCGCTAAGATGTTAATGTTGTTCTGCCTGATTTCTTGCAAATGTGTGTCAGATGTCAGGGCACTTGATTGGGATGCCGTAACATGCACCCCAGAGGGTATCTCCTTTAATATCTCCAGAAGGACGAAGTCGGCCTCGAAATCCTTTGTTCATCCTAGATTCCAGGGAGTTCCGGCACTCTGCCCGGTGGAATGTCTGAAGACATACCTTGATTCTAAACAATATTTTTGTTCACCGGATCTACACCCCTTGTTCATTTCCTTCCAGTCTCGACTCCTACGTTGGCGTGTTGGCTTTTGTCCTTGGCAGGTATTGACACGTCGGTTTTTACACCTCATTTGGTGTGTGGAGCCATGGCATCGAAGACTTCGGCTGTTGGTTGTTGGTTGTCGTCTTGAGTATATTCTGCGGGCTGCTGATTGGTCACGGGAATCGACTTTCTGTGACTTCAGACCGATTGATCACATTGCATCTCAGGTGGTGGCTCAGCTTTAAACTTGCATAATAGGAGCCTCAGTGTCTTTAATAAAATTCTCAGATTTTACTATTAACATGATGTAAAGTCATGATTTTATTAAAGACACGGAGGCGAGTATTATTCCCACCCGCCCTCCCTGTTATGGGGGTGTTTAATGCAACGACATTTGGCTAATAAGGTAAGTGTTCTGTTTGGAATTTGTTTCCTTGTATATGTTTTGGCTATTTATATGGGTGATTATGATATTTTTATCTATTAATTATGTATTCTGTTTTATAGATTTGAATACCTGGGCTGGATATTAACAAAATTGTTTTGTGAGTATTCCGGTTTGGAGTTTGGAAATTACCATATTTTTTCTCTTTCCCCTTTAGCTTGAAGTCATCGCTCCTATCTGGTTTCCTGTTGGTTCCGGTGGTTGAGTTCGGTTCATGGTTATTGGTCTTCGGTTTTGCGAGAAAGAGGGGGATCTTGGGAGACACAAGCCTTTTATAGTCTCTTCCCCTGTTATGTGATTGATTGCTTGTGTTACTATCCATTTTTTTCTAAATTTGATATATTTATATTCCTCTCTATTTTTGCTGCTGAGGGAATTAAAAAAAGAGTTATTCATAATACTTGCCTCCGTGTCTTTAATAAAATCATGACTTTAAGTCATGTTAATAGTAAAATCTGGGGATTGTTTTCTACAGTAGCAATAGAACTATATTATAGAAGCAATGTAAAATAAATTAATTGTCTTAATTCTGTTTTTACAGGGACACTGTAATAACTACCAACCTCTTCAGCTCTCAGCCCAGAATCAGGAACATTACAGAACAGAATTTACACAATGTGTTATTTCTACAAGTAGCACCAATTTCTGTTAACATAAAGATTATTAATAATGCTATGAGTAAAATACTAAATCAGGAAAATATATACAATAGCCTCAAAGATGTCCAATATATATTTAATTATTTTTTTCAGGTTTCTTTTTTATATTTCAGTTATCAGTTATAAAATAAAACCTAAATTTGCATAGACATGTTGACATAAACATATACTGCAATTCATAGTCAGGTGTTTAACTACTGGGAATGTGTCTTTATTTCCAACATCACAAACTGTACTTTCAGCATTTCCATGGACTAAACCCTCTATGAGCTTTAGTGGGATTTCCAGAAGAGAGAAGCTTTATCAGCAATTTGTTCCTGACATCATTCTTCCCAAGCAGGACAAAGGAGGATTAACCCTCATAAGAGCAAAGGGACAATTTATCACCTCCCACCATCCAAAAAAATCCCTGGAACTGGTTAGATTACACGCTCTCCATCGTTAACTGTTTCCTTCTTTAAAAGAAGCCTACTTCAATAAGCACATTGATTTTTTTTACAAGCCACTTTAAAAAGCGAATCACGTTGAAATTGACTTCTTTTATTTGCTATTTGTAGTTTTCTAATAGTTTATCTAATCCATTTTGTCACGCTGTTAACAAGAAATATATTTTAAAGAAAACAGAGGTAAAAAGTAATGATTGTTGATTTTAATGACCCTATGAAAACATGCACTTCATATCCAAAGTCACATGTAATGGGATTTAAACATTTGCTTTACTGTAGGGTAAATTGAAAGTAGATCTATGTAATAGGTAAAGGAAGGTTTCAGACATTTATGATGGCCATGGGTGCAAATATTAATCTGCAGATGTGACTTAGTCTCCAGGAGTTGTAATGATTTATTTATGACTGTATGCATTTGCTTTAGGGAAATGTGTATTGCATCCAATAGTACATCAAGAAAATCTGTCTGATTTAACATTATATTTAATTTCCTGAAAGTAAGTACTGATGCAAATACCATAAACATTTGAAAGGCTGATCCAAAACATTACGTCCAATAGTAAAGCAATATGGTTTTATTTTCTGCTAGTGCTAACAAGATGTAGTAAATACTTTATTTCTCAGACTGAGAATATGGGATGCATGTAAAATGAATACAACTTGCGTATGTAGATTTGGTCGTTAGCATAAGCAATTGTTTCTCTCTGCCACGATTTCATATAATTAAGTATATCCTCAAGTACCTGTTAAATGTACTTACATAAAATTCAGCTTGCTGCGATAGAGTGATATTTGATTTAAATATTTAGTTTAAAGGGGATCTGTAACTTCCAATGAGTTTTAATATAATTTTACCTGTACCCTATATCCTGCAGCTGTCTCCGTCATGGCTCCCTGTCAATCTTTGTTATATGTTCTGTCCTTTACACCAGGAATTCAGTCTAGATAAAGCATACATTAAAGAAGGAAAAATAAATAAACTATAGGGGATATTGATCAACGATGTTAAATGTGTGTGCTGGTCCCAGTGGTTTTTATAGTGATTATCCCACATTTAGAAAAAGACACTGATAAATAACCCCCTATTTTACCTCCTCACTTGCCATGTGAACTCTGGCTGTATATACACTGAGATATAGAAAAAAGGGATACAGCTGAACAATCTGAAACAAAAAATGTTAGGACGTCTTCCTGTCTGCAGAATGCTTAATTCAGGAACAGGAGGAGTCAGGGATCCAGGTAAGTACAATACTTTATATTATAAACATCTGATAAAACAAATAAAAAAGAATAACAGAAAAAAGATCCTACTCATGGACCTCCATATGTTAAAACAATCACAATAATAAAATACAGTTTCGATACAATCACCACAATAATGAAATAATAAACTGTACCTAGATTGAATTGGATTGTGATGTAATTTGCTAAATCTTTAATATAAATTTAAAAGAATATGATGAATTACATGGAAATATGGTAACATGTTATAGATGTTTTTGGTGGTTTACTTAATAGTCTGATTTACAAATAAGTGACAGTAACCTATTAAATATGCAATGCTTAAGAAAATAAAATATTCAATATAAATGTAATGATGCTATAAAAGTATGGCTATAAATGTTTATAAAAATCATATAAATATCACATACATTGAAAATTATACAGATTAAACAAATCTTGAAATGGTTTAGAGATTCCAGGGTAAAACTTTTAATGTGGTATTAAGATACATTAAATAGGTTCTTTAGGTACCATAACCACTCCAGTATGCTCTAGTGGTTTTGATGCCGGGAATCCCTTGCCTCCATCACCATTAGGAGTCAAACCATTTTATTTATTTATGTGTGTTCTTACTGGTTAACCCCATATATCGCCATATAGTTCCACATATTTACCAATGCAGTTTCTTTCTTTTCTTTTTTTTTAAATTCTTTATTTTTGTTGTGCCCAATATAACAACAGAAGAGCATGCGCTGTCACGACAGCAGAGTCATGCACGATAAGATCGACAGAGTAGTATCACATCATGGCATTATGATAACAGCACAATTTTTGGATAAAATAAACATTCAGGCTAGGGTGAAAAGCTTACCCTGCCACCACCGCAATGTCGATCAATCAAAAGATAAACATCATAAAACAACTCATGGCATTAAGTTTAATGGCACAATATTATAAACGTAAAACAATAATAAATCATGTAAAGCACGTGTCCAGGATACTGGCTTACTACAAAGTTACCAAGCTGTAGACAACAGTTAGACATGTAGGGAGAAGGCTATAAACTACCATAGCAAGCTAGTGTTACATGTATATGATAACAACTGGTACTGGGCACTGCACAATGATATCACTGTATGGTAATGAACAATAGGTAGTGCGAAAAACAAGAAAAATAAAACATGACGGGCATCAAAAGTTACAGGCATAGGAGGGCACCAAAGTGTTAAGTTGTGGTGTCTACAGTAAGATAAACATCGAGGGCTGGACTGTGGAACTAAAAGCAGCCCTGGAAATAAATTATTTTTCAGCCCAATAATGCGTCGCGCCAGCATAGTGTGCTGATACAGAGTTAGAAAAGATAACTCAAAATTAAAAATTATTACTCCAACGTGAAAAAAAGATCTCATAGGCTTCCAAATAAACAAAAGTGCAGATTTATTTTAAGCAGACGTGTCTTTGCACGTAATTAATGTTTCAGTCCAACTACCTTAACATATTAAGGAAAATTTGGTAATGGGACTGAAATGGTGAATGTATGTAGTAAACAACTGTAAAAAATGAAGTTATCTTGTTTATTTTGAAGTCCTGTGGGTGTGCTGGACACACAAAAAGACTGGGCCAGTATCTACTCATTACATATGTTACATATTAATTAATTTTTTTCTGTGTATTATGCATATATAAATTTATTTAATACATGTGTAAATATTATAGGCATATATATATATATATATATATATATATATATATATGTATATATATATATATATACATCCATCCCCTATGTGTATCTCTTTCTACCTCCAGCCCCTACGTGTGCCTCTTTGTCTCCCCCAGTCCCTCTGTATGTTTCTTTCTCCCCCTCACTGCTCCTCTGTGTCCATGTCTCCCCTCTCCTTCCCAGTCTCTCTCTCCCCCTCTGTCTCTTTCCCCTCCCCCCTGATTCTTCCCTTCCCTCCACTCCCTCCCCTGTGTGTCTCTCTCCCACTCTGCCTCTTCCTATCCCTCCCTCTTTGTGTCTCTCTCCTTTCTCCCCCTCCCCCTGTGTGTCTCTCCCTCTGTGTCTCTCTCTTTCCCTCTGTCTCTTTCTCCCCCCTTTTCTTGTGTCTCTCTCTCTTTCCCCCACACCTCTCTTCCCCTCTGTCTCTTTCTCCCCCCTCCACCATCTCTCTATTTCCCCTCTTTCTCCTCCTGTGTCACTCTCTCTCCCCCCTCTGTCTTTTTCCTGGGTTATGTGTAAGGAGTGTCAGTGGGCTGGGGCATATGGTCAATTGCTGAGAGTAGGGAGCACCATATTTTCAGGGTGGCGTCTTTCAAGGAATTACCCATTCGGAGGGACCCGAATGGTGCCCCAGGCATCCAGAGTAGTGAGGGGAGCTTTCCCCATGCCTGTGTGGTTTTGGCACGTACCCGGATTTTCACAGTCGGTTAGGCATGCCAATCAGTCACCCTGAGTAGGTGAGTGGCTCAGTAATACCCTAGGATTGACGAGTGTCCAGAGCCCCCTGATGTTTAGGTTGTTCCAGTTGGTGTTTACTAACTCTCGGTGCTCTCTGATTCCACACAAATTTATGGATAGCTGTAGTTATTGATTGGAAAAATGCTCTTGGGATCGTGATTGGGACTGTCTGGAAGAGATACAGGAGGCGTGGGAAAATGTTCATCTTGATCGCGTTAATACGACAAAACCAAGAAATGTATAGGTCTGCCCACTTATGCATGCCCGCCTGTAGGGAGGCAAGGATGGGGACAAAGTTTGCTTGGTAGAGTTGTGACAGCTCTCTGGGCAACCATATGCCCAGGTACTTCAGTTTCGCTTCATACCATTTAAATTTGAATTGCGCCAGTTGGTGCGCCTCTATTTCTGGGGGGACCGAGATGTTGATGACCTCTGATTTTTCTGTGTTGAGTTACAAATCTGTTTCTTAACCATACTGAGACATCCCAGGGAGTCCTCCTGCTGAAATTCCAGCCCCCCCCGGGCCATGTGATCGCGAGGTCCTTGCGAGGACCTCACGATCACATGGACGGCATAGCCGTCCACAGCAATGCCAGCAAGGGGAGTGCCTGGAATGACAAGTAATCCACCTGCTGACTGTAATAACATAAAATAAAAATTAAATTATATATACTTAGATCATATATGTATTATATATGATCTAAGTATATATATATACACATACACATACACTAAGTGTATTTTAATATTAAAATATATTTAAATAAATATATATATATATATATAAATATTGAAATACATATAGAATGATATTGATTAAATATATATAATTATATATATTTATATTTACTATAAAATAAATAAATATGTAAATACGTAAAAAAATAATAGAATAATAAAAATATATATATGTGTAATTTCATTCTAACTGTATTTTGATATTAATATATATATATATATTTATATATATATAGATAGATAGATAGATATCAAAATACACATAGAATAAAATAATATATATATATCTATATACAGAAAAAGACCCTTAGGGGTCGAAACATCGATCAGGATTATTTGCACTATGTTGTAAATTTTTCGTCACAATAAATACACTGTGTTGAAGTCCTTTTGAGTGCTCCATCTTATCGATTTATCTATATTTTGGACGTCGGAAGCACCAAAGGCAGTTGTATTGGGAATACTTCAGGGGTGAGTGCCTGAATTACCTCTCTTATATATACAGAAGTATATACGTATAAATCACTATCTATGTATAAATATATATAAATAAAAACAATTCAAAAAAATTATATATATATATATATATATATATATATATATAAAATAATTAGATGTATATATTTATGCAATATTTTTACATAATTAGGTAATTTTATTAATTACAATTTGCGGGACCTGCCTGACAACCCAGGCCGAAAATCCAGGGAATTTAATTTGCTAGCACTATATTTAACCCTGTAACTTTCCAAGACACCATAAAACCTGTACACGGGAGGTACTGTTTTATTTGGAAGACTTTGCTGAACACAAATATTAGTGTTTCAAAACAGTAAAATTTATTACAATGATATTGTCAGTGAAAGAGATTTTTTTTTGCATTTTTCACACACAAATGGCACATACGCTGATGATATAATTGCAAATGGGATATGTCCAATCTTTTTTAGAAGCCACCTAGTCACAAACACTGGCCAAATTTGGCATTCAAATTAGTTTTTTGCATTTTTCACACACAAACAAATACTAACACTAACTTTGGCCAGTGTTTGTGACCAAGTGGCTACTAAAAAAGACTGTACATACCCCATTTGCAATACCTTCGGTTGTCTACTATTGCAAATGATATGCCATCATGGGGGTAATTCTCATTCCTGAGCTACCATACGGTCTCAAAGGCAACGTAACCAATCTGGCAAATTTCAATGGGAAAAAACTGAAAAATATAACAAAGTAGATTTGACCCTGTAACTTCCCAAAAAACCATAAAACCTGTACATAGGGGGTACTGTTTTACACGTGAGACATCGCTGAATACAAATGTGTATTTTATTGCAGTAAAATCAAACAATATTAGCACATTCACAGTTAAAATGTCATGTAGAACTAAAAAAATAACAACATTTCTTATTTTCTCCCTTTTTTTATATTTTATTCATATTAAATTATGTTTCATAGCTAAATATTTAATGTTAAATGAAGGCCTGTTTTCCCTGAATAAAATGATATATAATAAATGTGGTGCATTTAATATGAAAGAGGTGAATTACGGTTGAACAGGCATATAGTCAAATTCCAGGTTTTGTTTACGTTTTGTTTTGATCACAACGTGTACATTTGGCTCAGTTCTTAAGGGGTTAAGTGCACTGTCCACTAGCATTTTGTGAAATTTTCGTGATTGATTTCACAGTGGTAACATGCTGCATTTTTTATTCAGTGCCTGTGTATATTACACAAATTTTAATTTGTACAGTAAATGTAATAGCCTGTTTATGCCCTAATAGCAAAAGTATGTTCCATGATAAATTTTGATTGCTTTTTTTTTAAATTCATCATGTATATAGTGTGATAGTGTTACTGAATCAGTAATATCCAGTTGAATCTGAAAGTGTTTGAATGTTCTCAGTCATGCCAATTGAATCTATTTAAATCCATATTGAATCAAGGGTAATACTATAAAATGTAACCAATTATAGAAATCTCACAGAGTACAGAGTGCCTAACTGTAGAGACCATGGAAGGATGAGCGAGGAAGGCAAGGGGGCACTGAATTTGTATGTGGAATGATGACCTGCAAACATGGTGTTCTCTAGAGCTGGACTGTCTCTAATGGATATTGCCTGGTGAACTGCACTAAATGGGGTCAACAAGACTGCCAGTCCTTGATGATTATATATGATGTCCCTTGAGGTGTTTAAAAGTGACCACATGGTGAGATGAGGCACTATTCATGATATTTATAACACACAACACTAGTCATTGGTAGAAATGGAGTTGTGATAAACAAAGTCTACATCTCCTAGGGTTCAAAAATCACTGCTTTAGTAAAATAATTCACACCACTAGACTTCACCAAATTTTGTGAATATTGAGAGTAATTGACAAATGAAATAGAACAAATCTAAATTAGAGGTATATACGGAAAAACTTAGTAAGGCTCCCTGGATAGAAAGTAGAGCAGAGCAATGATTCAAGGGAAGAGCAAAAAAGTGCATATTCATAGTTTACAAGGAATTAAGCATCTCTGGTAAAATAGTAGTTTATAGAATATAGTGACACAGAAACAAAGAACCAGAGTTAGATAGGACAAAGCAAATAACCAAATTGTCATTGCAATATGCAGTCAATAGAAACTGTATTATATAGTGTCTTGAGGGACTAAAAGCTATATGTCCAGATGTAGGGTTGCCAAACTCTTATCTTCATCAACATATTTTTATTATGTACAGAATGATAGCATGTCAGATTTCCTGAGAGGTACAGTTTAAGAACAACAAACTTGCTGTTCACTTTTTCTTTGGACAAGATTAATCAATTGTAGCTAGGTGTTAAAAGCAGAGGCAGTTCTTGGTTGAATGCCTTTGTTGCCATAGCCACAGTATACTTTTTTGTTTGCATATAATGTAGAGCACTCTGTTTATGTTTAGTCTCAACAGAAGAGAATCTATAATGTGAAGATTGTGAAGTGTTTATAATATTGAAATACAACTGCAGAATGTAATAATTGTAGTAATAGTAATAATAATAGTTAACACTGCATTTCAGTGTGTTTTACTAGTAGCTATCGGGATTTTATGATATATTTCCTGCTTTCACACTGCATGTAAAATATTCACCTGTTCAGTTAAATTATTTTATAAAATGGAACATATTTATTTCCTTAAAGGAACATTGGATGCACTATATCCATTTAATTCTGTGGTGAATGCTGCTGCCAGGCTGATCTTTCTCTCCTGTCACTCCTTTCCCTTACAGGTGTCAATTTAAAACACTAATACTTACCTATAAAGCTCTAACCAACTTTAGCCCCTCTTACATTTCTTCACTATTCATAGGTATGCCCCCTCTTGATCTCTCTGCTCTACTGGTGACCATCTCCTGTCTGCTGCTCGCACCCTTACTGCAAATTTACGCCTGTGAGACTTCTCACGGACGGCTCCTTTTCTTTGGAAAAGCCTTCCTCCCCCTATCAGACTCTCCCCCAGTATTCAATCCTTTAAGAATTCCCTCAAAACCCATCTTTTCAGGAATGCTTATGGCCTCGAGAGTAACTTCTATCTCTCAAACCTTCCTCTCACCTCCTATAGGGCCACACTCCACTCTCACCTACAGTTCTGCTACTTTCCCACCATGTCTATTTTCTGTCTCCCTCAATACCCTTCCTGTTGTGTTTTTATACCCCACCTCCTCTAGATTGTAAGATCGTTTGAGAAGGGTCCTCAACTACCTATTGTTCCTGTTACATCTTGTTATTGTCTCATTTGGTAAATTCCTCTTTTATTGTAAAGCACTGCAGAATAAGCCGGCCCTATATAAATTCCAATAATAATTATAATATTGAGTTTGTTATAGTGAATTAACCCCTTAAGGACTGGACTGTTTTTGCACTTTTGTGGTGTTTGTGTTTAGCTGTAATTTTCCGCTCTCTCATTTACTGTTCCTATACCAATTATATATTGTTTTTTTCAGGACAAAAAAGGCTTTCTTTACATACCATTATTTATATAAGCTCATGTAATTTAATTTAAAAAAAAACAAATATGATGAAATATTGAAAAAAAATACCAGTTTTTTTTACTTTTACTTGAAAAATATTTTACTCATCTACAAAAGCAAATAAAAAAACTGCTAAATAGATTCAAAATGTTGTCCTGAGTTTTAAAATACACAGTGTTTACATGCTTTTTTGCTTTTTTTTTTTTTGCAAGTTATAGGGCTATAGATACAAGTAGGATATTGCGGTTTCAAAACATAAATTTTTTCAAATTTATCAACAGTGACATTGTAACACTATTATCTGTCATAAATCTCTGAATAACACCCCACATGTACATATTATTTTTAAAGTAGACAACCCAGGGTATTCAATATGGGGTATGTCCAGTCTTTTTTAGTAGCCACCTAGTAGCAAACACTGGCCAAAGTTAGCGTTCATATTTGTTTGTGTGTGAAAAAAGTAAAAAACTAAATTGAACGCTAATTTTGGCCAGTGTTAGTGACTAAGTGGCTACTAAAAAAGACTGGACATACCCTATTTGTCTTGGGTTGTCTTCTTTTGCAAATGGTATGCCATCATGTGGGTAATTCTCATTCCTGGGCTACCATACGCTCTCAAAGGCAACGTAACCAACCTGGATATTTTCAATGTAAAAATATTTGACCCATATATTTGACCCTGTAACTTTCAAAAACGCTATAAAATCTGTACATGAGGGATACTGTTATACTCGGGAGACTGCGGTGAACACAAATATTGGTGTTTCAAAACAGGAAAACATATCACAACAATTATATCATCAGTAAAAGTGCTGTTTGTGTGTGAAAAATGCAAAAAAAAAAGTCACTTTCAGTGCAAATATCATCGCTGTGATATGTTTTATTGTTTTAAATCACTAATATTTGTGTTCCGCGAAGTCTCCCAAATAAAACGGTACCCCCCATGTACAGATTTTAGGGTGTCATAGAAAGTTACAGGGTAAAATACAGTGCTAGCTAATTCAATTCTCTGGACTTTCGGCCTGGGTTGGCAGGCAGGTCCCTCAAATTGTAATTATGTAATAATATTACATAAATACGCACGTAGAATTTAAATAAATATATATATATAATTTAAATATATACATATTTATATATTTGAAGTCTACGTGTATATTTATATAATTATTTATGTAATTTTGTATATGTATACATAGATATATATACAATTTCATTCTAAGTGTATTTTGATATAAATATATATATTTTTATATCAAAATATAGTTAGAATAAAATTTCATATAGATATATAATTATTTTAATTTTTATTATTATTTAAAAAAACATTTAATTTAATTTAATTTACTTATTATTTGTATTTTATAATATATATATATATATAATATATATAGTTATTATATATATTATATATATATACATGTGTAATTTAATTATAAGTCTATTTTTACATTAATATAAAAATACACTTAGTATGACATTATATATATGATATATAGACATAATATTAGCCTTTTCTTTATTTTACACTAGCAGGGAGACTGTCTGTCAGCACAGGCAGTCCCCCTGAAGGCAGACACTAGGACACCTGTTGTGACCATGTGACCACTCTGTTAAGCGATCACATGGCCACAGGGGTCCTAATCCGCAGCGGGGAGACTGTCTGGGCTGCAGGCAGTCTCCCCACACCGGGAGCACCGCCGATCACTGCCAGGGGAACGACGGCGATCGGGTAAGTACATTGCACCGTTAGGACAGTTCAGGACCGTCACCGGTTGGCAATGCAAAAATGCCGATGGCGGTCCTGAACCGTCCTAGGTCGTTAAGGGGTTAAGTTCTCTTTCCTTGTTCCACCTTTCATGTTAAACAATTTTCCAGCAGTTTAACAATATATAACGGACCCTGGCTAGCCAGAGCCCGGCCCCGCTGGAGGTGTGGCTAAGGCAAGATTACCTACTACCTTCTAGCCATACCAATTTATACCAGCATTGTGATATGCTGAAAGTGACCAACTGATGCTCTCAGCCAATCACAGCTGCCCATTGCTGCTCAGGCTAATGCCTGCTCTTTTGCCTTAACAGCACAGAAGGGATGGGCTGCTGGGGACTCTCATTTACCATTAAAATATTAAATACATTTTAATGTGAAATGGAAGGGCAGCGCCAGGGAACTTAAAACACTATTCACTTCAATGAGCTTAAGCAGTTACCGTCCCTACAGTTTTCCTGTATGTTTTTTTTTACAATGCTGTATAGTGAGGAAGAAATGTTCTAGTACCCTTCTATTTTTTTTAATAAATATGCTTGCATTAATATGTGCATTGAATAAGGAATTTACTAAACATGTCAATACTGACACTGATCAGTACACTAATTAAAATTCTTTTAATAAATAGGTACACATTAGATGTGTAATACAAAAGCAGGTGCAAATAGTGCAATATCATAAGGAAACCACAATAAAATATTATGCATGTTTATCTAGTCAAATAATATGGTTAATGTATCAAAACGAAAATAACATCAGCATATAACAAAGGTAAAAGTGGAGAAACAAAACAATAAGGGATGGTGGTAAGTTACAATGCTCATTTGTGAACTGGCAGTGGCTGCATGTGGAATGGCTTACATTTTGTCATAATAATGGCTATCTAGAAGTATTTGGTACACATTGCACAGGGTTTAAATGTAGTTTTTGTTAGGCGGAATGTGGATAATTTCCCCTTCACCATGCATCAAACATGATAGATAAATGTACACACATTTCATCGAAATATTTTTGACTTCTAAATCTCCCATATACTGAAAGATTACTTAATCTGCATATTTTTTTTAATAATAAAAAAATAATTTTCCTATACAACTCTATTATTATATGAACATCATATTGTGTTCATCTATGAATAATCACCCATACTGTTAAAGCTAAAGAAAAAAAACCCCCATATAATTCCCTACTGAACAGTTGCCCTTTCTATATTGCATGTACTGTGTGTCTCTTCCTTTCCTAACGAAGGAATTCTTTTCTGAAGACTAGAGACACTGAAATTAAAATGTGTGTAAATTAAAAACACAGTCCTGCTGTGCACATTATGGGGCAATTAGTACATAAAAATACAGATAAATGTACATCTTTAGGGTTATCCAGGGCCCCATGATGTGACAGGTATTATTGCCCTTTGTACAATTATTTAAACCCTGTTGGAATTCTCAGCGTCAGCATATGTCAGAACTCTGTTATTAGACACGTTTAATTAGGATCTGTCCTGCTGCTACTAACAAGTATTTAATTAACTTCCAAGCAGGGTTATTAGCTTAGATTGTGGTTGATTTTATGCCTCACCTTATGTTGACACTTGGCCTGCATTACATCAGCTTAGTCTATTGACAAAGTAATGGATAGGATCTCTAAGAAGCCAAATGTCATGCCTGATTGGTCTAATAAAAAAAAAAGAAGATAAAAGACATAATAATGACTGTCAGGTCATGGTCCGAAAAGGCAACAAAGACAACAGATCAGACAGGCAGCAAGAGGGCCTGTAAACAGGAAGGAATGGAAGGAATAATTAAACAAGTTCTATTTCATAAGTTAAATAAGTTCTATAATAAATTCAATACAAAGACACATTGTAATATAAAATTAAAGTAATTGTTAGACATTTAATTGTTATCTTTTCTGGATACCATGCAAGATGTTCAGCCTATACCCTTAAAAAATATTTTAAGCCCACTGACCTGGAATTTATAATACATATTGTCAAGGTTGTAATGTGTGACTTTAAGGGACTAACACGGTAATTTGAAAGTGATTAAGTAAAATAGTGTGTATTCAGCTCAGCTATTTTAGCCTGAAATTTGAAATTCATTACTTATTAACCATCATAATTAATGTGTCTGAATTATGTTAGTAGTATATCTGAAGAAGACCAAATTGTATGCCTATTCTAGAATTCTGTGGTGGGGCAAGTAGACTGTCCATGTATGATGACAGTGCTGGTGCATATATAGCATTATCTCTAAGTTTAGTAAACAGAACTTTCTCAAACCTGTATCTGTTATTTGCATTAACTATATCATTTTATTAAGCTTTCTTATATTGCTCAAGCAGCACCACCATTAGAAAGAATTACGTTCATCATCTATGACATTTCCATGAGTCAAATTCAGCAGTGTGGTAGATTATCCTAACAAAAAGTGTATTGCTACCAGGAAACATATGTAAAGAAATAAAATGTGTTAAATGCAATTCAAGTTCTTGAAATCTAAAAAGACTGAAACGTTGACACAATTTGTCTGTTATCAGTGCACAGTAAAGCAGAAGAATAATTCCTACAAAGACCTTTGAGTGTGCTCTTTCATGGAATGTATTTATATAATTTCATTCTAAATGTGTATATATGTATCAAAATACACTGAGAACACTTAGAATGAAATTATATATATATATATATATATATATATATAAAATAATGAAAAATCCTTGCACTCAGGCTATAATAGTAAAGTATACTTGCCGGGTGCTTTAACCTGGGACTTTAGATATCACTCACCGTCTTCAGTTAAAAATCTTCTTTATTCAACAAGAATTAAAACATAAGGTCTAGGATCAATGTTTCAGTCCTCTCTTAGGACTTTCATCAGGATTGATCCCGGTATGTAATGTTTGAGCCTGAGTGCCAGGAAGATTATATGAGGGGAAGAAAAGATTATTAGGGAGAAAATTATAGAGGGAAGCGAGGGGAGAAGATTACACTGGGGGAGAAGATTATAGGGGAAGAGATTATAGGGGAGAAGGGGAGAGAATGTAACAGGAGAGGGAAAGATTATAGGGGGGAGAGGGAGAAGATTATAGAAGGGGAGAAGATTATAGGGAGAGGGGGAGAGAAGATTGCATGAGGGGGTGGAGATTGGGGAAGAAGAAGGTGGGAGGAGGCAGGAAGTGGAAGATTGGAGGGAGGGGGTGGAGAAGATTTGGAGGGGGGAGAAGAAGAAGATTGGAGGGAGGGGGGAGTGGAGAAGATTGGAGGGAGGGGAGAGAAGAAGAGATTACAGGGAGGGAAGGAAACATAGAAACATAGAATGTGATGGCAGATAAGAACCATTCGGCCCATCTAGGGGGGAGAAGAAGAGAAAATTACATGGGGGGAGGGGAGAAGATTACAGGGAGGGGGGAGAAGAAGAGAAGATTACAGGAGGGAGAAGAAGAGATTACAGGGACGGGGGAGAAGAAGAGGAGAACACAGGGAGGGAGGAATAAGAGGAGAACACGGGGGGAGAAGAAGAGGAGAACACGGGGGGTGGGAGATGACAATGTAGGGGAGGGAGAGACCACTAAAGGAGGGAGGGGCCGGTGGAGAGACCACTAGGGGAGGGGTGTGAGGAGAGACCGCTAAGGGAGGGGGGTGGAGGATAGACCACTAGGGGAGGGTTGGGGGAGAGGAGAGACCACTAATGCAAAGTCGGGGAGAAAAGGAGACCACTAAGGGAGGTGGGGGGGAGAGGAGAGACCACTAAGGGGCAGGGGAGATCTCTAAGGAATGGAAGGGAGAGCTCTATAGGACAGGGGGCAGGACAGGGAGCTCTTTCACACCACGCGCACACACACACACACACAATGCATCCCTATACACACAGAAACACAACATGCTTCCCTTACACAGAGAGAAACACACAACGCAACCCTTACACATAAAGACAATGCATCCTTTGCACATATACACAGAAACACACAATGCATCCACTTACACACACATGCAAACACACACTGCTTCTCTTACACACACACAGAAACACAATGCATCTCTTACACACACTCAACGCACCCCTTACAGACACACACACTGCATCCCTTACATACACAGAAACACACTTTGCATCCCTTATGCATACAAACACAGATTCACACAATGCATCCCTTACACACAACAAGAAACACACAATACATCCCTTACACAAAATCTTTCTTTTGCCTAGGGCGGCAAAAATCCTTGCACCGGCCCTGTTTATACCCCACCTCCTCTAGACTGTAAGCTCGTTTGAGCAGGGTCCTCAACTACCTATTGTTCCTGTTACACTTTGTTATTCTCTCATTTGGTAAATTCCCCTTTTATTGTAAAGCGCTGCGGCATAAACTGGCGCTATATAAATACCAATAATAATAATAATATATATACACACACGCACACTATCACGCCTCTAAAAGTGATAGTTCCTCATTCTCTTACTACTGAAGTGTTTACTGTGGTGAGTAGTACATCTTAGGTAAGTATAAAGCACACATACCTCTAAAGCTCTTCCTTGTCCAGGGAAGCATCACTGACCCATGATGCTCCGGGCGCGTCCATACACGCTCGTGCATCTGTTGAGAAATGCCATTTGAGTGCATGAGTGCTTTGGCATTTTTTCAAAGTGCCACACAGCACACATGAGTTAAAGGAACACTCCAAGCACCAACCACAGTGCAATGTAGTAGTTATGGTATTAGGAGTGCCCTGGCACACACTGTTGTAAGTAATCAAACCATTTTGGTTTGTCTTCTTACCTGGGGACCACAGGGTGCCAGTCCCTGTCTCCATTACAGCCAACAGAGCTGGAAGCTCTCTGTCTTAGCTAAACCCAGCACTGCAGGGCTTACCTCACTGGCATTGCAGAGATTAACTCAGTGAAGAAGAAGATGCTTGGCGGTGTCCAGGTAAGAAGTCATATTGTTCTTAAACAGTTTTACTGCTTACATTGGGGCTTGCCAGGGCACTTCTGGAACCATAATGACTTCACAACACTCTTAGTGCCTATGGTGGTTGGAGTGTTCCTTTAAATTAATTTGCATGGTATGCTCTCTGTGCCAGCATAGCCAGGTATACAATGTAAATTATACAACAAAATCAATTGGTAATTTTAAA
>OW240912.1:275057777-275228488 GCA_933207985.1 Pelobates cultripes
ATCCTGCATCGTCAACTGGTAGGGTTGTGTGCTTGGCCAGTCTTACTACAGCCGCATCTACCTTAGGAGCAGAATCCCAGCAGCTGGAGTTGTTGCCTTTGGAAGTTCCAGATGCTTGAATTCCTGTAGAGCTATAATGATAGGGAATATAATTAGTCCAGGCACTCTCCAATGCAATGTAATTATATATATAGAGAGAAAAACGTTGGCTTACCTATAACCTTTAGATTGTGACCTTTGTTTATGTAAAGATGCCTCAGAGTCCGATGAGAATGATATGTCTTTTTCCATTTTTTCTGCTGTAATATAGAAAGGAATTGAAATATTTATGCTAAATAGTATAAAAATCCAATTTTGAAAAAGAAGGGAATATTCCTTTAAGAGAGAAAAAACCTACCTGAGGCTCAGCAAATGAAGACTGAAGCTGATAGTCAAAACTGGAGAAAATAGTACTGAGAAAACTTCCAGTTGACAGATTAACCTGAGAAAGGTAAATTTGTTTGATTTTGGCGCCTTTTACAAAGGGCATGTGACGTCACCGATGATGTCCCCGGATTCCTAGGCTGACCGCAATGCGCATGTGCGGAACCTATACCCTGCGCATGCGCGGAAGTAAGTATGACGCGCCCGCCGGTCCACGCATGCGCGGAAACCATACATGACACGCACGCACGCTAGTCGGCGCAAGCGCAGAGCGGCCCAAGGACGCCAATCAAGATGGCGGCTCCCAGAACCCAGGGCATTCAAAATTTTAACCCAAAAAATGAAAATGGAGAGGAAAAAAAAGAAAATGGTAAGACAATTTTACTACTGGGGAAGGTGGAGGGGGAGGAGGACATACCTTTGATATCTATATTGGATACTGTGGATGCCAGGTAAAAGATAGGAAGAAT
This sequence comes from Pelobates cultripes, assembly GCA_933207985.1. Lineage (NCBI taxonomy): Eukaryota > Metazoa > Chordata > Amphibia > Anura > Pelobatidae > Pelobates > Pelobates cultripes. The sequence goes on from OW240912.1 coordinate 275,058,671, forward strand.
CTTCTGCCACTTCCTGCTACCGCTTGGTCACTGCAGGGAATTGTTCTTATTGGCAATTTTCTCTTGCTACCCCTAGGGTCACTGCAACTGGCTCCCGGTCACTAAAGGAGCATCTCCAGGGGGTTTTCCTTTGCGCAGGGCCACGTACTGGAGACTTCTCAAGGAAGAGAGACTGAACTCCCTTGGGGCCAAAGGTAAAAACCCTCAGGTAAGCCAAAAAGTAAAAATGTTCTAGTCTATAATGACGAGTCCTATAGGGATAGGACAGGAACAAAAAGACTGAGGGAGTGGTGGTGGGAGGGGGTATTTATACCTCTATTTTAATTCTGTTCCTGTCTAGGAAGCTATTAGGGATAGGGAGGAGCTAACCCATTGTTGTGCTGCCATGGATATGGCCAGGAAATATATATATATATATATATATATATATATATATATATATTTGTGTATATATATCTATATATGTTTGTAAGTGTATATTTCTATGTTTTATACAAAATTAAGTGATTTTACAAATTATAGGTTGGGGGACCTGCCTGACAACCCAGGTTCCCCTATCATTTGACTTGGATTCGCATGATTGGCTGCAAGGGGTCTGCCTCAGTTGTCAAACAGTCTCCCCGATCAGATCCACTGAGGAGGGTAAGTATGCTGGCTGCAGTGAGGGCCAAATCAAAAAAGCCCTCTTTTTTGTAGCATGGCATAGCACGCCCTAACATCTGAAAAAAGGGTTAATACTGACAAGAGTTATTGACAAGCAACAAAAACATTGGACAAAACAAATCATTCTCAAATATTTCTCATATACTCAATTGTCCTATCAAGCTCTTTTTTTGTGAAACCGATGTAATTGGATTATGAAAAATAATGTAGTAATAACCCTTAATATAGTCTACTAATTGCTTATAATGATTCCATCACTTTACGACAAACCAGTCATCTAATTGTGAATCAGAGATTCACAATAATGAACTATTCAAATGCAGTTGATTGTATAGATATTAAATGCATATAGGAAATGAATAAGCTGTATGACATTGAAAATTTACATAAAAGGCACTGAGCCTTATTAAGATGAAAAAGTTCACAGCCACACACAGGCATTATACCAATATAATGTTGCAGTGCAATACACAGTCATCTTCCCACTCAAACCCTCCAAGTCTGCACTGTGTCTTGATACAACGGATCTTGGTTTTCCTCCTCCTTCAAAAGGTACAGTAAAGAAGAAAAGAAAAGCAACACATGTGTATATTTATTAATGCTTATTAATAATAATTAAATAAATAGATAGTGCTACGCTCACTGTTTGATGGGTTGATGACAAAACAATGCTTTATGCCAGGACATATAGAGGAGGGTTTGCAGTGTTTGTATGTGATGAGACACACGGTAGGAAAGCACAAGGGTATTCAGTTGCCTGGTGGCCCTGTGAGTTGTCAGTCCACCCCTTGAGATATTTGTAACATAACTAATCTAAAATGAATCAGGCAAGCATGACCAGCACTAATACTCAAAAATTATACATAGTGGGCATAATGGGGCACATGTGGAGACAAATTGCTATATTTGGTCCACTGAGAAATATTCTATTACTATAGAACAGTTACTGGAAAGTGCTTCTGTTTATCTATTGCTGAATTTGACCAAAGAAAACTTTTGGGGCATTCTGAACACATACAGATAACCTAGCACACTACAAATAATATAACATAATGTAAGCACCATCAAAATATTTTATCAAATATAGTTCACTCTATTTAAAACCTATATTTTTATTCCTTACATATTGTACACTACAACATTTCGCAGTCCTTTTTCCTTTTTAAATGCAAATTTCTGGAGATTTGATTACAGCCGTAAAATGTAATAATGGATTATCGAAAGCACTATTAAATGTGTGATTTTAATTATATGCGAGTATCAATTACTGAGGTGTGTCAAAAGTTTATAAATAATAGGCGAGATACAACTGAATAGATTTACATATGAAATAAAACAAACAATTTATTAGTTATTATATTGCATTCACTGTAACTCAGCTACATTTGTTCAAGGCTATCTGAAGATCATTGATTAACGTACAAAATCTACAACAATTTCTTTTTTTGAATGACACTTGATCAAAGCACTTTAGTATTAAAATAAATTACCCTCTCTAACGTCCCACCAGCAGTTTCTACCTACACTGTCTGACACTGAATAGAAGATGCTGATGTATTCTTTATTGACAAGACAAGATGTCAGACAGATAACAGCCTAGTGTTTAACCTCTGGAGTACTGAAGAAGTTTGTTTAGAATAGTTAAAAGAGGTATAGTAAAAAGTCTTAATACTCTTCAACTGAGAACCTTGCAATTTGCTGTCAGAAAGAAAGCTTATGTAGACAGTATTAACACTTATAAAGTGTCAGTTAAGAGGATTGTTTGACATATTTCATCGTGTTGATCGCTGTATCATTTTCATTTTCATTTTCCTGTCATCTGATTTTTAAAACTTCAATGTCAGAAGCATCACAAGTCAAACTAACATTTTATCTAAAAATCTTGAATAGAGATTTAAAGGTATCATTTTTTTCTCTTCAGTTCACTAAATTGAGCAAAATGTATGTGATATTGATATTTGAAGGTGAAGATAAAAATGAAGAACCTGAGGTCAAACATCCATAACTATAAGATTTTTTTATGCTATTTGCTGAATGATAATGAATTATTAAGTAATTTTCATCCTTAAATGAACAGTCCTTTAAGATTGTCACCTTAAAGGCAGAGAGGTTAAACAGTTTTGAGCCTGTATCTACAAAAAGGCTCTTATCAATGTGAGTTTCATTCCAATCACTAACACTGTGTGATTCCATAATTAACATACACTATTTGCACTATTGTTGGTTTTCTTCTTTTTTCTGCATATGTATAACCCTATCTCATTGCGAGGGGTAAGTTTGTTTTACTTATTTTAAGTGCTGCAGGCATACTTGTTGTTTTAAGATGGCGGTATATCACCTAAACATTAAGTCACAGGTTTCTCTAGTATGTTTAGTTGAATCTTAGCATAAAGTCATTTGTTTCATAACTGCTGGTAGGCTGCTTTAATACAACACTAGCTAAGTGCAAGCTGATTTAGATCTGCATAATTAAATCTTGAAACCTAACCTGTGTGAGAAGTACAATCATGTGGGCAAAATGTGAGATGATCTCTGAACCACTGTGTTACAGCAGTCACTTTGTTGCTGCTGTTTGTAGCAATAAAGCATTCCTCAAGAGAAGTCAACTATCTGTAACAACCAGGGTCATTCACATATAATCACTGGCAGTGTGAGCCCTTTCACGTGATGGGTAAAGACAGCAAGGCTGATACCTCTGCTGCAGATGCTGAAACCATAGCGCATTCCTTTTATATCTGGGATGTGTTAAAGTGGCACAGCTTGACCAGAATGCACTTGCACCATGCATACACAGTTCTCCATCTATCAATAACTACAGGACAAAACATTTTTTAGTATACATCGCATATATTGCTTTGCAATTTGTAAAAACATTTTGTACACAGCATCTGGTCCTATTCACATACAGTATGATAATTAAATCACAAGTTTATGAACTAACAAAAAGAGCAAATTCTCTCTCCATGCTTAGTGTTAAGTCTTTCTGGGAAGGTGAGACCACAGGCATGCAGTAAGCTATTTGGCATGGCCTAGGGCATGACAGCTGGCAAAAACCAATACAAGCTTACTTGCCAAACCCCCAGGCTCTCACAAACCGCTTGAAATAGCTGTTGATGAAAACCTTATTCAGCTTATAAAAATGCAAAGAAAGAATACAAAAAAAAATCTCCTTCTTCTAAACCTTTGCCAAACAACAGGGAAAATGTTCTCTGTTGCTGTGTTGCACTTTGATAATGGATTAACATTGTGGACCAGTAATAAATGGGGCTTTAAATGGGGCTTGAGGTTATTTGTAAATTGTTTAATTGTACAATAAAACAATTGTATCCAGTATCAAAAACACAGATTTGTTTATAGCTATTAGGATGGAGGGGAAGGGGATTCAAAGTGCAGTGGAGGGGTTATTATTCAAGTTTTTGTTTGACGCATATTGCATTAAAATATGCTTATTCTGATTTCACTGATGTTTTTCAACTAAACACCTAAGGACAAAATGTCAAATTTTGCTGTCATTTAAAACAACTGTCTCCTTAAATTGTGAAAAAAAATGAGACAATCCATTTTAGAATCAGATCCTAAAAGAACAGGGTATTATGACAGCATCAGGGGTCATCTCATTAACCCCTTCCCAACCACACACTAGGTACATCCGAAAACCCCCCAGTTGTTAATGACCTCGGACGTACCTAGTACGTCTGTGGCAAATCGGAGCCCTGTACTCACCTAGACCGGCGATCCACGTCGATCCCGGTTTGGGGTGGGGAGACTGCCCAAGACCCCAGCAGTCCCACTGAGGCAGCTCCGACCTCTCCGACACTCTAGGGCCATGTGGTCACCATGATCACATGGCTGCATTAGGAGTCTATGGAGCTTCCAGCAGGGGGTTGTCTGAGCTGTCAGGCAGTGCACCAGGCAGCTAAAATGTGTAAAAAAAAGAAAGAAAAACAATCAAATCAAATGTATAATATATTATAAGATAATTAAAGCATTTTAGAACATATTGTACATTTTTTAATATAATATAGTATACATATATAATGCATATATATGATTTCATTATTATAAACGCTAATTTTGGCAAGGGTTTGTGACAAGTGGCTACTAAAAAAGACTGGACATACCCCATTTTGAATACTGTGGGTTGTCTACATTTACAAATGGTATGCCATGATGGGATTAATTTTCATTCCTGGGCTGCCATACGGTCTCAAAGGCAACATAGGCCCAGCAAACCAATCTGGCAAATTTCAATGTGCAAACATGGAAAAGGGGAAAGCCCTATATTTGATCCCTGTAAGTTGGCAAAAACCCATAAAACCTGTACATTGGGGGCACTGTTGTACTCGGGAGATATTGGTGTTCTTTGTCAGTAACTGAGAATCCATGCCTAAAGTACAATGTGAGAGAAAAATAACACAAAAAAATGACTACCCAAAAGTTTGACAAAGACTGGTGGTAGAATTAGTGCATTGAAAGTGTTAAAATACCACCATTTGAATTAACCTAGGGTGTCTACTTTTCAAAAATATATGGTTTGATGGAGGTAAATTACATTAGCCGGCTTAAAAAATTTCCCAAATAGGACATGGGTGCATGATGACCAGCTGTGAAAATGCCAAGTTTCAAATTCCAAGAAAACTGGAATGCGCACCCTCCAAATAAGGTCTTTTAGTTCCCCAGAGAACCTAACACACCTATACAATGAATGTGTTAATAGCACGGGAGTCTGGGTCTCATCAACTGATGCAGACAGCCTATTAGCTGACTGGAAAACCTTCCTTGTGGCTGGTAATATGGAGAAAAGGAGGCAAAAGTGTCGGGTACTGGTGTCCAACATCAAGGTAAACTGTCGAAAAAACTGTTGTTGAAGGCAAGGCAATATCCAGACACTCCTGCCCCATAACAAATTTATTTAACAAAAGTTGTTATGAGGGTGGGAGTGTTCTTTTAAATTTTAACTTTATTTTATAGTCCATTAACAATACAAGCACTAAGCATATGAATGTTTTCACAATAATTGCGTAAAATCCCATGAAGCATTAAATAGTTACTTTGACTTCACTTATGGCTATTTTTAAAACATATTCCATAGTTTCCTCTTGTGGGTTTATTATGTATGATTTCTTATGTGTTCAAATGGGCAACATGAACAGTGTTCAATTCTGTTAAATTGTGTTGAATATTGTTAATTATGAGGTCCTCATATGGGATGTACAGCATTTAGTTCAGTGATGCTTGTGATATAGATCCAATTTGATCTTTGTTATATTCAGGGAAACCTAAATTGTTTCAAGTGCACTTGGAGAAGTGTGAATTAGACACCAGATGCATGTTGGTTATCAAAATAAGCCTCTGACCTTTATTTTGTCAGTTGTGTTTTTATACATTAAAAAGTAAGTGCTTACGGGAAAATACTCATAGAACAGTAGTAGGGAGAGGGAGTGAAAGGGTGAAGGGAGTACAGATAAGACATAGGGATGAACGTCATGTACATGTAACAGATAAGTTCCGGGAAAGAGAAAGAACAGACTGATTTAGGAGAGACAGCTCAGGTGGGGGCTATCTGCTCCCAGAACTAGACCTATATGGTCTTAAGTATCATTTTAAGCATTAAGCCTTTCCTGAGTACAAGTTAGCCATTTTTAATATAGGCTATCTAATATGACACCTATAAGCTTGAACCTTGGAATCAGGGTAAATTATTTCACACTTGCATCTATTGAAAAATGTAAGTAATATATCATGTCTTTGCTTTAAAGGACCACTATAGGCACCCAGACAACTTCAGCTCAATGAAGTGGTCGGGGTGCCAGGTCCATCTAGGGTTATCCCTGCAGCAGTAAACATGTTTACATTAGGGTTAATCCAGCCTCTAGTGGCTGTCTCATTGACAGCTGCTAGAGGCGCTTCTGCGCTTGTCACTGTGAAAATCATAGTGGAAAGCATTGAGAAATGCTTTCCTATGGACTGATTGAATGCGCGCACTGCTCTTGCCGCGCATGTGCATTCAGAGCTGACGTCGGAAGAGGGAGGAGATTTCCCCAGCGCTGAGGGAGCTCTGGGCTGGAGAAAGGTAAGTGATTAACCCCTTCCTCCCCCTTCAGCCATGCGGGAGTGGGAACCTGAGGGTGAGGGGGACCTAAAGACCCTGGCACTATAGTGGTCCTTAAAGTGTAGAATTCACAGGAATAGGTGATGAATAGCAGTATAACAATAACAATAATTTAATAACATAAAATGCCCTGGGTGACATTCCTTAGCAATCTTTCCTTTTGTTGCTTTTTGAGTTCCGTCTTCCTGTAGATTGAAATTGATCACACTCATTTCTCCCTACATCTGAGAGGAATTTGATTCTCATGCTGAATTTGTAATAAAATTCCTGTGTTTCATCCTCACTAGAAACCATCTGTCTAATAAGGAGGACAGTGATGGGGACTCATTGTGTTTCCTCCTATGCCAATCTCAATCTTGACAGATGGGAAGCTGATGGTAGGCTTTACCCCTGACCTGTTACACTATGTTGATTCCACCTAAAGTTGCAACAGATATATTGATGGCAGCTTGATGATACGGCTGGAATCATGAGACAAATTCAAATAATTCTCAACCAAAATTATCTTAAAATACAGCTGATATCAGACATTGTTGATTTCAGCATTGGTTTTCTAGATTTCACATTAAGATCCCTACATGGTGTTTGCATCTCTACAACTTGTTCAGTTAGAAGACAGCTACCAGAAATCTACGATGATGGGACAGTTTCCATCTAAATCTCTCAACAAGGAAACACCTATAGCCAATACATGAGGTTAAGGAGAAACTGTCCCACCGATGCTCAGTTTTTGATCAAGACTAGCTTAAATTCACAATTCAGACTGAATTGGGCATTTCAGAAACTCATAGGTGAACCACTGTGAAGAAATCTGCAAACCTAAATGGTTTCTCTAAGCGTTCTAACCACTACAATTTACTGCTTACTGTAGTGGTTATGGTTCCAGGAGTACTCTGGCCTATGTCCCTGGTAATAAAGCAAACTTTTTAGCCCCCTTTATCTAGGTTCCTGTCAGGTTCTGATGCTTCCTGGTGGTCCAGTGATACCCACCCTGGACCTACGACAAGGCTCCAGGTTCCAGTGGGTGAACCTTTCTTTCCCCAGAGAGTGAAGCAGGAACAAGCTCTTAAAAGAGCTTAGTGATTATCCAAGGGAGTATGAAGAGCATAGCAATCCCTTGTAGCTGTTTCCCCCAATAAGAGACAGTACTCTAAATTGAGGGTGAAGTAGAACTGGTTTAATGAGCACAAAGGCATTTCTTATATACAGTTTTCCCCACAAGCTTACCACCCATGTGGACCTTGTGGAGCACAGGACACAAAGTCACAACAGCCAATCAACACAGTATTGTATAGTGAGACACTCCCAGCTAATGTACACAAACCCTCCCCTCTGTCTGTGATACAATTACCAAACACAATGGACTAATTCTACCACAGGCAGAAAATGTCTAGTTTTACCCAAAGTTCAGAAACACCCCAAAACAACAACATATCCGCACACATTTTACATCCCTGGATAGCCCTGATCTGGGTGAACAACATATCCAAAACCCCAGATCAGAGCAGGGGTTCAAAAGTTTTATGGAAGTCACATTTGACCGACCGCAAGCATGGCTTTCATGCCCAAAACAGTTCCACAGATTTAGGCTGTGCGGACAGTCTATCTTCTCCTTTAGAAACAGAAAAAATATATACAGGGCGCCACAATCACCAGATAAATAAACGAAAAAGATGAAGATAATATTGTTTATTTAATAATGTGCACCAACAATGTGCAAATAATAAAAAATATATTCACATAAAAAGCCTCAATAGGCTGAAAGACCCATAGGTATAGCAGCTCTTCTATAACATGAAAAAGTGCTAAATGCTAAAGTGCAGACAGTAGTATAAAGTGGCAGAGTGCAACTCCCATCACTTCAGGCTGGTAAACATAAACAATGTCCACAACTAGTCACATAGACAAAAATCATGTGAAACAGAAACTGCTGATACCAAAGTAGAAGGGTCCCCAATGCTGCTCAACGCGTTTCGTCCTTGAGACTTCGTCAGGAGATTCTTAATCTTCCCTCTTTCTTCTCTCTTTTAAATCCGCCGGTCTGCCGGTTCTTTCGTGACCACGCATGCGCCCGTCACACGCACCGTCATACGTCATGACGCACGCGTGAATGTACTGCGCATGCGCGGCCACGTTGGAACGCAAATAACTTTATTGTTCAATGTGCATAGTAGCAACTGAACGTCCTACAACAAGAACGTTCATAATATTGCTGAGACTATCGGCTGATTGAATAAACGTTGCTTCATAGGGAAGGGAAGAAGGGAAAAGGGGAAGAAAATTTTTTAAATAAACCAAAAAATGTGTATATATATTAAAATAGACCAAAAATCATTAAAAGGAAAAAAATAAAAATATATATAAATATAAAAGGAGGTGCATATAGCACAAATAGAGAAATTATATATTTAAAAATATTTTAAAATATATCGAACAGGAGGGGAATAAAAAATAGTATAAAGCACATTTATTCTTAAATAAATTGAATACTCATTTTTGACACTCATTTTTAACATAAAAAAAATAAAATACAATAGATGCAGTGTCTAAGGAACAGGTTACACATATAAAAATCCTCCATCATGATGATAGAAAGACAGATACTGCATATATAAGAGGATATTATGTCCATAAACATAAATATAAAAATAAATATGTAAACATAAATAAAATAGGGACATCCATAATAATACATAGATAACAGAGGTAAAAATATTGAACTTTTTTTAAAATATTGAACTTTTTTTAAAAAGTATAAAAAACGTCTTTTAAAACATCATTTAAAGAACATATATAAAAATAAAAAAAATCCTTTAATCAATAAAGGATAAAATATCTAAATCTGTATTAAGACCCAAGGGAACAGATGATTTCATTTTATAAATCCATTCAGTTTCTCTTTTTGCTAGCATCTTTTCTGTATCTCCCCCTCTCCAATGTGGTATAACTTTATCAATCCCTATACATATAAAATCTTTAAAATCAAACACATTGCATTCATTACAATGTCTAGGAACACTATGTTTCGTATTCTTATTTTTAATCCCGTTAAAGTGTTCAAGTAATCTTATATGAAGTTTCCTAATTGTGCGTCCTATATACTGGGCGCCACATTTACATTGTAACATATAAACAACAAATTGACTTTGACAATTGATAAAGTGCTTAATCTTAAAGGTTTCTTTGGTTACTGAACTACAAAATTCTATTACCTTATTTTTCTGAAACTTACACGTAGTACATCTCCCACATTTAAAAAAACCTTTAGGTTTTTCGGATAAAAAATTGATACCACTTTTGTCAACTTCTTTCTTAGGTAAAATGCTAGGGGCTAAAATACTTCTGAGGTTATTAGGCCTCTTATATAATACCTTGGGTCTCTCCGGTAAAATATTCTTTAAAAATCTATCTTGTAATAAAATAGGCCAATTTTTACGGATCGTTTTCTCTATTAAGTTGGCTTTATTATTAAATTTAGTTAAAAAAGCGAATTCGAACTTATTACTGTCAACTTTCTTTTTACTCTTACGTTGAATATCAATTAAAAGATCTTTCCTTTGTAAACTTTCTACCCTCTTTTGTGTATTACATAGAAGTTCACTAGGATAATTTCTATCAGCAAATTTCTTATTTAAAACCTGAACTTGCTCTCTAAAATCATCTTTTTCTGTACAGTTTCTAAAAATCCTCATATGCTGTCCTTTGGGAATATTGGTTAACCAATTACGATGATGACAGCTAGAGAACTCTATAAACCCATTGCCATCCGTAGGTTTGAAAAAGGTTTTACTAAAAACGTTTCCTTCTTTAATGAATAAGGTTAGATCTAAAAAATTGATAGATGTTTCATTAATATCAGATGTGAAATTAAGACCATAACTGTTGGAATTAATATACATTAAGAACTCATCAAGGCAACTTCTACTCCCTTTCCAGATAAACAGGACATCATCTATATAACGCCTCCATTGCACCAGGTTCGCACCAAATGGGTTGTTATGCCATATATTATTCCACTCCCAATCTGCCACAAAAATGTTGGCATAACTTGGTGCGAACCTGGTGCCCATCGTTGTTCCACATATTTGTAGATAATACTGTCCTTCAAACCAAAAATAGTAATGAAATAAAATGAACCTAATAAGATCCAAAATAAAAATAGCTTGATCTGGATTCATCTGGGGGTCATTGAACAACATGTTTTGTATTGCCTTCAATCCTTTTTCATGGTCTATCACAGTATATAGAGATGTTACATCAATAGTGACCCAAAGATACTCATCTTTCCACTCTAGACCTTCAAATTCCCTAATGATCTGGGTGGAATCCTTAGTGAAAGATCTTTTAATTGATATTCAACGTAAGAGTAAAAAGAAAGTTGACAGTAATAAGTTCGAATTCGCTTTTTTAACTAAATTTAATAATAAAGCCAACTTAATAGAGAAAACGATCCGTAAAAATTGGCCTATTTTATTACAAGATAGATTTTTAAAGAATATTTTACCGGAGAGACCCAAGGTATTATATAAGAGGCCTAATAACCTCAGAAGTATTTTAGCCCCTAGCATTTTACCTAAGAAAGAAGTTGACAAAAGTGGTATCAATTTTTTATCCGAAAAACCTAAAGGTTTTTTTAAATGTGGGAGATGTACTACGTGTAAGTTTCAGAAAAATAAGGTAATAGAATTTTGTAGTTCAGTAACCAAAGAAACTTTTAAGATTAAGCACTTTATCAATTGTCAAAGTCAATTTGTTGTTTATATGTTACAATGTAAATGTGGCGCCCAGTATATAGGACGCACAATTAGGAAACTTCATATAAGATTACTTGAACACTTTAACGGGCTTAAAAATAAGAATACGAAACATAGTGTTCCTAGACATTGTAATGAATGCAATGTGTTTGATTTTAAAGATTTTATATGTATAGGGATTGATAAAGTTATACCACATTGGAGAGGGGGAGATACAGAAAAGATGCTAGCAAAAAGAGAAACTGAATGGATTTATAAAATGAAATCATCTGTTCCCTTGGGTCTTAATACAGATTTAGATATTTTATCCTTTAATGATTAAAGGATTTTTTATTTTTATTTTTTTTTATATGTTCTTTAAATGATGTTTTAAAAGACGTTTTTTTATACTTTTTAAAAAAAGTTCAATATTTTAAAAAAAGTTCAATATTTTTACCTCTGTTATCTACCATATTTTTCGCTCCATAAGACGCACCTCACCATAAGACGCACCTAGTTTTTAGAGGAGGAAACCCAAAAAAAAAATATTCTGAACAAACTGTTCCATAGTGTTTCTTACCATGGGACAGTTTGTTCAGAATATTTTTTTTTCTCCCCTGTCCCATAATGATCTTTAACCCCCCTTTCCTCTGTCCCATAGTGATTGTTAACCCCTCCTACCCTGTCCCATAGTGATTGTTAACCCCTCCTACCCTGTCCCATAGTGATTGTTAACCCCTCCTACCCTGTCCCATAGTGTTCTTTAACTCCTCCTCCCCTTGTCCATTAGTGTTCTGATCCCATAGTGTCCCCCCTCCCATTGTCCCATAGTGCACTTTCCCTCCCATAGTGTCCCCCCCTGCCCTTGTCCCATAGTGTCTCCCCCTCCCCTTGTCCCATAGTGTCCCCCTCCCCTTGTCCCATAGTGTCTCCCCCTCCCCTTGTCCCATGGTGTCTCCCCCTCCCCTTGTCCCATGGTGTCTCCCCCTCCCCTTGTCCCATGGTGTCTCCCCCTCCCCTTGTCCCATGGTGTCTCCCCCTCCCCTTGTCCCATGGTGTCTCCCCCTCCCCTTGTCCCATGGTGTCTCCCCCTCCCCTTGTCCCATAGTGTCTCCCCCTCCCCTTGTCCCATAGTGTCTCCCCCTCCCCTTGTCCCATAGTGTCTCCCCCTCCCCTTGTCCCATAGTGTCTCCCCCTCCCCTTGTCCCATAGTGTCTCCCCCTCCCCTTGTCCCATAGTGTCTCCCCCTCCCCTTGTCCTGAGTGTCCCCCCCTCCCCCTTGTCCCATAGTGTCTCCTCCCCTCCCTTTCTCCCATTGGCCCTCCCATCCCATAGTGTGTACCTCCCCTTGTCCCATAGTGTCTCCCCCTCCCCTTGTCCCATAATTACTTACCTGTCTTGGAGCGTGGGCCGGCTTCACAGCGCGCTCCGCGGTCCAGGAACTTCTATTTCAGGTTCCGGTTTCCGGCGGGACTGAAAGGAAGTGTGCACCTGAAATAGAAGTTCCTGGACCGCGGAGCGCGCTGTGAAGCCGGCCCACGCTCCAAGACAGGTAAGTAATTCTTCACATTCACTCCATAAGACGCACAGACATTTCCCCTCACTTTTGAGGGGAAAAAAAGTGCGTCTTATGGAGCGAAAAATACGGTATGTATTATTATGGATGTCCCTATTTTATTTATGTTTACATATTTATTTTTTATATTTATGTTTATGGACATAATATCCTCTTATATATGCAGTATCTGTCTTTCTATCATCATGATGGAGGATTTTTATATGTGTAACCTGTTCCTTAGACACTGCATCTATTGTATTTTATTTTTTTGATGTTAAAAATGAGTGTCAAAAATGAGTATTCAATTTATTTAAGAATAAATGTGCTTTATACTATTTTTTATTCCCCTCCTGTTCGATATATTTTTAAATATTTTTAAATATATAATTTCTCTATTTGTGCTATATGCACCTCCTTTTATATTTATATATATTTTTATTTTTTTCCTTTTAATGATTTTTGGTCTATATTAATATATATACACATTTTTTGGTTTAGTTAAAATTTTTTCTTCCCCTTTTCCCTTCTTCCCTTCCCTATGAAGCAACGTTTATTCAATCAGCCGATAGTCTCAGCAATATTATGAACGTTCTTGTTGTAGGACGTTCAGTTGCTACTATGCACATTGAACAATAAAGTTATTTGCGTTCCAACGTGGCCGCGCATGCGCAGTACGTTCACGCGTGCGTCATGACGTATGACGGTGCGCGTGACGGGCGCATGCGTGGTCACGAAAGAACCGGCAGACCGGCGGATTTAAAAGAGAGAAGAAAGAGGGAAGATTAAGAAGCTCCTGACGAAGTCTCAAGGACGAAACGCGTTGAGCAGCATTGGGGACCCTTCTACTTTGGTATCAGCAGTTTCTGTTTCACATGATTTTTGTCTATGTGACTAGTTGTGGACATTGTTTATGTTTACCAGCCTGAAGTGATGGGAGTTGCACTCTGCCACTTTATACTACTGTCTGCACTTTAGCATTTAGCACTTTTTCATGTTATAGAAGAGCTGCTATACCTATGGGTCTTTCAGCCTATTGAGGCTTTTTATGTGAATATATTTTTTATTATTTGCACATTGTTGGTGCACATTATTAAATAAACAATATTATCTTCATCTTTTTCGTTTATTTATCTGGTGATTGTGGCGCCCTGTATATATTTTTTGTTTCTATTGTATGTTTTAAGGTTTGAGTGACCTTTTACAGTGGCTTGCCTGCATACAGATACCACTACACTTCACCCAACCCTGTATTTGTTCTATATCTTCTCCTTTATCCTGGAGATAATTGGCTTAAGTGGCTGTGGTAACTTAATTATCTCCAGGTACAGGAAATACCTCTAAGTCAGAAACTGTTATAAAAACCACATAAAAATACATAACTCTTATAATACAATGTTTAACCTACATGTCCAGTATATATCCCCAGATAGCTTGGATCTGAGCGCTCAATATGTCCAATGTTAAAAGTGCCCTTTAGTACAAGGAAGGGTGGGGTCAGAAAATAGCATGGGTTGATGGGAGATTGAGGAGGGACAAAACAGCCAGTTTAAACTGTTCTGGCAGTGTCCCTGGGACATCGCCCTGCTGGAGAAACAATAGGACAGGAAAAAGGGGGAGGGGAAGAAGCACATTTTCCCATGGATTTAAAGGGGCAGAAAATGTGTTTTAAAATCCAATATGCCCAAATAGGGTTTTTAAACGGCAATACCTCCAGAGGCCATAGTCACAGGGCAGGAGGCGGGCAAGCAGGCTTCTCCAAAAACTCATGGCAAACTCCCTTAAAAAGGTTAGTTTGTCATAACCACTCTCAGCCAATGATTGACATTCTGTGCTATAAATTGACATTAGTCAGCCCAGAAAGGGAAATGTGGAGACATGAGGCGTTTGAAGCATTATTGTTAAAGTACCTTCTCTTCTATTTCTTCTTTGGTCCAGTCAACTTCCAATGATTGATATCAGTATAAGTGGAAGGTGGAAGGGTAAGGTATGAGTGGAGCATTCTGTAGTGGTTATGATGCTAGAAACTAAATGGTTCCCTCTCACAGTTAGTAGTTAAGCCATTAAAGAACCAGCAGGCTGCTGGGCATCTACTGGCATTCCCCTGCCCCTGGAATCTACATCACTTAGTTGAGTCCAGGTGTTCAGAGTCATGCTCACTGGCTGAGATCGGTCATCTGATGTGCTTTGATAATGCTTAGCAGGGCTTAGGTCAGTGTAGCTATTGGAAATTCATTGCAGAAGCTTCGGGCTCCAGGGGAGATCTGCTAGGTGCCTAGTGGACCCCGTAGTGACAGGAATACAAACATATATTCCTGTCACCATAGCTCTGAAAAAATAGTTTAGGTTCAAGGCCGCCCTGTCAACAAAGTAAAAGATGATTTTACTCACCTTTATTCTTTTGGCTGGCCCAGACCCCTCTCTGCCTCCTTGGTTGAGATCATCAAACATGACCATCTCAGCCAATTTAATGCTTTCCCGTAGGAATTGGGAGGCTATTGCGCAATGCTGCACTGAGCAAATCAGCACCTTGTCATAGAAAATCAATGCATTTCTATGGGGAACAGTGCCTCCATGCAGAGCATACAGTCACTGAAGTCAATGCTGCACATTGTGCAGCTCTGACCCAGGAAGCACCTCTAGTGGCCGCCTGAGTAAAAAGGCAGTGTTTACATTAAAAAGCCCACATGTTCATACTATACACAGAAGAACAACTACATTAAGCTTTAGTTGGTCTGGTGACTGTAGTGTCCTTTTAAGTTTCAAAACTTTTCTGAAATGGCTTGACTATTTAGTTTGGGAGGAAGCAAGGGCACTCCAGGCACCATAACCACTACTACACATATGATAACACCCAGATATATCTCTCCTCCCCTGATCTCTCTTCCGCTGTGCTACAACTTGTCACCACTTGACTTTCTTCAATCTCTGCTTTTATGTTCTCCTGCTTTCTAAAACTAAATCTCTCTAAAACAGAGCTTCTTTTCCTTCCTCCTTTCATTTTCCATGCAAGTTAATGGTACTTGCATCAGTCCATCCTTGCAAGCTAATTGTCTTGGTGTTATCTTTGATCCTAGCCTCACCTTTGCAACTCATATCCAGCATGTTGATAAAACCTGTCGATTCCATCTTAAACACATTGCCCACATCAGCTGCTTTATTACGCAAGATGCTGCCAAGGAGCTTGTTCATGCTCTGGTAATTTCTCACATGGATTACTGTAATTCTCTCCTAGTTGGTCTCCCCAGAAGCGAAATTGCCCTACTGCAATGTGCAATGAATGCAGCTGCCAGGCTGATCTTTCTCACATGTTGCTCCTCCCATACCTCACCCCTCTATTGAGCCTGTCATTGGTTTCCTGTATCCTATAGGTGTCAATTCAAAATACTAACCCCTACCTATCAAGAATAAAAAAAAGAAGGAAACAGGTTCAGCCCAACAATTATACAATACTAGTATTCCTATATGAAAACAGTAATAACTTGGAAATGTAATAATAAAGGATGTCCTCATTAAACAATAAGCAAGTTCATGATAATGGTGGTAGTTATAGTAAGTAATTCAATGCATTTAATCGATTTAGACAGGCTCCAAGATATGAAGTGACAATAAATGACAGAGAGAACGAACAATAGTGTGATATTGTATTTGACCAGTGCAGAAACAATAATAAAAAACAAACAACAAAAAACCTCACAAACAAGAAGCCGTCTGTTGGCTCAATTGTCTTTGCTTCTGGCAATATAACCCTTGTCACAGGATATAAGATGAAAAGTCAAAACAGGATCTTTATAGGGACACTGGTATGTCTCACAATATTTTCACAGAATCCACATCTCACATGAAATACATAAAAAGAGGGATCTAATAGTGCAACTCATTAAAACAAACCCAGTGAATAGTTAAAAGTGAAAAGAATGAATATGAGAACTCTGAGAACAGAGAAATAGACAAAAGCTTAGAGAGACTCCATAGCTTGCCCTTCAGTAAAAGGGTGATAAAATGCACAGAGCTTACAATTCAGCTCTTAGTAAGATCATAAAGCAGTATAATCCCTGCTCACGGATATGGCTTGCAAAGGATGTTCCTCTGTATTTTCCAATAGGTATATAGTAAAAGACAAAAATAAGGAGAATATTGCTTTCTGTTTGTAATGGAAAATACACTTTGTAGGTAAAAACAGAATGTACTCACATTTAAAGGAGCATATACATGCTCTTTGGAAACAGCGTGGGTGGTAGAATCCCCACCTGGGATATATAAGTAGATAAGGTGCAGCACTGTCAGTAGGTATTCTGTATGCTGGGTAGGGGGGCTGTGAGTGAGTATGGGGGCTGTATAGTGGGCAGAGGGGCCATATAGTGGGTAGAGGGGCCATATAGTGGGTAGAGGGGCTGTATGGTGGGTAGGGGGACTGTGAGGTGGGTAGGGGCTGTATAGTGGGTAGGGGGACTGTGAGGTGGATAGGGGCTGTATAGTGGGTGGGGGGCTGTGAGGTGGGTAGGGGAACTGTGAGTTGGGTAGGGGGGCTGTATGGTGGGTAGGAGGGATTGTGAGGTGGTTATGGGGGCTGTGAGGTGGGTAGGGGGCTGTATAGTGGGTAGAGGGGCTGTATGGTGGGTAGGGGACTGTATAGATGGGTGGGGGCTGTATAATGGTGGGTGGGGGCTGTGAGATGGGTGGGGGCTGTATAGTGGGTGGGGACTGTGAGGGTGGATGGGGGGCTGCAACATGGTGGGTGGGGACTGTGGGGTGGATGGGGGGGCTGTATGGTGGGTGGGGGGTGTATGGTGGGTGGGGGGCTGTGAGGTGGAGTAGGGTGCTGTATAGTGGGTGGGGAATATGGTGGAGTAGAGGCTGTAAGGTGGGTGGGGGGCTGTGAGGTGGGGAGGGAGGTTGTATAGTGGGTAAGGGGGCTGTGAGGTGGGTAGGGGGCATTATAGTGAGTAGCGGAGCTGTATAGTGGGTAGGGGAGCTGTGAGGTGGGTAGGGGGTTTGTAAGTTGGGTAGGGAGGTGTGAGTTGGCTAAGGGGGCTGTGAGGGTGAGTAGGGGGCTGTATAGTGGGTAGGGGGCTGTATAGTGGGTAGGTGGGCTGTATAGAGTATAGTGGGAAGGGGGGCTGTGAGGTTGGTAGGGGGCTGTATAGTGAGTAGGGGGCTGTTAGGTGGGCTGGGGGGCTGTATAGTGGGTAGGGGGGCTGTGAGGTGGGTTTGGCCCACCGGGATACCGGGAAATTTCCAGATGGGCCGCAGCAAGCTGGGGCTGGGCTGGCAGCCCTAATGATTATTATGATAAATCCTCCCCTCGGACTGTGCCAGCCTGTCAGTCCGAGGGGAGTAAGGAGGGAGGAGCTGGGGGCTGGTGTGGCTGCCAGCTGCCGCATGGAGACCTGTCAGTCTCCCTGAACAGTCTGAAACCATTTTGGCTGCATGACCCACCCACAAACAGAAGCTCCGCCCCCAAATGAAAGCCCCACCTCCCACCACAAGCTCCGCCCCCATGCACATTGCTGGAAAGCTGCCCACCGGACCAAGAGGAAACTAAAAGGTATGTACCTTTTTACAGTCCCTTACCCACCATTCAGACACCCCCACCTCACAGACAGCACCCCTACCCACTATACAGCCCCACTACCTACCTCACAGCCCCCCTACTTACTATACAGCCCCCTACCCACTATACAGCCGCCCAGCCCACCTAACAGCCCCCTACTCACTATACAGCCCCCTACCAACCTCACAGCCCCCCTTCCCACTATACTCTATACAGCCCACCTACCCACTATACAGCCCCCTACCCACTATACAGCCCCCACTCACCTCACAGCCCCCCCACTAACCTCACAGCCCCTCACCCACCTACAGCCCCTACCCACCTCACAGCCCCCACCCACTATACAAAGCCCCCTACTCACTATACAGCCCCTCACCCACCCTCCTCACAGCCCCCACCCACTATACAGCCTCCCACCACTATACAGCCCCTCTATTTGACTCCCTATTTGATAGAGTTCTAACCCTCAACATATGAGGAAAGGATTTAGGGGTGATTATTTCTGATGACTTAAAGGTAGGCAGACAATGTAATAGAGCAGCAGGAAATGCTAGCAGAATGCTTGGTTGTATAGGGAGAGGTATTATAGAAAGAGGGAAGTGCCTCATGCCATTATACAGAACACTGGTGAGACCACTTGGAGTATTGTACACAGTACTGAATCGTGATTCTCAGAAGGATATTGATATCTTAGAGAGAGTTCAGAGAAGGGCTACTAAACTGGTTCATGGATTTCAGGATAAACTTACCAGGAAAGGTTAAAGGATCTTAACATGTATAGCTTGGAGGAAAGACGAGACAGGGGGGATATGATAGAAACATTTAAATACATAAAGGGAATCAACACAGTAAAGGAGGAGACTATATTTTAAAAGAAGAAAAACTACCACAACAAGAGGACATAGTCTTAAATTAGAGGGACAAAGGTTTAAAAATAATATCAGGAAGTATTACTTTACTGAGAGGGTAGTGGATGCATGGAATAGCCTTCCAGCTGAAGTGGTAGAGGTTAACACAGTAAAGGAGTTTAAGCATGCATGGATAGGCATAAGGCTATCCTAACTATAAGATAAGGCTAGGGACTAATGAAAGTTTTTAGAAAATTGGGCAGACTAGATGGGCCGAATGGTTCTTATCTGCCGACACATTCTATGTTTCTATGTTTCCCCTATGTTTCTCTCCCACCCTCACAGCCCCCACCCACCCTCACACAGCCCCCCACTCCACTATACAGACCCCCACCCACTATACAGCCCCCTACTTACTATACAGCCCCCACCCACTATAGAGCACCCCACCACCCCACCAGCCCCCCTTCCCACCATACAGTCCCCCTGCCCACTATACAGCCCCCATCCACCCCTCACAGTCCCCTACCCAATTATACAGCCCCCATCCACTCCTTCACAGTCCCCCCACCCACACACAGCCCCATACCCATCCACAGCCCCCTACCCACTATACAGCCCCCCACCCACCATACAGCCCCCACCCACTTTACAGCCCCCTACCCACCCTCAGAGCCCCCATATACCCACCTCCCCACATCTCCCACCCACTATACAGCCCCCCACACCCACCCTCACAGCTCCCTACCACCACAGCCCCTGACCACTCACTATACAGCCCCCTACCCACTATACAGCCCCTATCCACCTCACAGTCCTCCTACCCACTATACAGCTCCCTACCCACCTCACATTCCCCCTACCCACCATACAGCCCCTCTACCCACTATATGGCCCCTCTACCCACTATACAGCCCCCATACTCACTCACAGCCCCCCTACCCAGCATCATATATGTATGCATGTCTTGCCACCCCAGATGATTGAGTAATATACACTCATAATTATATATATATATATATATATATATGTGTGTGTTTATATATTACTCAATCATCTAGGGTGGCAACACATAGCCATACTTATTACATGTGACAATACATGGCACAGTGACCTATGGGGCTGGCAGAGATTTTTTTTCCAGGGCTGCTTTGTATCCCCAGTCCGGCCCTGCACTGAGTCCAGTGAGATACCCAGGAACACCAAAATATGTGAATTTAAAACATGCAGTAGACTTAAAACTATTGGCAAAGTACTGAATAGTGAACATATGTTAAACGGACAGATGGAGTTAGTGAGAGGAAAACCGTGAAGAGCCAGCTAATTCTAAGGAACTAAAATCCCTTAATACTTGCAGGGAAGAACCGAACAGTGAACCTGTGCCAAGCCTCATGAATTGACAAAACATGCGAATAGTGATTTAATGAGAATGGCCAACCGAACAGCTTTAAAACTAAAGATTAAGTGTAAGCATCTAACAAATCTAAGAATTAATGAATGAGCATATGATTCAATCAACGTACGAACAGGAAAAGTAAACAAAAGTACTGATTGAATCAAACGAATTAACAAAATTAGTGAATGAACAGGCTGTGTGGGAACAAGCAAAAACACATGAACATGAGCAAGAACAAACGATTGGTAACAAATGAACGGTACAAGTGTATGGGAAACAATGGGAGCCAGTCCCTGCATTTGGTAGGCCCGAACGTGGGAACATCACAAATGGATGTTCCCACTAGTACATACATAAGCGTGCCAGGTCTCGTGTCCGGAAGCTGGCATGTTGCGATACTGGAGCCGGGTTGGAGACGATGAAGGCCGGGTCCTTGGGCTGGAGCAGTGAAATTGTCAGGAAGGACTGGAATGGAAGTGCTGGTTGTCGTGGCTACCTGGTCACGCGAACAGGAAACAGCATAGGTAAGTAGGGGGGTTAGGGTTTATATAGAAAAAACTACTCCAACAAATTCAGACCTATGGCCTTTTACATATATATATATATCTCAAGATTGTTGACATTTCTTTTAAAGCAAATATGCAAATTCGAAACATAGCATTGTGCCACTCTTACCATTTTATATGACATGCAAAATGTATTTATAAATCCTTTACAAGGTAATACAATTTTCAGCAAAATATAAAAATCTGGTGAAATTACAAATGAGTTGTAAATATACAATAAATCACACAACATGTGTGTGTTAAAATAATATTACTCTAAGTAGCTATTTAATTATTCATTTACTTACAGTGTTACTTCAATTATAATTAGACATTGTTTTAATTAATCATTGTGATGCTAATGTATATCATTGTGAATCCACATATTGCTAACCTTTGACTTATACATTTTTTTTGTAAATGTGCTAAAAATTAAACATCTTGGCCTATTCCGCTAAAAGGACACAGTATAATGGAAAATTATGGCAAGCCATAATTAATCAACAAAACCATATACAATACATTTTACCATTTTGAAGGTCACTGAGTTTTTAAACTGTTTCTTTCTTTCTTTCTTTCTTTTTTTTTTGGCAATAATAATTCTTGTACCTATTTTTTTTTTATTATTATTAAATGAATCATTATCCCCTTTAAAACAGAGTTTTACTCTTCAATTCCTTTTCATTATAATATAACAACATAGTTTGAACAGTAATTAAAAAATAAATAATATTATTATGCTGCCTAACTTTTAAACACTTTACTGTATGATTTAAATGTCCACCATAATGTTTAATGTATATATATATATATATATATATATATATATATATATATAAATAATTGTATTAAGTTTTATATTTTACCTTTTTAATAAGAATAAAATATCTGCATAAAATGATCCAACATGAAAACAGATGAATAACACCAGACATGCAATGTTTTGACCCCTAGGCCTAAGTTGTATATTATTAAAAAAAACAAAAACACTTAGGCCACATAGGTCCATTACAAAATCATGTGATATAGTGTCATGTGATATATAGTTATGTGACATTCAATCAAGTGATTTTGCTTAGCAAAAATAAACAACTCTTAAGAAATTAAAAGTGGATTTAAAAAGTTAATTTCCAAAAAAGGTAAACTATAATTATAACAAAATATCCAGAGTACATCCATAATGGTACACAAATCTTAGAAGTATGAACAATTGTATTTCCAGATCCTAACATGTTTTAACATATTATAAAGACAAATATATAAAATCTGAAGTCTTGTGGGCTACGGAAATGGAAGATTCCCGTGAACACTCCAGAACAAGGCACAAAATCTGGTCAATGACCTCCAGCTCATGTATCCATGACTGGGATACACTAACGTCAGCTAAGTGATATACCTCTAACATTAACTGGCTTTACAAGTTTATTACTTGGGCATATAGCCCCATAAAACATTACATATTAAGGTTCCTTTATGACCTAATTCTTCATTGCTGCTGTTATTTCGCTACCAAAGCAGCTACCTCACTTTTGCCAATGGTTGACTGTAATATAATTACAAAGAAAGAAAGAAAACACAAATTTTACTGAGTTTTTAAAGGCAAATTAACAATAACAAATAGTGAATTAAAGACCATTACTACAATACAGGAATTGAAAAATATAAAGAATATATTGGTTGGGATACCATTGCCAGCATCTCACACCTTTGATCAGAACACCTAAAATGCATTCAGATTGAGATCCATGCATCTTCACATATACATTTAGTGAAATTATACTTGTCACACACGTCTATCAGCAGCTGAGACTCAAAAGAGTCTGAGATCCAAAGGGTCTCAGTCTTAAAAAGAAAGATTTTATTCTAATTTACTGCATTGTGCCTTAGTGAGGCACCTAATTATTACTTGTTAGACTTTGTAGAATGATGCCCCACTGGGCAGTGATTCCAGTTAAATATCCTGTGCACATGGTGGTTGCCTATCTACAATACTATTCCCTGTCCCAAGCATGTAGCATAGCCACATGTCCATGAATATTATTTCAAATGTATGATAACACGTAGACAGTATGCTGTACTTGTCAATCAAGGTGTTTATGGAGCATATATAGAACGCAATAATAAAATATAATTACCAGTTATCCATATGTCTAAACCTGAAAACAACAAGATGTTACAAAAAATATATAGGAACATTCATTTTTTAAATTCTAATTCTTAAATTCCTTATGGTAGCTGACATTAGCTGTAAGATTGTACAAAGTTTGTTATGTTAATGATCCTTGTAAAATAAAATAAAAAAAATAAAAAAAGATAAAGAAAAAAACTATTTACAGGAATTGTTTGAAAATCTGCAATTACAAGATTCAAAATTAAACAACGGAAATCAATAACATAATAATGGAATATTAAGGTGCCTTGCTACAGACAAACACAATAAAATCAAACTATACGTAAGAATGGGCTCTGAAATAAAACACTATAGATTAAAATAAACAAACCATTTAGCTGCCTGAACAACTAAAAATCTAAACTATATTGTCAATTCATCACTGCTTCTAGTTTTCTCTCCAGCTAATTTAATGAGGCCCCCTTCATACTATATTTAATGGCTGCACAGGTTTGTCAGACTTCAAATGAGAATGGGAACCCCAGTCATCTTTAAAAAATACAGTCTGCGATTGAATTATTCATGAAATATCAATTAAAAATGAGTAACCTGCAGAGGTAGGACAAAGGAACAAGAAAAAGCTATAGAATAGGGAACTTGATCAGTCTAAGGGAAGGTCTCTCAAAGACCTTTCACCTTGATGGTAAAAAGTACTCTACTTACAAGTGGGCACTTTCTGCATGAAGGTGCAACTTTATTATTTTCTGAAATGAAAAGCAGTCAGTCATTCTGAGTGGAACGCAAGTAAACAATCCTGTGAAACTCCTAGGTAGTCACATAGTACAATGGTTTTTAAAATGAAAAAAAAAAAAAAAAAAAATGTTTTATTTTAAACCTCAATTGAAAAATAATTAATAAATTTCATAAAAATGGAGAGGAAATACTAAATTACTAAATCTGTGCTGTTTATAACCCATAAACATTTTAAAATGCCCCCATGAAAAATACATATTTTAAATAACTCTGTGAAATGAGCAATGCACTAACCAAACTACGTTCATTAAACTGGTGTAAAAAAAAGACCACTCAGGGATGCATTAGAGTTAGAGTTATAGGGAGAATTTTAGGATTGGAGCAGCATTTCAGAGTTAAAAGGGGTTGGGGATAACGGGGTTGTTTTGGGGCTTTTAGGCGAGTATATGTGGTAGTTTATGGTTAGACGGTAGAGTTGAGCGGACACCTGGATGTTCAGGTCCGGCGGGTTCGGCCGAACTTTGAAAAAAAGTCTGGGTTCGAACTTGACTCCGAACCCGAACCCCGTTGAAGTCAATGGGGACCTGAGCTTTTGGGCACAAAAATGCCTCTAAAAAAGTCCTGGAAAGGGCTAGAGGGCTGCAAAAGGAAGTAAAATGGGGGTAAGAGTAGGACAAGTGCCCTGCAAACAAATGTGGATAGGGAAATCACTTAAAATAACATAAAATACAGCTGAGCCATAAAATAGCACTAGATGGAATCTTTGATTTTAGCTGTGGAAGAACATAAATCAAAATCTAAAGCTTGGCTGTTAGGAGGATCACCAGAATTATCAATTTGAGAGAGGGTTGGAGTGCAGGGTATTCTCTTTCATTGTTCAAACTGAGCTCAACTCCTGATGCATGGAGAAAAGGCATTCACAAGCCTCTGCTAATGTGTACCTAGTTTATACTAAGTGACCCATAGGTTGAGGAGGCGGTGACCGTGGCGGTGGAGGAGGAGGAGGGTAGCCAACACTATATTTTATGTTTTTTTTTTTTTTTTATTGTGGTAGCCCACAAAATATTGGGACATATAAAAAAAGAAACATTTGCGGCCTGCGGTGCATTTCTTGCAGTCCTGATGCATGGAGAAAAGGCCTTCACAAGCCTCTGCTAATGTGTACCTAGTGTGTAGGTGAGGAGGCGGTGAGCGGCAGTGGAGGAGGAGGAGGTAGCCAACACTGTTTTTTATTTGTTTGTTTTGTTTATTTATTTATTTAATTGGGACATATCAAAAAAGAAACATTTGTGGCCTGTGGTGCATTTCTTGCAGTCCTGATGCATGGAGAAATGCTCAACTCCTGATGCATGGAGAAAAGGCTTTCACAAGCCTCTGCTATTGTGTACATAGTTTATACTAAGTGACCCATGGATTGAGGAGGCGGTGACAGTGGCGGTGTAGGTGCAAGTGGCGGTGGAGGAGGAGGAGGTAGCCAACACTGTTTTTTAAAAATTTTTTATTGGGGTAGCCCCCAAAATATTGGGACATATAAAAAAAGAAACATTTGCGAATAAGTGCACTTAAGTATAACAATGGCTGGGTGAGGTCTGTATAAATGTCTATTCTGCACATGGTACAGACAAGTCTGGTGGGATCCATGCCTGGTTAATTTTAATAAACGTGAGCTTCTCCACGTTGGCTGTGGACAGGCGGCTGCGCTTGTCTGTGATAACGCCCCCTGCCGTGCTAAACACATATTCAGACAATACACTGGCTGCAGAGCAGGCCAACACCTCCAAGGCATAAAGGGCAAACTCAGGCCATGTGCCCAATTTTGAGACCCAGAAGTTAAATGTAGCAGACCCATCAGTCAGTACGTGTAGGCGTGTGCACATGTACTGTTCCACCATGTTGCTGAAATGCTGCCTCCTGCTAAGACATTCCATATCAGATGGTGGTGCTGGTTGTTGTGGCATGCCGACAAAGCTTTTCCACATTTCGGCCATACTAACCCTGCCTTCTGAGGTCCTGGCGGTGCCCCAGCTGCGTTGGCGACCTCTTCCTCCTCCTTTGCCTTCGCCTTGTGCTTCCACTGAGCCCCCGGTGTCAGTTAAGAATGCCCTCAGCAGCGCATCTACCAGCGTGCGCTGGTAGTCGCGCATCTTCAGATAACGCTCCAATGAGGGAATTAAAGAAGGCACGTTGTCCTTGTAACGGGGATCCAGCAGGGTGGCCACCCAGTAATCAGCACAAGTTAGAATGTGGGCAATTCGGCAGTCGTTGCGCAGGCACTGCAGCATGTAATTGCTCATGTGTGCCAGACTGAGACTGCCCAGAGGCAAGGACAAGCTGTCCTCTGTGGGAGGTGTATCGTCTGTGTCCTCCGTATCCCCCCAGCCACGCTCCAATGATGCCCACAAGCTGCGTTGGGTGCCACCCTGCTGTGAACACGGTTCCTCATCCTCATCATCCTCCTCCTCATCCTCCAGAACTGTGCCCTGGCTGGACAATTGTGTACCTGGCCTATGCTGGTGCAGGAACCCACCCTCCAAGCCACTTGTGAATAACTGGCCTGATAACCGTGGAAATGACCCCTCTTCCTCCTCTTCCTCCTCTTCCTCCTGTGCCACATCGCCCAATTTCAAGGAGACATAGAAGCAGGATAGTAAGGCTGAGAACAGCATCATCGGCACTGGCCATGTTGATGGAGTACTCGAAACAGTGCAAAATGGCACACAGGTCTTGCATGGAGGCCCACTCATTGGTGGTGAAGTGGTGCTGTTCTGCAGAGCGACTGACCTGTGCATCTGAAACTCCACTATCGCCTGCTGCTGCTTGCACAGTCTCTCCAGCATGTGCAAGGTGGAGTTCCTGCTATGAGATTTCGACCATTATATGCCTGTCCACAGCTCCTGCGCGGTGTGGGGTTTTTCCCCCAAACATATGAGTTTTAAAACAGCCTGCTGTCGTTTGCCCTTGGCTGTGCTGAAGTTGGTGGTGAAGGTGTTATGCTGCCTGGATGAGGTGGTGGTAGAGGAGGAGGAAGCGGAGTAGGAGGCAACAGGAGGCAAAGAATGATGCCCTGCAATCCTCGGTGGCGGAAGGACATGCGCCAAACTGATATCCGCCTCAGGCCCAGCCGCCACTACATTTGCCCAGTGTGCAGTTA
The DNA here is from genome assembly GCA_933207985.1 of Pelobates cultripes. NCBI lineage: Eukaryota > Metazoa > Chordata > Amphibia > Anura > Pelobatidae > Pelobates > Pelobates cultripes. The sequence continues at coordinate 275,086,091 of OW240912.1, forward strand.
GGGAGACATAGCGTTCCTGCCCGTGCTTACTGGCCCACATTTCTGTGGTTATGTGGACCTTGCCACAGATGGAGTTGCGCAGTGCACACCTGATTTTGTCCGCCAATTGGTTGTGCAGGGAAGGGATGGCTCGCCTGGAAAAATAGTGGCGGCTGGGAACCATGTACTGTGGGACAGCCACCGCCATCAGGTTTTTAAAACTGTCTGTCTCCACCAGACGGAATGACAGCATTTCAAAGGCCACGTATTTTGAAATGCTGGCATTCAGGGCCAGGGTTCGCGGGCGGCTGTGAAGGAACTGGAGGCACTGTCAGCCATCCAATCTACTATCGCCTGTACTTGTTCTGGCCTCACCATTAGTAGAGCAGCATTCAGGCCAACCATATAACGCTGAAGGTTCTGTCGCATACTCGCACCTGAGGGAGGTGTTTTACTTGTGCATGTAGCTGGCACAGATCGACCACGTCCTCTCCTTGCAACAGGAGCTCCACCAACACCAGCAGCACCACGACCAGGGCCACGTCCCTTATTTGACGCTCTCCTCATTCTTTGCGTTCACCCACCAAACTAACAAATGTTTTATGTCAGGCGACAATGTAACCGCCAATAGTCAACAATTTTTTGTTTTGTTTTGTTTATTGGACTGCAAGAAATGCACCGCAGGCCGCAAATGTACTATTTAGCACTCAAAACAATTTGAATTTTTCAAAGTGCGTTGAAAGCACAGTATTTGACGGTTCTATTTGACTCTCAGATATGAAGTGCACCGCAGGACGTAAATGTACTATTTAGCATTAGCACCCAAAAGAATTTGAATTTTTCAAAGTGAGCTGTAAGCACAGTGTTTGACTGTTCTATTAGACTCTTAGATTTGAAGTGCATCGCAGGATGCAAATGTACTATTTAGTACCCAAAACTATTAGAATTTTTCAAACTGCACTGTAAGCACAGTGTTTGACGGTTCTATTTGACTCTCAGATATGAAGTGCACCGCACGACGCAAATGTACTATTTAGCACCCAAAACTATTAGAATTTTTCAAAGTGCACTGTAAGCACAGTGTTTGACAGTTCTGTTTGACTCAGATATGAAGTGCACCGCAGGACGCAAATGTACTATTAAGCATTAGCACCCAAAACAATTAGAATTTTTCAAAGTGCGCTGAAAGCACAGTGTTTGACGGTTCTCTTTGACTGTCAGATATGAAGTGCAGGCCGCAAATTTACTATTTAGCACCCAAAACAATTAGAATTTTTCAAAGTGCGCTGAATGCACAGTGTTTGACAGTTCTAGATATGAAGTGCAGGGCCCAAATTTACTATTTAGCAGATTAGCACCCAGAAAATAAGAATGTTTACAATTGCGCAGTAACCGCAGTATTTGATGCTTCTATTTGACTCTCAGATATGAAGAGCACGCCCCAAAGGTACTGTTTAGGAGTAAAAAAATGGGAATTTGTCAAAGTAAACACAGTATTTGACTCTCAGATATGAAGTGCAGGGCCCAAATTTATTATTTAGCAGCTTAGCACCAAAGCGATTAGAATTTTTATAACTGCACTGTAACCACAGTATTTGACGCTTCTATTTGATTCTTAGATATGAAGTGCACCCCACTAATGTACTTTTTAGCACCCCAAAAATTTAAGCTTTAAAACTGCAATGTGACAGCAGTATTTGGTGCTTCTATTTGACTCTCAGATATGAAGTGCACACCCCAAATGTACTATTTAGCACCCAAAAAAATATGACTTTTTAAAACTCCGATGTAACCACAGTATTTGACGCTTCTATTTAACTCTCAAATATGAAGTGCAACCCACTAATGTACTAGTTTGCAGAATTCTTTCCTAATCTGTCCCTGAAATCGGCAGCATCCTCTCCCTACACTAATAAGAGCTCAAGTGATGTGCGGCGTTACGTGACTCCAGCTTATATATAGAGGCTGGGTCACATGCTGCACTGGCCAATCACAGCCATGGCTGTGATGGCTTCTAAGGGCACACAAGTCAAACGCTTGTTGATTGGCTACCCTGCAGCCTTTCAAAACGCGCCATTAAATTGCCGAACACCGAACTCCTACCCGAACATACATTGATATATCCGTGTTTGGGTCTGGGGTCCAAAAAACGTAATGTTTGGTACGAACCCGAACTTTACAGTCCGGGTTCGCTCAACTCTATTAGAGGGGACTTATAATTAGGGGAGTTTATAGATAAGTGGGATTTAGGGTTGAATGGTATCTGTAAATACTAGCTGATGAGTGAGAGCAGATATAGTCTTTAACACTTTGAAGACTGGAACCACATAATGTGCACCTCCCTTAAACCTAAACACAATTACCCTTGTAATACTAAACATGATTCTAACAACAAGCATTCCCTTAAACTAAAGACATGACATAATAAAAAAAACAACAGCACTTATTATAATAAGGCAGATGTGACAACAGTCTTAAAACACATTTGTTTTTGTTGTGAATAACTTGACATAAAATAAGAGCATATACCTTTAAAAAAATAAAAATCTACAAACTAGTGTAAAGCCATACAAGAATACAAATTTAAATAGGTGACAATGGAACATTCACATAATGGAGCAAAAAAACTAGTTCTGATGCGATGGTGTGAATAGCAGTTGTGCCCTTGTAGGCAACCCTCCCATTATGGTAAGCATGTCAAACTCAAAGGCTAGCATGGGCCATATAAAAATGGTTTAAGTTTAGGTGGGCCGCAAAAAAAAACAAAAACTTACATTTTCATAGAAATGTAGGTTTATTTTGAAAAGTATAGTATAACAAAAAAAAAACAAGCATCCCCCTCTTCTAAACCCCAGCACCCTCCTCTACTAAATCCCAGTGCCCCCCTCTATACTAAATCCCAGTCCTCCACTCTATACTAAATCCCAGCACTCTCTCTACTAAACCCCGGCCCCTGTTTAAAAAACCCCCAAAACAATATAAGCCAAGAAGCAAACTCCACTGACATTGCCACTGCCAGTATACGACTCCAGAGTCCAGCCTCGGTTATACCCCCAATGGTGCTGTCTGCACCCTGTGCCTCCTGCTACTCCTTGAAACCCTGTGATAGTGGAGCATGTTGACGTTACGTCAGAATGAGACGTGGTGTTGCATGCCTCTGTGAACCTCTAGGTCCTCCACTGTCCAGCCGCGGCCATCACAACACTAGCCAACACACACTCACTGACAGACACACGCAGTGACAGACACACGCATACACAAACACACTCACTGACAGACACACACACACTCATTAACAGACACACACATTGACACACACACTCACTCACCGACAGACACACACACTCGCTGACAGACAACACACACTGAAATGCACACACACACTCACACATTCTTCCACATTTTTACTAATCATTTTATTTATTGCTCCCTATCTTTGGGAGCTGGTGTGGGGCCTCCCCCTGGGGTCCAGTGGGGATCTTCTTTCTGGAGATCTCCCTTCCTGCTCCTCACTGCTCCCTCACACGCGCAGAATTATATCAAATTCCGGCACCAGGCATCACTACAGAGGGCGCGTGCGAGGAAGCAGTAAGGAGCAGTAAGAACAGGCTGAGCTCCCTGGCTGCCGCCAGCGACATTTCCCCTCGGCCGGGTACATTTTAGCAGAGTAGGCAACTGCAATGTGTAAGGATGTCAAAGTCGTGGCTTGCTGGGCCTTAAAGATATTCATTGTGGGCTGGATGCGGCCCGCGGGCCACGAGTTTGACATGCTTGCTTTATGGTGTAACAATTCTTCTCAGTATGCTTATAATGCATCTTAAAGGAATATGTACATAAGAAGGATTTCCCCTTTAAGCCTTAGAATGATGTGTCTATATATGTGTACATGTTTATTCATTAATTCATATATATATATACACAAAGTTTGTACAACGTTTGTTATGTTAACAATCCTTGTAAAATTTTACAAAAAAAAAAAAGATAAAGAAAAAAACTATTTACAGGAATTATTTGAAAATCTGCAATTACAAGATTCAAAATTAAACAACGGAAATCAATAACATAATAATGGAATATTAAGGTGCCTTGCTACAGACAAACACAATAAAATCAAACTATACATAAGAATGGGCTATGAAATAAAGCACTATAGATTAAAATAAACAAATCATATATATATATATATATATATATATATATATATATTTATTTATTTATTTATTTATTTATTTTACCTTGTCTTGCCCTGGATACAAAAGCTAGTTTTTCTCTCTCTTTTTTTTTTTTTCATCCCTGCTCAAGATTATTAACTCTGTTCACCCCTAAAACTCCATCCTCATTCTCTTTACTTCTGCTCTTTCTGCTTTTCTCAAAGTATTTACTCGTCAGAGCAATGCTCTATCTTCTCCTCCTCTTCTTTTCTCTGCTCTCCCTCAGCATCAAAATCTCTCCTTTCTCCCACTTCCATCAAGAACACAATCATATCCACATTAATCCCTATCTGCTACACACTCTGGTCAGCTGTGTCCTGATCCCCAGGAGGCGGCTTTTTAGTTTCCATTTCCATTGCGGTCATACCCCTGGCAGCCTCAGGTTGAGTCCTATGTCCGCGTGGTCGGACCATGAGATAAGATTTATCTGCGTGGCCTGGACAAATTGCATGCCCATTTGATTGATTAAAAAGAGGTCTATCCACAAGTAGGTGGAGTGGGTCGCCGAGTAGAAGGTGTAGTCTTTTGTGTCGGGATGCTGGAGTCTCCAAGGATCCAGCAGCCCCATGTGGGCAATTACATTTTTTAGTAGTTTATCTTGTCCTTCCCTCGCCTGGGATCTTGGCTGACCACACCCCCTTCCACTGCGGTCGACCGCTGGGCACGGTGCATTAAGGTCACCCCTACCAGCACCACCTTGATGGATCTCCTTGCACCCTGACTGGGCACCTCCGCCAACAGATGCTTCCTAGCTGACGCTGAGGACCATAAGTACTGCACCGGACACCACAAGCACTGCAGACTCCACAACCGCCGTAGCTTAGCTGGGATTTGCCGTCTTCCTCCCACCCTGGACCAACCTCTGATATCCAGGAGCGCATGGGAAAGACCTCTCCTCCAGGAGATTATAGCTGTATAGCTCTTATAAAAGTTATTAATGATATAGCAGTTCCCCTCCAATCATGAGACCAAGCTATGTGTTCAGGGTTAAGCAGGACTCAATTTTAATGGTGCCACACTGGCCTTTTATGACAATCCCCAAGCAAAGTGTACGCCCACATGGGGACAGGGAGTACCTGAGTTAGTCGAGTACCTGAGTTAGTTGCTGGACCTGGTTACTCTTGTAGTCTGTCTGTCCTATAGCCAGCGTTGTTTTTTTTCATCCCCCCTGTGTTTTTTTTTCTTTTTTTCATTACTATTTCCCCTTTTTTCTCCCCTCTTCTCCCTCCCTCCTTCCCTCCTTTTTTTGTTGTTTGTGTGTTTTCTTTTCTGCCTATAGATATATATATTTTGCTTTTGGTTTTGGGGCATCCTCATTCTTTTGCCACGCGTCGTGTTCCCTAACTATGGTCGTCCCCATGCCTAATTGTATCCCCCTGTGTTGCTGTATTCCACTTTCTGTGAGTTGTGTGCTGCACATCCACTCTTTATTTTGTTCTCCCTTCTTCCCCATTACCCCCTAATCTAAAGTACAGTGTACCCCCTCAGGTCCCTCAGGTAGCCCCTTTCCCCATCCCCATTAACTATTTACATTATAACACTGGTTTAGTGTCTTAGCTAGAAGCCATCATTAGAACCATGACATAGCAAAACCTGCGTGTCTGGAGGACATGGTAGAGTGCCTTTGAATTCACTCAGGCGGGTTGTTTATACAATTCACTGTGTTTGCTCCATCAAGTCTCGCAGCAAAAGTCTGCTTGGGCTTCTGTGTGGTAGTTGGAGGTCTTCAGGCACTTCTATACCCAGATCTCTCAGGAATCTATTGGGGTCAGCTGAAGGGAGCAGAATAACAGGCTTCGGGCCATTAAATACCAGCATCTTGAAGGGGAATCCCCAGGCGAACCGCAGTCCCTTATCCCTGATTAGATCAGTAATTGGCTTTCATTCTTTCCGGTGTACCAAGGTGAGGGGTGCAATGTCGTGGAAGAGGCCTTCATGTTTGAAGGTGTGTCGCCTGCTGGTCTTCATTATTGCCTCTTTTGTGGAGAAAAATGGCAGTGTAGGATAACGTCCCTGGGTGAGCCATTTGGAGGGGCCTTAGCCCTGAGGGCCCTATGGACCCTATCTATGAGCCATAGCTGCTCTGGTATGTCAGGCAGGTGTTCCCTGAAGCAGGTGAGTAGTGTGTGTTCCAGGTCAGTGTCCTTTACGTTCTCCGGCAGGCCCCTGACCATCTTGTTATTTCTTCTGGACCTGTTGGAAGCATCCTCCATCTTGAGCTCTGAGACTCTGTCCTGGAGCGTGTTGGTCAGTGCTGCTGCTCTGTTGTGTGCCATTACCATGTGCTCCATGCGGTGCTCTAAGGCGTCTGTGTGGGCTCCCACAGCCTGGATTTCTGCATTAACCTCCCGGGCCATCCTTTCGATCACCGCTGCCAGGAAGCTTTTTACTTCAGCTAAGGAGCAGAGTATTGCCCCTGATGTGTCTGGGTGTGAGTAGCAAGCTGAGTCTGGGGATCCCAGTGAGGCTGGGAGGCAGAGCGGGTCAGGTTGGCGCCATCTTGAAGGCGAGAGGCAAGGATCTCTGTGCTCCCAGCATGTCTGCTACATGTCTGCTTTTTGGGAGCTTTTTGGCTGGGCATGGTCCGGAGCTGTTCTGTCAGCATTCCCGACAGTTTGCTGCAGGTAGTGTTGGGGAAGGAGCAGGTTACAGTGCTTTGCAGGGATCTCGTACTATGCGGCCATTTCTCTTGGTGGTCAAGCCACGCCCCCCTATTTCACACTTTTAATGCTCTTCTTTGCCCTGTTGCTCCCCTTCCTCCTACCACCTTTTTTCGCCACAAACCTTGCCACTCACTTCACTGAGAAGATTTCTACAATAAGGGAAGAAATCTCTCTCCCTCCCATACCAATACTTCCCCCAACCCCAGTCCCTCTGCTGTTCTATGCTCATTAGTACACCAGCTACAACATAAGAGGTTTCTGCTCTGCTCCAGTCCTCCCGCTCCACCATCTGTTCCCTTGATCCTATTCATATCACATCCACACTCTGTCTCCTTTTCTTGCTCTCCCTCTCACTAAAATGTTCGATCTCTCCATTTCCTCTGGCACATTTTCTTCAACATGCAACTGTAACCCCGATTCTAAAAAAAAAACAACCTTGACCCCAACTACCACCCTATCTCGCTACTGTCATTTGCCTCCAAGATCCTTAAGAGAGTTGTGTATGTGAGATTGACAGACTTCCTCTAATCCAACTCTCTGCTTGACCCGCTTCAGTCTGGATTCCATGCTCGCCACTCTGTCAAAACGACTGTGACCAAAGTATCCAACAATTTAATCACTGCTAAGTCTTGTGGCCCTACTCTATCCTAATTCTCCTTGATCTTTCTGCTGCCTTTGACATCAGCATACCCCATATCCAAATTTCTGCCTTTGACACTGTTGCTCATCAACAGCTCCTTCTCATTCTCTGTAATCTTGATCTATGAGATACTGCTCTCTCCTGGTGCTCCCCCTAAATCTCTTAGCACTTTTTCAGTGTTTCACTCTGCTGTTCTTTCCTCCCTCAAGTATTGCTACTCCCGTGTCTGTCTCCCTCCAAGTCAGTGGCACTAACATCAGCTCTACTTTACAAGCTCGCTGCCTAGGTGTTCTCTTTGACTTCGACCTCTCCTTCACCTCTCATGTCAAGTCGATTGCTTCCATCTCAAAAACATAGAAACATAGAATGTGACGGCAGATAAGAACCATTCGGCCCATCTAGTCTGCACAATTTTCTAAATACTTTCATTAGTCCCTAGCCTTATCTTATAGTTGGGATAGCCTTATGCCTATCCCACACATGCTTAAACTCCTTTACTGTGTTAACCTCTACCACTTCAGCTGGAAGGCTATTCCATGCATCCACTACCCTCTCAGTAAAGTAATACTTCCTAATATTATTTTTAAACCTTTGTCCCTCTAATTTAAGACTATGTCCTCTTGTTATGGTAGTTTTTCTTCTTTTAAATATAGTCTCCTCCTTTACTGTGTTGATTCCCTTTATATATTTAAATGTTTCTATCATATCCCCCCTGTCTCGTCTTTCCTCCAAGCTATACATGTTAAGATCCTTTAACCTTTCCTGGTAAGTTTTATCCCGCAATCCATGAACCAGTTTAGTAGCCCTTCTCTGAACCCTCTCTAAGGTATCAATATCCTTCTGAAGATACGGTCTCCAGTACTGTGTACAATACTCCAAGTGAGGTCTCACCAGTGTTCTGTACAATGGCATGAGCACTTCCCTCTTTCTACTGCTAATACCTCTCCCTATACAACCAAGCATTCTGCTAGCATTTCCTGCTGCTCTATTACATTGTCTGCCTACCTTTAAGTCATCAGAAATAATCACCCCTAAATCCCTTTCCTCATATGTTGAGGTTAGGACTCTATCAAATATTCTGTACTCTGCCCTTGGGTTTTTACGTCCAAGATGCATACATAGCACGCATCCTCCCTTATTTATCGATGGACATGGCTAAGGTGCTGTTTTTCACTCTTACCTTGACTACTGCAATCCCCCTCTTAGTGGTCTTACGTGTTCCCAGCTTGTACTGTTGCAAAAATATAATTAATGCAGTGGCAAAGCTCATCTTCATGGAAATCATATCAATTAAACTATTAATAGCTTTTCATCCCCGCAACTGTCAAAAATAACCTACTAAGCCCTCATTGAATACATTTCTAGTAATCTTCTGAAGTAATGAATGCTGCCACCATGCTAATCTTTCTCACCCGTCACTCCTCCCATACTTCACCCCTCTGTCGATCCTTGCACTGGCTTCTTGTAGGTGTCTATAGGTGTCAATTCAAAATACTAACCTTTACCTATAAAGCTCTAAACAACTCTAGCCCCTCTTACATTTCTTCACTGATTCGTAGAGATACCCCTTCTTGGTCTCTCCTGTCCGCTGCTCGCACCCTTACTGCTAACTCATGCTTACGAGACTTCACATTCACTCTCCCCTGGTGTCTCATCCCCCCCCCCAGTGTCTCGTTCCTGCACCCAGGTCCCCCCATGTGTTTCATTTCCTTGACCCCAAAGTCCCTGTGTGTCTCATTCCCTCTGCCCTCTCAGCCTCTCCATGTGTCCCATACCCTCCTCCCACCCACCCTTCCCTGTGTACCATTTCCTCCTTCCTCCCAGCCCCTCCATATGTTCAATTTCTCCCTCTCCCCCTCCCTGTGTCCCATTCCTCTCTCTCTTCCCCCTCTACTCCTTGTGTCCCATATTCTCCCTCTCTCCCCCTCCCCTCTATGTGTCCCATTTGTTCCTCTCTACCCCTCCCTTCTATGTGTTCCATACCCTCTCTGTCTCCTCCCCTCCCATCCATGTGTCCCATAACCTCCCTCTCTACCCCTCCCTTCCATGTGTCCCATACCTTCCCTCTCTCCCCACTCCCGTCTATGTGTCCCATTCTTCCCTCTCTCCACCTCCCTTCCATGTGTCCCATACTCACTGTAACGGATCACCTGGCACCCCGACTGGGTACCTCCGTTGAAGGATGCTCCTAGCACTTCCTGAGGACTCCAAGCACTGCAGCAGACACCAAAACCACCGAACCGTAGGAGCATATGAATGCTCTCAAGCATATGAATGTTGTATACAGCCGAATAAGAAAAACCATGCGAATAGGTTTACACTCCTAGCAGTCAAACTGTCCTCCAAGGCATCCCATAATAAACACGGGCCATCATAATCATCCCCCTCCGGTAAGTCGTGCTCGGCCGTCCAGGGGGTAAGTCGAATGGTATGCCACCAGAGGGCCTGGTATGCGTTGTCTAGCCAGATCTCTCGCCATACCAGGGTCTCTAGTCTTGTCACCCACTCATCCAGGGGCTGCTCTCCCAATAGATACATCCGCATCGCCACACGCTTCTGTAGCCGCTGCTCATCACTGGGGAGACTCTCACCTCGCCGCCACTGGACATCTTCCAGGGCATCATACCAGAGTTCCTTTCTGTCTGCATTCCTGTAGTCCGCGGCCGCCTCCTCCTCCTCATCATGGAATGCTGTACGAAGACTAGCCGATTCCATCCTGCTGTAGCCAGGGGCGCTGTACGGATACTAGCGTTGCCCTCAATTTGTAACTCCAAACATTACCAAGTGTCTCCGAGCTGCTTCTCCTCGCACTAGGACGCCATCCCACCGCTTGCCACCAATGTAATGGATCACCTGGCACCCCGACTGGGTACCTCCATTGAAGGATGCTCCTAGCACTTCCTGAGGACTCCAAGCACTGCACCAGACACCAAAACCACCGAACCGTAGGAGCATATGAATGCTCTCAAGTATATGAATGTTGTATACAGTCGAATAGGAAAAACCATGCGAATAGGTTTACACTCCTAGCAGTCAAACTGGAACAGCATACAATAAATCCTCTCCGAATAATGAGACGACACTTCACTTTGAGGGTTAAGCAGGAACTGACTGGACTGGCACATACAGCCTCTTTTATTCCCAATCCACAAATTTAGTACTGCCCACAGGGTTTTACAGAACAACCAATAACACACGTACATTACAGAAAGACACTCCCACACAAAATCCTCCCCTCTGCTTGTGATACAATTTCCTTACACAATGGGTAATCTAATTATCACAGACAGGGAAATACAGTTTCATAAAACACATCACAGGGACCCCAAAACATGCAATAACCCCGGGGGATCTGGGTGAACCACATATCCAAAATTCACCCAGATCCGTTCAGTACTTTGGAAGATACAGTTTAATGCAGATTCTGCAGAACATATACAGGCTAAATGAAAAACAATCACTGTATAATGTGTCCCCTGCTGTATAGTCCAAAACCACTGCACGATGTCTCTGTGCACCAAATACTGGCGAGATGGCACCGTGTTGAAAAGTCCAAACAGTGTCTGTGAGTTAAAATGGCCGCCATCCATTGTTCTCACCATGTGCTTCCTCCATTGTTCTCACCATGTGCCTCTGATACAGGAAATGGTGGCCACCCAGTAACTCCACAGTATGTCCCCAGATGGTTCTTAAAGGGCCAGCAGCAGCACAACACAAATCCCTTATGCCCAAATCATGTCTTTAAAGGGCAATACATCCCAGGGGCCATAGTCACATGGCAGGAGGCTGGCAATCAGTCTTCTCCAATGCCCAGTGGCGAGGTCGGTTTCGCCACACTCACCATCTCTCCCCCTTACCTCACTGTGTCCCATACCCTCCCTCTCCCCTCTCATCCTGTACCTGACTGGCCACAGTTCCCAGTTTGACAGGGAGTGCTCTCACAGTGAGTACTTCCTGTCAGAATGCTTGGCCACGCTACACACAGGCAGGAGGGGAGCAGCATAGCTCTCCCCTTCTGACAGACACCCACAGCTGCGACCCCTGCGACCATGCTAAGTATGCCACTGGACTCTCCCCTAGTCTTCAGTTGTTTAAAAAGTCCCTCAAAACACATCTGTTTAGAAATGCTTATGGTCTCCCAGAGTAACTTATCTATACCTATCCATATCTGTCTCTTGCTCTCCTAAGGAGTCACACTCCACTCTCACCTCCAGTTATGCTACTTTTCCACCTTGTTTGGTGGATGTCAACCTTGCTGTCCTGTTGTGTATTTTTAACCCACCTCCAGCTCATTTGAGCAGGCTCTCATCTACCTAGAAAGTAGAGGGGGAAGAGTCTGCGCTTAATAACGGAAAAGCTGCAACCCTCAGAGGGAGTCCCTCAGAAACCCTTTGAGATAGACAAATAAATAGAGGAGTTGAGGGCTGCGCAAACAAATAGAGGAGTTGAGGTTTAGGTTCAAGGCACTCTTAATATTTCAGTATTTTTCCAAAGCACCCCAAGTAAAAAATTCTAGGTTGCATATATGTACAGCGCTGCGGCATTTACTGGCGCTATAGTGTAATGTACAGTGTATGTGTTTGAAGGGGTGCTTGTATATAGTTATCGTGTTTTAATACAGGGGTGTGTTTGTATGTAATGTTTGAGTTTGATTGCAGGAGTTTGTCTGAAAGTAATGTTTACTTTTAAATGCGGATGTACATATGTATGAAGTATTTGTGTTTGAGTGAAGGGGTGTGTTTATATATTTTTTTTTGTTTGAATGCAGGGGTGTGTGTATGAAATATTTGAGTTAGATTGCAGAAGTGTGCCTGTATGTTGTGCTGGTGTTTGATTGCTTGGATGCACATACACTACTACATACATACTTACATACATATTTACTCAGATATACATGCACATTAACACACAGATGCATACACACAAATTCATATAGACACCGACACATACACACATAGATACACCCCAACATATACACACATGCACCCTGACACACACAAACATTGATACATGCCCACACCATGACACAGATACACACACTGACATAAAAAAAACACCCTGACACACAGACGCACATTCACAGATGCACACTGACATATATATATATATATATATATATATTCATTAATATATATATACACACACACACAAACAAACTCATACACATACACACACTCACACACTCGTATTCACACACACTCAAACTCATATACACACTCACACACATAGATGCAATTTTTATATCTCCAGACACCCTCTTGTCAGCTTACCTTATGTGTCCAGGAGGGTGTCTTGGAGTCCTGCTGCTGGTGAGAGTGAGGGGTCTGGAGCTCTTCATGCTCCTCTCACTCTCGCTGTGCCTGCCTTCTCCCGCGCTGTCTCTCTGCATGATGCTGGGAGGAAGTGACAGGCTGTCATTTCGTCCCAGCCGGCCGACATTACAGGGGTCCGGTCACTGTCTTCAAGGACCGCGGCACTCGACCGGGCCCCAGTTCAGCAGTAATGTTTCCCGGTGCTATAATCATTCAGCGACACCTATGTGTGCATGTCATGGTGTCCCAGGGTGCCACGGCACGTAGTTTGGGAACCTTTGGTCTATAGGAAATGAGGTATAAAACACATTAGGACAGGAATAAATTACAAAAGAGCCCTTCTTAATCCTCCTGATGTGATATTCCCTATTATTGATTCTACATAGCCATACAGCGATATACTATGTCAACCTGTCTGTCTATCTGTCTGTCAATCAACAAATGTACTCACTGCAAAAGGAATGTTCCAACCAAAACTAATGTTCCTACCAAAATGAATGTTCCCATTACACTTGACCAACTGCTGAATTTGTATTCTTAACCTTTTGTGCTGTTATCTAACTTGATTCCTTCTCATCCTCTACTGCAATCAATTACTGGTTTAAAGGATCAAAGCTGAGCGAATGTGCAATATAATAGAAAAATAATAAGAAAAATGATGCATGTAGGAGTAATTAATACAAGTCAAAATAGCTAAATAGTATAGTGTTTAAGGGCACATATAATATTTCACCTTTACAGCGCATATCTAAGAAGTATACCAAATGCTTTTATAAAATTGCAGCAACAAGCTCTATATAACCATTACACTTTTGTTGAGAGACAGAGAGCTAGACACCCATTCAGTATCTAAAATGTTCTTAATATGCCAGCTTTATGACATCTAAAAATAAAAACGTATCTCATTGTGAAGTTTAACATTGTACAATGGATGACTTTGTGAACTGAATCGTTTCATAAGAAAGGTAACTAAACATTTTATTGCAAAAGTAACAGTAATATTTGTAACCACTAAACTGTTTGGAAATACCTAAATAGTTAACTAAAGTGGAGCAGCCACTTCTCTAAAATCCATATAATTTAATCTCCATTTCTACTAACTGTAGCCTTAATTTAATATTTTTGGAATTAGGTTTTTTAAATGGTTTCCTATTTCTGTATTTTTTTAATTTTTTTTAATAGTGATATGTACAAAACTATATAGAAATAAAATCTGAATATTACAATATTCAAATATTAAAACATTTGAAAGGTTTATCCACAAATTTAAAAACAAAACAAAAAAAAAAACTAGGCTTATGTACAATGGCAGAAAAGATCAATATTTACAACTGAGAGTAGACAAACTCAGTTCCAAGATAAAAAATTTTTTTACACCCTTTATTTAAATTTTGTGACCTCACAAAAACATATTTTTTAAATAAAGGAGATAGGTAAACACAATATTAAATCCTGACAAGTGACAGTTCCTCTTTAATATAATATATTATATTCAGTACCATTAAATGAACACTATAGGATCAAAAACACAAACATGTATAACACAAACATCTAGCCCCCTGCCCTGACCCCAACCCCACCCCACCTGCACCCCCCCTCTCCTTGCAAAATCTTACTTTTATATCAATCTGCTGCTGCTGCTGGCTCTGCCCCTGAACTGCCTGCTTGGATAACATAATGAGAAGTAATGTTCTGATCCAATCTCACTGCTTTCATATAGGAAAGCAGTGGATTGGCACAGTTTGTCAAGGAGGCAGACCAGGGCCAGAGCCAGAACAAGCCAAACACAGCCTTGGCCAATCAGCATCTCCTCATAGAGATGTATTGAATCAATGAGAAAAGTTCAGTGTCTCCATGCAGAGGGTGAAGACACTGAATGGTGTGCAGCACTCCTCCAGGAAATGCCTCTATCAGCCATAGGAGGAGTGGCCAGTGAAGGTATCCCTAAGCTATAATGTAAACACTGCATTTTCTCTGAAAAGACAGTGTTTACATTAAAAAGCCTGCAGGACTGACTATACTCACCAAAACAAATTTAATAAGCTGTAGTTGTTCTCATGACTATAATGTCCCTTTAATTTGGTCCATGAACACACAATAGGTAAGGCGGTATATTCTTTAAATCATCTATCATGGTTACAGGCAAGACTGATCTCAGTCAAGTCTACAATATTTTTCAATTACAGTAAGCGATTACTCTTTTCATTTGATTGGTTACTTTATATTGTTACATTTAAGGGATAATTTTAAGTAGTCTTTAAAGATTAAAAAATAATATTTTGTATGCTGACCCCTGCTTTTATAAAATGTATGTTATTTCAACAGTACCATAATTAAATAGAGTTGTGCTAGTGTAGCATAAGATAAGTGTTTATATATCATAAAAATGTATTAATGTTCACATCATTTTTCTTTATATGTGAACTTTACTATGGTGTGCAAGTTTATTATATATTAATTTGTATCCAAATTGTTTTATATATTGTAGGTGTGATCAAAATAATAGCTTGTCTGTAACCCCAAAAGAGCACACGTTTCTCTCAAGAATTCTAGCTTGTAAAGTGCAGACAAATATTGTTATGGTTTTATCTGTTCTATTTCGAACCGTTTATTAGCGTCATAGAGAACCCTGATATTAAGCTGTTCTTTGAGTCTTATCTAGGTATAATGTGCTGTTCCTTTTTAAAGGCTGGCACTGTGAAGAAGATGCAAAGGGTGTAATGACAGCCATTATAGAGAGCCAAACCTACACTTTCCCCAGTCAGTAGTAGGCAGAGAGATAAAAAAGAAACTATTAGAAACCAAGACTAGCGCTAAATGTGTCATAAACAGCAGAGAGAAAGCCTGTTAGAGTGCTTCAGTAAAAGAAAAGAAAAATTGTGCTTCAGAAACTATTACATGGTATTGTTTATTTTAAATGAAGCAAGTGGAAAGGTATATTATTGCTTAGATAAACAAAAAAATTTAAGGAAGGGAACATATACCAATAATTTCTCACTATTAGCAAGCAAGACAAATATACCAAATAAATGTAAGACAAGAAAACATTTCAAATGAAAATAAATTCAACAATTAATCAAAAACTATTTCAAAATATAGGCCACAATTTCTCCAAATTAATTATTTTATTAAAAAATTAATTGATTAATAAATGTTATGTTTTAAATTTTTGTATTTAGTTTATTTGATATGTTATTCGCTACATATTGGATAAGTTGTTTCTTACAACCTAAGTTTGTCAACAGAATAAGGCCCTATTAACCCCTTAAGGACAGAGCTTCAAAAGCTTGTCTTTCACTTAATTACAACAGCATTTTTTTCATTTTTTGCTGTTTGCGTTCAACTGCAATTTGCATTTTACTAATTTGTTGTACCAACACATATTATACATCGTTTTTTAAAGGACAGAAAGGGCTTTAATTTGATGTAACACACATATATATATAAATGCTTATTTATTATAAAAAAATACAGACAAATTTAAAAAGAATGAAAATGTTGTGTTTTTTTTTACAGTTTTTGCAATAATAATGTGTGCATAATTAGTGCAGGTTAAGAAAAGTAATTAAAAAAATAAATTAATTTAGTTGTTCTGATTTACAGAATATATAATGTGTCTGGGATTTTAAGTTTTTTTTGGTAGTTACAGGTCACAAAGCACAAGGAGTAAAATAAACTTTTAATGTGGAGCGATTTTAGAATTTGGTATGTTTGTCTTGTAAGCTTAATAGCCATAAAAGAAAACAAAATTGCCACACAAAAGTATATATTTATATAAAGTAGACATCACAGGCTATTTACCTAAGGTTGTTTTGACACTTTCTACGTAGCCATTTCACCGCCAACCTCTGCTAAATATTGGAGTAAAATTGTGTTTTTTTTGGTTTTTGGCACACAAACTTATAACAAAGAAATTCTCATGTATATTTTGTAAAGTTGGTGTGTGCTATTCCTGTACAAAGTTTGATTTTGTGTTCAGTTACATCTGCTGAGTAAAATGACACCCCCATTGTATGTCTTTGGCACTATTTTGTGAAGTTACAGTGCCATACAGGATACCTGTCCTTTTCAGTATTCACAGTAGAATTTGGGGGTTTTATAACAGTTTGACTGTTCAAAAAACCCCCACAAAGGCCTACCATTTGTAAAAGTAGACACTCCAGGGTATCTCATAAGGTGCATATTGTGCCTTAACATACCCCCATTTTTTCACCAATATATGCCAAAGTATGTGGTAAAAAATAATTTTGTGCATTTTTTACATACAGATTGCATTTTTGCTGGGCGTTTTGTATATTTCATATGTGCCACTAAGTTCAAACCTCCCATATTATGCTCAGCTAAGTCTTCTGAGTAAAAAGACACCCCCAATGAATGTCTCTGGCACTATTTCGTGAAGCTACAGTGCCATATAGGAGACCAAGCCATATCCGTTTTTACCGAACTTTGAATTTTGACGCTGGGCCTATGTGCAATTTCCAAGCATCTTCGCAGGTTTTAAATTCAAACTACCCCATAAAGCCATACCATTTCTTAAAGAAGACATCCCCGGGTATTTCAAAAGGCATATTTTGAACCTTAGCGTGGGATCATTTTTCCGCTAGCTTGTACCAAGTGTAGTGGTAATAAGTGTTTTTTCTGCCTTTTTGACACACAAAGTGAGTTTGCACATTATATTTTGCAAACCTTATGTGTGCTATGACTGTATAATACTTCATATGTTGCTCAGCTATGTCGGCTGAGTACAGCAATACCCCCGTATGTACCTTTGCCAGGTATATGTGGATGTAAAGGGGCGCATTTGAGACGCAGCCATTCAGTTTTTTTCTAACTTTGAAGTTTTACGCTGTGTCTATGTTCCAATTTGGAGTAGTTTAGACGGTTGGTTATTGAAACTTCCCCACAAACACATACTATTTATTAAAGAATACACCCTGGAGTAATTCAAAAGGCATATTTTGGACCTTGGTGTGGGATCATTTGTTCTCTAGTTTGTTCCAGGTGTAGTGGTAATGAGTGTTTTTAAAATGTATTTTTTTAACTTTTTTAACTTTTTTACTTTTAAAAACTAGTTTTTAAACTTTTGTTTTGCTTATTAATTTTTTTAAACTTTCATAAACTTTCTTAAAACTTTTTTACAGATTTACCAATTTTCGAAGCTTTTTTTTTTTACCGTTAACCCCTAACTAGCAGTAAGCAGCACTAACAGTAAATTCCCCATTTTCCCATAACTCCCACCCACCCCAGCTAGCAAAATATATAGTTATAAAATATTTAAATTAATTAATTAAATAAATTGAACCCCTAAGGGTTAAAAAATAAATAAAAGTTAATCCTCAGGGGTTAAAAAAAATTAGATCACAGTATAATACTGTGATCTGTATTTGATCGCTGTAGGCAGTGATCGACTGGCAGGGAGGGAGTTAATTTTTATTTGGACTAGGTAAAGGGGGGTGTTTTTTATTTTTTACTTAAACGTTATTAAAACTTTTTTTTAAGCTTAATGTTTAACTTTTTAAAGTTTATTTTAAAACTTTTTTAACGTTAACCCCTAGTTAGCCTAACGCCAAATCCCCCAATTCCCCACTAACTTCCACCCACCCCAGCTAGCTAAACATATAATTTTAAAATATTTTAATTAATTAATTAAATAAATTTAACCCCTGAGGGTTAAAAAATCAGATCATAGTAAAATGTAATCCCTGCCAATTGATCACTGTAGTCAGTGATCAATTGGCAGGGAAGGGGTTAATTTTTTATTACAATGGGTAAAGGGGGGGTGGGACTTTAAATTAACTTTATTTTTTTTACAGCAGGGGGCAGGATCAGCACTGTTCCGGCTCCCTGCACTTCACACAGAACCAGGAAGTGCAGGGAGCTGGAAGGTAAGTATACAGAGCACATGTGCTTGCTCTGACTTGCGGTCAGAGCGAGCACATATGCTGGGCAGCCTGACTGGGTGCTCCCGGTATGCCTCTAATGCAGAGGCATACCGGAGCACCATTAACCCCGTGATCGCCACGATAGCGGCGATCCAGTGTTAATTTTACCGCGCGATGGACGAGGTCTCCCCTCTGTGACGGACCTCGTCCGTCACCCGTCCTTAAGGGGTTAATAAATGTTTAGATTTTCTGAGGTGAAGCAAGTCGCAGTGGGCATGATGTCTATCCTATAAGAGTGTAGTCAGATTTTTAAACCTGAAGATAGATCTATCTTTCTTTCTTTCTTTCTTTTTCTCTTTCTCTAGCATTTGTGCAATGTGTGTGTTCAACAATAATATTTTTTTTTTTCTCATTAATCGCAGAATACTCACTCACTAAACACCAACTTCAAAGATCAGGATATGTAATAGATCTATTTCAAAACACCTGTCATAGGCAACATGATGGGGATTTAGTTAGAGTATACGATCATACAATGCCAATTAACCCCATTTTTGGCAACAGGTCCTATTCTAGCAACTTAATGTTTGCTCTTATAAGATCAATCCACTTTACTGGAAAAAAAAATCCATCCTCCTCTCCAGTTTAAGGTTGAATATGGCCCTGGAATGAGGCACCTGTAATAAGAAGGGGTGCAAAACCAAAGGAGATGAACTGGACTAAAATATATATACAGTATCTCACAAAAGTGAGTACACCCCTCACATTTTTGTAAATATTTTATAATATCTTTTCATATGACAACACTGAAGTAATGACACTCTGCTACAATGTAAAGTAGTATTTGTACAGTCTGTATAACAGTGTACATTTGCTGTCCCCTCAAAATAACTCAACACACAGCCATTAATGACTAAACCATTGGCAACAAAAGTGAGTACACCCCTAAGTGGAAATGTCCAAATTGGGTCCAAAGCGTCAATATTGTGTGTGGCCACTATTATTTTCCTGCACTGCCTTAACCCTCATGGGCATGGAGTTCACCAGAGCTTCACCGGTTGCCACTGGAGTCCTTTTCCACTGCCCCATGATGACATCACAGAGATGGTGGATGTTAGAGACCTTGCGCTCCCCCACCTTCCGTTTGAGGATGCCCCACAGATGCTCAATAGGGTTTAGGTGTGGAGACATGCTTGGCCATCACCTTTACCTTCAGCCTTTTTAGCAAGGCAGTGGTCGTCATGGAGATATGTTTGGGGTTATTATCATGTTGGAATACTGCCCAGTCTCTGAAGGGAGGATATCATGCTCTGCTTCAGTATGTCACAGTGCATGTTGGCATTCATGGCTCCCTCAATGAACTGTAGCTCCTCAGTGCCGGCAGCACTCATGAAGGCCCAGACCATGACACTCCCACCATGCTTGACTGTAGGCAAGATACATTTGTCTTTGAACTCCTCACATGTTGCAGCCACACACGCTTGACACCATCTAAACCATCTAAGTTTATCTTGGTCTCATTGGAGCACAGAACATGGTTCCTGTAAACCATGTCCTTAATCTGCTTGTCTTCAGCAAACTGTTTGCGGGCATTCTTGTGCATCATTTTTAGAAGAGGCTTCCTTCTAGGATGACAGCCATGCAGACCAATTTCATACACTGACAGGCTGACCACCTCCACCCCTTCAACCTCTGCAGCAATGTTGGCAGCACTCATACATTTATTTCCCAAAGACAACCTCTGGATATGACGCTGAGCACGTGTACTCAACTACTTTGGTCGACCATAGCGAGGCCTGTTCTGCGTAGAACCTGTCCTGTGAAACCACTGTATGGTCTTGCCCACCATGCTGCAGCTCAGTTTCAGGGTCTTGGCAATCTTCTTATAACCTAGGCCATCTTTATGTAGAGCAACAATTCTTTTTTCAGATCCTCAGAGAGTTCTTTGCCATGAGGTGCCATGTTGAACTTCCAGTGACCAGTATGAGAGAGTGTGAGAGCGATGTTAAGACACCCCTGGTGTCTTTAAGAGAAACCGCCGTTTAGTTAGCCTTCCCCTTTCACATTACCAATAACTCCGTTCGCATAGACTGCAGTATATGAACCAACATCAGGGGAAGCGGCAATCTCCCGACCGGAATCCGTGAAATGCTCTAAACTCCCGAACGGAAATCTACGAACTGCTACGAGCCGCCGAACAACGATATCCACCAAGCGGCTTTCGGTTCCAATCAGCAGTCTCTAAGCGCAAAGAAGAAATCCCCCGAATAACGAGACAGAAGCTCCGCATTGAGGGTCAAACAGGATATGGCTTTACTGTGGGCTACCTGCCCGTATTTATGCAGGTCTCCCACTTGATGGACACTCCCCTAGGGGACCAAATGGGAGACTGGAATTACAGATGGACATGGGGACATTTCAGACGTACAATCACAAGCTTTTCCCACAATGCAATATGGTTTCCTCCCCTCTGCCCTGGAGATAATTGAGAAGTAATTCAATTATCTCCAGGACAAAGACAAATCGCCATCTTAAATACAATACCAGAAAATACATAAAAATACATAACTTTAAAATAACCGAACATTTCCCATTCGCATCACATATCCCCAGATAGCCTGGATCTGAGTGCATATTATTGGCGAATAGCGCTCAGATCCCACACACATAGTTCAATCGCTATGGAGTCAAAGTCCTTACAGTCTTTCGATATGCGATTGACTCCATAGGAAGGCTATCTGGGTTAAGTCCTTTCGTGTGTTTTAAAACTCCCGAACGGCCGGTGTTCGTACGCTTTCATCGAGGCAGCCAGGCGACCCGTTGTTTCAGCGGTGTTCAGCAGAAAAAGTGACCGTTTTTAGTTCCATGGAATCAGTGCCAAACACCGCTGGGCTTTCGTGCGTTTTAAAATGGACGCTGCCTCGTGGTCGACAAAGAATGACGGCCACCCTGAATTCGGTTTAATTAAGAAGTGTCTGCGGTTAACCACAATGTTCTAATTGGGATCAAGAGGTTAACCAGCAGCACACTTCTTATCCTGGGTGGCCATCCGTTCGGTGAATTTGTTTGGTGAAAATAGTCATTCGTATGGCTGGGCTATAGAAACAGCCATTTGCACGAAAGGGGGCAGAAATAGACGAATCCACCACAATAGATAGACAGATGGTTCTGTCACAAGCGATAACACCAAATTTAACACACCTACTCATTCACACCTGAGACCTTGTAACACTAACAAGTCAGATAACACCGGGAAGGGAAAAAGGCTAATTGGACCCAATTTGGACATTTCAACTTAGGGGTGTACTCACTTTTCTTTCCAACTGTTTAGACATCAATAGGGGACAACAAATTTACACTGTTATATGGGCTGTACACTTACTACTTTACATTGTAGCTGAGTGTCATTTCTTCAGTGTTGCCACATGAAAAGCTATAATAAAATATTTACAAAAATGTAAGGGGTGTACTCACTTTTGTTAGATACTGTACATATGAAATCAGGACTGCACCTAAACACGCTTATATTAAAATAATTCTGTTGGGTCTAATTAATACAACTAACAAGATCCAGCACAGTCACTTACACACTAAACACTAATTTCAAAATCACAAAATGTTATAGTTCTAGTTAAAACACATTTTAAACCAAACTATTACTAAATAAACTATCACAACATATAATATTGTAGATTAAATGTGTTTTGACAAAAATTATATAATTTTGTGATTTTGAAGTTAGTCTTTGAGTTAGTGAATGAGTGCACTGGATTGTGTATATTGTATTAATTGCCCCAGCAGCACTCTTAAAATGTATGCCTGTTTAGGTCAGTGCAGCCCTCTTGGTTTCTCAATAGGTGCACCTGTACATGTCAATTTTTGAAGAATAGATTGGGCTTTTTCTTTTGATACTGTATAGGTTTTCTATATCTTCTTATACTAATTTCTACATAACAAGAGAAAGTAAAAAAAAAAAATAATTATCTTGAATAGATTCATTTATTTCTGTTTGTGAAAATGACAAATTTGTGTTTTTAGATGTATTTGACAGTTATAGGACACATATTACAAAGAGTGGATGATGGTTTTAAAACTAACTTTTTGCTCAATTTATGCTGAGATTACAACTTTAAAAGCAGTCACAGTACCCATTATTCCCACCAGAACAGAATCCAAAACTGCTACACAAAGTATATATTTATAGAATGTAGGCCACCCAGAATATTTAACAAGTAGCATTTTCACAAATATCATTTAACCAACCTTGGCCATATCTGACTTAATGTTTTTTTTTTGTATGTATGACTAGACTTCTGAATGGTGAAAACATTCTTCTTCTGAATCACTTCAGCAAAAAAAAAATATTTTGTTTATATTATTCTTGTCGATTGGCAAAATTTAATCTCTATGATGGTTTGGTTCAGCAGACTTTTGGTAACTAAAACAATTGTAGAAATGATTCGGGCAAAAAAATATATAAATGCAAGAAAATGGTGCCTAACTGCATGTGACTGTGCTGACATGCAAAAATGTGGAAATATTAATAAATAAGCTTGCCCTTAAAATACTTATTATTAAATATATTTTCCTTTAAATATATTCTACTTTGTGTAATCACTTTACTCTGTAATGTTTGCATTGCTTCTGTAAAAATGAAAGTGTTGCACATTACTAAAACATTAGAGAATGTTGACATCTACCAGCTGGAATAGATAAGTAGCAATATTGAGGATGGTAGGATGGTGTAGTTAAAACAATTCACATTGACATTTATCACAGAACCTATTGAGCCCATTATAGACCAATTTATAAGCTATAAAATATGGCAATAAAGATGCATGGATCATTACATCCTATTTTAGACTGAATTATCACTTCTTTTCCATTAGCAAAACCAAGACAACACTATAAAACATTAAGGAGATTTGGAGTAAAAATAAACAAGGTTCTCTAGGTTAATTATCACCCTCTAGTAAAAAGGAAACCAACTTTCACAGCCAATGCATAAGAGTTATTCAAGTTAGATTAAGATCTACAATTATATAATTCAAACAAAGTAATTTTAATGTGGAATGATACATTTTTTTTTTCTTACAGGAAAAATGATTTAGAGTATGGCTGATCAAAATTCTCCTCACACTCAATTAATCACAGTTTGGAATTTAGAAACAATGTTGGAAAGGTTATATTAATGTAGAAATTAATTAACTAATTTCCAAAACTATGTTCTAGATAGACTCAGATGCTTCAGATTTCACATATAAAAAAAAATACTTCTACCAAAAAGTCAGGACCTATCCAGAGAAATGGGTTTAGCTTTCATAGCGGTAATTTAAAATTAATCATTCCAATGTATAGTATTTTACAGCAGATAAAGCGTTCCATTATCAGTTGCAATAAAAATAGAGACCGGTTTCTCAGATTATAAATCCTTTTCGTGTGTATTTGACTACAAATGTTTTATGTATATTTATACAAATTTCTTCTCTCTCAAGTTGCTCAATTAAGTCACTACAGTTAATATACATGAAAGGATATAAATATGACTTGATACATATGAATGAAGTCATGTAATTCTGCTTTCAGTGTTGTTGCTTTAACATGTATTACAATTTTAAATTTCAAAGTTTTGTCTGAACATGCAAAATTTCACATATTACAGTAAATCCACTATAAAGATTTCAAGAGAATCTGAATTTATAACTGTATCAGTAAAAACCAAGTATACTTTATATATATTCCTGGGCTTAGATGCAGTACTTCATTCTTAAAGCGTAGTAGATTATAAATGTGTATGTTCTCTGCAGAAGCCATACAAATGTGTCCAGATTTTATTAGGAAGGCTGAATAACGGCCATGGAAAAAGAATCCGACAAACCAAAAGGTTGTGAAATGGGCCAATAAATATTATTGTGAATATTGTATTGCAGGAACCAGATCGGTACAAACTCCTGCCATTTGTAGGAAACTGTGTACTGCTTTATCCCATTTCATATGTAGCAATACATTTCTGTTACTCTATTATAACTAGAAGATCAAATTGAATAATGGTAAATATTCCTGAAATCGAAGTTTATGTATTCATGAAAAAAAATTTAGAGGAGAATTATTCCCTACGTTTCTTTAATTTTTTTTTTTTTTTTTATCAGTTTTACTTTTTTTAATGCAAACATTGTTTATTGGTGTTTTTTTGTTTTGTTTGCAAGTATAGTGATCAATGACATTTTAAAGCACTTAAAAGATGAAAGAGTGAAACATTTTTTAATGGTATTCTATATTGTTTTATGAACTATAGCCTAAAATGAAAATATAAGTGAAAATTTAAAGAAATAGGTTAGGAATAAAAAGAAAGAAAAAAATATTCTTGTGGCCTATGCATTATAATTTAATAATGTTTAAAATTCCTTTGAAGAAATAATAAGTCACCATCATATGGAAGGTGCTATAAAAGTCAAGTATTTGTTTTGTTGAGAAAATTGTTATATTCCTTTGTTCTTATTCTCTCAATGGATTGGCCCATGGTATGTCCAGTGTAACGGAATATAGCATATTTTACACCAATATCAGAAATAATGTAAAAACTACAGTATTATACATTGATTGATTCAGGTTTACACAAACATCATCAACTGTAAAATAACTTTGCATCTGATTTATTGATGGAAATGAAAGTCCAATGGTGGAGAATCACAGTCGAAATTGATTATCCTTGGGATTATAAACGAGACACAGATGTGTGCATAGAAACTATTTAACCATTTCATGACTCATTTTTCTAATAAATAACTTTACATTTTAACATATTCAGAAATCATTCTTTGATTATTTTTTGTTTCATTGAAGTGAATTTGAGTACTGGTGTAACTATCCTAAAAAGACTGAAAACCATATTTACATTTGAATAAACACCTAGAAATAGATGATTAAATTAGGAACATGTGTAAAGTAGTGAACTGAAATAGCTGCTTTTAAAATTAGTTGATTCTAAAACATTTCCAAGAAAGATGGATAAAAGGAGCTAGGAAGTAATGCACAAATGCCAAATCTATAGCACGGTAATAAAAATGGAGCAATGAGCAGAATATTTGATTTGTTTCCATGGTGAATACGCCACATTTAAAAATCTGTCCCAGATGTATAATCCAATTTCAATGCCTCTAGCTTTCACAACAAGAGCAATCCTCTTGTCTCCCCAGTTGTATTTGCCATATAACCTAGATAACTGCTTATGGTCCAAGCTGGGTTAGTCTTCACAACAGCTGATGTGCAGAGGTTGCTAAACATATTTATTAGCAATATTATAAAGCCCTCAAGCATAAGAACTAAGTGTTAAACTGCCTATAGAAGGGGTGCCCAAAAGGTAGATCCCCAGATGTTGTAGAACTACAACTCCCATGATGTTTGCAGACCTTTAGAATGATAAAGCATCAAGGAGTGGTAGTTTTCAAACATTTGGGGATCTACCTTTTGGGCACCCTGCCCTATAGTATGTTATAATACGTGATTCTTTTGTAGCATCAATCTTTAAAGACAAATATTTTAAAACATCGGATAGATCTCAATTTAGCTATATTAATAGATCAGCTATATGCAATCTGCAAGAATTCCAGGACATGTTCTTGCTTCTATAAACCTCCTAAGAAGTATAGAATGTTTATCAGCACCTATTACCATAGCAACTCCTACAGGTTACCGTGAGACAGCTTTGTTATGATATGCCCTTGATCTTCAGATGATACGTGGGTGCTCTCATTTCCTATTTCGCTTTTCTACAGAATTAAAATTCATGCACAATTATTTATCTATTGAAACACATATATTTGTTGACATCATAAACATAGCAAATATACTAAGATGTTTCTTCATATGATAACCTTCAAAGCAGAAGCATAGCCTTTGCAAAACCCTATAATATTAGTTCCAAAAATATTTAAGATTCTGTATTAATATATTTCCATGGCTGCTCTATGGAAATGCATTTAACGATGAAAACATTCATAGTATTGTAACTTTTCATTAAATCAATATTCTTGATATACTATATCAGAACAAACAGCACACACATTTTTTGTGAGGTTTCTTTACTGTTTATACAATTATCTTTAATAATGGTTTGGATTAAGGTGAAAATATAATGTGGTAAAAATTAACAAGTACTGCTAAAGTCATGAACATGGATTCCCAAGTCTGTACCCATTGAAAGTTCTTAACATGTCGGCTTCCACAAAGGTTTAGATTATTTATTAATCGTACTTGTGAAATTTCCAAATAATCTGTAAATTAGTTCATAACTAAAGCTAAAAATTACTTGCTTTGAGATTACTGCCAAATTTAGCAGGTGGATTTACATCTGTCTGTCCCCAATGACCTTTGAAGTTGCATGCTAGGAATTGTGGGATGTTGTAATATTTACATTTATATATTCATGTTTTTACTGGCCAACCAAAGCAGCATCACAAATGGGATAAGTTCCCCACTCAGCATGCAGGACAGGAAGCAGAGTGATCAAATTGAATAAAAGCTCCTCAACTGATCCAGGTGTTAGTAGTCTTTTTTTCCCCCATTACTCCAGCTGCAGACTTTCCCATTATAGGGAAACATTTTTTTTAGTAACTTACCTACCATGAATTGTTTTGGCAGTACCTCTCCCTGAAGGGTTTAGTAACCAGCCAGTATCCACAGGACTAACTAAACCTATGGGTACTGAGAAGCATCAATACCATTCTATAGGATTAAAGAAACTACAGTAGGAGTGGGTTTGAAACTCACATACCACTTATATTCGTGTTGCTACATTGTATTTATCTTGCAACGTTCTAAATATTTGACAATTTAATGCTCTACACCTAGTGGTGTGAGCACCTTTCATGCCTGACAGGAACACTTTGAGAGTTATTTGTTTTGTTTTCCCCTTCTCTGTTTTTCGGAGGACTGTGATGTCTATCTCACTAATTTAACATTGTTTCTTTGTTGTTCCTGTCTTGCTCTACAATCTGGTTTCCATCTATAGCATGTAATAGAATCATTTTATTATTTTTTCTATTTAGTTCACCATTGAATCTATTCTAACTGAACTTTAACTAACTTTTGGTATGATGGTGTTTTTTAAATTGCCCCTCTAATTTAAGACTATGTCCTCTTGTTGTGGTAGTTTTTCTTCTTTTAAATATAGTCTTCTCCTTTACTGTGTTGATTCCCTTTATATATTTAAATGTTTCTATCATATCCCCCCCCTGTCTCGTCTTTCCTCCAAGCTATACATGTTAAGATCCTTTAACCTTCCCTTGTTTTATCCTGCAATCCATGAACCAGTTTAGTAGCCCTTCTCTGAACTCTCTCTAAAATATCAATATCCTTCTGGAGATACAGTCTCCAGTACTGCGTACAATACTCTAAGTGAGGTCTCACGAGTGTTCTGTACAATGGCATGAGCACTTCCCTCTTTCTACTGCTAATACCTCTCCAATGAACATTTGTTTAAAATCCCAATCCATTTACGGCAGACTTCTGGATTATTGTGTACTACAGTAGGGACGTTTTTGATCCTAAAACCTCTTGGGATTTTCTTCATCCAATAGTAGTCAGAGAGGTAAGTGGCATGTAGTTCTAAATCAATCTCCTTCTGATGAGTTTCTGTAAGTCAAGAATAATATCTTTAGGGTTAGTTGAAACAGGTATCTCCAAATCAGTTTGTGGCCACAATATTGCTGCAGCTTGCTCCTCAGTAAACTTTAGTACTTCAGCATGTTCAAGGTATGCCCCAGCCTCAGTGAGGAAATCTTCCATCATAGAATGTTCCCAGTAGTAGAATCACCCTCTGTGGGTCCAGTACATGAGTGGAGACCTGGTTAGTGGTCTCTTACAACATACATTTTTACGATCCCAGCACTCAAGTTCCCGGTCTTTAGTGTGCCCCAGTGTTAACTCCAGCATGAATTAAAAAAATTTCTTTATATTTATCTATTACACAGCACTTCGACACAGTCTGCCAGATATACATTATTCATTTACCGTATATACTCGAGTATAAGTCGAGCTTTTCAGCACATTTTTTGTGCTGAAAAACCCCCACTCGACTTATATTCGAGTTAATGTCTGTATTATGGCAACTTACATTGCCATAATACAGAAAAGGACCACCGGGCTCATTACAAGCCCGGCGATCCTGTTGGGGGCTGGCAGGAAGCGTTTACTTACCTTTCCTGCAGCTCCTGTCAGCTCCCTTCTCTCTCCTCCGGTCGGTCAGCTCCACAGTAAATCTCGCGAGAGCCGCGGGGAACGCTCCGCGCGGCCGAGAGACTTACAGTGGAGGAGAAGGGAGCTGACCGGACAGGAGGAGAGATAAGGGAGCTGACAGGAGCTGCAGGAAAGGTAAGTTACAGCTCGCTGCCAGCCCCCCTCCTACACAGTGCACACCACTGGACCACCAGGGAATGAGAGCCCCCCTTTCCCTGCCAGCTAACAAGCAGGGCGGGGGGATGAAAAAAATATAAATAAAAAATGTAATAATATCAAAATATATATTTTTTTAATAATAATTAAAAATAAAAATGCCCCCCCCCCACCAAGGCTCTGCATCACATACACACACTGCACTCATACACACACACACTGCATTCATACACACACACACACACTGCACTCATACACACACACACTGCATTCATAAACACACACACACTGCACTCATACACACACTGCACTCATACACACACACACTGCATTCACACACACACACTGAATTCATACACACACACACTGCACTCATACACACACACACTGCACTCATATACACACACACTGCACTCATACACACACACTGCACTCATACACACACACACACTGCATTCATACACACACACACACTGCACTCATACACACACACACTGCATTCATATAAACACACTGCATTATATACACACACTGCATTCATTATATACACACACTGTAAATAAATATTCAATTAACCCCTTAGCGACCCAGGACGGTTCAGGACCGTCATCGGCATTTTTGCCTTGAGGACCGATGACGGTCCTGAACCGTCCTAACGGTTTCCGTTACTTACCTGATCGCCGTCGTTCCCCCGGCGGCGATCAGCGTGGCTCCGGTT
This sequence comes from Pelobates cultripes, assembly GCA_933207985.1. NCBI lineage: Eukaryota > Metazoa > Chordata > Amphibia > Anura > Pelobatidae > Pelobates > Pelobates cultripes. The sequence goes on from OW240912.1 coordinate 275,115,888, forward strand.
GTGGGGAGACTGCCTGCAGCCCAGACAGTCTCCCCACACTGATTTAGGACCCCTGTGGCCATGTGATCGCTTAACACAGCGATCACATGTTCGCAATGGGTGTCCATGTGTCTGCCTGCAGGGGGACTGTCTGTGCTGACAGGCAGTCTCCCTGCTAGTGTAAAATCAGAAAATAAAATAAAGTTAATGTTAATTAAAAAAATAATAATTATATAGGTGTATATATGATATATAGACATATATTATATCTATATAATATATGTCTATATATCATATATATAATGCAATACTAAGTGTATTTTTATATTAATATGTACTTATATTAATATAAAAATACACTTATAATTAAATTACACACGTATATATATATAATATATATAATAACTATATATATTGTGTATATATATATTATTCTAAAATATAAATAATAAGTAATTTAAATTAAATATTTTTTTAAATAATAATAAAAATTGAAAAAAAATTATATATCTATATGAAATTTTATTCTAACTGTATTTAAAAATTAATATATATATATATATATATATTTATATCAAAATACACTTAGAATGAATTTGTATATATATCTATGTATATATAAATAAATAAAAATAATACGAAATATACATATGTCCATATACAAAATTACATAAATAATTATATAAATATACACGTAGACTTCAAATATATAAATATGCATATATATTTAAATTCTACGTGCGTATTTATGTAATAGTTTTACATAATTCAGTAATTTTATTGATTGTAATTTAAGGGACCTGCCTGCCAACCCAGGCCGAAATTCCAGAGAATTGAATTTGCTAGCACTGTATTTTACCCTGTAACGTTCTACGACACCCTAAAACCTGTACATGGGGGGTACTGTTTTACTCGGGAGACTTCGCTGAACACAAATATTAGTGATTCAAAACAGTAACACATATCACAGCTATGATATTGTCAGTGAAAGTGACTTCTTTTGCATTTTTCACACACAAACAGCACTTTTACTGATGATATTGTTGTGATACGTTTTCCAGTTTTTAAACACTAATATTTGTGTTCAGCGAAGTCTCCTGAGTAAAACAGTACCCCCCATGTACAGGTTTTATAGTATTTTTGAAAGTTACAAGGTCAAATATATGGGTCAAATATTTTTACATTGAAAATGGCCAGGTTGGTTACATTGCCTTTGAGAGCGTATGGTAGCCCAGGAATGAGAATTACCCCCATGATGGCATACCATTTGCAAAAGAAGACAACCCAAGGTATTGCAAATGGGGTATGTCCAGTCTTTTTAGTAACCACTTGGTCACAAACACTGGCCAAAATTAGCGTTCAATTTAGTTTTTTTACTTTTTCACACACAAACAAATATGAATGCTTACTTTGGCCAGTGTTTTCGACTAAGTGGCTACTAAAAAAGACTGGACATACCCCATATTGAATACCCTGGGTTGTCTACTTTTAAAAAAAAATGTACATGTGGGGTGTTATTCAGAGATTTATGACAGATAATAGTGTTACAATGTCACTATTGATAAATTTTAAAAATGTATGTTTTGAAACCGCAATATCCTACTTGTACCTATAGCCCTATAACATGCAAAAAAAAAAGCAAAAAAGCACGTAAACACTAGGTATTTTTAAACTCAGGACAAAAATTTTGAATCTATTTAGCAGTTTTTTTCATTCGCTTTTGTAGATGAGTAAAAGATTTTTCAAGTAAAAGTCAAAAAACATGTATTTTTTCAATTTTTCATCAGATTTTTGTATTTTTTTAAATTAAAATACATGAGATTATATAAATAATGGTATGTAAAGAAAGCCCCTTTTGTCCTGAAAAAAACAATATATAATTTGTATGGGAACAGTAAATGAGAGAGCGGAAAATTCCAGCCAAACACAAACACCACAAAAGTGTAAAAATATGCCTGGTCGCAAATGTACAACATCGCCAAAACAGTCCAGTCCTTAAGGGGTTAATATAATTTTGGGGGGATCTAATTTTATTTTGAAATTTACCAGTAGCTGCTGCATTCCCACCCTAGTCTTATACTTGAGTCAATAAGTTTTTCCAGTTTTTGGGGGTAAAATTAGGGGTCTCGACTTATATTCGGGTCGACTTATACTCGAGTATATATGGTATTTATTATTTTTCTTTTGGGATTCTCATACAGGTTTTTTCTCCACAGTATCCTATGTATCTGACTGTACACAATAGGTTTACTAAGTTCAAAGTAGAGATGGATGTCTCTATAAGTGTGATAATATCACATGCAAGATATAACTAGTCACTAAATGCCAATGATACTCCCATCTGTTTTTATTCCTATTTTATTTCATTATTTTTTTCAGTGAACGCACAAGAGTCTTCGATTATCAGTGTTTTAATTCAATGATATCCATGTGTATTATTCAAGTCATATGAACTCAAATATGTATACAGGGTATGCATTTATATACTTACCTATTTTTGGTATTTAATCCAGGTTATTCCAACATGAATTTACAGTCATTTTAAACATGAAATTAGTCACTGTGTCACTTGTTATACCAGAAACTTTTATTATCCAAAAGATCTCTTTTATATTTTGATTTGTAAAAGATTGTAAAATGAGTTGATTGTTAGCAATTAGTTTAGGATATATAAACTGCTGCCGATTAGGGGAAACACAAGCCTCTGATGAAGTAGGGCCACCCTACGAAACGCGTAAGGCAACTCAAGACAGTTTATGGTTGAATCTGGGAGTAGAAGGTCAAGTCTCTGTAATTCCCCTGTTGATCACATCAATCCGGACTTGGTATCTAGTTATCCAGTCTCTTCTACACTATCCTCGAGAGTCCACGCTCCACCCCTTGATGTAAGGTCGGAGGCGGAGAACACCGGGACTTGCACGCCGAACTCACTAGCAACGAGGAGAGAGAAGAGAAAGGACTTCCACTCAATCTGCATCCATCCAGGTCTGGGTACAGGTTTTTGATTCTCTTTTTAGGTTTTTGATTCTCTTTTTAACATCTTTTAAAGGAGGAGACTATATTTAAAAGAAGAAAAACTACCACAACAAGAGGACATAGTCTTAAATTAGAGGGACAAAGGTTTAAAAATAATATCAGGAAGTATTACTTTACTGAGAGGGTAGTGGATGCATGGAATAGCCTTCCAGCTGAAGTGGTAGAGGTTAACACAGTAAAGGAGTTTAAGCATGCGTGGGATAGGTATAAGGCTATCCTAACTATAAGATAAGACTAGGGACTAATGAAAGTATTTAGAAAATTGGGCAGACTAGATGGGCCGAATGGTTCTTATCTGCAGTCACATTCTATGTTTCTATGTTTGCACCAAAGGTATATTGAGTCATAAGTGCTTCTTTACCCAGCATTGTTATTACAGGTTGGGTTTTAGCAACATATGATACAGAATTGTCACAACGGTTGCAAATTCACTACGGGCTAATAGAAAACAATTTGGACTGTTTATTCTACCATTTGATCATCCTGTAATATTATTATTATATTGGGGTTCTATTCATATCCTTATTAATAGCTGGTTTTATTGTGCCCCCATTTTTTATCATTGTGCCTTCATTTTATACTTTAAGTCTGTCTGTGCTCTTAAAGCTATATCCACACCTATTTTCTTATTATATTTTTTATGTTTATCTGTTTTAGACTATCACCATGTATCTTCCAGCTTCTGGATACTTGTAATTTGGGTGTTCATGTTCGATTATAACAAGGTAGTTGTATAAGTGTCTTAAGGTTACACCTACCCCATTTTTTCTTCAGACTGACATTTGTTATTAGTCATCATTATTATTTAGCTCCTGGATATCTGCACTTTAGGGTGTCTTACTTCTTTTAATTTATAGGATTGGGTGAAATCCTGTCTTTCCAGTTTTAGAGCTTACCCACCAACTGTCCTTATTCCCTCTCATATTTTCTGTTGTTTTCTTCTGTCAACTTCAGAACACTCTATTTGATATGCCCATTTAGCTCTAGTATCTATAAGATGCTTAATAAATCCTCTGATGCCCTACCACCGAAGGAGCTGGCGTATATGCTCCTTCATCACACTAAAACCCCTACCTCCCATTATAAAAACTTAGACACAATCCATATCCTGAAAGTAGCTAAACAGCTGATTCCTCTCTCTATTTTTGGAGGCAACAAATTAGCTCCCCTTTGAATCTGTGGTACACTAAGATGAAAGAACTTTGCTCCAATTTATCCTATATAAAGACCTAGAATCCTCCCATTACATATGGCTCCCAAGTGGGTTGCCGAGCCACTTGGAGGCTCTTGCGGACCCTAATGTGTATATAGTTCATTACTCCCATATAGTGATATCTTGAACTGTTCGCCGAACGGTTTGCCACGGACTCATCATTGAGTAAACTTTGACCCTGTCATTGTGAAGCTGCATTCTTAGTGAGCTGTCCAGGAGGTGGGAGGGTCGGGGAGGGAGGGTGTGCTGCTGACTGGCTGGAATGTGTCTGCTAACTGTGAAGTACAGGGTCAAAGTTTACTCAATGATGAGTCCGTGGCGAACCGTTCATGGCGAACCGTTAGCGAACCGTTAGCGAAAAAGTTAGAATACAGAAGTAAAGGAATAATTTTACAAGTATAGGCCAATCCCTCAGTAGGCAAAGGTGGAGGAAAATGGACAAAGGCTGCAGGCTCAACTGATGAGTCATTATGACTAGAATGATGGTTACAATGGAAAAAGAATTGCAAACTGTGCAGGGATAACTAGTTTGGACAATTTAATGTTTTAAAATTATCTGAAGCCAAAGCAAAGCAATTAAAATGTAAAAAAGAGTGCATTGAAAGATGCTGGTAACATAATATAATCTATGTTCTTATATTATTCCGTAAAGAAAGAGGAAGATATGCAGGGATCACGCAAAAGGAAGTGATATGTGTGTAGTGTGTACCAAGTAAATGACTGAAATTGTTCAAGGATACAAACAGATTGAGTTTCTTTAGCTTGCTAAACATTTTAAGTAGAGTGGATGAAGCTTTAGCTAAACTGATATTAGATCTTTATTATTACTGCGCTGACTGCATTTACTGAAATACCTCAGAAGTTGTGGTTAAGGGAATGTCCAAGTAAGATGCAGAGGAAGGGTATAAATTTAAGAGAGAATGTATCATTTCTAGATATGGTTACGCCTGCTGTTTGATGCATTTCCATCAAATGTAGAGTTCATGACACCATAGAGTATGAAAAACAATTAATAGGTATTAATTATGGGGTGTATGGCTGGCTTGAATGTGACTAACTGGCAGGGAATAGATATGGAGGATTTCACTGAAAGCATGTAATTAAGTTTTCTAAAAACTGTACAAGAGCAAATTAAATCACCCATGTTATCTCAGTGGACTGGATAAAACAGAAAAAAATCATCAGGTGACCTCTTTGCTGGCAGAAATAAAAGTCTTCCAGAGTACAACAAAGGAATGTGTAAACTTGACCATCTGGGTGAGAAAGTGAGAAAGGAATGCAACACTGATAACAATTTGTAGAGATCTAGAAGGCAATTATGGCTTAACTTGCTGAAGGCCGGTGTGAATAAGAAAGAAATTAATGGAATACCACCAGCAGACTGCTGTGAGAATGAAATATGTAGATTGCATAATAATGTCCCTGCAATCCCGACCAGCCTATACAAAGATTCAGTCACTATTATCCCACACATGATTTACCCCTTCATAAAAAAAATAAAAACATTTGGAAAAAATGCCCTTACCATCATGACAAATTGGTGAGACTCGTGTGGTATACAAACAGAAGATATCCAATAGGGATCAAAATACACATGTGGATAAGAGTAGGGAGGATGCAGCCAACCAATTTAATCAGCTTTCCAAATGATTCAATACTATTAGAAAATGTTTCCAATATGTGCATTACCTACACAAGTCACCATTAAATATTACCTGATTTTTTTGTAGGTAAATAATTTGGACATTTTTCTAATAGTTTGGAATCATTTATAAAGATTATAAATTGAGGCCCAAGACAATTGGCATGTGGTAAATGAGTTTGCGAATGTGTGCCTTTTATTACTCTTTTCACCAAAGGTGGAAGAACAAGTTACATTTGTCGAAGGGCAATCGCTGTTAGAGGGAAACTGATAAGAGCTATAGTGCTAACTGTTGCCTTGGAAAGCCTCAGGCCTAATTGTGGCATCATTTCACTGTTAGCCCTAATTCTTCTACTACTGAAAAGAAATATCACCTCCAACTACATAATTTGTGACACAATGGGGTTAGGTGAATATATGCAGGAGGGGCCATAATTTATTTACCCATGGGTTGAAGCTGCTGGTCTTTTTGCCACCTAGCAATGCAACTGCCTTTGCAGAGAAAAAAATATTCATGTAATATTGTGCCATGTTATTTAATGAGTCAGATAAAAAGGGAAATTGCATGAAAGAATTTAAGCTATCTAGCTCACAATGACATTATGTATTCTAATTATAATCAAAAACCCATGACTAAATAGGTTGGTTTGAAGTTAAGGATATTTTGGAGTAGAAAAAAGAAAAAAGCAAGAAAACTTACTGATACCATGATGTCAACCAACAAGCAGCCAATTCTATGTACAGTGATATGAAGCAGTAGCCACTGATTAATAAAGACCAAGCACCCATGTAGAGAACAAAGGACTGGACATGTTTAGAAAAGAGACTTTCTATCAAGAGGTAGAGTGAAGAACTGCTATGTTCCTGGGGAGATCTGTCCTGAAGATTCTGATGTAGTGACTTCAAAGCATGTCATAAGGAAGGTGTAACGGCTACCCAGCTAGAGTGAGGGTATCAGCCGTTGGGGACATCCTTTTCTTCCCGGCAAGTCACTGTGTAGTGATGGAGCTGCTTATTCCCCTCTGCTGGATCCGAAGTAGAAGTCAGGTACAGCTCTGAAAAGAGCTTAGTGATTATGCTGCAAAATTCCCCTTTCAAGAACGAGACAAGGCTACGTTTTGAAGGGTCAAGAAGAACTAAAACTTTAATGACAGACACTCTCTTTTATGTGATTCTGCCCATGCAAGGGAGACACCCACATAATTAACAGTACAGCCAATAAACACAATATACATTCTGTACATCCCCTCCCCTTAGATAACCACATAACATAATTAAAAGAAACATATTCAGTTCAGCCGTTCGGGAGGTATGGGACTTGAAAGTTTTGACCTACCGCACGGGCAAAGTAGCCAAAAACAGTTCCATGAATTCTGGCCCTGCAGTCGGTCTTAGTTCGTGTGTAAAAAAGTCCAGAATGGCTGGCCATCCATATGCCATCTTGGGTTCGCTGGAATCCCCATAAGTTGTTGAGTCTTTCTACCGAATGCCTTGTGAATAGTTGTGGCATGATTTCCCGAAGGTATGGAGGTCTCAGCGGTGTTCACCTATCCGAGTGTCCGATTTTAGTTCCAGACACTCGACGGCAAAACACCGCTGTTCGGGAGTTAAAATGGCCGCGAACACGTGGAAGTCCCGAACTGGCGGCCATGCATACGGTTCCTATAGCGTTCGTGCGTTTATTTCCACGAAAATGCCCATCAAGCAGGGAGGTAAATGAGTCTCAATTTAGAGTCAGGGTGGCCTGTTAGTTGTTAGCAAGCATTCGCATGGGGAATGCTTGTAAAGTCTCGAACTGCCCATTAATCCACAAGTCTTTAATGAAACTGTCCTCTTTGTTACAGAAGGTTACTTTGAACATTTAGCTTTTGCTTAGGAAAGAACTGGATTGAACAGTGAGGAACACCATTTTCACTGCTGGCAAGTTAATCAACTATGGACACATGACCCTAAAGCCTTCGGGTTGAAGACTGGTGCAAAATTCAAGTACTGTTTATGGTAGGAACACTGGCAGGACAGGTTTAATATTTTAGGAAAATTTCCCCAAACAAAATAATACCTAAACCAATAACAGTGATGGTATGGTGCTGGTTTTTAGGAATGTTATTTGGAACACAATCAGTGATGAGGACAGATTTCACACATTTCATTCACTTGAGAGTATCCATTACCTAGAGCAGTGGTTCCCAACCCAGTCCTCATGTGCTCCCTAACAGTCCAGGATTTAGGGGTTTTTAAAGAAAAAAAAAAAACACTTTAGATACATCAGGGATCCCTAAATCCTGGACTGGTAGGGGGTACTCGAGGACTGGGTTGGGAACTCCTGATCTAGAGCATTAATAGAGGCCATATCACATATTGAAAAAATTGAGTATTAAATTCAGATATGGTGAAATTGAATCATGCTATTAGAATGCAATGTGTGTGGTATATTTGCGTCATCTAGCATTTGAATGTGAACCAATAGCCTTATTGTTGAAAACAGAATATAACTATAATAATGAGTTGAGATACGCAATAGGATCATTGTGTTCTACAGATTGTTGGTGAGGAGCACCCCTTATGTTTTGTGACTTGAACATATGGATATTTTGGAAAGAGAAAACAAAGTTTTGGATTCTTGTGAAATTATTCAAATGTGTCATTTTGTATTTTATTATTTTTTATTTGTTTGTTTTATATTTGCTTGTTTTCTGTAATGTTTTGTTATAATTGAACACTGGTGATAGTTGTTTCCTCTCTTGTTATGTCAAGATAATCACTTAAACAGGTATCTAATTCATGCTGTTTATTTATTTGGAAGTGGAGTGTAGCAAGTGCAAATTTTGAGTAATTAAGGAACTTAATGCATAGAAGACTATTAGTATCAAAGATGACAAGTTGAAGGAAGCAGAGGCCCCTTCTTGTTCACAACAGCTGCAGTTTGAGACATGTTCTCTGCTTAGAGAAGAACAACAAATATAATACATGGGACAGGACCCTTCATGCTGGAACAAAGAGAGAAGAGATTCACTGTTTTGGAGAAAGGAGTGATGAACACATGGCTTCATTTCTATGAATGGATAGAGAAGAGCAATGATAAGTGAGCCAAAGAAGCTTTAACCAGATTGCATCTTCAAATAAAGCAAACTATCTACTACTACACTGTAGCATTGTATTTGCCTATATTTGTGTTAAAGTAAACTCTGCTGTATAATTGATTTGTGTGTGCCTTCACTGTTCATTGGTGTTCTATTTGAGTTGCTGAAGTATCTCTCTAAACACTAAAATGTGTGAGAAATAAATCACTATTCACAGTTTTTAAGGATTTTTTTTAGAAGTGGCTAAATTTGTAGGTAATTTTTTCCATACTAAAATTATTAATTTTTAATAGTAATACAGCCTAAAAAACTTCATTTAGTTAATACAGAAGTTGCATATATAATGTTAGTTGCAAAATTAAGCAATTGGCACAGTTAAAAAAAAAATCTCAATTCACACCCTTCTTCAAAAAAACAGGTTTGGTAAAGAAAAAAATTAAAGATGCATTCCTTTGCTCAGAATTGTTACAGAAACACATTTTAATTGTGCAATTGTAGCATGTATTTTTTTTTTTAAATATCACAAGCTTCAAATTCTCCTGTTTCTTTTTTTTTTTTTTAAATCAATTCCATTTCATATTAACAGAATCCCTAGCAAACCCCACCCCCCCCCCAAAAAAACCCCCAGAAAATAAAAATAAACATTGAGGTCCAAGTAAAAATACTTGGGAGAGTTGAGTTTGAATACAGAGTAAGGATGGGTAAATCTGTTAAGTCCCTTTAAGGAAAATGGATCACATTCATTTTTATATAAAGTTGTGATCAAAATTCCAGTTTTATTGAAATGAACAACAGTCCATTCCATAACTCTAACACACACACAAACATACATACAGAGACAATCACACAAACACACAGAATGACACACACTCAGAAATACACACATATTTAAAGACAAATGCAGTCTATTTGATAAGTAGATCACTTTATTTTTAGATAGTCTATTACCTAGAGATGAAATAATGCAATGATTCCTTCTCAAAAGAATAGTGTATGGTATATATATATATATATATATATATATATATATATATACACACACAGAGAAATGAAGGGGGTATGTTACCATTCCATACCATAGCAGCTCAGACAGTACACCCATTTTCAGGGAGCGTTCTTTTTTTTTAATTTACATTAACGTTTTGCATTTGTTTGAGGCAAGCATCTGTTTTGGAACAATAAGCTCTGATTTTAAACCTGTTCACTGCTTGTTTAACCCAGAAATGTCTTTTGTAGCCCATACATCTGGGATTCAGTTTAAGGAGGACAAGATGAAAACAAAATAGTGCAAACCAACAGCTGCACCAAATAAATAATTAAATAGAAGTGCCAAGAAAAGATATAGACATACAGACTGAATGAGGTGAATAGTGGGAACACAATAAAGCTTCAGTACAATATCATTATCTGACTGATGAAAATATAATTAATAAGCCAGAAATGCATCAGCCTTTAAAGCAGAGCTGTGACTTCTAGAGAAGTCACTTGTTTTCCTACTCCTGTAAATGCTATTGAAGTACAGTGGCACCTAATGAAATTTAAAGATGGTGGGGTGCTGAACTGTACGTCACAGGATTTGACTCTGCTCCTTGACTTGTTGGGCTCTTCTCATTTAATCAAAAAAGGAACATATCAGTACGGGAAACAAAACTTTTTTTTTTTTTTACAAATTTAGCCATCAATAGAGATGTCTCCTGTACTTAGTGTTTCAGTTGAGAAATAAATATATTGTGTTCATAAATATAAAGGTTGACAACACACTCCATTAAAGTATCCAACAGACCTTTCTTAAAATCAATAATATTTAGATTTGAATCCATATACAGGACACATGCAATTCAGGTCCCACTTAAGCTATGATCCACGAGATGCCATGCTTTATAGAACATATAGACAAGTATTTGAAAAGTATGCACTCTCAAGATGTCCTACTTTTCTCACTGATGGTGACACCCAATGGCAGCCCTACAAGACAAGACAATACACAAGCCTCCAGGATATGGTAGCTAAAAACAAAGCCACTAGTTGAGATCAGAAATCTTGTTAGCATAGACATATATAGGTATATACACAAAGAATGCTGGTATATATATAAAACAGCGATAATAGAGGGATGACAAACAAAAAAATTTGTTTTCGAACATACACTTATTTGTGTCATTAGTACTCACAACACTAAAATAATAAAATAATAATAAAACAAAAACTGTAGCCAACCTTCACAGCACTTCTAAGTGCACCCATGATATATACTTTGCATGTTATATTTCATTTACCCAGCATACTCCAACAGCCATATGCACAATGTAAAAGATAAAATGTTACAAATGAGCATTTGTTTTAAAAATTTGGATGTGAAACAAACCTCACAAGTAAATTTACTGCTTTAACCACTTGAGGACTGATGACTGTTCAGGACCGTCATCCGAAACATCCCCTTGAGGACTGATGACGGCCCTGAACCGTCAGAACGAGCAGCAGGAGCATGTGAGGCAGATAATAACAGCCAATTATGTTGTTTGAGCAACACGCCATCACTCATTATTGGCTGCTGTCAAAGTGGGTGTAACAAACACTCACTTTGACAGTGATCTCTGCACCTCTTTCCTCTGTACTGTTTTGAGAGGGAGAGAGAGACAGAGATCGTGATAGTTTGTTGCCAGAAGTGTCCCAAACTGTAGTACTGTGAAAAAAAAATACTATGCCGAATGTGGAGGAGGAGTGGGTACCATCACAGTTAGCTGAGCCTAACACCCAAGGACATTTTAGCTGCGAGGCAAACAAGGCATTTGCCTTGGGCGGCATTTTCCAGGGGGCGGCAAAAAAAGCCGCCCCCAAAGGCCCAGGGCAAATGTCTTGTTAGCCTTGCGGCAAACTGACAAGCCAGGCGGGCGGTCGGTCGGCTCCCGGCATCACTCTGCGGCGCACGAGGGAGCTGAGCAGAGCGCTCAAGGTAAAGTGCTCCCTCGCCAGCGCCGCCCGACTGACCAGCAGCCCAGAAGCCACTGGACCCAAAGGGAAAGGAAGAATCCCCCCCCCCCAGCATTCCCAAAGGTAAGGAGGCTGGGGAGGTTTAATTAAAATAAAAAAAATAAAAAAAGTGGGTATGTTAATGTGAGTATGTGTGTATGTCTGTTAGTGTGTGTCTGTGCATGTCTGTTAGTGTGTATTTGTGTGTGTCTGTTAGTGTGTGTCTGTTAGTGTGTGTGTCTGTTAGTAAGTGTGTGTATGTCTGTTAGTGAGTGTGTGTGTGCTTGATAGTGAGTGTGAGTGTGTTTGCCTGTTAGTGTCTGTTAGTGTGTGTGTGTCTGTTAGTGTGTGTGTCTGTTAGTGAGTATGTGTTTCTGTTAGCGAGTGTGTGTTTCTGTTAGCTAGTGTATGCGTATCTGTCAGTGAATATGTGTGTGTGTGTGTATTTAGAAGGCGGGGCAGGGGGGAAGATTTGGGTGGGGGTGGCACGGGGGAGGGCTGAGTTTTATCCTGCCTAGGGCAGCACAAAATCAGGATACACCCCCCCTTTTTAGTGCCAATGCAGGCATTAATGTCAATGTGCATGCCTTCTTCCCTATTCTTCCCTATTATCTTTAGGGGGTACCAACTGGGCGGATTGCTTCCCAGACTAATCTATATGCTACCCAATTTATTAATACCATTCCGAGTAGCTATGCAGTCAGGGGACATGCTTGGCATCCCACTGATGTCCCTGACCTGAAAAAAATCTGGGCTCTTACTATGCTCATGGGCATTATAAAGAAGACATCAATTTGCTCTTACTAGAGCACCAACCCTATCGAATACAGTGTACTCTCAAACCATGTCAAGAGCAAGATATGAGTTGCTGCTCTGCTTTTTACACTTTAATGACAATACCCTCTGTCAACCCAGTGATCACCCCAATATCATAGGCTTTATAAAATAAGCCCACTGGTAGATTATCTTAAAAAATTTTTTGGGAAGTTTATACCCCCCCAACAAAATATATTAATTGATGAATCCTTAATGAAATATAAAGGGAGATTAGGATTCAAACAGTACATCCCCTGAAAGCGCTCTAGATATGGCGTAAAATTCTATAAACTTTGCAAGAGTGAAAGTGGCTTTACATTTGCTTTTCGCGTATATGAGGGAAAAGATTGTCAACTGGACCCTCCTGGCTGTCCTGACTTTCTGGGGACAGGTGGTAAAATTGTTTGAGACCTACTGATCCCCTTGTTCAATAAAGATTACCACCTTTATGTGGTCAATTTCTAGAGCAGTGTCCATTTGTTTCAAACACTTTATGGTTTGCAGACACTGGCCTGAGGCACTGTGCAAAACAATGCAAAAGATTTCCCCAGATAAAAAAGGAGAAAGCAAAGCTCGGGACAAAGTTGAAGTGTTAGCAATAAAATTTAAGGACAGGAAGGATGTTAACATGATAACCACCAGCCACGACGAAACAATGGCAGACTTCACTGTCCGAGGCAGAGTACAGACCAAACCTGTTTGAATTAGGGCTTATAACAGGCACATGGGGGTGTTGATTTGGATGATCAGCTGATGCAGCCATATCTGACCTTAAGAAAGACGAAAGCCTGGTATAAAAAGGTGGCTATCTTATGCAAGTAGCAACGCACAATTCATTTTTCCTTTTTTTTTAAAAATGAATCCAGGACGAACCACCTTTTTCCAATTTCAGCTCAAGCTGATTTCAACAATAATTTATGGAGATGGTCAAGTTCCAACAACAGTACTAGAGGATTCCAAAGACACCCCCTTTTACTGTCCTGATTGCCCTTCAAAACCTGGACTGTGTATTGGAACTTGTTTTAAGCTCTACCACACAGAATATTCCTTTTTATAATCGTTGTTCTTCATTTTTTTTACTTTGTGTCTTTTGAAATTTTAGTTAGTCAGTTTCCTTCCCCCAAATGTCCAGTTAGATTTATTTTTCCAGGAGTTAGTTTAGAGATTGCTGCTAAAGGTGTAATTGATACCTGCACATTTGTTCTTTAAAAAGTTAAAACGTTTTCTGGCAGTAACATATAACCAGCTGGCCAAAATCTAAAAGCAATGTGTGCATAAAAATACAGAATTCAAAAATGACTACCACACACTTGCACTGAATTTTTTGTGAAAAATGGTTGCGAGAAAGAAGTCAAAACTCCCCATCTTCTATAAGCTTGGATGTCTGCTTTTAAAAAAATATATACTATCAAACCATAAATTCAACTTGGTGGATGTAAAAATGCACCCCACACAACATGTGCCTAGCAAAGCAAGCAAACTATATTCAGCCAAAATGGGCAAGTCCAAAATGTGTTACTGTAAAATTGTGGCAAACCAATGCATGGGGGGCATAGGTGTACTCAGGGGACTTTGCAGAAAACAAACTGGAGTGTTTTTCTGGCAGTAACACATAACCAGCTGGCTAAAATAAAAAAGCAGAATTCAAAAATTACCATCATGCCCATTCTCTGAAATTTTCTTATCACAATGGTTGGGGGAAGGAATTTAGAACACCCCATATACAATACCCTGGCATGTCTACTTTTTTAAAAAAGATATACTTTTATGACGGTAACATTAACTGGGGGATGCAAACATACACCAAACTGAAGATAGGCTAAGCATACCTATATATCAAGATGAAAAACTGACATGCACAAGTCTCTATTGTGGCCTTTTAGCCCTCAAACAACCCAGCAAACCTGTGGCAGTAACACCTAATAGGAGCTGAGAATCCATGACCAAATAGAACATGGGCGCAGGTTGACTACATGTCAAAATTCCAAGTTGGAAAATGAATACACGCACCTGCCAAATGTAGCCTTTTAGCACCCAAACAACCCAACAAACCTATGCATGGGTGGTATCACTGTATTCAGGAGACATTGCTGAACACATATTGGGCAGCGACACATTGCAGGATCTGTTAATTCATGCCTAAAGTACAATGTGTGAAAAAACCCAAAATAATTACTACCCAAAAGTTTGACAAAGGCTGGTGGTAGAATTAGTGCATGCAAAGTGTTAAAATACCACCATTTGTCTACTTTTCAAAAATATATGGTTTGTTGGGGGTGAAATACGTTGGCCGGCTTCATAAATGTCCCAAATAGGAAATGGGTGCAGGTTAAAGATATATTGGAAAACGGATATGAGCAACTGCCAAACGTGGCCTTTTAGACCCCAAACAACCCAACTGTCACGTATTTATCCACACATAAAAATGTGGTTAATGGCATTTACTGTCCTGACAGGAAAAGTTGTGCCAAGCAACATTACTGTCCTGACAGGAAAAGTTGTGCCGAGCAACATTACTGTCCTGACAGGAAAAGTTGTGCTGAGCAGCAATCAAATCCACAGGAGGGTTTGTGCTGAGCAGCAATCATGCAAATGGAAACCTTGTAATTGCCTTTGGGGTCAAAGGCCGGTTACAGCCAATCAGATCCACAGGAGGGATATTTAGGCCCATTTCTCCTCTTGCTCAGTGCCCTGTCGTGGTTTCATGTATACAGTTATCCAAGAGTGCGTTCCTGATCTTGATTTTCTGGTATTTGACTTTGGCTTTGTTTTGACTTCCCTGATATCTGGTATCCTTGACTTTTTGGCTTTCCCTCATCTTTGTGTCTGATTCTGTGTCCCTGACCGGCCGTTCTAAGGTCCGGTTATACGTTATTCTTAGTCCAAGGTGTGACACAGTACTGCGTGCTGGATCAACTTGTAATCCGACACCGACAAACCTATGCATGGGTGGTAGCACTGTACTCAGGAGATATTGATGGACACATATTAGTGTGTTTTTTGGCAGCAACACATGACAGAATCTGTGAATTTATACCTGAATTGCAATGTGTGGGATAAAAAAAAATAAAAAAAAAATTACCTATGCGAAGTTTGGCGGAAAAAGGCTGTATAGAAAGTGTCAAAATATCCTTCGAAGAATACCCTGGGTTGTCTACTTTAAAAAAAAAAATGTACATGTGGGGTGTAATTCAGAGATTTATGACAGATAACAGTGTTACAATGTCACTATTGATAAATAAAAAAAAAATATTTTTAAACATGCCCTACTTGTGCTAATAGCCCTATAACTTGCAAAATAAAGCAAAAAAGTAAGTAAACACTGGGTGTTTTTAAACTCATAACAAAATTTTTAATCTATTGAGCAGCTCTTTTCATGAGCTTTAGTAGATGAGTAAAAGATTTTTCAAGTGAAAAAATGTTTTATTTTAATTTTTCACCATATATTTTTTTTTCTTTCAAAAGTAAATTATATGGCATGATACAAATAATGGTATGTAAAGAAAGCCCTTCTTCTCCTGAAAAAAAAACAATATATAAATTTGTATGGGAAGAGTAAATGAGAGAGAAGAAAATTACAGCTAAACACAAACACCACAAAAGTTTTTAGCACTGGTCCTTAACATACAACATGGCCAAAACAGTCTGGTCCTTAAGTGGTTAAACCATGTATCAAATGTTTACATGTTGAGTGAATGCACAATGGGGTTTAGATGTCTTCTGTTTTAAAGGAAATATCCTTATGGGAGTACCAAAGGGTTACTCTGCAACGTGAACCACAATGCATTGCGTAATCACTGTATTAATATATATTTTTTAAAGTGCTATGCTGTTATATAAGTATGTAATACTATGGATACACAATAATAATGTAGTATTGTGCATAGAAGAAGCAAAACTCTGAGTATACCTGTAATGAGGAGGTTAAAAACTCTAGTCTACACTATTTGAAAAGCAGAAGTAGATTCAGCTTAGTATGCAATGTTCACTGCGCTTCCATTATTCATTCAAAGCTTAACTACATCTATGATTCTGCTGGTTTCTAAACCTTGACACAAATTTAAAAAAATGCATTTAATTCACTTTTGAGGAAAAAAAATATATAACCTTGACTGTTGCAAGACAAACTTTTTCACTTCTCTTTCAATTAGACCTGTATGAATAGGAAATATTTGCTGCCAAAGCTGAATCTTTTATAAGATTATAATTATTTTTGTGAGCTAGAAATATTTTCACCCATATACAGTATTTAAGTACTTGTATTCAGTTCATATTGTGAAAGTTATAAACTAATCTACACCAGGAGAACAAATATATTACATTAGAAAGGATCTTTTATGTGACAACATAATAAAATATCTATGAAGTATAATATCATCTGCCTACAATAGACAGGTTCATACATTCACATTTGTTAGGTTAAACAAAATAAAGACACAGGGGCTAGGGAGTACGGTCATTTAATTGTGTGTTATTTCTATTGAAGGTTGAATGTACCAGTCTGCAGGGAGCATTTCTTTCCCTTGTGACCATACATTTGACAAACTGTTGGATTAATAGCCAAACTCTAAGACAACAGCAGATAGGTGGTTGAACTCCCCGGACAAAGTTATATCTACCAATTTTCTTTCGCTATTACTCTGTGCAAAACTCAGGTGGCAATAAGAGGTTATTTGTATATTGAGCATCAAATACATATTAGACTTGTACATGGGAAAAAAAGTTTCATCCACATTAATTCATCCCCCAAAATATTTTGGTTTGGGTGAACTGAATTTTCATCTTTCTTTTTAATTTTAACAGTAGAAATGGGTTATTATATATTTTATTTGGATTTTTGGGGGTTTGAAGAAAAGAACACCTAAAGAGAAAGAATACTTTTCAGTGTAAGTATGTTTTTTTTTTTTTACATGTATTAGATTTTATGCCCCCTTCTTCCCACTATTATAAGGGTATGAAGGAAAATGTATTTTTTATGGAGATTGCTAGGGGCTTTGGTACTCTAGGCACTGGGTGAAGGGCAAAGGGGGGATTGCCTGTACTTTGGAAGGTTGAACAATGGCATGCCACCCCTCCTTTTGACATTACAAATCCCTATATGAAGCCCATAATGATTATTAAATGGACCCACACACCACTCATTGATGGGAATTTGGGGGGTCAATAGGATGTCCCTATCAGCCATTGCCCATTTTTGAGGGCTGGGTGACAAAAGGATGTCAACCCATTTTTTTTATTAGCCCGCATCTGGCACGCATGAGTGTGGAACAGTGAAGACTTGAGCAAGGGTGGAACAGTGGATGGGTGGGGGGCATGTGGGACTTGTGTTAGGTTACAAATTGGATTTTGGGTCTCCTTCCTAAAGTCTCTACTCTTTAGTTTTTAAATCACTTTTGTTTCTGTTTATGCAACTCTAGCTACACCTCCCCTGCATGAAAAATTATTTCCTTTACAGATGTGACTGAACAGTGTGTTTACTTTATAAATCTCCTGTTCTGTTAACTGAACGTTAATCACACACAAAAGGCTTCTGCAGGCATTAGCATGCTGTTGGCAAGCAGTAGACATGTGCAATTCATTTCGTTCCGAATGTAAATTCAGAAGAATTTCGGGCAATTCGGACATTCGGATGCTTCCGAATGTCTGAAGTGCTGAAGTGCCAAATTGGCGAATTTCCGCAGTGCCGAAGTCTGAATTTCGGAAGTGCGGAACCGAACCGAATTGCAGAAGTGCCGAATTTCAGAAGTGCCAAAGTGCTTTGGATTTCTGAAAAGTGGCAAAACAAGAGAGGGAAGGAAAATATTTAGAATATTTGCACATGTGCGGAAACAGTCATACATCTATTAATATGTCTTAATCCACTGAGATGGAATGGATTTCTGCATATTGTGAGTGATAGAGACAGATAGTGCAGAGGATTAAAAGAGAGTGCCAAACTGTGATGGGCAATACTTGGTAGGAATGTGAGACAAATTAAAGACTTTTTCATAATCTATTTGGGAAATTATATGGGTGAACAGAGTTAACATTAATAAAATACTAGAAGAAATAGATATAAGTTAATTAATCAGTGCCAGGAGTAAATCACAAGTGTGATATTCCAGCACCGAGAAGCCAACTGTAGTGCCAACAAAGAGACTCCAGAGGTCTCCAGGGGCTTAACCCCAGTACGCTCAAAAATTTGAAAAAAAACACACACACATGCACAGAGTAATACTTACTGTGACTGTCTGTGTAGACCTGGACATATACAAGTAGTTCAAGAAGGAAATGAAAAGTATATATATATGTGATACAAAGTAAGGAGATATCACTATAAAATATACAAAGTAGATGAGATTAAATTACATAGTCCTTAAATGAAGTAATGATGTTACCATTTGGACTTAGAAATGCATAAGTAAAGGTACTGGGCTTTATTAAAACTGGCCCTTATTAATCCTGTGCTATAAGATGTCTAAGTCTGGTAAAAACACCCAAATAAGGAAAAAAAGTGAGGTTACCACTGTAAAGTTAACCTGATATAATATAGGCACCCTCTCATATAGAATGAAATCTGACTACCTAGTATGGGCAAATATACAAGATAATAATTGAACCAATAGCTCTAAGGGGGTCTAATTAGAAAGTGTACAAATTCAAAAAGAGAAAATATATGTACATAGAATATATAGCCCTATATTAAAGAGTAGTTAGGAAGTATAGTGGAGGTGGGAATGTAAAAGATGGAACATAGATATCATGATGCTTAGGATGCTCAATGACATATCTATGAATAGAATATCAGGTAAAGAGCAGTAATTTGAATAAAAGAAGGAGTATTGATAGAAGATAGACAATGACCTATATTAAATCAAATATTTCAAATAATAGGTTATGTCTCCTTGGCTAAGAAATTACTGCTCTTTACCTGATATTCTAGCAGGACATAAGGAATTCTGAAATAAACAGACTGTACAATAAAGGAAGTTTATACGTACGTACATACATATTGATTATATGTAGGAAATGTGTAGGGAGATTGTGTTGGTCACATGCAGGGAGGTGTAACTAGGGTCACATGCAGGGAGGTGTGACAGGTCACATGCAGGGACATGATCTATATAAAAATGTAAAAAAAAACACTGGTGCTTATAACTCAGTGTAGTCTATATGATCAAAAAAAAATTAAAAACTTGTTTCTTATTATATTTATGTGGGTACATATATATACAGAATAACTAATTATAGACAACACATGTTTAAATATACACCAACATTTTATAAGTTATCTAATGAGTAGCTATATAATTAAATTGATAAATATTCCCCATGTTCATTACTATTGTTTTAAAAAATGGATTACATTTGATCCTCACTCTATGATTCTATAAGGAATGCAGGACACTTTCAATTATTACATTTATATTCTGTAGTGACAAGAGATCTACATCTTTCTTTAAACCCTTTGAGCTTATGTCTGATAGATCTATTTTAATAGTTTTCTACATCTAACTGCATGATCTGAATTAATTCTTGAAATAAAGTTTGGGTCATTAACCATAGGTCAAAGTCAGAAAAAGTTAGCAACTTTTAAAGTTCATGTTATTCTTGGACATAGCTCTAGAGGCTACATGTAAGTCCAAACACAACTAATGGCCCTGATGCAAAATAGCCGAATAGTTATTGGGATTTTGACAAAATGTGGATTTATTCCAACAGCAGTGATGCTGCAATTCAATATACATGTATATTTTCATGATTAAAACATTTATGATTTTACATACGTAACATTTTATATTTACATATATATGTATGCAGTTACCAGATTTGAAAATGCTTTATAAGCATTTTATGCCTTCAATGGCCAGTTAAAGGAGCATTATAGGGTCAGGAACACAAACATGTATTCCTGACCCTATAGTCAGGGCCGTCTTTAATAACGAATGGACCCTGGGCAAGTGTTTGCTTGGGCCCCCTGTGCCCTGCCGCTCTCGCCCCTCACTCCCTGGTATGCAATCACGGCATCCATCCCAACGCAGGGGCGGTACTAAAGTAGAATGAATTTTATTGGGACCCCCAATTGCAAGGTTGGACTAAAGGTAGAACCCCATCTGTCGTGCAACTCCAACAATGCTTTGACAGCTGGGACTCTACCAATTTTCCATGCTTGCAGGGTTGAATTTAGCACTGAGCCATGTTAGTATGTTTGAATGTAAGCATGTGTTTGTATGGAGTATGTTTGTGTGAATGTGTTTGTATGTGGTACTGGAGTTTGAATGCAAGTGTGCATTTATGTGTAGTGTTTGTTTTGAATGTAGGAGTGTGCTTGTATGTAGTGTTGACGTTTCAATGCAGGAGTGTGTTTTATATGTAGTGTTGAAGTTTGAATGGAGGGGTGTATTTGTATTTAAAGTTGCGGCTCAGATGCACAGGTACACACTCTGACGTACAAGCAGATACACAGATACATACACTGACTACATACAGATAAACAGGCACATACACTGACAGACACACTGACACAGGTACATATATTGACACACACACAGACACATACACTGGTAGACATACTGACAGACATACTGACACAGGCACATATACAGACATACTGACACACAGACACATATACCGACATACTGACACACACACACAGACACATACACTGATCAACATACTGACACACATACACTGACAGAAATACTGACACCCACACACTGACAGAAATACTGACACCCACACACTGACAGATATACTGACACCCACAGACGATATACTGACACACACACACACAGACATACTGGCACACAGACAGATATACTGACACATGCATACACATGCACTAACAGACATACTGGCCTTTGACAGACATCAGGACCTGCCACCACATACTGACACACACAGATATACACACACACATATATACTGACACACAGATGAACAGACATACTGACACACACACACACAGACATACTGACACACACCAGACGTACTTGCCTGCGCGCACATACACTTTAACACACCAGATGCACTAACGCACACATGCAAACGCACATACACAAACACACACACTAACACACACTAACACACACACATACACTAACACACATACACTAACACACATACACACACACTGTAACACACATACACAAACACACACATAACACACATGCACTAACACACAAGTACACACATACATACACTAACACACATACACTAACACACAAACACATACACTAACACACAAACACACACACACTAACACACACATACACTAACACACACATACACACACACACAAACAAACACACATACACTAACACACACAAACACACACACACTAACACACACATACACTAACACACACACTAACACACACATACACTAACACACAAACACACATTTTTTTTAAAAATGTAATCCCCCCAGCCTCCTTACCTTTTGGAGTGCTGGGGGGATTCCCTGGGGTCCAGTGGTGCTGCTGGGCTCCTGGGCAGGTGGCCGGTCGGGCAGGAAGGCGGGCGCGCGAGGGAGCACTCACTGCTTCCTCTTCAGCTCCCTCGCGCGCCGCACTGATGCCGGAGCCGGAAGATGAGTCATCTTCCGGCTCCGGCATCAGTGCGGCGCGCGTGGGAGCTGAAGAGGAAGCAGTGAGTGCTCCCTCGCGCGCCCGCCTTCCTGCCCGACCGGCCACCCGCCCGCCGGGGTCAGCGGGGCCCACGGGCCAGGTGCCTCGGGCCCCCCAGGAGAAACTGGGCCCGGGGCAGCTGCCCCGTTTGCCCCGCGTTAAAGACGGCCCTGCCTATAGTGTTAAAACCCCTATCTAGCCCCCTTGGCCCCCTTTGCTTACCTAAAGATAGTAAAATATTACTTGTGTTCAAGTCTGAAGCTGTTGCCTCTGCCTGTGAACTTCTTCTGACCTCTGACATCAGCAGAAGTGGTAGCCTGATCCAATCACAATGCTTCCCCATAGGATTGACTGAGACTGACAAAGAGGCAGAGCCTGCACAATTCAAACACGGCCATGGCCAATCAGCATCTCCTCATAGAGATGAACTGAATCAATGAATCTCTATGAGGAAAGTTCAGTGTCTGCATGCAGAGGGAGGAGACACTAAATGATTGGATGCATTTTAGGCAGCCATGACCCAGGAAGGATCTCTAACAGCCATCTGAGGAGTGGCCAGTGACAATATTACTAGGCTGTAATGTAAACACTGCATTTTCTCTGAAAAGACAGTGTTTACAGCAGAAAGCCTGAAGGTAATGATTCTACTCACCAGAACAAATTCAATAAGCTGTAGTTGTTCTTGTAACTATAGAGTCCCTTTAATAAATGTATCTGTATTTCTTTTTTGTAGAGAGAGTAAGTGACACTTAGAATATTAGATATTTTGTATTTCTTGTTTATAAGCAATATGGATATTCAAACTTAACATTCCTAAAAATGCAAGTTAATAATATTGTATAACTGCCATAGGAAAAAAATGTTTATTCATTTTTATGAAGCTTTGACTACCACACTTGTTTCCTTTCAAGTTCAAATTAAAGGTATGGGAGCAAGCCAGACCTTTTATCATTTACTAATAAATATCTACTAATGTTGAAACAGTAAAATGCATATAGATCAACCATGTGCTATGGCTGGTAGCCTCTTCATGTTTTCAAACACCTGGTAAAATTATTCATCAATTCAGTCTCTGCATTAAAAGGAGTAGTTCAAAGGCTTCGTGCATTGTAGAACAAGGCGTTCAAAACTCAAGTGTGCTTCTTTTGCTGCAGTGTCGGAGTTTAGAAAGAAAGCATTTCCTGTGAAATATGTTCCAGAAAAGCATTATACTGTATCTTTTTTAGCAGATATATTTTAACCTTGTATGTATTTTCTTTTTACAAATTGAAGTACATTATTTCATGATTTAAGTTTTTGAGAAACATACAAATTAAATGTTTTATAGTTTTTTTAATAGTATATATGTGAACATGTACATGTGTATATATTAATGTTGAGAAATGATGAGTTTGTTTCATACCATAACAGAAAAAATTAAAAAATAAAAGGTAGAATTAAATTAAAGAATTATGGGGATAGATCATAGCAGTAGCCACATAAAACTTGGGCCCTTGGATGCAAAGTAAAACAAAATAAACCGTAGCCTTCCCAATTTTTAAAAATAATATTTAACTTAAACATACCCATCTTTTTTGATTGTGACACATTTATGGGAAAGAATAAATAAAAAGTGATTTTGATTGATTAGTCTGAAATTGTATATAAAGGAAAAAAAAAAAACTATTGAGGTTTTATGTTTATTGCAGCACCTTTCTGAAGAAGAGTCACTAGATAAATGTCAGATTGCATACTTTCCTGTTACTTAATTCCACCAGGACGAAATGAAAAAAATGCAACTTAATAAAATAAAAATTTTAAAAAAAAACCTCAATATTTTATGCATCTCTCTAAGGAGTGATTGTATGAATTTGGCAATTAAAGTGGCAATGTTCTGGAAAGAAGCCTACAGCAATCAAAACTTCCTACATATTGATATCATTAAGAATTCAACGAGAAGTCTGACACGGTTGACAGAACAAATTGTACATGCTTTCAAAGAATATTCCTCTAGTCTTTGCAAATTGCTTGGACCTTTAAGAATCACCACCAAACTTGCATGATTATTTAGCTAAACATTTTGCAACTACAGATACCTCATAGGTTCTGGGTGCACTAGAGATATATTGAGGAATTCTGGGGGGCATTGATATCATTCCTAAGCAGTAAAAGCATGAGCACTGATGTACTGACATCAGGGTCTAAAGGATATCTTATTCTCTCTCAAACTTCAAAACCAGTGTTTTATAAAAACACTGCTTTTTAGTTGGAATAACCCTTTAATGATACTATAACTGTAGTTCCTAAATTAGGTATAGACTCACCTGTGTGCAGCAATTGTCAACCTATTTAATTTTTAAATGTTGATGTTAACTTTTTCTGAAATTCTAACAAATATGTCAGTTATTATCACCCTGCAGCAATCGACTGTAAGAATTGAGGGGTTTCCCTCCTTAGAGACTATTACAGCCTCCTCTCAAGATTATTCAGCTCAAGATGGCTTGAATTGGTATCAGTGGTCCACATTCCTCTTGCAACCTCCTCCTATGCTGTCATATTGTTTTCCTATACTTGTTTTTTCTCTTTTCCTTCCTTCCTCTCTCCCATCTTTCTCTCTGTCTTTCCCTTTCCCTTCTCTACTTTAATTTAATATTCGAATATATAATTATAAGAAAAGCTCAACTGAAAGTGGGTAAAAAGTGTTTATGTGGTATAAAAAGGTACTGGGGGCACTTTGAGGAAAAAATCCGTTCCCACACTGGCTATATAAACAATAGAGATAATAATGATCCCAAGGCACACCAAGAATTGCACGTAAAAAGTGTTAATTCATGCATTAAAAAAATACATCAATAAGTTTTGATAGAAAGAAAGTGCATAGAGTAGTGAATATCCAATCTATAATACCAATACCACAATAACAGTAAAGTGCTAAATGCAAACACCCATTAAAAAGGTATACTGACCAAGAGCAGGAGAAATGAAAACATTTCAGCTCTGAAGCCTTCCTCTAGCAGTAACAAAAGTTGTTGTGGTTCTAACCACCATCATGACCCGTTCCAGAAAACTTGGAAATATGCATTTTAAGGCCTGCACAGTGGCGATTTATGAGGATCTCCCATTTGCTGTATTAATGTAAAGCAAGGGTAGTCAACCTGCTGCTCCACACTAGTGGGCGGTTTGGGATTTCAACCCTTACATATAAATACAATGCATCCTTTGCACACATACACAGAAACACACATTACATCCCTTATACATAAACACACACAGCTTTCTATCCCTTACACAAAAACACACTGCTTCCACTACACACAAACACACTGCATCACCTACACAAACTGGTATCCCTATACACTACATTCTATAAGCACACACATTAGATCCTCTACAATAACACATAACACATCCCCTACACACTCCATTCCCTGTGAGCGAACTCATGGGTGGAACATGTAGGTAGACTTATGGGTGGGCCTTATGGGCATACTCACCATCAGGCCTTGGGCCCAGACCTTGAACGGTGTAAGGCCCCCCCAAAAAATTGAGCTGCTCCCCGTTCTCCCAGAACATTGAATTTTGTTACAAACAGCCACAGTTACAAACAGCATACAGAGATCCTGTTCTACACCAGACCAGTGGAGCCAAACTGCAGCCAGAGCCCATCACCATCCTCATCTGGTTGTAAGTAGGCAATCTAGTATATTATTAGTGACACTCTCATTAAAGGGACACTATAGTCCACAGAACCACCACAGCTTAATGAAGTGGTTCTTGTGTATGTAGCCTGTAGATTAATAGTTTGTGGAATGTCACACTACACCCTCACTGTTAAGCGGGCGTAACCCTTACACTACCTGATCGATACCTGATACCTGATTGATACAACATCATACCTGATGTTTTAAAGCACGTTATTCCAAACAATTTAGGAATGTTAGGTGATTTATGCCCTTTACGGATTAAAACCAGACTCTGCATCAACTATGTAATTTTCCATGGGAGTTTTGCCATGGATCCCCCTCCGGCATGCCACAGTCCAGGTGTTAGTCCCCTTGAAACAACTTTTCCATCACTATTGTGGCCAGAAAGAGTCCCTGTGGGTTTTAAAATTCGACTGCCTATTGAAGTCTATGGCGGTTCGCCCGGTTCGCCAGTTCGCAAACATTTGCGGACGTTCGCGACATCACTATCATGAAACATTAACTTACTGCAATACGCATCACAGAAATTTTGGTAATACATTTTCAAATCACTAGTTCGTGAATAAACCACATATGAATATTCACAGGGGTGATTTTCTGATGCATGAAAACTTAAAATATTTTTCCATTCAAGCATTGCTAAGCAATTGATTTAGTGAACTTGCAGTGTCATGCACTTATATCCGTATGTCTGCAGCTTAGTGCACTTAGTAATTACAAGCTGGCATAACAATGGGAATTTATTAACTTTTGTTAACATTTTTCCATGAATTAGATTTTCCATGCCGGGGTGTGGTAAACTGAGGACTTTGCCGTAAGTGAATAACAAGTGAAGTGACAAAAAATGCATTATAAAGGTTAAGCATTAATGGTAGAGTTAAGTTTTAATGTTACAGAATATGCACTTAAAAAGATTGATTGTGAAAAATTGGTGGTCCATGTATAATGTGAATTGTAAACTAGACAAACACATATACCAATGACATATGACATATTAATATAAATATAATATTTTGGAGGACCATAACATGCATTGAGATACAATGCTTAAGATATATTTGAAAAAAATAACCCATAGTGCAATCAAAGAGTTGAAGTGTGCAGAGCTAACATTAAAACCATTAACCTCACTGTGATGGTAGTCACCATCACCATGGACCTTCAGACAAACTATTTATCTAGGTTGCTGGACTTCTCTTAAAATTTAGTCACCCTGTACCCATTATAGGTACAGGGTGTGTGTAATGTTATTGTTTATAATGTGTGTGTATACTGTTAAATGTTTTGCCTGCTCTTCTGTACTGCTGAGGATTGCTACCAACTAGGTGGATTTCGCTATGGAGCCTGTGTAGTGCCCTCTGTTGGTAGCAACAGCAACATGCTCTAAAAGAATAGCAAGGCGGGTACATTTGCATATTGCTAATTCTGCAGGCAGGAGAGATATTTTCTATTAATTATTGTCTTCCCCACCCCTTTATAAATAGGTCATTGTGTTATAATACGTTCCTGTATGTTTGCTATTATTTGACTGTATTTTTATTGAGTTGTCACAGCAATCTTTATGTAATAGTCATGTGGGTTAGTCCCCAAAAAAGTTTTGTATGTCAATTCCTTTTGGAATTTGTGTTCTGTGTAGATTTGTAGGGATCTCAGTGACCGAGTCTGCAGATTTGTTTGCTGGTTGCAGGATCCCTCCAGCCCTGGGATAAGGCAAGAGAGCTAGTGCTGCAAGTGTCTTTTTAAAGATAAGAGCAATAACGTTACAGGAGGATGTGAATACCTGCCTGGAAGAAGGGCTGCGGCAGAATAGGCATAGGGCACTATACCTGCCTGGATGCAGGATTGCAGTGTATGAGGCACAGGAGACGATAGGTGCCTGGAAGGAGAGTTGCAGCCTGGTCGGGTGCAAAACTCCAGAAGTTCCAGGGTACATGCAAGGAGCTAGGAAGTGGACTGGGCAGAGGTACTCGGTCGGAGTACAGGAGCTCCGTCACTAAATACATTAGCTCCGTCACTTAACCCAATAATTCCAATATCTAAAAATGAATCAAAAAGTGTGTAAATTCCAATGACGTATGTTAGTTTTTAGTTTTTTTAAAGTAAATTGAAAATTATTTAAATTGATGTTGGGTAATAAGGACATTATATAGCATGCGATCAAAATATCTTAAGCATATATGTAAAATAGAATGAATATCTGGGTTATCACATTTTGGAAGGCTGAAGAGACTTCCCAGTACACTCTATACATCACTTCAAAGCCAGTTATACTTGGCTATACATTTATTAGTATATCTAATAAGTTAATTTGGTTATATAAAAAACACACATTCCACAAGAAGAGTTGATCTTCTTGAAATACATTCTTAACAATTGTAGACACTGAGATGCATAAAAGAATCCCTTGGGGCAGTTGCATAAAATAGATTACTGTTAAAAGCATAAAAACTTTTCCAGGAACATCTTAATTGGTGTGAACACAAAATACTGTTAATATGGAATTATAAATCATCAAGTTGCATCCAAGTGCGAGATATTTCTCTAAACTACTAACATTACAGAGATCATCTTTACAAGACCATTGATAGTGAAATAAAATGTTTCCCTTTTATGACTGATACATTTGAGGATGATGTACTGAGAACATGTAATAAATGTTTTGTGGTAGAGGCTGATTAATAGTAATGTTGAATCCTGTACTTCACAGTATATTTAATTAGTTTGTTTATATAATGAAATACTATATTTATAAAATATTTAATTTAAGAAGAGAAACCATTAAAAAAAAAAATATATATATATATATATATATATATATTTTTCATTAATCATTGTTATGGAAATAATACATGTGTACCATAATAAGTCTATTTTGTGTGTTCCTACAACCGACACACACTGTCAGGATCTTATCCTGACAACCAAGGTATTGTTTTATTTTATTGCTGCAATACCTGTTTCTCACCTCTAGTGGCATCCCTAGCCACTAGTCAATCCTCAGTTGCTCTCACCTGCCTCATGTGTTCTTCCAAGTCTGCTGTAAAAGGCCACATCCAACTCTTCTCATGGCCTTTACATTGAAATCAGTGTTCTGATAATGAAGTCAGTGTTCTGACAATAAAGTCAGTGTTCTGCCTGAAAACATCCTGTATCCTGGCTCCTGAAAACATCCTGATCCTCTATGGAGACTCTGTGTGTCCTGTCGCCGGAATCCTCCTGAAACTCTTATCTTAAACTACTGAAACCATCCTGTATCCTGTCTTCTGAAAACATCCTGATCCTCTGTGGAGACTCCGTGTGTCCCGTCGCCGGAATCCTCCTGAAACTCTTATCCTCAACTACTGCAACTCTGCATAATCCTGTAAGCAACTTGTATTACATTATACTGGAATCTACTTACCTATCTCAACTGCTGCAACTCTGCATAATCCTGTAAGCAACTTTATTACATTATACTGGAATCTACTTACCTGTCACAACTGCTGCAACTCTGCATAATCCTTTAAGCAACCTGTAGTATATTATACTGAAAGTACTTACCTGCTTTAACCATTTCAACCCTGTATCATTCTGAACCTAGCTGTAGTGTGACATTCCACAAACTATTAATCTACTTGGAAATAACTTCAAACCTACTTGTATATAAAAGACTTTATTAATTTACTCTCAAAGTATCCTGTTTGTGGCATATTGCCTTTATTCTGTTTTAACTCTCAAAGTATCCTTTTTGTGGCATATTGCCTTAATTCATGCTTTCAAATAAATTGTTATGTCTAAAAAGACAAATAAAGTTTCAACCCATAACCCTGGCAATTGTCTCCTCTCTGATCCTGCTCAGGTACATGACACGCACACGCTTAGTTATTTTACATAATTTAAAAATGGAGATTTCATTACTTTAAACATTCAACAGGGTCTCCCAGGCTTAGTGACAGGGTAAAAAACAGTCTTTTCAGTTTGCTGGCTATGAGAGGAGATCAAAGCATAAAGAGACAAAGCCAAAAAGATATCAAGAGATTCTTTAGATTCATTCAGGAGTCCATTGAGGGATTGCATTAATTTACCTGGTTTGACCATCAGAATAGCCAGCCTGACACAAAACAAGCCTTGTCGTCAAGTGCAATGCAGGCCCATGAACTTTCCTGCAGTAACATCAAGACCTAGATAACCAGAGGTGCAGATGTCAGCTGAATAACCTACGTTATGCGTAAGGTTTTCTCATCATCACTATAAAATAGACCGGATTGGATAAGTATAAAAATTGTATTGATGATATCTTTTTTTATACTTTTTAGCTTTAAATCTCACTCAGATAAACCCATGCAAGTCTGCTTATTTAGCATAGTACATGTACTAACTTTGTATTGTTTTGTCTATGTATTTCGCTGTAACATGTTTATTTTGTTATATTTAACTTTTTTAAAAACATATCTTTGCTTGTTTCCAAGTGAGTGTAAGAGTTGGGGTTAACTGCTAGGATATATCTCTGCCAAAATACCTGATGCAGCTAATAATCAAAATTCTAGGTATTTGAATATTGGTTTGTTTTTGGGATGCTTGCAAATGTTTATAGGCTACCAGTAACTCTACTGATGTCTATTGTTAGTGTAATTAGGTTGTGTATTACCAGAGCACATGGTCAGCGGCCATCTTAGTGCTCATGAAAGCACATGATCAGTGTCCATCTTGGTGCTCCTAAAAGCACGTGGCCCATGGCCATATTGAGCTAACACAGCAGTTATTGTGAAATCCTTTGAATTGAGCAAACTAATTCATCCAAACCCGCAAACCACAATAGTTAAAAATGCAAATATTAAGTAATTAAAGTTTAGCGCAGTTCAAATAATTTTAATTAAGAAGAAAACAACTAAAGCTATCTGTAATACTTAGGAAGTAATGTCCACTGGAATTTAAGTGCAGATTTAAAATAAAAATGTGCAGGCACTTAAAGGAAAAATACATTGGTGTTTTATTGATTAGGTCTTGATAGATCAGAACAGCTTTCTGCAGCAGTTCAATTTGAAAGGATAACTTCAGAGGAAGTATGCAGATCCTTATTTGGATACTTTAAACAATGTTCCAACAAGGAATCTATGCAGTGTTTAAGCACGATGAATAATACAGGAGTTGTGCAGGATATATTCGGAATGCAATTTAAATACAGGCATAAATGGAAGCACAGTGAACTGACTTAAGAATTGGCTGAGATCCCCCTTGGAAGGATTAAACTGAATGAACTGAACAACGTAGCAATTCCCTGTATAATAAAAAGAACTTAGCTTGTTGGAGGAGGTCGGTGAATAGTGTGAGCCCTTTCCGTGTTCAGGAAGTATGCAGTACAGCAAAGTCAGTTTAGTAGTTCAGAGGTAAGAATAGTCAGAGTCCGTTCCATGTCCAGGAAGTATAGAGATTAGCAAGGTTGGTTTGGAAGTTCAGAGGTTTGGTACACAGCTTGATAACACAGGGAGCTCAGACGGCACTTGGTAACAAAATTGCAACAAATTGACTGAGCAATTTCGGAGAACCTGCGGCTTCCTTTTAACATGAGAGCATGTGACCTCAGACTATGGGTGTTGATGAGATCACCTATCTGTAATCGTGACACTATCATTATGGGATGAGTGTTTCAAGTTATGTATTAATTAAAGTAGGAAATGGTGCGGTCTTTTGTGAATGAATACACTTAGATGGAAATTTTAGTAATTTTCTTTTTGAGAAACAGCTTACGCTTTCCAAGGTTATAGTAACATTATCACTCATGATTTTTTTTTAACAGAGACTATTTATTTAGAAACATCATAATGATTGGTTTTATTAAGCTATGTACCTGCTACTATGCTCCTACACAAGTCTTTTTCCAAGTCTGTTTGTATTCCAACTTCATTAATATTTGTCGATGCATAGTGAATGTCAGAGTCTAGTATTGACTGAAAGAATATTTGTTAGCTATATATTGTGTTTTTTTGGCAACACATATGCTGATTGTGGACTAAGTAGATGCAGAAATGTCATTTAGCAGGTTATCTCAAGGTGGTGGATATTCTAGTGGCTCCTATTTTTGACATGGCTAAAGTTTGCTTCAGCATTTCTTCCACTTGTTGCAATACATATGCCATTGTTGTTCACCATTGGTTTTTAGGACATGCAACACTATCCTATGACAATTTGTCAAAGTTGTCTTGATGACATCTTTTCTCCTCTTTCAGATTCTTACTCTGTTAACAAGGTCCTCCATTCGATTCTATCCCTGCTTTCTTCTTGCACTAATTCCTGAGTTATGGCAATTGTAGTCTAATGCATGTTCTTGGTCTATGAAGTTTAGGTGGAACATTGCTCTACTACACAGTATGCCAAGCAGTAGCATAACTACCACTGGTGCACTGGGGCCTGCAAGCTCAAGGGACCCATCGGATAGCACCTGCACTTGGGGCCACCAAATGCCCATATTTAATCAGGGGCACTGGGAGGAAGGGAGTACTTCCTTCCAGCTTACCAATGAGACAGATGGGAGAGCAAGGGAGGGGAGAACAACTGAGAGGATGGAGAGCTTGGACCAAAATCCCATCAGACTCAACCAGATGCCACTGGACCACAGGGAAGTTCCCGTCCTATGCAAAAAAAAAATATATGGAAGCAGGGGGCTGGCTATAAATATGTAAATTGCGATCTTTGTGTGCATGTGTATGTGTCATCTGTGTGTATATGTTTTATTTGTGTGTATGTGTTTTATCTGTGTACATATCTGATCCGTGTGTGTGTGTGTCAGTGCGTGTATGTGTCAGTGTGTGTGCATATGTGCATACATCCCAGCAATTAAATGACAACTCAACATGCAAACATATACAAACACTAAACAGAAGTACACCACTGCTTTCAAATAGCAGCAAACATACAACTGCGTTAAAATGCCAAAATTAAATCCAAATCCAAAAGAACATTCAAACACAAAAAACATGCTTACATTCAAACACAAATACTGCTTACAGATACATCTCTGCAAGAATGGGCAAGTAGTAAATTCCCAGCTGGAAAAGCATTGTGGGAGTTGTATGACAGATGGTGATCTACCATTTCGCCGTGCCAAATTGCCAGGCCAAAATTATTGCACCAGGACCCCCCAATATTAGTTGTTCTACCAGTAATGCTAAGTAACCAGGAATACAGTATGGGGTACACCTCTGTTACATCAGGGCTACCCTCAGTATTTCTGGAACACTGTGAAAAATAAACTAGCAGGGCCTCCTGCTGCTTTTGAGCGCCCTGGATGAAGTATATTTCTAAAGGTTTTTCTGGCTTGTGCTGATGTTTAAAAAACGCATTTATAGTTTTGAAATGAGAAGAGATAGAGACAGACATTAAGTCCAAAAGACTGATTAAAATAAAATATATTGCCATTTGGGAATTTAAAAGAGCATTATAGGCACCATAACAGCTACATGTCAATATAGTGGCTATGGTTCTATTAGTCTGCAGTCTAAAGGCAGTAACTGCACTCAGAAATTGTATTTTCCCCACTGTCACACACTTAATGCATCAAAGCCAAATTAAAAATATAATAACCAGCTACAAAATCTTAATTTAAAAAAAAAAAAAAGTATTTTACCCAGACATTTGGATTTATTTTAGATTTTGTCTAATTTGTCCTAACCAGCAAAAAACACTATTTAGTGAATAAACCTCTAGACAATGTTGTGTATTACCTATTTACTACGCTTTTATTATGTTATCAGTTACAGAATACAATTAGATAAAGTATGGGGAGCAGTTTTAATTGAATATGTTTAGCAGCAACATTGATTCTCTTTGGTAAACACAATGCCTACTATTGTAAATTGAGAAAATTAGTGTTTTCATGCAACATCTTATGGTACACTGCCTAAACTCAATGTGAAATTCCCATTCAACAGTGCATTGCTAGCAGTGGATCACAATATTACCAACAACTATGGGTGTCACGGTGGCAATTTGACAGGCAATAAAAAAAAAAAACGAACAAGCTATTCCGTGAAATTTTTATAGTCTATTCCATACAATTGTGTTCACTGGACTGGAAAACATGAAGACATGCAGTTTAACTGGTATGTTTACATGATTGTTGCTTTTCTCTTAATAAAATAACATGTTATTAAGAAATTCATGTTTTTTTTCCCTCCAAGTATTTTATTTTACAATAAACAAAATTAATCAAGGTTTTATAATGAGAAAATAGGTTCCACAAGCAAAATGCCTTTGACAAATATGACAAAATAATATTTGCCCGAGCCATGGGTTGCAATGTTTGTTTATCCCAAGTATAGATTTTATAAATGAAAACTAGTTCCATGCTGCATGTAAAAATTATGAAACTGTGCCCAATACATTGCATCAAAGAGAATACACATAGTGTTATTTATGAACGTGATAATTCAAAGCAAACTCAAAATGTATTTCAAATTTAAGGCCATAGTAGCCAAAGTGAAAGCATAGTTGGCTTAGACAACTTCTCCAGTTTGGCTAATTTGATCTTAAATTTGAAATACATTATGATTTCACTGTACTCCGGGGCAAAATGAGAGAATTTTACATAAAAAAGGGAAATTCTAGGAGTGAATACAGTAGTGTACAATTGACTCCGTCCTTAAGGGGGTAATGAGTGAATATGCTGGATATATCTATCATACATTTAGATACATAGTTAAATAACAGGTGACATCCTGCACTCAATGTGTTCCTTTGGCTTTTTACAAGCGGTCACCATTTATTGAGTGTATGTGGACCGTTTAAAACATTGTTTATTTCAGAAAAAAAAAACCTCTGCTTTTACATTGAATGTTTCAGTCCATAATGGTATTTGTTAGAGTTGAACTAATGTAAAAATACATTAAAAGTAAAGTAATTTGACATTAATAGTGATATAAAATTATTTATATTAATTTCAGTACTTATTTCTCTTTTTCCTGTTTTTTTTTTTTTTTCCTATTGGTATTTATCATGTTACACTAGTTTTCATGTCATCCTCCACCTCCATGCATTCACTGCCTCGATACTTCCTTCTTGACCCTTTCTCCTTCTTCAACTATCTAACTATGTCAGTTCTTTGTAGTGTAACCTTCCTTTTATTTAGGTGCAATCCATCACTATCATAGTGATTATGTCTAATTGAAATGTCACTCCAGTACTCAAGAAACCCTAAATGCTCTTCCAAGAACCAAAACCACAGCTTTATATATACACACCTCTAAGTTCACATGATATTTCTTATTTTACTGCAAGTCAAATGTGAAACAATTTTAAACTAAGGAATGACAATTCTGTTTTCTTTTCTAGATTTAATGCTACTAAAAAGCCAAATATTAAGGATATAAATTGCATGCAATTTTTTTTTTTTTACAGTTTAAATTAATTAATCAGATTTTTTTTTAATATTAATAGAGTTCTACATGCTTATTGTATGGATGTACCAGTTTCGTTTTCACTAATTTATTAGCATTTTTTTATTTATTTTTTTACCTCTTTGGGAGTTCCTGAATAAAAAAAGCATCCTTACTTAGGGCTGGACTGGCCCACCGAGATATTGGGACATTTTCATGTGGGCTGCGGCACATGGGGCAGGGCAGTTTAGCGCATTATATAAAATGTCTAAATTAATTTAATTATTTTTTTCCTCCTTGGACTATGTGTTGGGGGCTGTGCAGTTAACTAGATAACAGCATTGAGGCTGCCAGTAGTCGGTACACTGGCAAAGCTGGCAGCTGACCAGTATCAGAGAGGAGCGAGAGTACTGTAAGTCTTTCTCACAAATACCCTATAGCAGTATCCAATGCAGGATGACCTAATGGCTATGGTAGGAGCTAACCCCAACACTGGAGCTCCACCCCCAGCTTCAACCAGCTGACCTTTCACACAGGAAGAGGTTACCTCATACACGAAGAAACCTCACACTGCCCTCAGAGTATCCACTGCCACGGTCAGGTACTTGTAATTTTGCTCAGCAGCCCATGAATACTCTTGATTCGAAAAATTCATAAAAATCCAAAGGATCGTAGGAATTGCATGGAAGTAAACTTTTATAGACTGTCTTTCTGTGCTATTTTAGTATTTTCTTATATTTAATATGATTAAAATTTAAAATGTGATATAGGAAAACAATCACATAAAACAGTGCTTACCAAAGTTTGTGGGATGAATTAAATAAAATTTCCTAATCTAAACAAATATTTTTAAATAGCTTTATAGGTAATATATGTGTGCTATGTAATATAGTATATATGGACTAAAAAAATAAAATAAAAAACTAATATATATATTTATATGTAATCAGCTTCATAGAGGATGTTTCTCATGAATGATGGAGAGAATGAAATAATAAGAAAATAGTAATACAACATTTATTTGAGTTATAAAAATTTTTCAAAAACCCTCACATTGAGCACTGGCACGTAATAATATATATACAAAGCAGATATCTATGCTAGGCAAATTAAATTTTAAAAGATATACACATCTGCTTAGCATTGTGTCTACTTACAAATTTAATAATACTAAAAGTATAATGTGTAGATTGCTTTGCAAATACTATATAAGGTTTAATAAAGAGATATTATCTATACCGTTGGTGCATTTCAGTTATTGCCTTTACATTGCTTCTACTTAAGTCTTTTTCCATCTTTTAATCTTTTCCTAAAGGTTTATGGATCATCCCACCCCTTCCAATTCCTGTGTTACCCAAATGATCGCTTTATTTTTTGCTTCATTTAGCCTAGTTTTATGTCACTCTTTAGATAAAGGGCAACTCCTCCCCGATGTTCCTACATTGTCTTTTCTGAATAGAGTGCAACCTGGTATATTTAAATCCAAATTGTTCTGTCTCATTATTGTAATTAGAACATGATATGTATTACATAAGCTACTATCATATGTGTACATTACGTCACTAGACTTTTCCTGCTCGTTTTTTAAATTCCAATGTTCCTAGTTTAATGTTAATGTGTATGTTTTACTGTTCTTCCTTATATGTATGTTTTTTACAGAGCATCAGACAGTTTTTTTGAACTATTTTATTAACAAAATGTTCCATGCTGTATCCATTATAACAATAACATATATGCAAAAAAAAAAAACATTTCCAAGATTGATTATTTTTGCTTAAAATTTGTAATTTGATTGTCTGTCTAGCACATTTGATATAAAATGAAAGTGAATAGAAAATATCTATAAACAATATAAGAGTGCCACAATCACTATATAGTAATCAGCTTCATAGAGGATGTTTCTCATGAATGATGGAGAGAAGGAAATAATTAGAACATAGTATTACAACATTTATTTGAGTAATAAATAAAAAATAATAATCAAAAGCACTCACATTAAGCACTGGCAAGTAATAATCAATGTGCAAGAATCACAGTATTTGCCTAAATAGGCCTAATCCCCACTGGGTAGCAGCCAGCACCTCCTGTCTTTAGAACATAAAGTGCAATATAGTGCAATTGGTCCCCTACTGTTCTCCATCTATACTGCCTCCCTTGGTAAACTCATTAGCTCCTTTGGCTTCCAATATCATTTCTATGCAGATGACAAGCAAATCTACCTGTCCTCTCCTGATCTCTCCCCGTCCCTCTTGACTAGTGTCTCTGACTGCCTCTCTGCTGTTTCTAACTGGATGGCTGCCCACTTCCTTAAACTAAACTTGACCAAAACTGAAATTCTGGTCTTTCCTCCCTCAAGTGTTGTTACTCCTGTGTCTGTCTCCCTCCAAGTCAACGGTGCTACCATCAGCTCCACCACGCAGGCTCGCTGCCTAGGTGTTCTCTTTGACTCCGACCTCTCCTTCAAGTCTCATGTTCAATCTATTGCCAAAACCTGTCATTTTCATCTCAAAAACATTGCGCACATCCGCCCCTACTTAACGCCAGATGCGACTAAGGTGTTAGTCCATTCCACTGTCCTTTCTCGCCTTGACTACTGTAATCTGCTTCTCAGTGGTCTTACGTGCTCCCAACTTGCGCCGTTACAGTCCATAATGAATGCGGCGGCGAGGTTCATCTTCCTGTCCGCTCGCACCTCCCATGCCTCACCCTTCTGTCAGTCCCTACATTGGCTTCCTATAAAATATAGAGCTCAAATTAAAATGCTGGTTCTTGTTTTCAAATCTCTACATAATGCTGCTCCCACCTATCTATCCTCCCTTATACACAAGTATGTCCCGTCTAGGCCCTTACGATCTGCTGAAGACTTACGTCTATCTTCTGTCCGTACTCCCACCTCTGATGCTCGCCTTCAAGATTTCTCGAGGGCTGCACCGTTCCTGTGGAACTCGCTTCCCTCCTCTGTTAGATGCTCACCCAGTCTCCACTCCTTCAAAAAATCGTTAAAAACCCACTTCTTCATAAAAGCGTATCAATTAAACTGTTAATAGCTCCTGACTGATTCCTCTTCTGCAACTGTCACTAGTCTAATACTATCCTTACCTTTTTGTGTCATTTTACCCCACTCCCTCTAGCATGTAAGCTCATTGAGAAGGCCCTCAACCCCTCTGTTCCTGTGTGTCCAACTTGTCTGGTTAAAACTACATGTCTGTTTGTCCACCCATTGTAAAACGCTGCGGAATTTGACAGCGCTCTATAACTATCATAATAATAATAATAATAATTGACATGCTGTATTGGGACCTTAAGAGGGTGTGCATAAACACATGCCAGCATGCCTCAATAAACTAAAGCAACATGTTGTACATCTGAGGTTGTATTTACCTAATTTTAAGACCTGTTAAGGAACAAATGATTGTCATTATGTCCTAAAATGTAAAGCCATAGAATTCAAACAGGGTGTCCTTTTCCCCCATGATTATAAATGTGTTAACATTACTGACAATTTTTTTTGTGTGTGGTGATGTGACATTTTCCATGCAGAAATACCCCTTCCCTTTCCTTAACTGGGCAGAGCCCCCATTAAAGTACCAGCAAATAGCTGTAACCGCATGGAACTAAGTTTGGCTAGGAGCATGTGCTAGGTCTAAATTTTAATAGAGTGGCATTTTCACATTTTCCACGGATCAGGACGCTTTATAGATAGAGTAAGCGCTCCATCAAGAGCTATCCAGGAATATAAGACTTGTGGGAGTTCGTAACTGTTTTCGATATGATTTTTTTTTTTTTTCTGTATTCGGCTGATAATTGATTTAGTGAGAGATAACTCAATTATCTCCCAGACACAGAGACAATTGGGTGGGATCTGTATGTACTGAATGGAGACCCCATGCTGGGGGTCTGTGCATAACAGACTTCATTCAGAAAAATAAAAATTGGACATACTCCCAGAACTATGTGTCGTCTTGGTAATGGGGGAGCTATATTCACTGCAAGTTCCATTTCTGGCTGAGAGAAGAGTTTAGCAGAAATAACTAGTCAGGTTACACTGTTTCCGCTACAGAGAGTCCACAAATCTTATAAATGACTGCTATTTCTGCATGGCACTTTCTATTAAGCATGCCAAGAAAAAAGTAGTGTGGAATACCCCAACACCAGCTATTCAACCAGTGCAACATGGGGGCGATCTGTACATCACTGTACATCACCCTCTGTACATCACCTGACTGACTGTACATCACCCTCCAGAAGAGTGAAGTCTGCTGGCAGATGATGATAGGGACAGTGTGAATGAAAAATCACTGAGCCATCATCATAAGATCCTGATTTTATGCCACAACCTGAATTGCTGAGTGAGCTACACAGAATTACTCAGGATGGACTAAGTGATCAAATATGAGACCTGGGCCTATCGAAATACAAAGCATTGCTTTTTAGGATTAACGGTCCAACAGTGGAATTTTATACAACTTAATGTCAAAGTGTCTGTGTATAGGGGTTGGTAAAAAGATTTGATTTCATATTTTAAAAAGAAATAACCTTGTTGCCTAATGTAATGTCAATGGTTTGATGATAGCTTTTAATGTGGAGCACGACATACAGGACTAGAGGCTATTTATAAACTCCACGAAGCTTAGTTGAAAAGCTGCGTTGCTATACAATGGCATTTCTGCTGCTACAATTTCTGTAGACCATGCTTTCCACATGATGGAAACATATAGTTGTGCTCAAAAATTTGCATACCCTGGCAGAAATTGGGAAATGTTGGCATTGATTTTGCAAACATGACTGATCATGGAAAAAAACAAAACAAAACTTTTTATTTAAAGATAGTGATAATATGAAACCATTTCTTATTACATAGTTGTTTGGCTCCTTTTTAAATCATAGTGATGAAATAAATCACCCAAATGGCCCTGATCAAAAGTTTACATACCCTTGAATGATTGGCCTTGTTACAGACACACAAGGTGACATGCACAGGTTAAAATGCAATTTAAAGGTTAATTTCCCACACCTGTGGCTTTTTAAATTGCAATTAGTTTCTGTGTATAAATAGACAATGAGTTTGTGAGTTCTCACATGGATGCACTGAGCAGGCCCGATACTGAGCCATCGGCAGCAGAAATGCACTGTCAACAGACCTGTGTAACAAGGTAATTGAACTTTATAAAGATGGAAAAGGATATAAAAAGGTATCCAAAGCCTTAAAAATGCCAGTGAGTACTGTTCAATCACTTGAGAAGTGGAAAACTCAGGTAGCTCTTGATACCAAGCCAAAGTCAGATAGACCAAGAAAGATTTCAGCCACAACTGCCTTAAGAGTTGTTCTGGATACAAAGAAAAACCCACAGGTAACCTCAGGAGAAATACATTCTGCTCTGGAAAAAGACTGTGTGGTTGTTTCAAGCAGCACAGCACGACTATACTTGAACAAAAATGAAACAGAACATGGAGTACAGGTTGCGCCAATATATCTAATAAAAACTGCTAATAGCTTCTAAATATATAAATGAGAAGGGTACTAGATAGAAAAACCCACATGTAAAATAATAGAAAATACAGATGGAATACCAAGAGTCTAAAACAGTCCTAAAAAACTGTGTTTCTTCAGATATTTTGTATGAAGTCCTTGAACCAGTTCCAATCAATGTCAGTGTATGAAAGAAAACAGAAGGAACCAATGCAATATGGTAAATAAAGTGAACTACAGACAACACTGAGATATAAAAATGCCAACTCACATTGCAGAGCCAGGGCCAGACTGGCCCACCGGAATACCGGGAAACTGCCCGGTGGGCAGCGGGATGTGTGGCTGGACAGACAGCCCAAATCATGAGGTTAATGTAATTTAAATGATTTTCCCCTCGGACTGTGCCAGCCTGTCTTATTTTGAGAGGAGTAAAGAGGGAGGAGCTGGGCACTGGTGCGGCCGCAATTAAGCTGCTGGCGGGAGACCTATCAGTCTCCCTTCAAAATTTACCTCAATTTCGGCAGGATGCCCAGCCCCCCCACACAAGCCGTGCCTCCTGAACAAAAGCTCCACCTCTCACACACAAGCTCTGCCCCCACACACATATTGCTGACCTCTCTGGGAGGAAGATGTCACAAAATGGCAACTTCACCTACCAGTGCCAGGTAAGCGTCAGCCATATCTAGCTCAGTTGGTAAATTTCCTGACTACAGAGCCTTTCAAGATCACAAGTTTAAATCTTGGTAGGGTCAACTCAGCTCTTCATCCTTCTAAGATTAATAAACAAGTACCCTCAATTGGTTAATAATATTTCTATAAGATTAGGCAGAAAGATGCTAAGCAAGTTATAAAAGCTTCCAAATCACACACAGAATAGCACAGTTAGTAAAAAAAAAAAAAGGGGGACAAAACATTTGTTTAGATACATACATCAGAAAAGCAAAGTAAAACAAGGATTAGTTAGATTAAAACCAAAAGAAGCAATACATATATAAGAGGATAAAGGTCTAGCTGACTGCCTCAATGAATATTTTTGTTCAATATTTACAGATGAAAATGAAGGAAAGGGGCCTCAGTTAGGAAAAAGGACAAATTAGTCATTTGTTACATGTAAGTTTACAGAGGAAGAGGTTCTGTCAAAAATAAAGACAAATAAGCCAATGGGACCTGATGGAATACACCCAAAGTTATTAAAAGAGCTTACTGGTGTACTAGCAAAAGCATTAACAGATTTATTTAACCAATCATTGTTAACAGGAGTAGTCCCAAAAGATTGGAAGTTAGCGAATGTTGTGCCCATTCACAAGAAAGGTAGTAGGGAGGAGTTGGGCAACTATAGGCCAGTAAGCCTTACTTCAGTAGTGGGGAAGTAATGGAAACCATGTTAAAGGATAGGATTGTTGAACATCTAAAAACACAAGGGTTTCAAGATCAGAGACAACATAAGTTTACTTCAGGGAGATCATGCCAAACTAATTGTATTGATTTTTTTGATTGGGTAACTAAAATAATAGATCAGGGTGGTGCAGTAGACATTGTTTAACTAGAGTTCAGTAAGGCTTTTGACACTGTTGCACATAGAAGACTTATCAATAAACTGCAATCTTTATGTTTGGATTCCAATATTGTTGAATAGGTAAGGCAGTGACTTAGTGACAGGCAACAGAGGGTTATAGTCAATGGAGTATTTTTGAAGCATGGGCTTGTCACTACTGGGGTACCTCGTTTATCTGTACTTGGACCCATTCTCTTTAATATTTTTATTAGTGATATTGCAGAAGGTTTTGATGGTAAGGCATGTCTTTTTGCTGATGACGCTAAGATATGTAATAGGGTTGATGTTCCAGGAGGGATAAGCCAAATGATTTAGGTAAACTAGAAAAATGGTCAGAGTTGTGGCAACTGACATTTAATGTGGATAAGTGCAAGATAATGCATCTTGGACAAAAAAAACCCAAGGACAGAGTACAGAATATTTGATAGAGTCCTAACCTCAATGAGCTGTGTTTGGTTGTCGAGTGTATGGAACTCAAATCGGACACACCGCTAAACACATACCTTCCACTGATGTTCGGCTATTTGAATGGGAATCGAACAGCGTTCGGTGGGAATAAACTCCTGAAGGAGAGACATAAACTGAGCCTACTCCCCAAACCTATATGTTTGGTATTTTATATTCAACTTCGAATCCCCAAATTAGACCAACCACACAACCTGATTTCCTGGAACTCTTTTCGGACAGTAATTTAATGTGCAGTCGGTCAGAAATAAGACTTCCATAAAATTCCTGAACTGATCTGGATGATTTTTGGATATGTTGGTCACCCAGATCAGGGCTATCAACATAGAGCCTTGTCTCATGTGTGGGGGAAATGTCTGTATCTACCCTGGGGAGTGCTATATCACTATACTCCCCTGGGTTATAATCACTAGCTCTTATAAGAGCTGTTCCTGCTATACTCTCTGGAGTAGATTCACCGAGTGGAAGCTGGATCCGGATCTTGGGTCCAGGGTGGGTGGAGGATGGCGAGTCCCCAGCCAAGCTGTGGTGGATAAGGGGCTACAGTGCTTATGGTGTCTGGTGGAGTGCTTGGAGTCCTCGGTCAGCACTAGGAGCATCGATTGACGAAGGCACCCAGTTGTGGTGCCAGGCGGTCTGTCACAAAGTAAGAGCTTGTAATAGGAGGTGAGGATAACACTAATACAGTTAAATTAGTGACAGATCGAAGAGGCCAGGATATGTTAAGTGTTACATGAGAGGCCCAAGGTTCTTGGAAGTGTTCTGAAAGAGGGCTGTATGTGAAGAATGTATGTGGACCTATGTGGTATGTGGTTGCCCCAGAGGGCCGTGTGTGACGTCTGGACTGAAGGGTTAGTGATGGCTGTGTAGAGGTACCGTAGCGGAAGGCAGAAATTACCCAAAGTAAGTTATGAGCTACAGGAAGAAGAAATAACGCTGAAAAGGGGTAACGGATATATGGAGTGAACAATTTAGGTATGTTTAGAATGCCATTAGGGATGTCCTGGTGTAGACCTGTGCAAATGTAGAGGTAGGAAGAGTAGTCAGACTGAAGGGTGGCAACATGGAATGTGGTGGAGGGCCATCTATAAGACTGGTGTGAAATAATGACAAATATGTAACCAACACTAAATATATTTTATAGTATCATGAAGGAGGTGGCTAAGCACCTATTACTTACAAATACTGTAGCGGTCCAATATGAGAAGTAAGGAGAAAACGTATAGGAAGAGTGAAGCTGGAGAATAGGTCCTGAGAGGCAGGATACAGAAATAGAGCTGTATAAGGGAAATAGATATATGGAATGAAGAAATGAAGGATTTGTATCATGGTATAGGAGTTGTGTAATACCTGTGTTAGGTCAGGTCTATAGGAATGATAGGAAGATCAGTTAGGCTAGAAGGGTAATAACAAAGTAATTAGTGATCAAGTGTTTGAAATGTTGAACAGAACAGAAACCATATGTAAATTCTTATACACTTAGTATCATACATACCCACTGATCCAAATAATCGTGGTGTCTGCAGAACGATTCATAACAGGAATTGAGGCCCAAGCCTCTAGAATGCAACAGTGGGCAAAAACCTTTAGTGGTTTTGATGGCCATATACCATACATAAGAGTTTAATGAGATATAATATATAATAAAACAAACAGTTACATACTTATGGAACTCTTAGGAGGATGATAAATACTTAGAATTAACCTGGAAGAATAAAGTTGAAGGCAATGGCACATGCTAGAATAATCGTAGAATAACAGTAATATTAGCATAAACTATAACTTTATTGCTTAATGAACATGACTGCATAAGATAAACTGAACGCATGTGGAT
Source organism: Pelobates cultripes (assembly GCA_933207985.1). Classification (NCBI taxonomy): domain Eukaryota; kingdom Metazoa; phylum Chordata; class Amphibia; order Anura; family Pelobatidae; genus Pelobates; species Pelobates cultripes. Next base: position 275,160,588 of record OW240912.1, read on the forward strand.
CTTATGAATATGACAGTAAAAGTAATTACAATACTTGGGCCAGTTGAAATGCGGTCGAACACGAGCGAAACAAGCTAGTGCAACAGAGAATACATGCTGTCTGCAGATGGCAGAGACGTGAACCATTTCTAAAATGCTCATGAGGAACCCGAGTGGTAGAACGTGAAGCAAACGTATGCAAGTTTGTAAAGTTTGATGTGCATGACCAGCTGAATCTGGGACGGATGTGGCCAGCAAACAAAGAAAACATTCAATTATCAAATGCCTGCACCATGTATTAGAGGCATTATAGGGCTACAGAATATGCTGGCTCAATATAAATAATTAAACAAACTGCAAATTAGCGTATGACCAGTAGAGCCAGCGTACGTGCATATAGTGTACGTGCATATAGTAGTTAACAGACATAATTATGCCTGGCAATTTTAAAGTATGATTCACTAGCCCTGTGCAGCCTTTGCCCAGAAAGGGCTAAGACATGTAAGTGGTGATGGACGGTGAAATAAGACAGCTTATCATCAAGGCAGTACCATAAAGGCTAACCACATGTATAGTCCCAAATTTAGACCTGTTATAAATTTATCATGGCCACATATAGAGGCCCAGGTTTGGGCCTGACATCATTATTACCGACATAATATTAAAGTATGTTTGACTAGGCTCATGTGGAGCACAGGAAGGGCTAAACCAACGTAAGTAGTGATGGACAGTGAATTAGGACAGATTATTAACAGGCAGTACCATAAATGCTAACCAGATGTATAGGCCCAAGTTTGGGTCTGCCATAAATTTAGACAGTCAGTAGCAACACCGAGCCACATATTTACTAAACAATGTATGCCCAATAAGTGCTGGAATACCAAGAGGCCAACCATAAAGAAACATTAAAATGTAGGGTGACTAATTGAAATGCATATGATACATTTTATGAGTTTGAGGTTGTTTTAGTAAAAAAGATTTTTAGATATTTAGAAGACATTCCCCTTTAAAGAGGATAAAGAATTTTTTACAATTGTGTACAGAGAATGTATATACAAGTTTATATTTCTATTTCCTCAACCACATGTATAGGCCCAATTTTGGGCCTGACATAAACTTAGACAATCAGTTGCAACACCTAGCCACATAATTACTAAACAATGTATGCCCAATGAGTGCTGGAATACCAAGAGGGCAGACAAGGAACACATTAAAATGTAGGTTGACTAACTGAAATGCATGAATGTAATCCCCACTTGCAGGATATCCTGATGGTAAGTTCACAGTTTGGTAGTCATGGTATGGGTCATATGAAATAAAAGGGAAGCCAATAGTGCTCTCCATACAGGCAAGTATAAATAAAAAAAAAGAAATGGACTTACAGTAAAAAGAGCGGCTCTATGTGCCAGGCGTAGGTGAAAGAATCCCTACCAGGGATTCTTTTGATGCTGGTGCTTCAGATGATAAAATCAATGCCAAGTTAAATGCAATAAAAATATAAAAGATCTATAGGCTAACTAATATCAATGAAGTAGCCAAAAATATATACTTTTATTTAAACAGTAGTAACAAAACCAGTAACAAAACCACAACACGTTTTACCCTTTAGGGCTTTATCAAGTAGAATAAAACACACACCTGGCAACTAGACATATTTTTAGGCCTCTAAATACAACAGAGATGAGTCAAACAGGGGGGATAAAGGTTGCACCAGAAATTATAATAACAGAGATGTTTTATAACATATATATATATATATATATAAAGCCTTATAAATATAGAAGGACAAACACAAAAAAAAAAAGCAAAAGAAAGTTCAAATATAAGTCCAAGTGTGAATCCAAATGGTAAAACTTGCTGAAAGATAAGAAGATCGGTCATTTTTTACTACATCCACCATAAGTTCTTTGGCCGTATTTCTAATATTCGTGTCGTCAGTATAGGGTGTACCTTCAATATTTCCCAGCTCTTTTATATGTTCTCCTTCTGCAGTGCATGTCATTATATATAGCCTTGTATCCATTTTGTTTTACTAATATTCTTAGTACTATATGTAATATGTCAGGATTGCAAGTTGATCCAGCACGCAGTACTGTGTCACACCTAGGACTAAGGAAAATGTATACCAAGTTTACGCATTTACTGCTCATTGACATGATACATCAAGTTTATGTATTTATTGCTCATTGGTATGGTATACCTAATTTTCGGATTTACTGCTCACTGGCATGGTATACCAAGTTTACACATTTACTGAATTAATAGCATTCCATTGCCCCCAGGGTATTTTTCCCCCCAGGGTATATATGTGTGACTACATCGATGTGCTTGTGTGTGTGTGTGCATGAAGGACTGTGGGGGATGGGGTCTTGGTCCCAGGCAGCACAATGTCTTGGGCCAACCCTTTGGAGTTGGAAACATAGTTGGAACTGGTTACTACAATATTTGTATCCCACTACTGGGTATAATGGCACATGTTGATCATAATATGTGGGGGAAAAAAGAATGACATATGTTTAAAGACAGCAATAAAATGATACATTTACCAGACAGAACTAAGACTTAGCAGTAGAATAAAGAGAGCAGTTACCATAATATGATGAGCACTGACAATGTACAGATAGGTTTAAATAATAAAAAAAAAGGGTAAGATACTATTCACATAACTCTAAAAATACATGTAAGGACGGGTGGAAATAAACATTATATTTTTATAAGTTAGAAAGGCTGGACTATGCCATACCCAGGGGCGTTTTAGCCGCGAGGCAAACTAGGCATTTGCCTTGGGTGGCATTTTCCCGGGGTGCGGCAAAAAAAGCCGCCCCCCAAATGCCGAGGGCAAATGCCTAGTTAGCCTCGCGGCTAACTGACCAGCCGGCTGGGCATGCGGGCTGCTGGGCCGGCGGCTGGCGAGGGAGCACTTCCTCTGAGCTGTCTGCTCAGTTCCCTCGCGCGGCGCAGAGTGAGGCTGGGAGCCGGAATATGATGTCATCAACCCGGCTCCTAGCCTCACTCTGTGGCGCGCGGGGGAGCTGAGCAGACCACTCAGAGGAAGTGCTCCCTCGCCAGCTGCCCGCACGCCCAAAAGCCACTGGACCCCAGGGAGAGAGGGAACCCCCCCACCTCCCAGCATTCCCAAAGGTAAAGAGGCTGGGGGGGTTAAATCAATAAATACATATTTTAATTTGAGTGAGTGTGTGTATATGTCTGTTAGTGTGTGTGTGTCTGATAATGAGTGCAAGTGTGTCTGTTAGTGTGTGTGTGTGTGTGTCTGATATTGAGTGACAGTATGTGTCTGTTAGTGAGAGTGAGTGTGTGTCTGTTAGTAAGTGTGTCTGTTAGTGTGTGTGTGTCTGATAGTGAGTGTGTGTTAGCGAGTGTGTGTCTGTTAGTGAGAGTGAGTGTGTGTCTGTAAGTGAGTGTGTCTGTTAGTGTGTGTGTGTGTGTCTGATAGTGAGTGAGTGTGTGTGTGTCTGTTAGTGAGTGTGTCTGTTAGTGTGTGTGTGTCTGATAGTGAGTGAGTGTGTGTTAGTGAGTGTGTGTCTGTTAGTGAGAGTGAGTGTGTGTGTGTCTGATAGTGAGTGAGTGTGTGTTAGCGAGTGTGTGTCTGTTAGTGAGTGTGAGTGTGTGTCTGTTAGTGAGTGTGTCTGTTAGTGTGTGTGTCTGATAGTGAGTGAGTGTCTGTTAGTGTGTGTGTGTGTCTGATAGTGAGTGAGTGTGTGTTAGTGAGTGAGTGTTTGTGTGTCTGTTAGTGTGTGTGTGAGTGTGTGTCTGTTACTGAGTGTGTGTGTCTGTTAGTGTGTGTGTGTGTGTGTGTCTGTTAGTGTGTGTTAGTGAGTGAGTGTTTGTGTGTCTGTTAGTGTGTGTCTGTTAGTGAGTGTGTGTGTGTGTCTGTTAGTGTGTGTGTGTGTCTGTTAGTGTGTGTGTGTCTGTTAGCGAGTGTGTGTTTCTGTTAGCTAGTGTATGCATATCTGTCAGTGAGTGTGTGTGTATGTGTATTTAGAGGGCGGGGGGAAGGGATGGGTGGGGGTGGCACGGCGGGGGAGGGGGCGCCTGAGTTTTGTCCTGTCTAGGGCAGCACAAAACCAGGATACACTACTGGCCATACCTTTTGAAGGGACGGTTAGCTTAAAACATAATACCTAAATTGTGTGTCTTAAATTAAGAGGCAGTTACTAAAAATGAAAAAGGTCAAAATCTGCGTTAAGACTGGTACTAATGTTTTTAAATTAAACAGAAATTTAAATTCTTCTGCATGAAGGCAGCTCATGTACGCTCTTGGATTATCCAGCATGACAATGACCCTAAGCACAAGGCCAAGTTGACCCTCCGTAGGTTACAGTAGAAAAAGGTGAAGGTTTTGGAGTGGCCATCACAGTATTCTGACCTTAATATCATCAAGCCACTCTGGGGAGATCTCAAACATGCGGTTCATGCAATTTGACCAAAGACTGTGCATTACCTAGAGGCATTTTGCCAAGATGAATGGGCAGCTATACCACCTGCAAGAATTAGGGTCCTCATAGACAACTATCACAAAAGACTTAGAAAAAATAGAATTATAAACCACCCAGGTGAAATGTGTGTAAAATCAATACAAATAGGTAATTACTCCTTTTAGATGTAAGATATAACAGAAGGATTCCTCTCAATCCATAAATACAAATATCAAACAACAAGATATGCCTAAAGACATAGAATGGAGAAAGAAGCTCATACGGTCATAACGTGATTAATAAAAAAAAAAAAAACAGACTTCAAGGTTGCACTCACAGAGTCGCAGAAAATTCAGGCTTATCAATAATCTGTAGATTTCACCAGATCCAATGATATGAAAATGAGCTGTTCAATTATGACCCAGGAAAAGTTCTCCACTTGAAAGGAGGGACAGTTGTTACAAAGTACAGGGACAGAATGATTCTTAATCTCCCTTCTAAAGTTGATGAGATGTTCCAGAAAGCGAGTTTTGGCCTTTCTACCAGTTCTTCTCACGTATTGTGCACCACATCCATAATTGAACAGGTCATTTTGCACGTGAGAGGTGGTGACATCACTATGAGAGTAAGACAAAGGCAGGGATTCTGGATACACAGATTAAGAACGCTTCAGCCATTAGGGCTGAATGTGTATTTTGATGTATTTTTTTTCAAATGATTTTTATATATACATGTTTAAGGCCGTAGGCCTGTATTTGTGGGAGGAGTTAGCATTCCTATAAAACGCTACTCCCCTCTCCTTACCTTTGCCATGAAATCCGCTGTTCACCTCCCCTCATCTAGCCGGACATCCGGTTCCTGACAGCACGCTTCCAGTCCCGTCATTCCTTTGCTGCCTTCCCGCCAAGCAGCACCGTTGTGAAAATCAAAACTACCGAATGCCAGGTAATAGGCGGGAATAGCCGCGTTCGGGCTATTCCCGCTGTTCAACATATATTATTCACCACTTACATGTTTTACAAACATGCGAACGTACGACATTTCAGCTAACTATTTAATTGTATTTATTAGTTTTTATTCGTTTCAATTCGGCTTTTCCCACCATTCGGCAAACTATTTCATTGAATTTATTTGTTTTAATTTGTTACAATTTGTGGCAATGAATCAGCCCTCAGGAAGTGTATATATATTTTATGTGATGAAAAAAAAAAAAAAAAACTAACAGAAATATAAGATTTGAAAATCCTTTCACTGCTAACTTTTGAAGAAAAAAAATCAAAAAAATCTGTAATGACAACTGATTTGTAATAGCAGTATGATTTTGGCAAACATGCTGTTAAACATCATAAGTCATGTTTATTTGTGGTTATATTTTAATTTAAGGAGTCTCTCACTGTCATTATGAGATGCTGTGAACGCAGACTTTAAACAGATGTTTCAGTCCAGGACTTTGTTTCTACATTTGTAGAAATAAAATTCTATTGTAGAAACAAGGTGACTAACCTACGGTTTGCTTAATATGGCTCAGCAAGATGACCCTTCAAAATTTATCTGATTAATGGTCAAATACAACATTTCACTGACATACCTGCTCATAAATATATTTCTTATACCAATGCACAACTGAAAATTTGGATCACAGTGAGAAGAAGTTTGAATTGTGATAAGGGAATAATGGTATTTGTTTTACATTAAGCAATTGTAGTTTAGTTTCAGGGGTTATGTGAACTAGGTATATTATAATGGGTGCATCCAGGGAATTGTTTTATGTCTTCCATTTCATTATGTCTCTCATTTCATTTTATATTGGCCATTAAATATCAAGCATAAACTCTGGTAGGAGGCAGAACTGCTTGCGGTATCAGGACTTCTCCAGAAAAAATAAATAAAAAAAATTTGATAGCTGATAATACACGATCAGGTCTCGCATTGGTTGTAGAAGGGCAGGACTTGAACATGTATTAAGCATTACTCAAGTTCCTTTTCTCCTGTTATGTGCTACCTCAATTAGAGGTTTCGCAAGAGCATTTCACTACAACCCGGTTATAGCTCCACTAATCTTCGCGTTTATCAGGTACTAAACAATCTTAAGTCATGTCGCTATTTACTGCCTATACAAGGCCATGCAACACCGGAAGGGGTTATTAACATACGGGGGCTTGATTTCTTGCCTTGCCTCATCAGGCCAATGCTTCACTCGACTACTCGTTATACGTTATCGTCAACTCTCTATCTCACAATAGACATCCTAAACTCCTTCAACATCTTTTCATTCTTTCACCATATTTTTTTTTTCACCATCAAGAGGAATTAGGTAACTTTCCTTGGTTCCTTCAGAACACTCAGGGCCTATGGTGATATTCTTTCTGCATTGTCATAAAAACAAAATATTAATTAATTTTCTTCTTTTCTCCTCCCCTCTTTATTATACTCTTACCCCCTCCCCTTCTTCTTTTCCCTCCTCCTGCTCTTTCCCTCCTTCTTGTGTCATAGGTCTCTTACAGAATTTCCTCACTGAAACCTTGCTTGGGTTTCGCTAGGTACGTTGCATTATCCCATTCATCAAGCCCCTGTACAGGGTCAGAGAACTGGCTGTATAGGGCTAGGTGCTGGCCTTAGTTGAACAATAGCTGGTCCCGCGAGGCCAACTCCCCAATCTCAACACAGAGATTTCGCCCTTTGGCCCAAACCATAGTTAGAGCCTTGCATTCACCCACCTATTGGGATTATAGTCAGGGCCTCACCTGTCACGGCCACACGTATTGAATTTTTTACCGTCACCGAGAGGCCAACACCCCGCCACCACGCTAGTGGCTCGAGCCCCACGCCCAAATCATAGATAGAGCCTCTCACCTGCCGCTTGGCAACTAGCAGGGCTTCACTTGTCACGGGGTAGAGAGCTTTTTCGCTTTGGCACTAGTTAGCCAGCCAGTTCTATTTATGCTCTATTTAATAACCTTATTAATCAGGTTATTGTTGTTGTGTTGTTTTTTTTCCCAAAGCTGAACTTTTTAAGCTCCTCATAGCACACCCAGAGGATCCTGGGCTGGGTACCAGCTCACAGGGGCATAGCTCAGACATACAAGGGACACTAAACACCATCCTGTCGTCTCTACAGTCTATCAATGATAGACTGACCAAGCTGGAAAGCGCTAAGTCAGCTGTCACATGCCCTCCTCCCATAGGATCAGTACAAGCACCCACTTCTGACAACTTAGAGGGTAGGTCCTCAGCCTCGCCATTCTCCTCCCTTTCTACTTCACAAGTTATAACCCCAGCACACATGGTTCCCCCAGCCCTCCGTAAGGACATTTTAGACGGAAAAGATGTAAATCTGGTTTCTTTGCTAATTGCCTCCCAAGACGTTGTGGAAAACAGAGTGTACAATTACGGAGATTTGGCTGTCGTTATGAAGGCTAGAGACCCAAGACTCAATAAAAAACTTACCATCCCAGAGTTTGTCCTAGCCTGAGGTATCTACAGAGATGTTGTATGCTCGGTTTATCCACAGCGCCGGGAGGAATTAGACATATCTACATAAGATGGTAGACTTAGGCCACAAGTACGGGGGTTTCATGTTTTATGATTTCCACAAGTCTGTGTCAGCAAAAGCAGCCACAACCTTGGCCTGAGTTTAACATCCGCACTGACTGGAGTCTCTTGGACACGGAACTCTTTTGCAGGCATTTTGCGCGCTTAGTACCTCCGTCTTGTGCAGTCTGCTCTTCCACCTCTCATACCACCAACCTGTGCCCCTCAGAGGCCAACCCTCCTATTCTGGTATCTCAGGAGGAGCTAGCAAGACTGAAAAGTGCAGTCAAAAAGATAAGCTCGGCCATCCCATCATCTATTTAGGCAAAGCCCAAATATGTAATAAATGCAGGGGCATGTAGCTTTAGCGCCTGCAGATTACTGCACATCTGTTCCATATGCTTTAGGGAACATGCCAAAACCATGTGCCCATCTAAATTGAATCCCAAGAAATGACTAACCGAGGTAAATACAAGTAATCTAGAATTCTACTTGAAGTCGCACCCGTCTCCCTACTTGGTGGAATACTTATTATTTGGGTTCTCGGAAGGTTTTCACACCGGGTTGGTGTCACTCCCCGCAGGCACATTAGAATGTCCCAACCTCCTTTCAGCTAGGAATGATCCACAAACAGTAGATGAACTAATCAATAAAGAAATCCATAAATGCTTCATGATAGGCCCATTTTCCTCCCCCCCTTCACCTCCTGGCGCACAAATCCGATCAGGATAGCCACCAGTATATATTCCAATAAAAAAAGTCTAATCATCGATCTGTCTGCTCCTCATTCATCTACAAACCCAAGCTGAAACTCCCTCATTCCATCTACCAAATTCTCTCTTCACTATGCCACCGTGGATAATGCCATACAATCAATCTTGAGGGCAGGTAAAGCCGCATGGCTCAGTAAGACCGATATCTCCAATGTCTTTAAGTTGTTACCCATTCATCCTTCATTATTGCATGTTCATGGGGTCAAGTGGAGAGAGAAATATTATTTTGTGACTAGGCTTACTTTCGGGGCTAAGAGTAGCCCAAAAATATTCGACATGTTTGCTGAGACTCTCTGTTGGCTCCTCCTCCTCAATATCGCTAGGTGCCCCATGGTAATACATTATTTAGACAACTTTTTGTTGGTAGAATGTAGCAACTGCATTCCGATCAGTCTAAAGAGCACTATTGCACTATTTACAACATTAGGCGTCCCTTTATCACTGGACAAAACAACTGAACCCACCACCAGACTCAACTTCCTAGGCATCACTCTGGATTCTGACACAATGCAGTCAAGTCTCCCCGAGGACAAGCTCGGACGCATACACGAAGATATAGTCAGGTTCCTTCAACAGGGTACTTACACTCGTAAAGACCTACAATCTTTGTTAGGTTCTTTGAACTTCGCGATGCACATAATTCCCTAGAGTAGATTGTTTATTTCCAGGTTATTGTGTTTATTACCAGGTCTGCCAGATAATCATATTGGTCACTTAGATCCCCTGGCAATGGCAGACCTAGCCATGTGGAAGGAGTTCATAGAACATTGGAATGGGTTCTCTATGTTCATCCCTCCAATATCTGACCAATCCCCAGTCTTTTGGACAGACGCAGCCGCCAATACCGGGTTTGCAGCAGTATACAAAAACTCTTGGTTAAGAAATTGCTGGCCGGAGGAGACTCTTGGTTTACCCTCCTTTCGCGAAACATCGGCCTTATTCGAAATTTACCCGATAGTGGCGGCTGCCTTAACATGGGGTAAAACCTGGTCGGGTATGGCCTTTAAGTGTTACATGGATAACATGGCAGCCTGTGACATAATCAGTAAGGGCCATTCATCTTCATTGGTCATTATGAAGTTAGTTCGCAGACTGAAATGGTTAGCAGCCACCTTTCAATTATTTCTATATTGCGAACACATCCCAGGCTACTCTAACGCTGCTGCTGATGCTTTGTCCCATTGTAAGTTACAGGAATTCTTCAGCCTCCACCCAACTGCCAACAAATACCCAACCCAAACCCTGGATTTCGACAAGTTAATCCTGGATTAGCCCAGGTTTTGGCACACAGTTACAAATTGGCTCAGGTAGCCTTATCCGCAAATACCAAGAGAACATACGACAGAGCCATGACCGTCTTCCAAAGGTTCTCAATAGAATTCGAATTACACGACTATTTGATTCAAACCATGGTCGCATTTGCTGCTTTTTGCCACCTTCAACTCAAACTTTCAAACAATACGATTAAACTTTACCTGTCTGGCATACAGCACCACGTCTTGACCGCCATTCCAAACCATACTACTTTCCTCAGTACTTACCCGATAAAAAATATATTAAAAGGCATAAATAAACTTGATCATCACACTACAAACAAATGTCTACCCATAGATGGGGAGAAATTCCGGGCATTATCTGACATACTGGACACGCTACCATTTGAACCTTGCACAAACCTAGTTATAAAAACCTCTATGTATATAGCATTTTATGGGTTACTAAGGCCTAGAGAATTCACGATTGCAACCCATTCAGATAATCAATTATGTTTCATCAAAGAGGATTTAAAAAAGGTAAATGACCATTACATCCTATCACACCGACATTCAAAGACCAGACAAACAGTCTATCCAGTTGAAATACCCTTCTACCCTACTGGAAATAATTGGTGCCTGGTTAAACTCCTAGACACCTACTTAGCACAGATCACAGATAATCCCAGCCACTCTCTGCTTTTTACACTACTAGGCAATCCCTTAACTACTACTAAGTTCATGTTATACATTCGTACACTGTACATTAAATTAGGCTGGGACCCCGCATCTCATTCAGGACATTCATTCAGGATAGGGTCCGCATCAACCGCGTCCAGTACTAATACGCCAGTTCACATAATTAAGAAATTAAGGCGTCGGGAATCTGCTATATACCACAGATACATACCACACCCAGAGAAAGAGTTAAGACAAGCATTTAAGAAGCTTGTATCATAATTATGTTAAGAATAAAGTGTGTTTATCTGCAATCTTTTTGCTCTCTTTTTTACAGGCCTACCTCGGTTCTGGCACACCTCACCAACTTTAACCAATCATATGGTATTTCACACTCACTAATTATCCACCACAAGTTTAAGGCCGTAGGCCTGTATTTGTGGGAGGAGTTAGCTTTCCTATAAAACGCTACTCCCCTCTCCTTACCTTTGCCATGACGTCCGCTGTTCACCCCACCCACCGCACCCTCTCATATTCACACAATACCTTCGCTGGGCCCTTTTTTTTTTACAGGCCTACCCCCTACGTCGGTTCCGGCACACCCTTACCGACTTTAACCAGTCATATGGTATTTCACAGTCACTAATTAACCGACCACAAATATTATATATTTATTTTTGATATTTTTTATATTCTGTATATTTTGTCAATTTTGTAGACCTTTTTTCTGTGATCTGTGTTCCCGGACTCCCCCTCTAGTGCCTGATCCACTTATAGTGGGTTCTGAGTTTACTTTTCATTTAACAGGAGTACACACTTTATGAAGTTATTTATTATGATTTATTATATGTATAATTCTTTCTTTGGAGTCTCCTGACTCCTATCTTAGGGGTTGATCAACTCTCAATGGGCTCTAAGTTCACATCTTTTTTATATCTTGACTAACAAAGTATGTAATTTGTTAGTGGTATTTTATTTCTTTCATGTTTTATACACAGATATTAAAGTTATTTGTATGGTTACTAATTCATTTTTAAGTATTCTTTTTTCTTATGTGATCATATGGGCCTTATGCTGAGGACGCTCTATAATTATCTACCAAAGTGTGGAGTTCGGTGGGAGGTTATGGAACACATTTGCGTTTCAGGCGCATACCACCCACGTCATCACTACTGCGGATCGACATTCACCACTACCGGGTCGGTGGAACGCATTTGCATTTCAGGGACAATGACCGGAACTCCATATATCCATATATGGACAGAGCCATTGGAAGAATTCAGAACAGATCAGAAGAAACGCGAGGTTTGGCCGAAATTGAGCTGACATACGAAAGAGGGACATTTAAAAGAAGGTTCCAGATTCTACAAACTGCATCACTTTATCCATGCACTATTTAGCACTTTCAATACTCCTGATGAAGTCTAAAGTTATTAGACAAAATGCGTAGAGTGTGCTTTTTATTTCTTTTTTATTTATATTGATTTTATTGTTTTTTTTTGTATGCTCTTATTTTAAACCACGGTGCCTGAAAGGACTCCTGTATACCATATCATTAAGAACAGGACTGGAGACTACAGGATTATACTGATGGGCTTTTAACCTACTTATATTTTGTAAGTGTAACCATTAAAGTATGTTTTTTAACTTTACATCAGTGTTGCACTAGGTTCCTTTCAATTCTCTTCACATGAACTATTGGATATCTGAATATAGTTGGATCTGGTGAAATCTGAATTTTCTGCGACTCTGTGAGTGCAACCTTGAAGTTTGTTGTTTTTAAATTAATTATGTTATTACTCTATTAGTTTCTTTCTCCATTCTATGTCTTTAGGTATATCTTGTTGCTTGATATCACAAAAGACTGCTTGCTATCATTGATGCACAATACACTATATTATGAACTAAGGGTATGCAGACTTTTGAACAGGGACATTTCATTTTTTTCTGTCTTGCCATGTTTTATGATTGGGCCATTTTGTTATAACTTACTGGTGAATATGAATCTGTTAAGAAATAAAATAAATGTGTTTTGCCTCCCCACTCATGTTTTCTTTGCAAATTGTACATATATTACCAATTCTCCAAGGGTATGCAAACTTTTCGCACAACTGTGCTTTTATTTCCTGTCCTAATGTGTTTTATACCCCACCTCCTATAGATTGTAAGCTGTTTTGAGCAGGGTCCTCTTCATCCTGTAAGTTTTCTTGTAATTGGCCTATTTATAGTTAAATCCCCCCTCTCATAATATTGTAAAGCACTATGGAATCTATTGGTGCTATATAAATGGCAACAATAATAATAATAATAATAATATGTAATAATATAATATGTGTAATTATTGCCTCCTACCTGTATGTAAAACTATTTCTGGACACAGACTTATTAAGCATTATGCAATTATGCTACACAATTTTTTTCTTGCTGAAAACAGTATAGGTGCAAAATGTGGGTAGACAAAGAGGGATTTTCACATTATTAATAAAGAAAAAAAAATATTTTGCAAACTACATGTTTCAGATGAACATTACAGTGTGGCAGGGTGCATTACACTGCTGAACGCATCCAACATCAATATCATGGTCTGCAAAAATCTCTAGGTAGGTGGTATGTGTTGTTTAGTAATTTCAGTTACAGTAGCTCTTCTGTGTACAGACCAGACTGGCTAGCCTTTGCTCCCCGTGTGCATTCACTGATGCCAGTTCACTGGTTGTCCTTTCTTGCACCACATTTGGTAGGCACTAACCACTGCATACCAGGAACACCACACAAGTCTTTCCAATTTAGAAATGTCTATCTATAAGGAGAGAGTGGAAACATATATGTAATGTAGTATTTTATTGCTACATATTTATTGTACGAAAGTACATTGCCCTCAGTAGGCTAGTGCAAGCTCAAGTACAGTCTGCCAGTCTTCAGGATCCTTCCAGTCACAACCACAGATGATACCACTTCAGTTCTTCTTTGCAGACCCCCTCTGCTCCTCTTTACTTCTTCGAGATTAAAATACAGCTGAAAACAAAAATTAGCTTGAAGTGTTTCTTATGCTATTCTTGCGGAGTTCCTCCAAAGCATATTCATCTGTTCATAAACCTGCCTTTAAAAAGCAGCTTACATCAACTGGTGCACTCAGGATCAGATCTAATAATAGTAAATTGTTCAGTTTTGAGAATTTTGTTTGTAATGCAATTGATATAATAGAGCCGGATTGGCTCTGATTGGAGGGGAAGTAGGGGGATGGGATGGGGGGAGTGGGTGGTACATTACAAAAATTCAGCACAGATTGAAACCAGATAGATTTATAAATTAAAACACTAACAGCTTTCGGTATAAATACAGATTTGGATGTGTTACCTTATGTGAATTGAAGAACTGACCTGTATTTATTCTTGGTATTGCACATATTATAGATTGACTTTTCCTTAATATTTGTCTAAATATAGGAATATATGTGTGTGTGTGCGCATGCGCACATGTGTGTGTGTGTGTATATATATATATATACATATATATATATATATATATACACACAACCAACCCGTATATATACACACAACCAACCTGACATCTTGGTGGTAGACAAGGAACAGAAGAATGCAGTCGTGGTAGATGTGGCAATACCCAGTGACTATAACATCAAGAACAGGGAACATGAGAAGGTGGAGAAAGGCCCGGTAATACATTATATCCTTGTCTTGTCCCTTGCTATCCTAAACTCTGCGTGTTGGGGTATTACACAGTGACACAATAAAACAAAAACAATTAAAATAGCTTAACACAACAAATGCATCAAGTGGTGTTCCCATATACAACTGAAAATGCTATATATAATTAATTATACACACATACCTTAACTGGCTAGGGGCTTGCTGAGTGCCATGTTTGACTGCTTGTTAGAAATATGGCTAAGTCAAAAGAATGGTCTACAAAGTTAAGTGAAGACATCATTGACCTTCACAAAAATGAAATAGAATACAAAAAGATAGTAAAGGCACTGAATCGGAGGCGGCTCTAGGTTTTATGAGGCCGTAGACGAAACTCAAACATGAGGCCCCACTAACACCCAAAGTAAAAAATAGGAGTACATTGTGTGTACATAGGGAGTTGTAGTTATATTGAAGGGCTTTCTTGCTGCACTGGATATAAAGAGTAATCATTGTTCAGAGACTTTCAGTGTTGTGACTCCCTGTGACACTGTGTTGTGAGCACTTGGACTGTAGCTATGGCATAATTTGCAAACTAAATTAATTTGCAATGAACAAGTTTAATTTGCAATTATGCAAATCGTTTATACACAAGTGCGGGCTACAGTTGCATAGCCTGGCAGTTGTTTATACATAAGTCCGATGTGAAGGAGTTATTGGATATAAAAATGAATATTTTGGTTGAGCAAGAAAGCTTTAAAAAATAATTTAACAAATTCTAAAGTTACAGATAATAAAACAGTGTCATAGACATTTCCCCACATATGCTATAATCCCTTCACATATATATTATCCTAAATAATATATATATATATATATATATATATATATGTGTGTTTCCCCTTGTATTGTATATGTATATTATATATGTTGCCACTATACCTTTGCATTGCCCATACCATACCACCCTCACATTGCAGTTATAGACACAAACACCAATACATGTACACATATAAACACTCTGATACATGCACATACACACACATGCATGCACATACACACACACAAACACACTAATACACAGATACACACACTGACAAATACAGATATGCAGTCACAATGTGTATCTGGCTGTGTATATTGTTGAGTGTGTCTGGCATTATCTACCTGTGTATATGCATGAAAGTGTGTGTCTGACAGAGTATCCTTGGGTGTGAATGTAAGTCTCTGTGAGCATGTGTGTGTTTTTGTCTGCAACCGTATGTGTGTTGCATAGCTTATTGCAGTGTGTTGTGTGTATGCGGGGGCTACCTGTGGCCTTTGTGCATTGTGTTTATGGCAAAGCTATGTTTCATAACTGTTTGTATGATGAATGTTTTCAGCTGGTGGGTAACTGGGTAATTGTGGCAGGGTGAGTGTGACAGAGTGAGGGTGGTGAATGAGACAGGGTGAGGAGGTGAGTATAAAAGAATGATGGAGGATGAGTCTGACAGGGGTGGGGGGTGAATGAGACATGGTTGGAGGAGACAATGTGACAGGGCAAGTTGAGGTAAGTATGACAAGATTAGAGGGCTAATGTGACAGGGTTAGTGTGGCATGGTTGGGGGGATGAGTGTGACAGGGCAATGGGAGTTGAATGTGACAGGATTAAGGGTATGTGAGTGAGGCAGAATGTAGCAGGATTAGATGTGTGACAGAGTGAGTGTGGCATGGTTGAAGGACATGATTGGAGGAGTTAATGTGATTGGGTGAGTGCAGCAGGGTGAAGAGGGTGAGTGGGACAGAGTTGGGGGTTGAGTGTGACAGTACAAGAGAAGGTGTAACAGTGTGTGTGGGGGGGTGACAGTGTGTGTGTGGGGGGGGTGAAAGTGTGTGTGGGAGAGGGTGACAGGTGACAGTGTGGGAGTTGGTGACGGTGTGGGAGGGGATGGCAGTGTGTGTGGGTGTGTGGAAGGGGTGACAATGTGTGTGTAGTGGTGACAATTTGTGTGTAGGGGTGACAATGTGTTTGTGTGGGGGGTTAAAGTGTGTTTAGAGAGAGTGGAAACATGTGTGGGGAGTGAGTGCGTGTCTGTGGTGACAGTGAGTGGGAGGGGATGAAGATTGTGAGACACTTACTTCACAGTCTGCAGCTCTGCACCTGTCAGGGCTACAGACTAGAAGAGTTGGTCTCACTCTCAGGCAAACTGAATGGTGGGCCTCATACCTGTGGCATACAGGTCAAGCTGCCTGGCCCTCTCCTGGTGTTGGGTCCTCGATCATGGATCATGAACCAGACAAGTCAGTCTGCCCTGTAGCAATTTAGGCAGCCACAAGGCCCCAATCACTAAACTGAGAATGAACAGGCTGGGGAAAGGAACCACCCCTGTCTTATCCAATGGCGACTGGAAAAAGAAGAGGACAGAAAGTAATTTGCAACAACTTTAGCAACATGTAAGTGTTATTATCTCTAGCATCTCAACCACCCACTAGATCTAAGAGATATACCCCGGTCTATATATACGTTTCTCAGCATATGATCCACGTTCTACCAGCAAGCCAAATGAGTATTGCAAGAAATCATGTTGAATTCTGAAAATAAAATTACTTCATTAGATAAAACTTTGATCAGAGAAATAAAAACCATTAAACTTCTAGAACGGGCATCTAAAAGATCACTAGATTTCAGAAATACAAATGTATTTCTGACTCTATAGTGTTAAACTTACTATTTAGGTCCCTTGCCCCCCTTAGCTCACAGTAAAAAGATGATTTCTTTCCCATAGTAAAAGCATCGGGAGGTTTTGCGCAGGAGTGGCAATACTCGGTACTGCGCCAATTGAATCAATATATCTCAATGGGGAGCGTTCACCATCTCCATGCAGAGTGTGATGACACTCAATACCAATGCTGCACTCTGTGTACCCCTGGACTAGGAAGCACCTCTAGTGGTCGTCAGAGTGACTGCCACTAGAGGTGTTACTAGGCAACAATGTAAGCACTGTTTTTTCTCATTGAAGGCAGTGCTTACATTGAAAAACCTGCAGGGACAGGATATAGACACCAGAACAACTACATTAAGATGTAGTGTCTCTGGTGACTACAGTGTCCCTTTAAGAATAATAATGTTTTCTTTCCTTTCTTTTGATTTCCTCACATTGTTTTTTTTTATTGTTTATCAAAAATGTATTTTCTCTGTTTATATTTCAGTTTTTTATTCTTGTAAAATATTATCTATAAATACCAATATATTTTGTATAATTTCGTATTAATAGTTTCATGATAATACAGTATTCTATAAAAAAAGGGCAATTAAACACAGTGTATTGCCATGTGAATATATAAAAATCTGATCATTGCAATAAGAAAATAAAACCTTCAATTAATATTGCTAATACTTAAGTTTGCAGTTATGTCATAACCAAAAGTGTAGTTCTATGATTAAAATATACCTTTTAATCAAATAATTGCAGCTCTGAGTTAAAAGCTAAGAAAATGTGATGAAATATACCAAACGTTGATTGGAAATGGTATACTCCATTTACCAGATAAATATTTCACAATCATATCTGAAATTAGATGTTTAGAAGAAATGTTTAGTAAATACATGCCAGTTCATGTCATGAAATGTTTTGTGACAGCTGAAATTGTTTCATCAAGTGTTAACTATCGATTAGATTCAGTGGAACGTACAATGATGCTCATTTCGTGAAGCATCATGGGCCCAAGATATGTTGAGACAAATCTTTCTATACTAATGCTTAGCTCACGTTATATTTCTAAGTTCATGTCATCTATGATCAAAGAATGTCTTAGTTTATACACTTTATTACCAAACCCACTATTTTTATAGTGAAAAAATACAAAATATATGTGTAGAGAATTGTGACATAGAACACAAAAAACACTCTTTTATTCTCCTTCTAGAAACCAAACAGAAAATGCTAACAGCAAAATAAAGAAAAATGTGCAATAAAAGGTTTATGTAACAAACACTGTGTATTACCTATTTGCCCTGAGACTCAGCAACAAATAATTATATATACCCTCCCAAAAAACGAGACAAAATAGGCCAATTAATGATACACAAGTATAAAGGGGGGAAACCCCAAGTGTAAACTGTATATAAAGAGAGAAGTAGTGAGGGAAACTGGGATCAATAGCAGATATATAGATAATTTACTCAGATAAAGAAGAATATATAATCTGTAATAGAGGTAAAAAATAATGAAAAATAAAAAAATCCTTTATTAATATAAGAATATTAAAAATTGCCTACTGGCAAACACCATATGTGCTGTACACAAACTAAATAGTGAACACTCAAATAGAAAAAAACTAAAAGAATACAGAAATATATTCCAAAATAAAATCGATACCTGATAAGTCGATAAACTATGAAGGATAAGGTATATAGCAAATCTGCTAAGTGCTAAGTATATAGAGACATCTGTGCCACGTCTATCACTATGTAAATAAATAACTGGGAATGGCATCTGCTGAATAGGGTAAACATATAGGTGCTAGTATACCATTTAAATCACAGCCCCCCACCTCCGAGAGGGAAATGAGGGTACTTGTGGGATTCAGTCACAAATGGAACCTTATAAGGATGTAAATACATCAGCATATAGTGATGCTGGTCCAAGACTGATACCTTTATTATTGTTTACAGAAGATAGCTGTTTTCACATATGAGTGCAGACTGCACTAATATATCGCAGATAATTGGATTGTGGCTGAACGAGCACTTGTATCGTGTAGTGATACTGAACTATGGACTCTCACTCCCATTGCTCACAGGTAGGATGATATGTATGGCTGTGGATAAGCACCTGTCTGCTAAAGGCTTAGTAAGTGATGGGAGTAGAGGGAGGAAGATGACAGACGTACAGATCAAAACGACAATCAAATGTTAGATAGCTAGCATATAAGAATAGAGTCCAAGATATCGTACTTCAAAAGAATTCTGAGCGGCTGCTGCATAATCACCACCTTATCGTGCTAAACGTTCCCAAAGGTTGCAATTGCACTTACAGCTGTTACCTTGGTAACGGTATACACAATGACCTTGGTAATGAAATATATGAAATAAACTGCGAGTATACAAATACTATACTATAACTCTGAATACCTAACTGTTATGCAGTCCCTCGGTCTGATTGAGCGCCGAGAATAGATGAGAGGGAATAGCGTTGATAAGCAAAATCTATGCGGTCTAATACCAAAGTTAGCATAAACTCTATACTCCTAGAGTAATCACTGTCAAGTAAATTCTGTCAAGGCAACTGATCGTACTGTGCTCCACCCCCGTGCCTTTAAGTACACCTACTGCTAGTTCCCATGTTATCTAAAAGACCTGAATCCTTCAAAGTGTCAATTACCTAAAAACATAGTTATATCAATAGGACTGTCTGTTATGGTCAAAAGACAGCGTTATGTGAAACCCTGACATGTGCATTTTGCCCGACCTGGCTCGTCAGAGGGGAACCGGTCAGTATACCGCACAGGGTTCAAAAAGGAGGAGGGAGGTTCTGATTGATTTGAAGGTAAGTAATTTCTATTGGTTAGGATGCAACCTGCCCGCATATATCGTGGAGACTCCTCCTGTATTGACAAGGGCATTAAACCTTTCAGATGTTTACTGTTAGTATAAGGTGAATTAAATAATGCAGCTTAACTATAAGTAACTCAGGCTTGAATCAGAAACTGTGGGCTAATAACACTCACGATGGAAGACTGAATGTTTTACCCGTAACCTATATGGTTACATCGCAAGGGAATTAATCATTGCAGAGATTAGGTAAAGCTAAATAAGAAGAAAAAGATGCAGAGATGGATCTGACAAAATAAAGCTTGAACTGACACAATGAACTAGAGAAAGCTTAAAAAAAGATCAGAGTTCTGGAAACTCATCGTCCATAGCTATAAAATCTGTATGCGGAATGAATTTGCCTTAACTCTTGGAATGATTTAAAAAAAGTGTTGAAACCGTTTCATAGTCAAAAACAACGTTTTTGAATGTTTATCAGTGAATAAAAAGATAATAGATGAAAAATCTGTGTATGCGATACAATATTACTAAAATCTCTAACCGAACTAAGCACATGTCATGTGTCTATAACGATAGTGTGACTAAAGTACCGCCGGAGCATCCTAGTGTCGAAAGTCGTCTACCTCAATATAAACTGTTATGAGAAAAGAGTAAAAAATGAAATAATTATGTCTAAGGATAAGAAATTATCATCTATGTTTGAGGGTACTGGCTAGTAAAAATGATGACGAAAGCCAGCTAGAAGTGACACTGGCAAGGTGTGCAGAGTGGCAAAGGACAAAGTATTAGTCACAGAATAGATATGGTGTCTAATGTATCTATAGTAGACATTGTGTTAGAGTCTCCTGAGTAATGCGTGAATGATGATACATGTATGTTAGACACAGCATTACGAGGTGATTATTATCGATTTGTCACTTATCTACAATCCTACTTGTTAAATAATATCAGATCAATGTTCAAAGTGGGACAGGTTGGTAGATTATCCAGGTTTATGCAGGAGAAGGGGAATTGAATTCCTGAACCTTATAGAAAATGATCTATTATGGAGAATAGAACCACAACAAGGAAAAAAGGATTATAGGTAATATTCAGTCTAAACATGAGAGGGAAGTTGTACTCTTTTATCAATGAATAAAAGGTGTAAAATTAAATTCCACATTGAGGCCATCTGTGGTTAAGGTTTTAAAGTAATAGATCGAACGTGGCTCCTTCATTAACAGCATTTTGTTGAAATTTCCCTTTCTTGAATTCATGGTTAGTTTTTCTAACTCCTGAAATGTTAAATGAGAGGGATATCCTCCATGACGGTGTCTGACATGGTTGGAAACTGGAGTAGATACATTAGGGTTCGTGATGGAACATATGTGTTGTAAAATCCTTCTTTTGAGTTGTTGGTAAGTTTTCCCTATGTATTGAATTCCACATGTAATAAGATATATGACTTTAGTAGAATTACAATTGATGAATTCTTTGATTTTGTACTCTTTTGTGGTTTTTGTGTTTGAGACAGTCTTAGAAGGTTTAATATATTTGCAGGCTTTGTAGTGTCCACATTGATAAATGCTGGCAATAGGTGTTAGACAAGTTGGTCTGCTTTTCATAGGTTCAGTGTGACTGTGCACTGGGTAGTCTCTCAGATTTCTGGCTCTGCATGCTGTAATATGAGGGGCTTCACTGATGTCGTCTTTTAAATCATTGTCGTAATTTAAAATTGGCCAGTTGTGGGACATGATCTTCTGTATTGGTTCCCAGTACTGGTCGAAGGCGCCTCCACATTTTTTATTTTTCATTATTATTTGCCTCTATTACAGATTATAGATTCTTCTGTATCTGAGTAAATTACCTGTATTTATATATCTGCTATTGATCCCAGTTTCCATCATTTGGTACACTACTTCTCTCTTTTTAGTGAGAGGCAAAGCAAGAGAAGGAGACAGAGTACGGATGAGATGCGAGGGAATAGGATCAAGGGAGCAGGTGGTAGGGCGGGAGGACTGGAGTAGATCAGAAAACTCTTCTGCTGTAGCGGGTACGAATGAACATAGAACAGTGGAGGGAGTGAGGTTGGGAGAAGCATTGTAATGGGAAGGAGAGAGATGAGATAACTCTTTCCTGATTGTAGATATCTGGTCAGTGAAGTGAGTTATAAAGTTTGTGGTGGTTACATCGGTAGGAGGAGGAGGAGCAACAGGACAAAGAAGAGAGTTAAAAGTGTGAAATAGTTGTTTGGGTTCGCAGGAGAGTATGATTATGAGGGTAATGAAGAAATTTACTTTTGCAGATGAAAGAGCCAAGATGTAATAGTGCAGCATGAATTTATAGTGGAGAAAGTCAGATGTGGAGTGAGACTTTCTCCCGCAACATTCAGCAGTTCTGGAGCATTTTTGGACGTATCGAGTCAACTTGGTGTACCAAGGTTGTAGTTGGGGGTGCTTGCTGTGTTTAAGTGTAGGAGGTGCCATGATGTCTTGTTGAGAGGAGAGGGTGGAATTGTAGAAGGAGATTGCAGAGCTAGGGCAGGTGAGGTTTGAGATAGGCAAAAGAAGAGTTTAGAGGTTAGTGGAGAAGTGCTCAAGGTCAAGACATTCAAGTTTTCTGTAATATTGATGTGCCAAGGGTGATGTCAGTTGGGTCTTGGGTGTGCTGATGTCAAAAGTCAGCACATGGTGCTCAGATAGAGGAAAATAAATATTGGAGAGATTAGAGGCGGTACAGAGGTTAGTGAAGGCGAGATCAAGAGTGTTTCCCACTGTATGGGTTGCTGAGTTAGACTATTGCGTGAGACCAAAGGAGGAGGTTACAGAGAGCAGATGAGAGGCATCAGTGCAGTTGGGGTTGTTGATTGGGATATTGAATGTTGGGTCTGGGAGTGTGGGAGAATTGTAGCACACCAAAACATAAAGAGGCAGGAGTAGCACTACCAAAGGGGAATAGCCAGGTCACTGTGAGTGCTAGTAGTGTGAGTGAGTTTGAGATGAAAGGGTCGTGTATAGCTGTTGATTTCAGACTGCTGCAGACAGAACAGACATTCCAGAGTGCACACTGAATGTTGGTGTTACGTCCTCATACAGTAAAATACAGGGGGAAAAACATATTCAACAAGGAAAAATCATACATTACACATTGGGGACACAAAATACATGGCAAACACATAGGCATATACAATGGGCTTACTAGTATGGTACTTAGTGACTGTGTCCCGCCACAGTTGTCAAATGAGGGTAAAGTGCAGGGTATTTTGATAAGGTTTGTGTGGTTTCTGGTTGTCTTAGTGTGTGCAGAGCATATGAAGGGCCCTGGGTTGGGAGATGAATTGATTTTGGTGTTTACCAAGTCCTTTAAAGCTTGTTCCTGTAATCCATGACATATGTGATCTCTGGCAATAATACATTTACAAATCTACCCATAATTACATATAGAGGATTGACAAAATACTAGTTGTGACGAAATCCACTTTGCCACTGGTTTTTGGAGGGGCCTGTTTGCCAGCCTCCTACCCTGTGACTATGGGCAGTGTTTTGTCGTTGAGTGTATGGATCTGTTTTGGGCATGGGACCATGTGCATGGTGGGGTAAAAATAAGACTTCCAGGAAATTCCTTTTTTGATTTTTTGATATGTTGTTCACCCAGATCGGGGCTATAAGAGGATGTGACTGCGGGGATATGTTGTATTTTGGGGTACTTTTTGGGGTTTGTAAAAATGTATGTTTTTTCGGTTTAGAGTTAATTGAGTTAGCCCATTGTCTTTGTTAATTGTTTAACAGGCAGAGGGGAGGGATTGTCTGCTGTAAGTGGGAGTGTCGGAAATTGTTGTATTGTTTGGATTGGTTTGTGTCCTTTGTGTGCCTGTGTTCCATCAGGTCCAGGGGGTGTGCTTCTGGCCTGAGAAATTGTATATAAGCAAACCTTTACCAATAAAGCCTCAGACTTGTTCTACCCTTCATGAAGTCTTGGCTCATGGAGTACTACCTACACTCTGGGGATTGCTATAATCACTATACTCCCCAGAGTATAATCACTAAACTCTTGTAAGAGCTTGTTCCTGTTCCTGCTCTCTGGATTAAGAGAGGTCTACCTACTGGAAGCTGGATCCTGGTCTTGGGTCCAGAGTGGGTGGAAGACGGCGAGACCCCAACCAAGCTGCGGCGGTTCGTAGGGTCTGCAGTGGTTCTGGTGTCTAGTGGAGTGCTTGGAGCCCTCGGGAAGCACTAGGAGCATCTGTCAATTGAGGTACCCAGTCGGGGTGCCAGGCGATCCGTTACACTCGATTTTTTATTATTTAAGTATCAGTGCTTATCTGTAAAATCAAAAGTAGTGTTGTTGATATATATACTAATGAGCACAGCAGTGTTTTTTTTCTCTGTAACTGCTGTCTGTGGATAACACATTTGTCAAAATTGTAGACTAATTTTTTGTCTGAAATTGCTTAGAATGTAATTTCTTTTGAATACCACAATTAAAAAAAAAATCAATTTTGATTTCTTTACTTTTGTCAAAGATTTATGGGTCTAATTTTACAATTTGCAACTGAGTTTTACAGCTTTAGACAAGTTAATTTACCATCGCAAGGGATAATTTACCACCATTTTCTTGTAGATTTTTTTTTTCGTGGGGGAGTCCTACCATATGTTAACTTTAGATAAAATAAATACAAATATAAGATGTTTACCAGCACAGCTGATATGTCCAGATATTTCTCTAAATTTTTCAATCTACACATATACTAAACAAGTAGTGCAGTTAAAGTGGATGGGTAATAAAATAAATAGTATGTGTCTTAAATATTTTGTTGAGGCATAAATTAAATAGTTGTTCAACTGGAAACACTCTAAGTTGTTCGATTTATTTTATACATTGACCTTGTTACACCCACTGGCTGTCAATCAGACAACAGGTCCTGTTACTTTCTGGTAGTTATGCTCAGTGCAGAGAAAATGTAGAGGCAGCTAGTTTCCCAGAGCACCTGCTTTGCAGAGTGCTCATTGAGCTGCATTGGAAAGTCTGTGATTGCACAGTAACAGATAGTTTGAGTAGGTCAGAAGCGGAGGACTTGCTAAGACTTCAGACAAGAGATTCACAGCTTATGCAGGCTGTTTTTAGATATACCCACATTGAGAAAAATGCAGAATTAAATGTTTTCACTTAGGCATATGTTCTAAATAATAATTTTGTATTTTTGGGAATTTAACAAGTGGAGTGTCCCTGTTTTTATTAGGTTAATTAAGAAGTTATCTAAAAAAAGGGACAAATTAACTACAGACATACGCACACCATTATAATCAGTGTCAAAAATCAGTGTCAGTCCTTGGTAATTGGATGGAGTGACATTCTTGTGGTTTATACCAATTTTTCCAGTAAACTGGAATTTGTTATGAACTAAAAAACAAATTACACATTGGAAAAATCGCTGAATTTGAGGTGCACACAGGGATGGCGTACCGCCACATCACATACTGTTCACTCCGCTGGTCACATATGTGAGTACCTGTATCTTGAATGACCTGCTATTGTTTAGTCCAGTACTCTGCCCTAGTAATTAAAACCCACTCGACTAGTGACTCTATAGTAAAAAAAAGAGGTGGAGATTTAATGTTATGTCATGTCTCCTACACATCCACTCTTAGCACTGCTATCAGTAGCATGAGGTTTGGCTAAGATGCAATGCACAGTAGTGCACTAAGCATTGACAGCATGACCATTCTGCAGTTACTATGGTAGAAGAGATAACTAAAGGAACTTGGAAGAGATCTCATGGGGCCCAGAAACTATAACTGGGGCACTAGGGGAAGATAGATGGGATGGGCTATGGAGAAATAATGGGTTGGTCTAGGGTGAGTTAACCAGAGAGGTGGGCTAAGGAGAGACAACTGAGGGGGAACTAGAGAGAGGGAACAGGGAGATTTATAAAAAAAAATGTAATTAAATTATGTGATATAAAATTATAATTGCTAAAAATAACAAAAGGATATGATTCAGTGAATAAATAGACAAAGTCTGAGAGAATGAGAAGAGACATTAAACCATGCACACCGGTTACTGAATCAATACACAAGATTTTAGAACAATAAAATAAAACAGAAAAAAACATCCACAGAAGTCATGCAGAAAAATAGGTTATTCCAAAATGAAAAATACAGTGAATTCTGTATGCATGGTTTGCTGATTCTCATGTATTTAGTTCTACAATTAAATGAATGTTTTGGTTTGATGAGAACTATTATGAATAGTATATTTTAGGATATAGACTTGCTTATTTCTCTTTAAAATCATGTCTTTCGTGGTACAAATTATAGTCAAAACACAAGATTTCACACTATTCAACTGATTCCAAATTAAATTTTAAAAATGGTTAATTGAATGTATGACAACGATCTCTATTCTCTATTAAATAAATGCAAATTAAATTAGGTCCACTATAAAATCATGCACATCATAAAATGTAATCGTCAAAAATTGAGCTTTTCTTATCTTAACAAATAAAGCCATGACAGGGTCAAAGTCTTTATAAACTTAATTTACATTCTGGTGTTGGAATGCTTCTTTCACAAATGCAAAGCCCAATACTAACAGATCAAGTGGAAAATGTCACCTCTGACATAATGGTCAGTATCCATTAACTTAAAGCTCAATTTATTGAATCCATTAACTCAAATAGCATCTGAAAGCATGAGAAGTATGAATATAGACCATATTGTAAATATATACATATATGTCAGTGTAATGTAGAATGAATATCAAAAGCATCATGATGAGACAATAAGCATTTAAGGTAATTGCTAGATTAGATGATAGAAGCATAAAATGGCATAATTAGATAATGTATGATAATACACAGTTGGTCAGTAACCAATCACAGATCTTTTAGAACATCTGGATGTAGCTTTGCTACGTGCGGTAAATCACAAACTGCTCCATAAAGGATATGTAGACAAGAAGATTCTATAAAAAGGGTAAAATTAAGCATGCTTTTGAATATTCAATGAAAATTATAACAAGAAATGGCAGCTATAGGATTATACCAAATGGGCTAGAAATGTGTATGATTTACCAGTAAATAAAATACTACTTACATTGTAATTAGCCAATAAAGAAAAATATAATGTTTAATGGATACATAATATTTAATGGATACTAAAAGTTTTAGTCTGATACATGTAACATAGGTATTTGGCAACATCTTGTCCAGTAGGATGGTGTTAATTTGCACATCTCACATGTATATTAGATCACTTGAGTTATTATGTAAATTGAGTATTTTCTACAAATAAAGCCTGGGCTGGCTATTGAATGTCCCACATTCATATTGTCTGGACCCAAGTTTGATCATATTAAGATTTTATTTCAATACACTTTTGCCCAGATAATTCCATTTGAGCCACTGCTTCATCTCTCCTATTCCTGCCTATTTATTTTAAGCATGAGTGTGGAGGCTTGTGTAGAGAACTGGGCCTTGGATCACAAGACCATATTTCTCTCTCCCTTCCTTTACAAAGCAGGGTAATGCCATCAATCACAAACCCGGCTGAGTTTACGTCTAGATCACTAAGCCTCATATGATCATGGACAGAATCTCTGAAATATATTTTGTTGTGTGACATTTGACACAATGACATCATGGTACACATATCTGTACAAGACTGAGGTGAGGGAATAGTATCACCCTTTCACTAGAAAAGACTAAGAATATCCATGGAGGTAAGGTGCTAGAATATCTAGATATGAGTTAAAAAATAAATGTTAAATTAATTACATATTGGGCATGACAGTAATTGCTGCTGTGGAGGAGGGCATGAGCTTGAACTACATTAGATGGCTGAGCATAATGTATATGAAGAGCTGCTTAGAAGCAGCTTATGTGAGACAAAACCAAAGAATTCCTAGAACAAGATAGATTTGTAAAGGAGCAAGCAGACAGAAAAAGTACATAAATAGCTAACATCGGTTATATCATCACACTAATCCTGAAATGAAAAAAAAATGATTTAATCTAGTATATTCCAAAGCAATAGCCACGAGAATGTAACACATGAGCCATTTAAGAATTCAACATTTTTAATTAAATACTGCAAACTGTGCAATACTATGCACGATGACAGAATTTCCAAATATAATATGATATCAGGCATATAGAACAAAATTACTGTTTCATTTTTATTTTTTATTTTGCTAGAACCAACTGACAAAAGGGAGACGATCTTGATTGGCAAATCTCCATTATCTCATTTCAATATTGTTTTTTTCATGAATATTTATTTTAAAACAGTATTTTGATTACAAACACACAATTTAAACATTAATATATTAGACTATCATTGCTGTTCATCATTAGCTATAATTACAGAATTTTGGCTTTAAAAATACATGGGGATTATTGCCAATATCCTTATCATTGATGTGTGAAGGATATATGCCATGCTAGTCACCCATTGTTTTATGTTTCCTTTCCATCATGCTGCTATACATATTTATTGGGACATTTTCAGCTAATGTTCTCTGGCATTAATGTAGCTAATAGCAAAAAAAGTATAAGATGTCAAGTGTTGGTAAATTATGGTAATAAATATAATCTTTAATCATGAAACTGCACATTTTGAATCTGTGCCACAGTATTTAAATTAATATATGCACATTAAAGCACATCTATAATGCAGCAATAGGTCCACTAATAGTATAATTAATTTAATTGGGAAATGCAAAATTTAGACAAAAATAGTCTAATAGTAATATTGGATCCCAGCTAATGTTTAGTTCAACTAATTTTGTCAAACATATTGCTATTGCCAATTTGGAGAATAGTCCTAAATATATTACAGTAATGATCGTGACATTTCCCGGGTCAATTACTCAATGTGTACTGTTTTAACCAGTACATCATATTTTATTTTGTTATGAGTCATGAAATATGTCTGCTATTAAAGGTGATCCATTTGCCTTGAAAACTCCTTTTTGTTCAAACTGTAATTTGACCAGATTTTTGTCGATCAGGTGATCAGTTGAATTCCCGAACTCCAAGCTAAAATGCACTCAAATCACAAACCAAATGAAATGTGCTATGGCCAAACATTTCCATTTCGATTTGTGATTCTATATTCTGCTTGTGGGGCCAAAAAATAGATGATTGGTGGCTAAGGTACAGTCATTAAATGTTGATTTTATCTACAGACATGAATATTTTTCATGGACAATATTCAGACCAGCCAAACTGCCACATGGGCTTATTTCTGACAACCCAAACAACCTTTTATTTTCAGATGAACTGGTACAGCCAAACTGAATTTTTCCACAGTGAACAAATCTAGCAGTTAGATTTTAGGATCATTTTCATTTCTGTCCCCTTCCCTGAAAAGAACAAACCAAACAATTAATAATAATAGTGGTGACAATATTAATATTGTGTACACGGGTGCTTACAGTAGTGATTTAAATGTAAATAGAGTTGTGCTGCTACCACCAATGTGCAATCCTCTCAATGCTTAGTACAAATAGAATAGATAATATTGGTTAACTAAGTTGTGTAGAAACCAGTCCCTGTTAGAGAGGTGGAGCGCTCAAGATCAAAGTTACTCACCCCCACCCCCCTGGAATTCTTGATAACCTAAGAGTGGGGGGGGGGATAAAAGATAATAGTGTGGTACATTTCAAATAGACTGGAGTGTAGTAGTTGTATATGGACAGGCTCAGATCATACTAGCAGACGTGTATTTAAGGGAACACGGGTCCTTTTAGTAGTGGTTGCTGTCATATCCTTCTGGAAATGACAAAGACCAATATCTGATGTAGTAGGTCTAGGTACATAGGTGAGTATAGGAAGATAAATAGAACTGCTCACCTTAATTAGAGCCTGTATACTTATCAACGACCTGTTCTATATTTGGAGGGGAGATGAAGAATCCCTTCAATCATTTCTATCCCATCTCAATTCTAATGATTGGGGTGTAAAGCTTACTACCCACTTTAGTAAATCCCAAGTCAACTTTCTAGATCTGAACATTTACATAGAGAATGGAGCATTAAAAACAAATACATTCTTCAAGAAAGTAGACGTTAATAGTTATATACAAGAAAACAGTTGCCATTTCTCACCTTGGCTCCTTAACGCCCCTAGAGCACAATTGCTCAGGACAAAAAGCAATTGTACAGAAGATCTTGCTACTTTGGATGCTGAGTGCACTGGTGTACATCCCGCAGTCGCAGGGGTTGCAGGGGTCACAGCTGCAACCGGGCCCATCACTCCAGGGGGCCCGACCGCTCTGTGGACACCCTCCAAGGTGTCCATTGGGTGGCCCATGCTGTCAGGGCCACCCGATGGAGATGGATTGTCAGGGGGCCCAGTCAGCATTGGGCGCTTTTACAGTGTGTGTGTCTGTATGTGTATGTGTGTCTTTCTGCCTGTATGTATGTGTGCCTGTCTGTTTGTATGTATGTCTTTGTATGTATGTGTCTGTGTGTCTGTATGTGTCTGTCTGTATGTATGTGTCTGTCTGTGTGTGTGTCTGTCTGTATGTCTGTGTGTGTGTCTGCCTGTATGTATGTGTGGGTGTTTGTTTGTATGTATGTGCCTTTGTATGTATGTGTCTTGTGTGTGTGTGTGTGTCTGTCTGTCTGTATGTGTCTGTGTGTGTGTGTGTGTCTGCCTGTGTGCATGTGTGCCTGTCTGTTTGTATGTGTCTTTGTATGTATGTGTGTCTTGTGTGTGTGTGTCTGTCTGTCTGTATGTCTGTATGTGTCTATATGTGTGTGTCTGTCTGTATGTATGTGTCTGTCTGTGTGTGTGTCTGTCTGTATGTCTGTGTGTGTGTCTGCCTGTATGTATGTGTGGGTGTTTGTTTGTATGTATGTGCCTTTGTATGTATGTGTCTTGTGTGTGTGTGTGTGTCTGTCTGTCTGTATGTGTCTGTGTGTGTGTGTGTGTCTGCCTGTGTGCATGTGTGCCTGTCTGTTTGTATGTGTCTTTGTATGTATGTGTGTCTTGTGTGTGTGTGTCTGTCTGTCTGTATGTCTGGATGTATCTGTCTGTGTTTGTGTGTCTGTCTGTATGTATATATGTGTGTCTGTTTGTATGTATGTGTGTATCTGTCTGTGTGTATGTGTCTGTATGTTTCTGTCTGTCTGTATGTGTCTATGAGTCTTTGGTAAGAGGCCGGGGTGGGAAGACTCACCAGTCAGCAGAGACAAGGGACAGGAGAATACTGACTTTCCCGCCCATCCACCCTGTTTGTCTTGTGTCTGCATTTGTTTTTCTGTTTTGTTATAGCTTGGCGGTATCCTGGACAGCGCAAAGAAAAAGGTTAATGCGTAGAGTTGCTTTGGGGAGATGACTGCCCGCACAGGAGCTGATTACGGAGTGCCGGCTGTTTAGGCTCATGGAAAAAGGTTGGGGGAGCTGTCTGTTGGGCAACCGCTCAACAGCTGACAGATTTGGATAATGTTAAAAGTTAAAAATTTAATAAAGCTGTGGCCTTTGCCCTTATCCACTAAGAAGGTGTCCGGTGTATTATTGGGGGGCAATGGTGGGGATCAGCAGTCATGCTGGTAATCATTACGGTGTACAAAGCAATTCACATACTTAAAAAAAGTCAAACTGTGCTCTTTGTTTGCTCACATTTTAAACATATGAATACATATATTACAAACACAAAGACAAAAAAATAGATATGATGCTATTTCACTAAACACTGATTTAGTAACCAGGTTTGCAGAGGGGTGTATTTTTCCAATTTAATATTTTGGGCTTTAACTATCAAGCCAGTTTAAAAGTCCAAATGACTCAGGAAAATATTAAAATTATTTGTGAATATTAAAGGATCTGGAAAAAAATAATAAATCTGAATGTTGGAGAATACCATCTATTTCTTTTCAAAGTTTTAATAAGTGGACAAAGCATAAAACACGTGATGGATAAAGCTCTGCTAAACAATATGTAACAAGAGATCAAACAAGATACATGTTCAAACTTTTATGATAAAGTACTCAAAAAAAATCAAGGGCATAGTTAATTACATTTTTGGAACTGAAGGCAGAATGAAGTATAAAAATAAAACATTCAAATTAAAAGAAAAGCTTGCATATAGTGTTATTGGCCAGCTGTCATTATTTCACAAGTACTGAAATAAAAATAAAACGCTCACATACAACATGAAGGGATTTATTCACTAAACACCAAATTGTAGTGAAATTAAAAAAGAATTGCGAAATGTAGACTAAAATAGCCAAGCTGTGACGTGAGCTGATTTTTTATCCAGTTTGTCTATTTTAACCAAAATGTTGTTATATTATTTGGAATACACTAACATTTGGTGTTGGTTAATAGACCCCATGATGATCTGTAGATTGAACCAAATAAAATTGGATACTTTGCAGATAAATGCTGAATATCAGCTTAAAAATGAAGGAGCCAGAATATGTATTTAATTCTGAATAATGCATGAACATATACGAATATTGTCATCTGACTAAGGTTGCATAATGAAAGGATAATAGACTTTTTAGATATATATAATCTTGATGTGCATATGCTGCATTAACAAATATTCAAGCATGATTAAAAAGTTGCACAACAAAAAGGCTTATGTGGAGTGTAGGAGTGAGCCAAGGATCATTATCTTACCTTGGAGAATAATTGTATTTGGTACCTCATGTGGGTATGGCCTAATTAGTCAATTCTCTTTGCCTAAAAAAGACGAAGAGGGGTCATGTGGCAGGGTGGGCAGGTGTTACTGGAAGCGGTGGTGGAGTGGGGATATGTGACAAGGTGAGTGTAAGGGTAACAGTGGCTGGGTGAATGTAGATGACTGAGTGTATGTAACTGGGTGCATGCAGTTTATTGGGCAGGTGGGTAGTTGTACATGATTGAGTATGCAAGTGGGTGTGGGTGATGGGATGGATGACTGGGTATAAAGACTGGGTGGGCAGGTGTCTGGGTGTGATTGAGTGGGAATGACAGTGTAATAGACTAAGTGGACATATGGGTCTAAAGCAGTGTTCCCCAACCCAGTCCTAAGGGACCACCAACAGTCCAGGATTTATGTATTTCCCGGATTTATTCCAATGGAAATACTGACAAAACCTGGACTGTTGGTGGTCATGAGGGCTGGGTCGGAGAACACTGGTCTAAAGGACTGGGTTATCAGGTGAGTGATAGTGACTGGGAAAGTAGATGGGTTTAGGAGATTGAATGTTAAAGACTGTGTGGACAAGTAGGCTTAAAGGTCTGTTTGCAGCAACTACCCACCTACCTTACTGGCTAGCAGCAGGCTGTTGTAATGAAAAAGTAGGATATGCAGGAGGCTTTTTTTTGTAGCGGGCTTTTCAGCACAAATGGCTTTTGCTATATAAAGTATATTTGTATGTTATGTTGATGTAATGCAGTCTTTGGAGGGTGTTAAGGATTGTTGTTTTATGCTGTTGGCTATTTTTTGCACTTTCCTTCCTGCTACATGGATATTGCAAATTATATTTCACTCATGTCTCGATTAAAATAGTTAAATATTATTTATCTACTTAGTTGTTGCATCATAATAGCAAATCAACATTAACAAGTTAAAGTGTTACACTAAAAACATTTTCAATTGCATATACTGTAGTATCAAGTGCATCTTTCATAAATTACAAAGAACTTTGCTTATACATATATAAAACATTCCATAGTACATACTGTTTTTATGAAAATCCCCCCCTAATTAATATACTCACATACTCCAGAGCCTAATGCCCAGTTCTGGGTAAAGACCGCTCTGCCAGGAGAAGGGTTAAAACCACATGTTTTTTAAGCTGCTGCTGTACAACCAACAAACAAAAGAAAGAACCAAAGAGGCCCACAATAGGTTTACACCATTAAATAAATGTGAAATAAACTAAAATCAAAAAGGCTTACATGAAATCTTGGTGAACTCACTATGTATGAAACTCACAAACACTGCTTCTATGATAACAACCTAGACCCGTCTCCAACGACGTGTTTTGCCCCATCACGTTGGTTTCATCCAACAGTATGACATCATGTTGGTCTAATAATAGCAAATCAGTTGAAGTAGTAAGGTGAAAAACATTGCATTTATTTATATTTTGTGGAAAATTAAATGTTGAAAACAGGGTTTCAAAATGAAACTATTCAAACATAGCTACATTGTCCTAAAGACTTCAGGATTTTCTTTCAAACTTTTTACTAATCTTATTTACTTAACTTATGTTTTAGTGGATTTATTCCAAATATAAAGCCATCCAACATGTGCTATATTTCGAGAATGTTATATTGATTTTTGAAGAGGTAGATAAACTAAACAGAAAATGTTGCTATAAATGTAAAAAAAACAAAAATATATATCCTTTACTGTGTAGTGAAGCTAGTTTTGTTTCTGGAATTGTACAAATGTCAAAATGCATATAGCTATATAGTATCACTATAATTTTCTCACTCATCTCCCTGCGAGTTATCTACAAATGCATTCACTAACCAAAAGCAGAGATTTGGTTTAACTCATGTTTAGTGTTAAAGTAATTTTGATAATGTATAATATAATGTCACATTAACTCCCTTTAAAAAGATGAAAGACATAATTCACAGTGTTAGGAGCCTTTTTAGCTCACAAGGAGATTTTTTTTTCATAAATAATCTATGATTATAGGGCTATGTTCAATGAGCAGAGGAAATGAACACTTGGCAAATTGATATATACCTCTAAATTACACCAGACTGTATAAAATTAACACTCAGACATGTAAATTATAAATGACAACTTTGAGATATACCTGGAATTATCTAAGATACTAGATTTTAGTATTTTGTGGTTAAAAGAAATAACCATATGAAATATGGAGCACCATTTTCATAGACACTCACAATAAAGCCATACCATACAGCTAGAGTTATAGTCTCTTTAGTGGACAATTCTAGTAAGTAAAGCATGTATGAGCATCAGAGCTGAACAGCAGAATGCAAGAGACTGATTATGTGTGTGCCATGATAATCAGTTTGAAAGTAAATATTAAAGCAGAATGCAATTTTGATAAACGGACTGCAGGACATGGATTTGTTAAACACAATGATGTTTGTAAAGTAAATCACAGCACATCAGTAATACTAATCAATTTATGTAAGAAATGCTGGCATGATCTCTTTCTTTTCTGTATCCTCTGTATCTAAACTTCAAATTGCCTAGATAAGTAATCAGTACAAATACAAATAAGTAATTTGTATTACAATTCCTAAAGAGACCAACAAGCCTGCCTAGCAGATAACATTTTGGTGGAACTAATGTAGAAAATGTTCTTGTGGTCAGTTATAAAAATTATAGGAACTGTGTTACCCTCCAAAAGGTGATGCCATTTTTTAATGCTAGGATTACAGTCAATATTTCTTGATTACAAATATAATTATTTTCGTCAGGAGTCAATTTGTAAGAGAAAAATCCACATGGATGTAAAGTTGCCTAAAAGAGGCTCTTTGGGAAGTACAGTTCAGAAGTATCAACTTCAAATATAAAGGGCCTTAAAGGGTCTGGATGACGAGAACTGGTACTGAAGCAAAGGCAGACTTGAACTGTCTACAATCTTTTCTGTTTTCTGGGGACCATGAGATATGATAAATTCAGTCATATTTGTGATAGGAGCAATTACTTGAGAGAATCCCCATATAAAACTTCATGTAATAATTAGCAAAGCCAATGAATCTTTGTATAGCCCTCAATTCTTAGGGTAATGACCATTCAAGGAAAATATATCCCAATTTGAAATTCAGTTAGATCAAACAAACATTTTTCTAATTTACGAGATCGTCTGTTTTTGAGTAATACAGAAAAAGAAAAGATAAAGTGGGGTGGCAACTACCTCTGCCAAAAGCAGGTGGATGTCCACTCCACCACAAATTTTGTATTTTAAGAGCTATCACGTGGTGGAGTGGACGGCCACCCGACTATATCTTTTCTTTTTCTGTATTATGTAATTTGGGGTCCATGCCCTTGGATATCTCAGTAACGTTTTAGGAGAATCAGTGGCATCTCTGTACAACACTGTTATCTCCTTTCTCTTGTTTTTTCTGTTTTTGAGTAAGTTCATAAAATGTTTCTAACATGACAATAATGTGTTTGGAGATCTGAGAGTGTACCAAAATGTCATCCAGATTTTTAATTGGAAAATATTGTAAATAGTAATGTAGACTGTTGTTTATCAGATCCTAGAAGACAGCAGGTGCATTACACAACGTGAAGGGCATCACTGTATACTCACAATGCCAACTCTGGGTGCTAAATATGGTCATCCACTCATCTCCCTCCTTATTTAGAACCAAGTTGTATGCCTCCTCAGATCTTGCTTAGTAAAATGACTAGAGCCCTTTAGCCTGTTAGAGTTCCTTTATTAGCCAGAGGGGAGATAAGTGATGTATAGTAATGTTATACAACCCTTGATAGTCATTGAAGATGTGCAAATCCCCTTTCATTTTTGAAACAAAAAAGAAACCCGCACCAGCAAGAGAGGATGAACATCTAATAAAGCCTTTTCTCAATGACTCTTGATTTTTTTCCTCATTGATTTGCTCTTTTTCTTGTAGAGTGGATATACATTTTCTCTGGGGGGCAAATTAATGAAACAATTATATGGCCTGTGTAGATGGAGACATTCTGTTTCTGCTTTATTAGAATCCCTACGTAAATTGTGATACTACAGAGGGATTTAGTGGACAAAGGAGGTGCAGTAGGAGTATTAAGATAAATTACTGGTTTGATTGGAATAAGACCAGTGTCATTACAGGTGCTATCATAAGACACTAGTCAATCATTCCAATTAATCTGTGGGTTGTGCTTGGATAACCAAGGGAAACCAAGTACAATAGAAAAGGAAGGAGAGGAGATGACTTGAAAAATAATTTTCTCTCTATTAATATTCCAACTGCGCAGGAATCATTTTCTAGGTTATAAGCAGAATACTGTGAGCTCTACCATCTATGGCCTCTATGGCCACTACCATCTATGGCCTCTATGCCAAAGGTGTAATTTTCTCCTTTAGATGTAAAGATATGGAAGAGGCATAGATGGTATCAATAAAATTATTGGCTGAACCTGAGTTTAATAGCGCCATGGTGTCATCTGTAACTTATTCCCATCCCAATAAGACAGGAAGGGGAAATTAAAAGTGTCGAGAACAAAAACATTACACTCAAAGCTGGCCCCCTAGATGGATGAAGGTGGGAGTTTTCCAGGAGACACTCATTCCTGAGATGATCCAGTTGGCCGCAGTATATACATAAACCCTCTTTTCACCTGTAGAGCCTTTCTGCTTCAGATATATTAGTAGTACCAAGCAGCATGTGATCTGGGGCTGGCAAAGGAAGAAGTTCAGAAGTAGGAAATCTAGGAGCTACACAAAGGAGTCATTTCTTATTCTTGTCCTTATTACTATGCCACTGTCTAACCCAATTATCAATCTGACATGAACTAAATCAATTCTTTTAGGTCCTCAGCAATGACCTTAGTGGTGACTTGAAGAAGGGACTCTTCAAGGAATTCAGAAAGACACACAAAAAAGGCTACGACTAAGGCACTGCTGTTCCATGTGACTTCTGAGGCAAGTGTACAGAACTCAACGACACATTCTGCAATGGAGTGGCTTGGCATTAAAATATGATTTGAGTCTGTGCATTTTAAAACACTGCGAGTGCAGGCTCATGTGTGTCAAAGATCATGCAGAATTGACATATCACATCAATATGTTTTTATGTAAACATTCAGAAAATGCTGCCGTCATGACAGTGGCCTATAGAAAGCCATGAGAATAGATCACATTTTAATGTGCATTATTATTAGACCCGTATAGGAAGCACAACAAAATTAGTGCTGTTCTCTTGCTCTCCATGGTTAAACCTTAGTATGTCTAATTGCTGCTATTATGCAGTCCTTCTTCATAACAGTTATTGATAAAGATCACATTCCTAATGTCCGATACTGAGAAGGATTCTATTGCCTGTTAAACATGTATAATTTATAATTCCCTCTTAGCTTGTTACAAAAATAGAAAATAATAATTAGTCTCTTTGTTTTATGAATTGTTTATCTGACAACACTTGACAGATTAAATATATTAAACAGTAACAGGAATAACAGCAAAAACAATTACCGAAATCTAGGATTTATATTTATATATGTGTGATATGCAGCTAGGGGAAAACTGAAACTAACATTAAATCTCTCTCTCTCTCGCTCTCTCTCTCTCTCCCTCTCCCTCTCCCTCTCTCTCTCTCTCCAAATCATAACACAATCAATGAGTGTCATGGGTCATGCATAGGTAATTTTTCTTTTGATGTTCGGTAACCTGGAATTTTTATCCCACTATTACAATATTAATGTAACTAAAATTATATTAAAATGTTACTAAAAGTGAACAATGCTTTATGAAATATAATGCCATTAAAGGATACTTGAGACATCATAATAAACCAAGATCCAAGATCAAATAGTATATAAGTGTCTCAGGACCCAAATATGCCATTTTCTTCTTATAATACTTCACCATTATGTATCTTTAATATTACATAATACTCTTGGGATTTGTGTTATTGTTAGCATAGCTGGTAAGGTAGGGTGGTAAACCCCTTAAGGACAGAGGCAATTGTACAAATTCTATTTAAAACAAAACCTGGAATTTGCACTACATGCTTCTTCAACACTTATTTATCTCTTTTATATTTTTTTAATTAATATTTCTTTATTTGAATTTATAAAAAAAAAGAAAGACATAAATCAAACATTAGCATTGAATCGAACTATTACACTTACATGTCTCTTGTATCACAAATATAGCCTAAAACGTTCTTATCTGTGTATACTCCCCAGTATTACTGCGGTGTTCCTTCATATCATACAAGATTAATAACAATGCATGAACTATTACACAAACTAACAAAAAAATTACAATGTGCACAGAATTTGCACTAACAAATACAGTTGTGCGTATGTAACGTGGTGAGTGGGCTATCTTTGATATTCACTTCTTATACTTAAAGAAAGAAAAACGGTAGGAGATGGATATCAGATTGGATATTTTAAAATCCACCTTTTCCACACTTGATAATATTTTCCATAATTAAGTTGTGCAGAGTAATATCCCCTTTCCATTTGGGCTTGGTGTTTCATTTGATTAATTACATTATTGATCTTTATTATATCATTTTGAGACCAATTTCTAGCTATGACAATCTTTATTGCTAGAAGTCCCTGTAAAAATAAAGCCTTATTATTTATTGATAACATTTCTAATTCCATATGAAATAGGGCCCTTGGCATCGTAGGTGGAATTATGATATTGATTACGCTAGAAAGAATACCAAAAATATCAGTCCATACCTGGTTAACCTTATTACAACTCCACCATATATTTTGGTAGGTTCCTACTGCCTCATTGCATCGCCAACATATTGGATTCACATCAGCACAAAATTTTGTAATTTGCGCCGGAACAAAGTACCATCGCATCATGATCTAATAATGCAACTTAACTATATTTAAACAATGAGAAATTTTATTAACTCCAACTAAACTATTAATCCATTCTTCTAAATTTAAATGTTACCTATTGTCCTCCCCCCCGGCAACCACCCCTGAGCGGTGGGTGGGGGCCCTAAATACCAATAAGGGGGGGACCTATTGTACCCCCCCGTGCCCCCACCCCTGAGCAAAGGGTGGGGGCCCTAAAGAAAAATGTTACTCACCCCAGGTGACTAGGGGTCCCCCTCCCAACAAAAATTAATAAACCCCTACCTACCCCTCTCACCCTAAAAATAGTGAGCGGGGAACAATGACTAAGTACCTATAAAAAAATTTTTTTCAAAATGAAACTTACCATTTGATGTCTTCTTTTTCTAAACTCTTATTTTTTTCAGCCCCAAAAAAGGCCAAATAAAAAAACCATAATATCCGTTGCACTTGAAAAAAAACCTGAGCGAAAAAATTAAAATCAGACGAAAAAAAAAAAAAACCCATGGAGGGCACCACGCAGACTGAGCTCTGCAGGGTGGGGGAAGGCTTATAAAGCTTTGCCCGCCCTGCAATTAGGCTCAGAGCACTCTGATTGGTTGGTTTAAGCCATCCAATCAGAGTGCTCTACATTTACCTGTCACAGCACTCTGATTGGTTAGGTTGAAATCTAACCAATCAGAGTGCTCTATGTCATTCAGACATTCAGAAGTATCCAAATGTCCGAATATCCCAAAATTCGTCCAAATTAACATTTGGAACGAAACAAATTGCACATGTCTAGTCACCATTGACTTTTATTTAAAGCATTACATTTTTTAAGATGGAGTCATAATACACATTCTAAATAAGCCGCCCCTGCAAGTTCTTGTTCTATATAGTACCAATTTGTATCTTTACTTCTTTACATTGAAGCTTAGATAAGTGACATAACATACTCGCCTCTGCAAACCATTCTAAGCTTGGCATATTAAGTCCCCCTTTTCTACGACTGGAGCAAATAAATTTTTTTGACACTCTAGGTTTCTTATCATCCCATACGAATCCATTAACCTTAATCTGAAATGCCTTAATTCAGCATAGAGGCAACTTCAATGGGATCATTCTGAGTAAATACAGCCATTTTGGAATTATATATGATCTAATCACGTTTATCCTTCACATCCATGAAATTAACAGTCCTTCCCACTCACACAATTGTCTATTCAGTTCATCAAAAAGGGCTGAATAATTAACTTCAACTATTGTTTGTATATTTCTTGGGTTCTTAATTCCCAAATAGGTGATCTCATCAATTCCCCACTGAAAATCAAATGTTACCTTCATTCTGTTTATATCCACATCTGATATTGAGAAGTCCAATACTTGAGATTTATTCATATTTATTTTATAATTGGAAATAAGGCCATATTCTTGGATTTCAATTAACAATGAAGTCAGAGATTTCTCAGGATCGTAAAGAGATAGCAAGATATCATCAGCATACATACTAAGTTTGCTTTCCATGTCCCCTATCTTAATACCTTTAATATGTAGATTATGTCTTATCCTTGCCGCAAAAGGTTCTAATGTTAGAATATAGAGCATAGGAGCAAAGGGACAACCCTTTGTGTTCCATTATGTATTCTAAACCATTCTGATCTCAAATCCTGTCCAATAACTCTCGCAGCTGGGCTATTATATAAGGCCCTGACAGAGCCAGTAAAGACCTCTCCAAATCCAAAATTTCTGAGTACTTCTTCTAAAAAGACGGCCTTTTCGGCATCTAAGGAGATAAGTATAAATGGTATTTGTTTTAGAAATGATTTTCCTAGTATTGTCATTTGACTGTCTCTCTCTAACAAATCCAGCCTGTTCCTGTTGTATTAGTATTGGACAAATAATTTTTAGATGCGCCACTAAGCTGGCAGAGTATATTTGCATATCTATATTAATCAAGGATATACGTCTATAATGAGATAGTTTTGTAGAATCCTTTCCTGCCTTTGGTATAGGTAGGATAAAAGCTCCAAGCATTTCAGTTGGAAAGGATCAAATCTCTGACTTCATTAAAGGCATCTGTCATATATCGGATAGAGTATCAACCAGTTTTTTTTTCTTTTATAAAACTCTGCATGTAACCCATCAGGGCCTGGTGCTTTATGTAGTTTCAATGCTCCAATTGTCTTAAAGGACCACTCTAGGCACCCAGACCACTTCAGCTTAATGAAGTGGTCTGGGTGCCAGGTCCAGCTAGGGTTAACCCATTTTTTTATAAACATAGCAGTTTCAGAGAAACTGCTATGTTTATGAATGGTTTAAGCCTTCCCCCTAATCCTCTAGTGGCTGACTCATTGACAGCCACTAGAGGCGCTTGCGTGCTTCTCACTGTGATTTTCACAGTGAGAGCACGCAAGCGTCCATAGGAAAGCATTATAAATGCTTTCCTATGCGACGGGCTGAATGCGCGCACAGCTCTTGCCCCACGTGCGCATTCAGCCCAGGAGGAGGAACGGAGGAGGAGAGAAGGAGGAGAGCTCCCCGCCCAGCACTGGAAAAAGGTAAGTTTTTACCCCTTTCCCCCTTCCAGAGCCGGGCGGGAGGGGGTCCCTGAGGGTGGGGGCACCCTCAGGGCACTATAGTGCCAGGAAAACGAGTATGTTTTCCTGGCACTATAGTGGTCCTTTAATAACTACTAGATTATATATAAGAGCTCAGTTAGCCTCCCTGTTTTTTTATTGATTCTAAATATTATACAATTTAGAATAGAATTTTGTAAACACTTACCCAATTTCTTCTGGAATATTATAATATTTATACTCGTCAATTATTTTAAATATTCTGTTCTTTAAATTACGTTTTTTTAGTTGATTAGTCATCATTATCTGCTCTATTACCTAAATAATAGAAATTTTGTTTCATTTTTCATAAAATTTTTATTAGCTTTTATAATCAATTGTTCTTTAATTTCTTTCTTAATTGTATTCATTTCTATTATATCTTGTACTTCTGTAATGCTATTACTCTTTTTAAAAAAAATACTTAAAGTTATATAAAGATCGGAAAGTTTTTCATATATTTTTTCTTAAACAAAGCTTCTTTCTTAATTAAATAGCCTCTTAATACGCATTTATACGTGGCCCATACCTTGGAAGACTTACATCTTCTGTTAAATTTTCCTCAAAAAACTGTTTAGTAGTAATTATAATTTCATCAATATCGTCCTTAGATTTTAAAAAACTTTCATTCATGCGCCATGTTCATTCTCCTCTAATACATTT
This sequence comes from Pelobates cultripes, assembly GCA_933207985.1. Taxonomy (NCBI): domain Eukaryota; kingdom Metazoa; phylum Chordata; class Amphibia; order Anura; family Pelobatidae; genus Pelobates; species Pelobates cultripes. The sequence continues at coordinate 275,203,141 of OW240912.1, forward strand.
ACCTTTAATTTCTATACATACTGAGTCATGATCTGACCATACCACATTTTTAATTTCTATTGTTTTACAGTCTAAACTTTATACTGCTTTTGTTAGTATCATGTCAATTCTTGAGAAAGATTGATGTCTATTTGAATAAAAAGTATATTCCTTATCCATTGGTCTAATAGTTCTCCATATATCATATAATTCATACTGACCCAGTGTGTCTTGAAAGGCTTTTGAAAGGCTTACCTGTCTATTACTCCATTCACTATTGCTTATATTATGCTTATCCATATTGCAATCTGCAATGGAGTTAAAATCACCGTCACATATAAAGGTTCCTTGAACAAGTTTAATTTACTTTTTGTAGGATTTTATTCAGAAAATGGATTTCTTCGTATTTGGAGCATATATGTTTAATATAGAATATATTCTATCATAGATTTTACAAACCACAAAGAAGAATCTACCCATCTCATCCCTCTGTTTGTATATAGTCTCTATTTTTATATTATTTGAGGAAAGAAAGGCTACACCACATTTTTTTCCCCTCCTTAGGGATGAATGTTCTATAACAGTGTGTTTTTTATTATTTAGTCGGGAAATATCACAACCCTTCATATGAGTTTCTTAAATACAACAAATATCGACGTGCTCCCTATATAAGTATTCATTAATCATTTTTGGGGGGAATTCAAACCCTGCACATTCAGTGTCATTATCTTAACTAATCCCTCGATTTCTCAGTTTACTTTCTATTTTACCTTAGGCCTGTAACATAGGACCACAAATATGTAACACAAATCCAATATGGGATAGAGGAGGGTGCCATCCTCCCCTTTTCCATACATACTTGTCCCCATAAGAAATGAAGTTCTGTAATGGGGTGTCACGACATCCTTATGATTATATAATTGAAAGGCACGAAAACTGAGGTCAGTTCAGAGTCTTCTTAAATTCCCCACCCTAATTCAAACTGTTTATTTATATTAACAACTCAAATAAAGGTGGAAATTGGTATTAAATTCTAAACATGGATCTTGCCACATCATACCCGTTTTCTTACCTTTCCCCTACCTTTCCTTTTCTCCTCTTCTTTTTTCTTTTCTCTTTTTCCCTCTTTCACTTTTTTCGCCCTTCCTTTGATCTCCACTTCTCTCCTTCCCTTTTCCTTTTCTATTATTTAAAAAGATGAAAGGGCAAAAAATTGATGAGTGTACTTATTTAATGAAGTGTTTTACATGGTTGTTTTAAATTATTTTAATTTAAATATACTCACTATTGAGTTTTTAGTATGTGAAGTATTGTGTCATACTAATGGTCTCCCCCCTCTTTTTCAGAATCTTCTCCTTCCTCTTTTTTTAAATAGAATGATTTTTCCCTTTATTTTTATTTATTTTTAGCTTTAATAAAAAGTACATATGGGATGATGATTTTCACATTTATGTATTGTAATTTGTATATTAATATGAAATTGTTATTTTTAACTTGGAAGTATATATGTGTATTTTGTTCTTTGTAATATATGATGAAATTGCAAACATGGATGCCAGGGTGGTCCCTTATATGTTATATCTAACCAGAGACGTTTAAATACATCACTTATGGTATCGAAAAAAGACGTCTGACGTAAATGGACGCAAGGTGGGCAGAGACAAGAGAACCCGTCCGGCGGAAGCAGGAAGTGGAGGACGGTAACGGAAGTAAGGAACAAGGCGCCAAAATTAAAGACTGGACTGATATATAAAAACAAAACAGTGGGACCCATGATTCTTGCACTTTGAAAAAGACTTCAATAGTCGAAACGCGTCAGTGCTGCTATTTATGGTTTTTACTCTTATGCACTTTATATCCCTGTTCTATTTTCTTTGTCATTAAATTTATAAAATATCCCCACTTTCCTGGAGTTATTTTATCTGCTGTATCCTGGCACCAGTGGAAATACCCGGAGGAGTGGTAGAGTGGAGACATAAAAAGGGATTTCTTTGATAACGTGAATAGTCAGAGCCTACTATATGTGGCTCTGCACAGTGTGAGTGGAAAATCATATTTATTTTTGATAATTTATAGCTAAACAGTATTATGCTATGTATTTATTTTCTACTTAGGTGGAATCCTAATGATGATCAAGTGTTAATAAGTATACTATTTTATTCTTACTATTACTGCACCCCTCTATACTTATTTGTATTTATCTTTGTAAAGTGTTTTTTAAGTGTTTTTAAAACACTGGGGAGTCGCACTTTTATCTCTGACACCATTCTAGACACCTTGTGTGATTTGCACTTTATTGTGTAAGCTTGCTTTTAATATTTTCATTCATACCTCGTACCCTTAGATTCTTACTTCACATTCTATCCTCCATATCATTCGATTTTTCTTCCAGTTCTTGGACTTTCTTAAGGAAACACATTCTTCTTGAACATTATTTAGCTCAAACATTATTGCCTCATTCTTTTGCTCATTTATTTTAATTATTTCACCTTATACAGAAATCTCTTCCTTCGGTGGTGTACACACAATCCGTGGAGCCCCAGTGCAAAACTGATCCATTGGCCCCCCCTTACCTCTTCCTCCCACTCTCCCCACACAGACACACATACACATACATACAGAAACACATACATACATACACATACATAAACACACACTTAGACACAGACAGACAGATACATACAGACACATACACACAGACAGACACACACAAGACACACATACATACAAACAGACACAGGCACACATACATACATACAGACCAACACACACACACACACACACAGACACAGACAAGCACACACACATACAAAGACACATACAAACAGACAGGCACACATACATACAGACACACAGACAGACACATACATACAGACAGACACACACACACACACAGACACATACACACATACAGACAGACACACAGACACATAAATACAGACAGACAGAAACACACACACACAAGACACACATACATACAAAGACACATACATACATACAAACAAACAGACAGGAACACATACAGACAGGCACACATACACATACACATACATACATGCAGACAGACACACACACATACAGACAGACACACAGACACATACATTCAGACAGACAGACACACATCCACATACAAAGTCGCATGCTCACATGCAAACAAATACACACACAAAATGTTTGTCACCCTCCTGTTTCCTACCTTTTAGGTGCAGGAGGGTGACATTCCCTGGGGTCCAGTGGTGGCTCAGGTTGATGGGAGTCAGAGTTCCCATTCTCACTCCTCTCCTCTGCTTCCTTCCGCGTGGCTCTCAGATAGCTGGGATGAGTGACCGGGGCATTTGCTTCCTCCCAGCGTATGATCTCATCACAGGGGGCCTGATCGTGCTGTTAAAGCACCGCAGTGCTGACCGGGCCCGCTGACAATCTATACCCATCAGGTGGCCCTAACAGCATGGGCCACCCAATGGACCCCATGGGCAGCGGACCCGGCGGTTTGCCGCGCGGGCTGCAGCCACAAAAGATGGTGGCAGGTACCTGGTATCAAGGGTCTGCAGGGCAGCCGGACCCCATGATGTCATTTCAGGGGGCCCGGTCGCAGCTGCGACCCCTGCAACTCCTTTCTAGATAAAAACTATTTATTTAGCTCCTCTTTAAACAGACTTAATTGCCTGGACATGCGTTCTTGCAAATATGCCTGGGTTATTGGATGAGATTCTGGCTGTGTAAGCTCTGTCTGTGAGATTTGTTTAGTAGAGCCAATTGAGTATCTTTCTGACATATCCAAATCACTCTCAACTGCTCCAATTGAGATATCACTTGTTATCTCTGTTCTTTTTTCCCACTGAAGGCCCAAATCCCTCTCCCAGGCCAGCATAAAGTCCAGTTTGCCTGCATTGGTTGTAAACAAATAAGAGTAGCATAAAGAAATTGTTTGCTTCTGATTCAAATTGTTCAATTTTTCCCATTTTTGATCTAATTGGGGGATATGAATTTTTTCTTGCAAGGCTTTAGAAATCACAGAGTACTAGGGTGCCAGATCTCCCTCCAAATCATATTTTGCTTTTAATTTGTTAAATGTCATCAATTAGTTATTTTCAAAAAAATTCTCAATACTATAAATTGATTTCACAGGCCATTCATTTAAATTCAATTATGGCGCATAATGATTCAAAATGGAAAGTAGCATGGCCCTAGAACAATTTGAATTGGGTTTTATAGTTTTAAAAAGAATATCCCATGGTTTTATTGACATTTTTGTGGATGGAAACATTTCATATAATTTTGTGTTTTTTTTGGACTGGGAAGCCAAGTTAAATCTTTGAATGTTGTTAACATTTCTAACCATTTTGGTTTATTAAAGTCAAGATTGAATTTGATAGCTGAGCTGCATTAGTAACATGGTAATATTTTCTAAAAGCTGTCATCCCCAGGACACATAACACCTCAATGCCTGAAAAAAGTTTAACTCAACACAGTTTATTCTTCCAAATAAATTAAATAAAATCAGAATGCACTCTTTTCAAAATGGACATTGGAACCATCAGGGGAATGGCTCCAATACCATACAAAATCTTAGGAAAGACAATTATTTTATTGATACTATTCTGCCTAACCATAATATTTCAAGTCTGGCCCATCTTTGTAGCTCAACCTTGAGTTCAGGCCATAGCCTGGTCAAATTTAAAAAAGGAATCTGTGAGAGGTTCTTGTTTAAATTGATACCTAAATACGAGATATTAGAGTTCCTCCAGTCAAACTGGTATCTTAACTTCAAATCCACCAACACAAGCCTTGTAATATTAAATGGTAGCACTTGCATCTTGTGAGAATTTATTTTATAATAAGAGATTTTGACAAATTGCTGCAGAAAAGAGTTTAGTGTGCCCATGGAGGATTCAAGGTTTCTGAGAGACAGGATCACATCTGAGAACAGACTTATTTTGTGTAAACTATTTCTAATCCTGATTCCCTCAATCTCATCCGTACCTCTTATGGTCTCAGCCAGTGCTACCATTGCTAGAATAAACAATAATGGTGACAAAGGACACCCCTGTCTGGTATCATTCGACAGTGAAAATTTATCGGAAGTAAAATCTGAGACAAACACCTGGGCAGTGGAATTGCAATACAATGCAAAAATTGCCTTAATAAAAGTGTAAAGCAAGTTCATCTTGATCATAACCTCCTTCAGATAGGCCTAGTGTATTCTATCAAATACCTTCTCTGCATCCAAAGATAAGAGCAGAGAAGGCATCCTGTCAGATTTTATTTGATGTATTCAGTTAATAAACCTCCTGATCTGGTGCTTGTTTGCCCGCAAAGGTATGAATAAAGCCAATTTAATAGTCAACACTTTGGTATACAATACAGTGTCATTGTTCATCAGGGATATCGGGCAAAAATTAGAGCACCTATCAGGTGTCTTTTCCAGCTTTGGCAAGGTAACAATTCTAGCTTTCAAGGCCTCTTCTGCCATCACACCTTCATTCCAAAAATATTCAAATAATTTGGTTAAATGTGGAAGAAGTATGTTTGAAAAGGCTGTGTAATATTGTATGGTGAAACCGTCTAGTACAGGAGCCTTGCCAGTGGGAGTCTTTTTGATAGCCTCCTAAATTTCATCAGAAGTAATGTTTTTGTTTGTTAATAATTCAAATTTGTCTGTTGGGATTTTTGGCAATATTATTTTATCTAAAAATGCTTTTACATTATTGATAAAAGGTTGTACTGCATTACCATAATTTTCCAAATTATACAAGGATTTATAATAATTATCAAACATTTTGCTGATTTTTGTTTGGCGAGTTATTTTATTCTTCTGATCATCTAATACATATTCAGTTCTGGACAGATAAGTTATTTGTCTGAGTTTATTAGCAAGCAGAGAAGAGGCCTTGTTGTAGAATAAAATGTTTGTTTCAATAGCTTCAATGTCAAAGCCGTATCTTGTAATCATATAACATTAATTTTGTTCTTAATATCTATGATCACTGACAAAACTGATTGTGAAGGGCCAAATTTATTTGCCTGATTGAGATACAATACAATTCTTTTTCCAAGGTTTTTAAATTATTATTTTTTTTTTTAATTATTTTTTTTTATATAAAACTCGCCCTCTGGATAAAATGGACTAGTGTTTTTATTAAAGTAATGTTTTAAAACATTTTATGACAATAATTTGTTCACACTTTCTGCTATTAAATGTTCACTCAGTTTCCAAGACCTGTGCGACATCATCGACAATGATTCAGACACATCTAAGCATATTGGTTCATGGTCAGACCAGTTGATAGGCAGAATATTGGATTTAGTGACAAGAGGCTCGGTATACTCATCAACCAAGAACCTGTAAATTCTAGAATACATGTTATATACAACAGAGTAATAAGTGAAGTCCTTCTCACCGCTGTGTAATATTCTCCAGGAAGCATAAAACCTCTGGGAAAAATATATATTTGGAGCACAAGTTAGCACAAGTTAGCCAATTTATCTGTTGCATTTGACCTGGAAGACTTGTCTTTTGCTTAAGGGTGTCCAGGCTGTATTCTAAAACAAAATTGTTGTCCCTACAATTAATGAGTTTTCCTTTACTTATATTCCTAGCTAGTGATGCACCGAACGGTTCGCCGGCGAACAGTTCCTGGCGAACATAGTGTGTTCGTGTCCGCCGCAGACGGAGAACACATGCGCGGTTCGATCCGCCCCTATTTCGTCATCATTGAGTAAACTTTGACCCTGTACCTCACAGTCAGCAGACACATTCCAGCCAATTAGCAGCACACCCTCCCTAGCAGACCCTCCCACCTACTGGACAGCATCCATTTTAGATTCATTCTCAAGCTGCATGCTTACTGGGAGGAGGGAAAGTGTAGCTGCTGTTGATTAGATAGGGAAATGCATAGCTAGGTTAGGGTATACAGTGTCCACTACAGTCCTGAAGGACTCATCTGATCTCTGCTGTAAGGACAGCACCCCAAAAAGCCCTTTTTAGGGCTAGAACATCAGTCTGCTTTTTTTTTTCTGTGCAATGTAATTGCAGTTAGTTGTCTGCCACTGCTGCCAGCTTCTGTGTCAGGCTCACAGTGGATACTGTGCCCATTTCCCCAGTCAGTGCCACCACTTATATCTGGTGTCACAATAGCTTGCATTTAAAACAAAAAACTTTTTTCACTGTTATAGATTGAATAGCAGTCAGTTGTCTGCCACTGCTGCCAGCTTCTGTGTCAGGCTCACAGTGGATACTGTGCCCATTTCCCCAGTCAGTGCCACCACTTATATCTGGTGTCACAATAGCTTGCATTTAAAACAAAAACCTTTTTTCACTGTTATAGATTGAATAGCAGTCAGTGTCCTTAAAGCGGGTGTGTCAGGCTAACAGTGGATACGGTGCCCAGTGCCACCACTCACTGGTGTCATAATAGCTTGCATTTAAAAACAAAAAACTTTTTTCACTGTTATAGATTGAATAGCAGTTAGTTGTCTGCCACTGCTGCCAGCTTCTGTGTCAGGCTCACGGTGGATACTGTGCCCATTTGCCCAGTCAGTGCCACCACTCACTCACTGGTGTCACAATAGCTTGCATTTAAAAACAAAAAACTTTTTTCACTGTTATAGATTGAATAGCAGTTGGTTGTCTGCCACTGCTGCCAGCTTCTGTGTCAGGCTCACAGTGGATACTGTGCCCATTTGCCCAGTCAGTGCCACCACTCATATCTAGTGTCACAATAGCTTGCATTTAAAAACAAAAAACTTTTTTCACTGTTATAGATTGAATAGCAGTCAGTGTCCTTAAAGCGGCTGTGTCAGGCTCACAGTGGATACTGTGCCCAGTGCCACCACTCACTCACTGGTGTCACAATAGCTTGCATTTAAAAACAAAAAAACTTTTTCACTGTTATAGATTGAATAGCAGTTAGTTGTCTGCCACTGCTGCCAGCTTCTGTGTCAGGCTCACAGTGGATACTGTGCCCATTTGCCCAGTGCCACGACTCATATCTGGTGTCACAATAGCTTAAGCTTGACATTTAAAAAGAAAAAAAATTTTTTTCACTGTAATAGATTAAATAGCAGTTAGTTGTCTGCAAGCTTCTGGGTGTCAGGCCTCCTTCAGCGTGTGCCACTCATATCTGGTGTCTCTATAGCGTGCTTTTACAAAGAAAAAGAGTTTTTCAGTGTAAGCTAATAGCAGTCAGTGTCCTTAAAGCGGGTGTCAGGCCTCCTTCAGCGTGTGCTCTGCAGACCTTTGCCCGTGTACTTTGCCACTCATATCTGGTATCTCTATAGCGTGATTTTACAAAGAAAAAAAGTTTTTCAGTGTAAGCTAATAACAGTCAGTGTCCTTAAAGCGGGTGTCAGGCCTCCTTCAGCGTGTGCTCTGCAGACCTTTGCCGTGTACTTTGCCACTCATATCTGGTGTCTCTATAGCGTGCTTTTACAAAGAAAAAAAGTTTTTCGGTGTAAGCTAATAGCAGTCAGTGTCCTTAAAGCGGGTGTCAGGCCTCCTTCAGTGTGTGCTCTGCAGACCTTTGCCCGTGTACTTTGCCACTCATATCTGGTGTCTCTATGGCGTGCTTTTACAAAGAATTTTTTTTTTTCACTGTTATAGATTGAATGGCAGTTAGTTGTCTCAAAGCGGGTGTGTCAGGCTCACAGTGGATACTGTGCCCAGTGCCACCACTCACTCACTGGTATCTACAATAGCTTGCATTTACGGGATACAGGGAGTGCAGAATTATTAGGCAAATGAGTATTTTGACCACATCATCCTCTTTATGCATGTTGTCTTACTCCAAGCTGTATAGGCTCGAAAGCCTACTACCAATTAAGCATATTAGGTGATGTGCATCTCTGTAATGAGAAGGGGTGTGGTCTAATGACATCAACACCCTATATCAGGTGTGCATAATTATTAGGCAACTTCCTTTCCTTTGGCAAAATGGGTCAAAAGAAGGACTTGACAGGCTCAGAAAAGTCAAAAATAGTGAGATATCTTGCAGAGGGATGCAGCACTCTTAAAATTGCAAAGCTTCTGAAGCGTGATCATCGAACAATCAAGCGTTTCATTCAAAATAGTCAACAGGGTCGCAAGAAGCGTGTGGAAAAACCAAGGCGCAAAATAACTGCCCATGAACTGAGAAAAGTCAAGCGTGCAGCTGCCACGATGCCACTTGCCACCAGTTTGGCCGTATTTCAGAGCTGCAACATCACTGGAGTGCCCAAAAGCACAAGGTGTGCAATACTCAGAGACATGGCCAAGGTAAGAAAGGCTGAAAGACGACCACCACTGAACAAGACACACAAGCTGAAACGTCAAGACTGGGCCAAGAAATATCTCAAGACTGATTTTTCTAAGGTTTTATGGACTGATGAAATGAGAGTGAGTCTTGATGGGCCAGATGGATGGGCCCGTGGCTGGATTGGTAAAGGGCAGAGAGCTCCAGTCCGACTCAGACGCCAGCAAGGTGGAGGTGGAGTACTGGTTTGGGCTGGTATCATCAAAGATGAGCTTGTGGGGCCTTTTCGGGTTGAGGATGGAGTCAAGCTCAACTCCCAGTCCTACTGCCAGTTCCTGGAAGACACCTTCTTCAAGCAGTGGTACAGGAAGAAGTCTGCATCCTTCAAGAAAAACATGATTTTCATGCAGGACAATGCTCCATCACACGCGTCCAAGTACTCCACAGCGTGGCTGGCAAGAAAGGGTATAAAAGAAGAAAATCTAATGACATGGCCTCCTTGTTCACCTGATCTGAACCCCATTGAGAACCTGTGGTCCATCATCAAATGTGAGATTTACAAGGAGGGAAAACAGTACACCTCTCTGAACAGTGTCTGGGAGGCTGTGGTTGCTGCTGCACGCAATGTTGATGGTGAACAGATCAAAACACTGACAGAATCCATGGATGGCAGGCTTTTGAGTGTCCTTGCAAAGAAAGGTGGCTATATTGGTCACTGATTTGTTTTTGTTTTGTTTTTGAATGTCAGAAATGTATATTTGTGAATGTTGAGATGTTATATTGGTTTCACTGGTAATAATAAATAATTGAAATGGGTATATATTTGTTTTTGTTAAGTTGCCTAATAATTATGCACAGTAATAGTCACCTGCACACACAGATATCCCCTAACATAGCTATAACTAAAAACAAACTAAAAACTACTTCCAAAAATATTCAGCTTTGATATTAATGAGTTTTTTGGGTTCATTGAGAACATGGTTGTTGTTCAATAATAAAATTAATCCTCAAAAATACAACTTGCCTAATAATTCTGCACTCCCTGTAAAACCAAAAAACTTTTTTCACTGTTATAGATTGAATAGCAGTTAGTTGTCTCAAAGAGGGTGTGTCAGCCCTACAGCGTGTACTCTGCCAGTTTACAGTGCCACTCATATCTGGTGTCACAATAGCGTGCATTTAAAAACCAAAAATCTTTTTTCACTGTTATAGATTGAATAGCAGTTAGTTGTCTCAAAGCGGGTGTGTCAGCCCTACAGCGTGTACTCTGCCAGTTCACAGTGCCACTCATATCTGGTGTCACAATAGCTTGCATTTAAAAACAAAAAACTTTTTTCACTGTTATAGATTGAATAGCAGTTAGTTGTCTGCCAGCGGGTGTGTCAGGCTCACAGTGGATACTGTGCCCAGTGCCACCACTCACTCACTGGTACCCGGACAAAATTTCTTTTCATAAAAGGCAATCCCCAACCTGTACTCGATGGTGCAAAAGGAAATAATGGCATGTCTGAGTCCTCTTCTGCTTCTGCGTCTTGCTCCACATCAACGGATAGGGGACGTAACTGGGATTAAACTGATAAGAATAGTACTACTTAACACACCACTCCTATCTGGTGGCACATTAGATTGCACACGCATTGCCCCAAATTTGTTGTGATCTGTGAGTAAGGTAAACGGTTGTCCATACAAGTAAGGTTGCAGCTTTTTGAGGGCCCACACCACCGCCAGGCACTCCTTTTCAATGGCAGTGTATCTACTTCCCTGGGCAAAAGTTTCCGGCTTAGATAAGCCCCGGGTTGCTCGCTGCCATCTGCTCCGACTTGGCTCAGTACTGCTCCCAATCCAAACTAGAAGCGTCTGTATGGACGAGAAAGCGTTTAGTTGGATCAGGAGCAGAAAGTACAGGTGATTTAATGAGTGCCGTCTTGAGCTGTTGGAAGGCCTGTTCACACTCTGGGGCCCGTACTACTATCTTGGGGAGGATTTTACGCGTTCCTATAAGGCACTTACTGGGCTTTAGGGTCAGTCTGGCCTCCCTAATCCGGTCTAGTACGGCTCCTATGTGGGTCAGGTGTTAGGGCCAGGAGCAGCTAAAAATGGCTATATCATCCAAGTAGGTGCAGGCATACTCCTGAAACCCATCCAGTAGCCGATCTACCATCCTCTGAAAGTTAGCCGGGGCATTCTTCATCCCGAATGGCATGGCCTTAAACTGATACAGGCTAAACGAGGTGACAAATGCCGACTTGTGGATGGCGTCCTCGGCTAATGGAATTTGCCAGTACCCCTTGCACAGATCTATTCTGGTGAGGTACTGGCCTCTGGCCATTTTGTCTAGGAGCTCGTCTATCCGGGGCATAGACGAGGTGTCTGAGGTTGTTTTATTGTTTAGCCTCCGGTAGTCTACACAGAAACGGGTCGTGCCGTCCCGTTTCGGTACTAGTACTACCGGGGAGGCCCAGGGGCTGTCAGAGTCTTCTATCACCCCTAACTGCATCATTTCCTCAATTTCTTTCTGAATATTTTCTTTAACTGCTTCAGGTATGCGATAGGCGGTTTGGCGAAGGGGGGTCTGGTCTAGGGTTTCAACTTTGTGAGTGGTTAATGGACTGTACCCAGGTAGGTTGGAAAACGTGGCCCCCTTGTCCTGGATTAGTCTTGGGACCTGGGTTCGCTCCTGGGGGTCTAACCGTTCTCCTAACTGTACTTCTCCCAGGTCTCCGCTCTGGCCCTCTAGGTCTAGGAGATCTGGGAGTGGCAAATTATCATAATCTTCAGTGGCAGGTGCACAGATCGCGGTTACCTCTTCCGTGCGCTCGTGGTATGGCTTGAGCATGTTCACATGGAGCATGCGCTTGCCTCCCGTGCCTGTGACCGCACCGATCACAAAGGTGGTATCACAAACCTGCTCTACCACCTTGTATGGGCTCTGCCAGGAAGCCTGCAGCTTGTCCTTGTGGACAGTGTCAATCCATATCTGCCAAGTGACCCTATGTAGGGGGAACAGTCTCTATTCTGCTCTGTGTCAGTGTGTATCATGGTCTCTGAGGACTGGTGTCAATCCATATCTGCCAAGTGACCCTATGTAGGGGTAACAGTCCCTATTCTGCTCTGTGTCAGTGTGTATCAGGGACCCTTAGACAGGTGTCAATCCATATCTGCCAAGTGTAGGGGGAACAGTCCCTATTCTGCTCTGTGTGAGGAGGAGGAACGGGAAATGAGTAGCTCGGCATCCAACCTTGTGCAAATGGGGTCTTTCATGCTGTCGTGCCTGTTGAGGGACCCTTCGTATAAAAAGGCTGAAGGAGAACGACCTGTGCTGGGTGTCCACGCTACTAGACCCCGGTATAAGCAGACAGTGGCGGAAATGTGACCGAATTACAAGTCGGAAAGGATGCAGCATTTGCAAAATAAATTAAAAAGTATGCTTTACACAGCGTATAAGGGTGATGTCACAGCACAACGGGAATCTAACAGGGGAAGAGGTGAAAGTCATCCTCCTCCTCCCACGACCACGCCATATCTGCCAAGTGACCCTATGTAGGGGTAACAGTCCCTATTCTGCTCTGTGTCAGTGTGTATCAGGGATCCTGAGGACAGGTGTCAATCCATATCTGCCAACTGACCCTATGTAGGGGGAACAGTCTCTATTCTGCTCTGTGTCAGTGTGTATCAGGGATCTGAGGACAGGTGTCAATCCATATCTGCCAAGTGACCCTATGTAAGGGGAACAGTCTCTATTCTGCTCTCTGTCAGTGTGTATCATGGTCTCTGAGGACAGGTGTCAGGGACCCTATGTAGGGGGAACAGTCCCTATTCTGCTCTGTGTCAGTGTGTATTAGGGATCCTTAGGATAGGTGTCAATCCATATCTGCCAAGTGACCCTATGTAGGGGAACAGTCCATATTCTGCTCTGTGTCAGTGTGTATCAGGGATCCTTAGGATAGGTGTCAATCCATATCTGCCAAGTGAGCCTATGTAGGGGGAACAGTCCCTATTCTGCTCTGTGTCAGTGTGTATCAGGGATCCTGAGGATAGGTGTCAAACCATATCTGCCAAGTGACCCTATGTAGGGGAACAGTCCCTATTCTGCTCTGTGTCATTGTTTTTCAGGGATCCTGAGGATAGCTGTCAATCCATATCTGCCAAGTGACCCTATGTAGGGGGAACAGTCCCTATTCTGCTCTGTGTCAGTGTTTATCAGGGATCCTTAGGACAGGTGTCAATCCATCTCTGCCAAGTGACCCTATGTATGGGGAACAGTCTCTATTCTGCTCTGTGTCAGTGTGTATCATGGTCTCTGAGGACAGGTGTCAATCCATATCTGCCAAGTGACCCTATGTAGGGGGAACAGTCTCTATTCTGCTCTGTGTCAGTGTGTATCATGGTCTCTGAGGACAGGTGTCAATCCATATCTGCCAAGTGACCCTATGTAGGGGGAACAGTCTCTATTCTGCTCTGTGTAAGTGTGTATCATGGTCTCTGAGGACAGGTGTCAATCCATATCTGCCAAGTGACCCTATGCAGGAGAACCGTCTCTATTCTGCTCTGTGTCAGTGTGTATCATGGTCTCTGATTACAGGTGTCAATCCATACCTGCCAAGTGACCTATGTAGGGGAACAGTCCCTATTCTGCTCTGTGTCAGTGTGTATCAGGGATCCTGAGGACAGGTGTCAATCCATATCTGCCAAGTGACCCTATGTAGGGGAACAGTCTCCATTCTGCTCTGTGTCAGTGTGTATCATGGTCTCTGAGGACAGGTGTCAATCCATATCTGCCAAGTGACCCTATGTAGGGGAACAGTCTCTATTCTGCTCTCTGTCAGTGTGTATCATGGTCTCTGAGGACAGGTGTCAATCCATATCTGCCAAGTGACCCTATGTAGGGGAACAGTCCCTATTCTGCTCTGTGTCAGTGTGTGTCAGGGATCCTTAGGATAGGTGTCAATCCATATCTGCCAAGTGACCCTATGTAGGGGGAACAGTCTCTATTCTGCTCTTTGTAAGTGTGTATCATGGTCTCTGAGGACAGGTGTCAATCCATATCTGCCAAGTGACCCTATGTAGGGGGAACAGTCTCTATTCTGCTCTGTGTAAGTGTGTATAAGGGATCCTTAGGACAGGTGTCAATCCATATCTGCCAAGTGACCCTATGTAAGGGGAACAGTCTCTATTCTGCTCTCTGTCAGTGTGTATCATGGTCTCTGAGGACAGGTGTCAATCCATATCTGCCAAGTGACCCTATGTAGGGGGAACAGTCTCTATTCTGCTCTGTGTCAGTGTGTATCATGGTCACTGAGGACAGGTGTCAATCCATATCTGCCAAGGGACCCGATGTAGGGGGAACAGTCTCTATTCTGCTCTGTGTCAGTGTGTATCATGGTCTCTGAGGACAGGTGTCAATCCATATCTGCCAAGTGACCCTATGTAGGGGGAACAGTCCCTATTCTGCTCTGTGTGAGGAGGAGGAACGGGAAATGAGTAGCTCGGCATCCAACCTTGTGCAAATGGGGTCTTTCATGCTGTTGTGCCTGTTGAGGGACCCTTGTATAAAAAGGCTGAAGGAGAACGACCTGTGCTGGGTGTCCACGCTACTAGACCCCTGGTATAAGCAGACAGTGGCGGAAATGTGACCTAATTACAAGTCGGAAAGGATGCAGCATTTGCAAAATAAATTAAAAAGTATGCTTTACACAGCGTATAAGGGTGATGTCACAGCACAACGGGAATCTAACAGGGAAGAGGTGAAAGTCATCCTCCTCCTCCCACGACCACGCCATATCTGCCAAGTGACCCTATGTAGGGGTAACAGTCCCTATTCTGCTCTGTGTCAGTGTGTATCATGGTCTCTGAGGACAGGTGTCAATCCATATCTGCCAAGTGACCCTATGTAGGGGGAACAGTCTCTATTCTACTCTGTGTCAGTGTGTATCATGGTCTCTGAGGACAGGTGTCAATCCATATCTGCCAAGTGACCCTATGTAGGGGGAACAGTCCCTATTCTGCTCTGTGTCAGTGTGTATCAGGGATCCTTAGGACAGGTGTCAATCCATATCTGCCAAGTGACCCTATGTAGGGGGAACAGTCTCTATTCTGCTCAGTGTCAGTGTGTATCATGGTCTCTGAGGACAGGTTTCAATCCATATCTGCCAAGTGACCCTATGTAGTAGGAACAGTCCCTATTCTGCTCTGTGTCAGTGTGTATCAGGGATCCTTAGGACAGGTGTCAATCCATATCTGCCAAGTGACCCTATGTAGGGGGAACAGTCTCTATTCTGCTCTGTGTCAGTATGTATCATGGTCTCTGAGGACAGGTGTCAATCCATATCTGCCAAGTGACCCTTTGTAGGGGAACAGTCTCTATTCTGCTCTGTGTCAGTGTGTATCATGGTCTCTGAGGACAGGTGTCAATCCATATCTGCCAAGTGACCCTATGTAGGAGAACAGTCTCTATTCCGCTCTGTGTCAGTGTGTATCATGGTCTCTGAGGACAGGTGTCAATCCATATCTGCCAAGTGACCCTATGTAGGGGGAACAGTCTCTATTCTGCTCTGTCAGTGTGTATCATGGTCTCTGAGGACAGGTGTCAATCCATATCTGCCAAGTGACCCTATGTAGGGGAACAGTCTCTATTCTGCTCTGTGTCAGTGTGTATCATGGTCTCTGAGGACAGGTGTCAATCCATATCTGCCAAGTGACCCTATGTAGGGGAACCAGTCTCTATTCTGCTCTGTGTCCGTGTGCATCAGGGGCTCTGAGGACAGGTGTCAATCCATATGTCAAGGTGTCAACATGTCATATGTCAGGTGTCAATCCATATTGATTGTGATTTAGGAATGTTAGGTGATTTCTGCCCTTTATGGATTAAAACCAGACTCTGTATCAACTGTGTAATTTTTCCATGGGAGTTTTGCCATGGATCCCCCTCCGGCATGCCACAGTCCAGGTGTTAGTCCCCTTGAAACAACTTTTCCATCACTATTGTGGCCAGAAAGAGTCCCTGTGTGTTTTAATATTCGCCTGCCCATTGAAGTCTATGGCGGTTTGCCCGGTTCGCGAACATTTGCGGAAGTTCGCGTTCGCCGTACGCGAACCGAAAATTTCGTGTTCGCGACATCACTATTCCTAGCCTATACCTTGACACAAGTTGGGAATGATACATTTGCGATAGTATATAATATATTATACATTTTTCCAACCCAGATCAAATACCTCTCATCCTTATCATTTATGATCATACCTGTTGAAACAGTCACATTTTTATTAAACAGCATGTTCTGCCACTGTAGTTTGCCAATAACAATCTTTGTGGTCTCATGAAGGCATTATCCTTTCATACATTGATATTATTTGTTCCATTTCATGCAAGCTCTCCTTAAGATTTTGTATTGGTCATAGTACATTGTTTTAAATCATTAGTAGCCTCTGCTGTCATACCTTTACCTATTTACAGGTCATTTATTGTACATACTAAGATGACTCGTAGGTATTGAAGCATGATTGATGTTTATCGCAAGGGTGCTTAGATTATTTTACTTGGATAAGATAAGTGTTTCACATTGGGTGGGTACATTGTATTATATTGACATTTTTGACAATTGTTGTTACTATCTTACCTTAGGGGATTAGTTTTTATAACCAGGCTGAACTGTGCAATTTATTTTTAAGGGATGGGTACATTATTTCTTGTTTTGATGTATATCTGTATATAATACTGGAGTATGCCTGCAGAAGTGTATTCACATATACATTATCACACACTCATACAGATTGCCACAGACAGAAACACACAGAGAGATGCACATAGTCACACAGATACACACACTGACCCTCATGCACAAATACACAAATGCACAGATACACATGCGCACACATGCACAGATACACACACACATTGACACTCATGCATAAATCAACAGACTGACACACACAAACTTATCCACACACAAAGATTGACACACATATCAACACTCACAGATTGACACATTTGTACAGACTGATACACATGCACAGATCCACACACACAGATTGGCACACATGCACAGATCCATATCACATGCTCAGATCCATGGCACAAATGCACATATCCACACAGGGCCGCCATCAGAAATTTTGGGGCCCCTGACAAAGCTCCCCCCCCTTCCCTCTCCCCTTGGCCCACCCACGCTCTACCTAGTCCGCTGACAATGATGCAGGACTGAATGTGGTGTGTATAGTGGAAGTGAATTAGAATGTGTGTAATGGATGTAGTGTTTGTGTGTATTAGATACTGTTGAATGCAGTGAATGCAGTGAATGCAGAGTGTGTGTTTGTGTAGCGGATGCAGTGTGTATAGTGAACGCAGAGTGTGTTTGAGTAGTGGATGTAGTGTGTGTACAGTGATGTAGTGTGTGTTTGTGTAGTGGATGTAGTGTTTGTGTGTACTAGATGAAATGTGTTTAGTTGATGCAGTGTTTGTAGTGGATGTAGTGTGTGTATTAGATGCAGTGTCTGTGTATAGTGAATGCAGAGTGTTTCAATTTGTGGTGGATGTAGTGTGTGTACTGTGAATACAGGATGTTTGTGTAGTGGATGCTGTGTGTATAGTTAATGCAGAGTGTGTGTTATTGTAGTGAATGCAGAGAGTGTGTTAATGTGTAGTGAATGCAGAGTGTGTGTCAGTGTAGTGAATGCAGAGTGTGTGTCAGTGTAGTGAATGCAGAGTGTGTGTTAGTGTGTAGTGAATGTAGCGTGTGTGTTAGTGTAGTGAATGCAGTGTATGTGTTGTATTAGTGTATGCAGTGTGTGTGTTAGAGTATGCAGTGTGTGTATTGTATTGGAGTATGCAGTGTGTGTATTGTATTGCTGTATGCAGTGTGTGTGTTGTGTTAGTGTATGCAGTGTGTGTGTGTTAGTGTATGCAGTGTATGTATTGTATTGGTGTATGCAGTGTGTGTGTTAGTGTATGCAGTGTGTTGTGTTAGTGTATGGAGTGTGTGTGTGTTAGTGTATGCAGTGTGTGTATTGTATTGATGTATGCAGTGTGTGTGTTAGTGTATGCAGTGTGTTGTGTTAGTGTATGCAGTGTGTGTGTTGTGTTAGTGTATGCAGTGTGTGTGTTAGTGTATGCAGTGTGTGTGTTAGTGTATGCAGTGTGTGTTGTGTTAGTGTATGCAGTGTGTGTGTTAGTGTATGTGTTGTGTTAGCTTATGCAGTGTGTGTTGTGTTAGTGTATGCAGTGTGTTGTGTTAGTGTATGCAGTGTGTGTGTTAGTGTATGCAGTGTGTGTTTTGTTAGTGTAATATGGGGGGAGGGGGTGAGGAAGGGGCATTTTCACATTCATTTCACATACATTTCCTATTAAATTAATTTAAAACACTAAAAAGCACAACCTAAAAAATACAAAGGGAGACCAATAGTGCAGACTAAAAAATAAAAAACATACCATAAAAAAAAAAATTAAATGCACTCACAAACAAAGATGTTAATAGGCAGGATATAAACAGTCTTCTTAAAATGCTTCGTCTCTTCTTAGTGTAGAGTTAAATGCTTAAAACAAAGCACAAAGACAGACCATAGTGTATAACTGTATAGTATTAAAAATGTAACTTTATTGGATACACTTACAAAATAACAGTAGTAATCAGGCTCTTCAAATCAAATTCTATGTCTTCCACCAAAAGTATAACCCTCAGGATATAGAGAAGAATGGAGACAGGGGAGATGAAGAGATCCTCAATAAAATATTAATACAAAACAAAGCTTGCCACCCTACGTGTTTCGTCTTATTGACTTCATCAGGGGCTTGTAGCTACACAAAATAAAATACAAACATATACACACTTAAATATCCTGCCTTTAAAAGTCTTTAACCAATCCTGAAGGTGCCTTCGATCGGACACATCTGTAGTTGATCTCCTCCGTCGGGTTTCATTATCCTTTCGCGCTTTTAGAGGCGCGTGCGCTACAAGCCTCGTTTTCACAAAAACAGAAGTCCTGGTTCATCTGTATCTGGAACGCAAATGCGTTCCACTTCTATCAGGAAACCGGAAGGAAGGTTTGGATTGGAGCGCACATACATGTCAGTCCCTCCGAAACCGGAAATGAAGTCCGAAGTGGAAATCAGAATAGGTTCCACTTCTTATTCTATAAATATGGAACACTCATACATTCCGAAGAAAAAAGTTATATTAAAAACAATAAAAAGATATAAAAACGAAAAATAACATTAAAATGGATAAAACAAATATATTGTATCATCTACCATAAAAATACTGATAATAATAAATACAAAAGCCAATTACAAAAAACATGCCATATCAAAATCTACATTCATACCTTCTGGTTGCATTGTTTTTAAAGTATGAATCCAAAAACCTTCTCTTTGTCTTAATTTAAGTACCAGATCTCCACCTCTCGCATCTAAAGACACCTTTTCAATCCCAATACACGAAAAAGTACTTGGATTAAAATTCTGACATCTATTGCGGTGAACGGGAACTGAATGGGTTAATATTTTATTTTTAATATTATTAAAATGTTCTAAAAATCTTTTTTTCACTGGTCTGATAGTCCGTCCGACATATTGAGTTCCACAACCACATGTAAGGAGATAAACTACATGTGTGGAATTACATGTAATATGTTCTTTGATTTTAAAATTCTTTTTAGTTCTTAAGCTAAAAAAATTAAGAAACTTTTGGTTCTTATAATGACAACTTTTACATGAACCACAAGTATAAAACCCCACAGGTTTTTGTGCTTCTTCTTTACTACCGTTTCTAAAGGTGCTTGGTGCCAAAACATTTTTAAAACTTTTCCCTTTTCTTAAAATAATTTGTGGGACAGGAGGGAGTTCAGTTTTTAAAAAATCATCTTCTAATAAAAGAGGCCAATGTTTCTTTAATATTTTCTTAATATCTTTAGCATGAGTATTGTACTGAGTATTAAAAGAGAAGGCAAATTTATTATTAACCAATGGGACTCGTTTTTCCTTATTTCGTAGTAAATCTCCTCTCTCTTTATTATAGGAATGCATAATCTCCTTATTTATAAAATTATTAGCATATCCCTTTTCTATAAACTTATTTTTAAGGAAAGAGGCCTGGTCTACAAAGGTTTTTCCATCTGTACAATTCCGCCTAATTCTTGTGAATTGACTTCGTGGAACGCCACGAAGCCAATTGGGATGATGGTTGCTCTCTGTGTTGATATAACTATTTGCATCCGTAGGTTTAAAAAATGCTTTTGTCTTTATCTTTTCATCTTCAATAAAAATAGTCAAATCTGAAAAATTAATCTCATTATGACTAAAAATTGGAGAAAAAGTTAAATTAACTTGGTTAGAGTTAATATAATCAATAAAATCTAATAAACTACTTTCGGAGCCATCCCATATAAAAAGAATATCGTCTATATACCTTCTCCAGAATACCAAGTTCGCGCCGAATGGGTTGTTCATCCATATAAAATTCTTTTCCCAAAAATCTAAAAAAATATTAGCATAACTCGGCGCGAACTTGGTACCAATGGCTGTTCCTTGTAATTGTAAATAAAAATCTTCATTAAAAGAGAAAAATTATGAGTAAGAATAAAATGAATACTATCTAATAAAAAACTATTAAAATCATGTGTAATTACAACATCTAAATCTAATGCTGCCTTTATTGCTGAAAGCCCTAGGTCATGTCTAATAATAGTGTATAGTGAGGTAACATCGACTGTTACGCAGAAAAAACTTTTTTTCCATTCAAGACACTCTAATTCTTGCAAAACACTTTTTGTATCTTTTAAATAAGATTTGGCCCCCTGAGCATATTTTTGAAGATGAAAATCTATAAATTCTGATAATTTGGATGTTAAAGAATCTATTCCACTAATGATTGGTCTACCTGGAGGACTGGTTGTTGATTTATGCACTTTCGGCAAAAAATAAAAAGTAGGAATTCTAGGAGTATCTGAATATAGGAATGAGAAATTCTTTCCGTCAATAATACCTTCTTCCTTATATTTAGTAAGTAGCAACTTTAACTCACCATTAAAAGTCGCATTCGGGTTAGAGGATAATTTTTTATAAGTGGTGGTGTCACCCAAAAGTCTATTAGATTCTTTGAGATAATATTCTGTGGACATGACCACAGTACCTCCTCCCTTATCTGCACTCTTAATAGTGATATCTGTTTTGGCACCAAGCACCTTTAGAAACGGTAGTAAAGAAGAAGCACAAAAACCTGTGGGGTTTTATACTTGTGGTTCATGTAAAAGTTGTCATTATAAGAACCAAAAGTTTCTTAATTTTTTTAGCTTAAGAACTAAAAAGAATTTTAAAATCAAAGAACATATTACATGTAATTCCACACATGTAGTTTATCTCCTTACATGTGGTTGTGGAACTCAATATGTCGGACGGACTATCAGACCAGTGAAAAAAAGATTTTTAGAACATTTTAATAATATTAAAAATAAAATATTAACCCATTCAGTTCCCGTTCACCGCAATAGATGTCAGAATTTTAATCCAAGTACTTTTTCGTGTATTGGGATTGAAAAGGTGTCTTTAGATGCGAGAGGTGGAGATCTGGTACTTAAATTAAGACAAAGAGAAGGTTTTTGGATTCATACTTTAAAAACAATGCAACCAGAAGGTATGAATGTAGATTTTGATATGGCATGTTTTTTGTAATTGGCTTTTGTATTTATTATTATCAGTATTTTTATGGTAGATGATACAATATATTTGTTTTATCCATTTTAATGTTATTTTTCGTTTTTATATCTTTTTATTGTTTTTAATATAACTTTTTTCTTCGGAATGTATGAGTGTTCCATATTTATAGAATAAGAAGTGGAACCTATTCTGATTTCCACTTCGGACTTCATTTCCGGTTTCGGAGGGACTGACATGTATGTGCGCTCCAATCCAAACCTTCCTTCCGGTTTCCTGATAGAAGTGGAACGCATTTGCGTTCCAGATACAGATGAACCAGGACTTCTGTTTTTGTGAAAACGAGGCTTGTAGCGCACGCGCCTCTAAAAGCGCGAAAGGATAATGAAACCCGACGGAGGAGATCAACTACAGATGTGTCCGATCGAAGGCACCTTCAGGATTGGTTAAAGACTTTTAAAGGCAGGATATTTAAGTGTGTATATGTTTGTATTTTATTTTGTGTAGCTACAAGCCCCTGATGAAGTCAATAAGACGAAACACGTAGGGTGGCAAGCTTTGTTTTGTATTAATATTTTATTGAGGATCTCTTCATCTCCCCTGTCTCCATTCTTCTCTATATCCTGAGGGTTATACTTTTGGTGGAAGACATAGAATTTGATTTGAAGAGCCTGATTACTACTGTTATTTTGTAAGTGTATCCAATAAAGTTACATTTTTAATACTATACAGTTATACACTATGGTCTGTCTTTGTGCTTTGTTTTAAGCATTTAACTCTACACTAAGAAGAGACGAAGCATTTTAAGAAGACTGTTTATATCCTGCCTATTAACATCTTTGTTTGTGAGTGCATTTAATTTTTTTTTTTATGGTATGTTTTTTATTTTTTAGTCTGCACTATTGGTCTCCCTTTGTATTTTTTAGGTTGTGCTTTTTAGTGTTTTAAATTAATTTAATAGGAAATGTATGTGAAATGAATGTGAAAATGCCCCTTCCTCACCCCCTCCCCCCATATTACACTAACAAAACACACACTGCATACACTAACACACACACTGCATACACTAACACAACACACTGCATACACTAACACAACACACACTGCATAAGCTAACACAACACATACACTAACACACACACTGCATACACTAACACAACACACACTGCATACACTAACACACACACTGCATACACTAACACACACACTGCATACACTAACACAACACACACACTGCATACACTAACACAACACACTGCATACACTAACACACACACTGCATACATCAATACAATACACACACTGCATACACTAACACACACACACTCCATACACTAACACAACACACTGCATACACTAACACACACACTGCATACACCAATACAATACATACACTGCATACACTAACACACACACACTGCATACACTAACACAACACACACACTGCATACAGCAATACAATACACACACTGCATACTCCAATACAATACACACACTGCATACTCTAACACACACACTGCATACACTAATACAACACATACACTGCATTCACTACACTAACACACACGCTACATTCACTACACACTAACACACACTCTGCATTCACTACACTGACACACACTCTGCATTCACTACACTGACACACACTCTGCATTCACTACACATTAACACACTCTCTGCATTCACTACAATAACACACACTCTGCATTAACTATACACACAGCATCCACTACACAAACATCCTGTATTCACAGTACACACACTACATCCACCACAAATTGAAACACTCTGCATTCACTATACACAGACACTGCATCTAATACACACACTACATCCACTACAAACACTGCATCAACTAAACACATTTCATCTAGTACACACAAACACTACATCCACTACACAAACACACACTACATCACTGTACACACACTACATCCACTACTCAAACACACTCTGCGTTCACTATACACACTGCATCCGCTACACAAACACACACTCTGCATTCACTGCATTCACTGCATTCAACAATATCTAATACACACAAACACTACATCCATTACACACATTCTAATTCACTTCCACTATACACACCACATTCAGTCCTGCATCATTGTCAGCGGACTAGGTAGAGCGTGGGTGGGCCAAGGGGAGAGGGAAGGGGGGGGAGCTTTGTCAGGGGCCCCAAAATTTCTGATGGCGGCCCTGTGTGGATATGTGCATTTGTGCCATGGATCTGAGCATGTGATATGGATCTGTGCATGTGTGCCAATCTGTGTGTGTGGATCTGTGCATGTGTATCAGTCTGTACAAATGTGTCAATCTGTGAGTGTTGATATGTGTGTCAATCTTTGTGTGTGGATAAGTTTGTGTGTGTCAGTCTGTTGATTTATGCATGAGTGTCAATGTGTGTGTGTATCTGTGCATGTGTGCGCATGTGTATCTGTGCATTTGTGTATTTGTGCATGAGGGTCAGTGTGTGTATCTGTGTGACTATGTGCATCTCTCTGTGTGTTTCTGTCTGTGGCAATCTGTATGAGTGTGTGATAATGTATATGTGAATACACTTCTGCAGGCATACTCCAGTATTATATACAGATATACATCAAAACAAGAAATAATGTACCCATCCCTTAAAAATAAATTGCACAGTTCAGCCTGGTTATAAAAACTAATCCCCTAAGGTAAGATAGTAACAACAATTGTCAAAAATGTCAATATAATACAATGTACCCACCCAATGTGAAACACTTATCTTATCCAAGTAAAATAATCTAAGCACCCTTGCGATAAACATCAATCATGCTTCAATTCCTACGAGTCATCTTAGTATGTACAATAAATGACCTGTAAATAGGTAAAGGTATGACAGCAGAGGCTACTAATGATTTAAAACAATGTACTATGACCAATACAAAATCTTAAGGAGAGCTTGCATGAAATGGAACAAATAATATCAATGTATGAAAGGATAATGCCTTCATGAGACCACAAAGATTGTTATTGGCAAACTACAGTGGCAGAACATGCTGTTTAATAAAAATGTGACTGTTTCAACAGGTATGATCATAAATGATAAGGATGAGAGGTATTTGATCTGGGTTGGAAAAATGTATAATATATTATATACTATCGCAAATGTATCGTTCCCAACTTGTGTCAAGGTATAGGCTAGGAATAGTGATGTCGCGAACGCGAACTTCCGCAAATGTTCGCGAACCGGGCAAACCGCCATAGACTTCAATGGGCAGGCGAATATTAAAACACACAGGGACTCTTTCTGGCCACAATAGTGATGGAAAAGTTGTTTCAAGGGGACTAACACCTGGACTGTGGCATGCCGGAGGGGGATCCATGGCAAAACTCCCATGGAAAATTGCACAGTTGATACAGAGTCTGGTTTTAATCCATAAAGGGCAGAAATCACCTAACATTCCTAAATCACAATGAATATGGATTGACACCTGACATATGACATATTGACACCTTGACATATGGA
>OW240912.1:275228588-275300413 GCA_933207985.1 Pelobates cultripes
AATCAACAGACTGACACACACAAACTTATCCACACACAAAGATTGACACACATATCAACACTCACAGATTGACACATTTGTACAGACTGATACACATGCACAGATCCACACACACAGATTGGCACACATGCACAGATCCATATCACATGCTCAGATCCATGGCACAAATGCACATATCCACACAGGGCCGCCATCAGAAATTTTGGGGCCCCTGACAAAGCTCCCCCCCCTTCCCTCTCCCCTTGGCCCACCCACGCTCTACCTAGTCCGCTGACAATGATGCAGGACTGAATGTGGTGTGTATAGTGGAAGTGAATTAGAATGTGTGTAATGGATGTAGTGTTTGTGTGTATTAGATATTGTTGAATGCAGTGAATGCAGTGAATGCAGAGTGTGTGTTTGTGTAGCGGATGCAGTGTGTATAGTGAACGCAGAGTGTGTTTGAGTAGTGGATGTAGTGTGTGTACAGTGATGTAGTGTGTGTTTGTGTAGTGGATGTAGTGTTTGTGTGTACTAGATGAAATGTGTTTAGTTGATGCAGTGTTTGTAGTGGATGTAGTGTGTGTATTAGATGCAGTGTCTGTGTATAGTGAATGCAGAGTGTTTCAATTTGTGGTGGATGTAGTGTGTGTACTGTGAATACAGGATGTTTGTGTAGTGGATGCTGTGTGTATAGTTAATGCAGAGTGTGTGTTATTGTAGTGAATGCAGAGAGTGTGTTAATGTGTAGTGAATGCAGAGTGTGTGTCAGTGTAGTGAATGCAGAGTGTGTGTCAGTGTAGTGAATGCAGAGTGTGTGTTAGTGTGTAGTGAATGTAGCGTGTGTGTTAGTGTAGTGAATGCAGTGTATGTGTTGTATTAGTGTATGCAGTGTGTGTGTTAGAGTATGCAGTGTGTGTATTGTATTGGAGTATGCAGTGTGTGTATTGTATTGCTGTATGCAGTGTGTGTGTTGTGTTAGTGTATGCAGTGTGTGTGTGTTAGTGTATGCAGTGTATGTATTGTATTGGTGTATGCAGTGTGTGTGTTAGTGTATGCAGTGTGTTGTGTTAGTGTATGGAGTGTGTGTGTGTTAGTGTATGCAGTGTGTGTATTGTATTGATGTATGCAGTGTGTGTGTTAGTGTATGCAGTGTGTTGTGTTAGTGTATGCAGTGTGTGTGTTGTGTTAGTGTATGCAGTGTGTGTGTTAGTGTATGCAGTGTGTGTGTTAGTGTATGCAGTGTGTGTTGTGTTAGTGTATGCAGTGTGTGTGTTAGTGTATGTGTTGTGTTAGCTTATGCAGTGTGTGTTGTGTTAGTGTATGCAGTGTGTTGTGTTAGTGTATGCAGTGTGTGTGTTAGTGTATGCAGTGTGTGTTTTGTTAGTGTAATATGGGGGGAGGGGGTGAGGAAGGGGCATTTTCACATTCATTTCACATACATTTCCTATTAAATTAATTTAAAACACTAAAAAGCACAACCTAAAAAATACAAAGGGAGACCAATAGTGCAGACTAAAAAATAAAAAACATACCATAAAAAAAAAAATTAAATGCACTCACAAACAAAGATGTTAATAGGCAGGATATAAACAGTCTTCTTAAAATGCTTCGTCTCTTCTTAGTGTAGAGTTAAATGCTTAAAACAAAGCACAAAGACAGACCATAGTGTATAACTGTATAGTATTAAAAATGTAACTTTATTGGATACACTTACAAAATAACAGTAGTAATCAGGCTCTTCAAATCAAATTCTATGTCTTCCACCAAAAGTATAACCCTCAGGATATAGAGAAGAATGGAGACAGGGGAGATGAAGAGATCCTCAATAAAATATTAATACAAAACAAAGCTTGCCACCCTACGTGTTTCGTCTTATTGACTTCATCAGGGGCTTGTAGCTACACAAAATAAAATACAAACATATACACACTTAAATATCCTGCCTTTAAAAGTCTTTAACCAATCCTGAAGGTGCCTTCGATCGGACACATCTGTAGTTGATCTCCTCCGTCGGGTTTCATTATCCTTTCGCGCTTTTAGAGGCGCGTGCGCTACAAGCCTCGTTTTCACAAAAACAGAAGTCCTGGTTCATCTGTATCTGGAACGCAAATGCGTTCCACTTCTATCAGGAAACCGGAAGGAAGGTTTGGATTGGAGCGCACATACATGTCAGTCCCTCCGAAACCGGAAATGAAGTCCGAAGTGGAAATCAGAATAGGTTCCACTTCTTATTCTATAAATATGGAACACTCATACATTCCGAAGAAAAAAGTTATATTAAAAACAATAAAAAGATATAAAAACGAAAAATAACATTAAAATGGATAAAACAAATATATTGTATCATCTACCATAAAAATACTGATAATAATAAATACAAAAGCCAATTACAAAAAACATGCCATATCAAAATCTACATTCATACCTTCTGGTTGCATTGTTTTTAAAGTATGAATCCAAAAACCTTCTCTTTGTCTTAATTTAAGTACCAGATCTCCACCTCTCGCATCTAAAGACACCTTTTCAATCCCAATACACGAAAAAGTACTTGGATTAAAATTCTGACATCTATTGCGGTGAACGGGAACTGAATGGGTTAATATTTTATTTTTAATATTATTAAAATGTTCTAAAAATCTTTTTTTCACTGGTCTGATAGTCCGTCCGACATATTGAGTTCCACAACCACATGTAAGGAGATAAACTACATGTGTGGAATTACATGTAATATGTTCTTTGATTTTAAAATTCTTTTTAGTTCTTAAGCTAAAAAAATTAAGAAACTTTTGGTTCTTATAATGACAACTTTTACATGAACCACAAGTATAAAACCCCACAGGTTTTTGTGCTTCTTCTTTACTACCGTTTCTAAAGGTGCTTGGTGCCAAAACATTTTTAAAACTTTTCCCTTTTCTTAAAATAATTTGTGGGACAGGAGGGAGTTCAGTTTTTAAAAAATCATCTTCTAATAAAAGAGGCCAATGTTTCTTTAATATTTTCTTAATATCTTTAGCATGAGTATTGTACTGAGTATTAAAAGAGAAGGCAAATTTATTATTAACCAATGGGACTCGTTTTTCCTTATTTCGTAGTAAATCTCCTCTCTCTTTATTATAGGAATGCATAATCTCCTTATTTATAAAATTATTAGCATATCCCTTTTCTATAAACTTATTTTTAAGGAAAGAGGCCTGGTCTACAAAGGTTTTTCCATCTGTACAATTCCGCCTAATTCTTGTGAATTGACTTCGTGGAACGCCACGAAGCCAATTGGGATGATGGTTGCTCTCTGTGTTGATATAACTATTTGCATCCGTAGGTTTAAAAAATGCTTTTGTCTTTATCTTTTCATCTTCAATAAAAATAGTCAAATCTAAAAAATTAATCTCATTATGACTAAAAATTGGAGAAAAAGTTAAATTAACTTGGTTAGAGTTAATATAATCAATAAAATCTAATAAACTACTTTCGGAGCCATCCCATATAAAAAGAATATCGTCTATATACCTTCTCCAGAATACCAAGTTCGCGCCGAATGGGTTGTTCATCCATATAAAATTCTTTTCCCAAAAATCTAAAAAAATATTAGCATAACTCGGCGCGAACTTGGTACCAATGGCTGTTCCTTGTAATTGTAAATAAAAATCTTCATTAAAAGAGAAAAATTATGAGTAAGAATAAAATGAATACTATCTAATAAAAAACTATTAAAATCATGTGTAATTACAACATCTAAATCTAATGCTGCCTTTATTGCTGAAAGCCCTAGGTCATGTCTAATAATAGTGTATAGTGAGGTAACATCGACTGTTACGCAGAAAAAACTTTTTTTCCATTCAAGACACTCTAATTCTTGCAAAACACTTTTTGTATCTTTTAAATAAGATTTGGCCCCCTGAGCATATTTTTGAAGATGAAAATCTATAAATTCTGATAATTTGGATGTTAAAGAATCTATTCCACTAATGATTGGTCTACCTGGAGGACTGGTTGTTGATTTATGCACTTTCGGCAAAAAATAAAAAGTAGGAATTCTAGGAGTATCTGAATATAGGAATGAGAAATTCTTTCCGTCAATAATACCTTCTTCCTTATATTTAGTAAGTAGCAACTTTAACTCACCATTAAAAGTCGCATTCGGGTTAGAGGATAATTTTTTATAAGTGGTGGTGTCACCCAAAAGTCTATTAGATTATTTGAGATAATATTCTGTGGACATGACCACAGTACCTCCTCCCTTATCTGCACTCTTAATAGTGATATCTGTTTTGGCACCAAGCACCTTTAGAAACGGTAGTAAAGAAGAAGCACAAAAACCTGTGGGGTTTTATACTTGTGGTTCATGTAAAAGTTGTCATTATAAGAACCAAAAGTTTCTTAATTTTTTTAGCTTAAGAACTAAAAAGAATTTTAAAATCAAAGAACATATTACATGTAATTCCACACATGTAGTTTATCTCCTTACATGTGGTTGTGGAACTCAATATGTCGGACGGACTATCATTTTTAGAACATTTTAATAATATTAAAAATAAAATATTAACCCATTCAGTTCCCGTTCACCGCAATAGATGTCAGAATTTTAATCCGAGTACTTTTTCGTGTATTGGGATTGAAAAGGTGTCTTTAGATGCGAGAGGTGGAGATCTGGTACTTAAATTAAGACAAAGAGAAGGTTTTTGGATTCATACTTTAAAAACAATGCAACCAGAAGGTATGAATGTAGATTTTGATATGGCATGTTTTTTGTAATTGGCTTTTGTATTTATTATTATCAGTATTTTTATGGTAGATGATACAATATATTTGTTTTATCCATTTTAATGTTATTTTTCGTTTTTATATCTTTTTATTGTTTTTAATATAACTTTTTTCTTCGGAATGTATGAGTGTTCCATATTTATAGAATAAGAAGTGGAACCTATTCTGATTTCCACTTCGGACTTCATTTCCGGTTTCGGAGGGACTGACATGTATGTGCGCTCCAATCCAAACCTTCCTTCCGGTTTCCTGATAGAAGTGGAACGCATTTGCGTTCCAGATACAGATGAACCAGGACTTCTGTTTTTGTGAAAACGAGGCTTGTAGCGCACGCGCCTCTAAAAGCGCGAAAGGATAATGAAACCCGACGGAGGAGATCAACTACAGATGTGTCCGATCGAAGGCACCTTCAGGATTGGTTAAAGACTTTTAAAGGCAGGATATTTAAGTGTGTATATGTTTGTATTTTATTTTGTGTAGCTACAAGCCCCTGATGAAGTCAATAAGACGAAACACGTAGGGTGGCAAGCTTTGTTTTGTATTAATATTTTATTGAGGATCTCTTCATCTCCCCTGTCTCCATTCTTCTCTATATCCTGAGGGTTATACTTTTGGTGGAAGACATAGAATTTGATTTGAAGAGCCTGATTACTACTGTTATTTTGTAAGTGTATCCAATAAAGTTACATTTTTAATACTATACAGTTATACACTATGGTCTGTCTTTGTGCTTTGTTTTAAGCATTTATCTCTACACTAAGAAGAGACGAAGCATTTTAAGAAGACTGTTTATATCCTGCCTATTAACATCTTTGTTTGTGAGTGCATTTAATTTTTTTTTTTATGGTATGTTTTTTATTTTTTAGTCTGCACTATTGGTCTCCCTTTGTATTTTTTAGGTTGTACTTTTTAGTGTTTTATATTTATGATATTGAAGACATTGAGGAGTCTTTGCACCTCCTAATTTGGGGTATTTATATTTTATAAAATTTTTCCCCCCGTTTGATAGCCCCAAGGGTTGTTTTGCATTGTCTGCAAATCACTATATTTTGTCTATTAAATTAATTAACTGTTTCTCCCCCCTCCCTGCTTCTTACCTGTGTCCAGGGAGGGGGTAGATTCCATCCCTGGTGGTCCGGTGGCATGGGGGGCCCCCGGCTCCCTGTTACCACAGAGGGGGCCCAGCACACAGCTTCTTCTCTTCTAATAACTCTCGCGAGACCCACGGAGCGTTGCCATGGCAACGCTCAGAATGCCGCGGGTATCGCGAGAGTTATTAGAAGAGAAGAAGCTGTGTGCTGGGCCCCCTCTGCGGTAACAGGGAGACGGGGGCCCCCCATGCCACCGGACCACCAGGGATGGAATATCCCCCCTCCCTGGACACAGGTAAGAAGCAGGGAGGGGGGGAGAAACAGGTAATTAATTTAATAGGAAATGTATGCTATCTATGTGTGCAGAGAGGGAAAGTGGGGCACGGGACTGCCAGAGCAGTCCGGGCCCCCCAGGACCGCTGGGCCCGTGACAACCGTTATGGTTGTCACCCCCTGATGGTGGCCCTGTATCCACACACAGACATACACACACACTCACCCTCTCTCTGAGTCCAGCTCTCCCTCCTGCAGCACACACTTGTATTCCCCAGGCCCTAGTGAGTCTGGCTCCAAACAATATCCCTGAAGGCTGCAGTCCTGTCTCATGCAATTTTGTGGTGGGAACTAGCGGTGATGCTAGTGTGTGCAGAAAGGGCCCCATGGTGCCTGAGACTCAACCTGACAACGGTGGACCCCCTGACCTGCTTGTCCTTGGTGAGGATACACAGGCTGCTCTCCCTGGTATAGATCAATAATTATGCTTAATGGCAGGAAACAGCAATATGTGTGATGATGACTAACAGGGATCTAAGATGGAGGTGCTCAGTCCTACAAAATGAATGTAGATTTCTATGTTTAAGTTTATTTTTCAGACCTCAAAAAAACATATAAGCTAAATTTAGTGGATAGGTAAATGGAATGTTGAGCTTTGGAAATTGACAGGAATGTACATTATACATAGGAAATGCTCTTAAACTATACAGTACTACAATGGACAAGCAAAACCAATAAGCTCCCATAATGAGGCACTTTACTAGAACTAAAAGTAATGGGTAGAAAACAAAGGAGATATTGTCTTTTACTTGCCAGAATGGAAATTATATAGAGGAAACACTTGAATTTGACAAGACTGGGAAGAATACAAAATACTGTACACAACTTTGGAAGGCATGGACTTAAAGGGACACCCCAGGCACCCAGACCACTTCTGCCCATTGGAGTGGTCTGGGTGCCAACTCCCACTACTCTTAACCCTGCAAGTGTAATTATTGCAGTTTTTTATAAACTGCAATAATTACCTTGCAGGGTTAACTCCTCCTCTAGTGGCTAGACAGCCACTAGAGGGCACTTCCTGCATCATGTGTGTGAGGACCTCCAGCGTTGCTCAATTCCCCATTGAGCGACGCTTTCCTATGGGGATCTCTAATGCGCAGGCGCGGTGGAGGAAAAAGCAGCGACATGGGATATGTTGCTGCCTCTGGTAAGTTACTGAAGGGGTTTTCACCCCTTCAGCAACCGGGGATTAAGGAGTGGGAGAGAGAGGGGACCTGCAGTGCCAGGAAAATGGATTGTTTTCCTGGCACTGGAGTTTCCCTTTAACAGGATGAACTTTAAGTGACCAAAGGCAAAATAAGCTAACATGTTAAGACGTGAAAAAGAAATACCCTAATGGCTAGAACACAAGGACAAGGGAAACTGAACCACATTGTGGAAACATCCTAATGAGGATGCATTGACACATGATAGATGCATATACATGTACGCATGCCCACGCCACCTCTGTATAATTACTTAGAGCCCTTACCTGACATCCATGGTAGGTTCTGCAGGAGCAGTCACTCCATCCTCCCCCCTTAATATTAAAATAATGGCTCCCACCCACTGACCATGGGTGGGCTCTAGGTTCCGCCTTATATTATAATAGTGCCACCAGCTGTCCACAGGTGGGGAAGGAGTATGAATAGTGATTTATCCACCCACCATTATTTATTTTAATCACTCCCACTTGATGCCCATAGGAAGGGGGAGTACTATGCCTCCCACCCCCAATTATTTTACAGGCTCCATTATAAACTTAGTCGGCGTTGCACAGAGAGGTTTTAAACCTAACTTATAGTAATATGAAGGTATTTGTCATGTTCCTGAGCAGGTCAGAGAGGAAATGATTGCCAGGGTTATTGGTTGAAACTTTATTTGTCGGTTTAGACATAACAATTTACTTGAAAGAAAGAATTAAGGCAATATGCCACAAACAGGATACTTTGAAAGTAAAACGGAATAAAGGCAATATGCCACAAACAGGATACTTTGAGAGTAAATGGAATAAAGGCAATATGCCACAAACAGGATATCTTGAAAGTAAATGAATAAAGTCTTTTATATACAAGTAGGTCTGATGTTATTCCCAAATAGATTAGTAAATTGTGGAATGTCACACTGCAGCCAGGTTCAGGATGATACAAGGTTGAAACAGTTAAAGCTGGTAAGTTCTTTCAGTATAACATGGTGCAGGTTGCTTATAGGATTATGCAGAGTTGCAGTAGTTGAGACAGGTAAGTAGATACCAAGTTCTTTCAGTATAACATGGTGCAGGTGGCTTACAGGATCTTACAGAGTTGTTATAAGTGAAGCAGTTAAGTCTCTTCAATATGGTAGATTAAGCAGGTAAGTCTCTTCATATTGAAATAATGCAGATAAATACAGGATATTTTCAGGAGCAGGGATCAGAAGTTCTATGTCAGAACACTGACTTCAATGTAAAGGCCCTGTTGTGTGCAGGGTGTAGACTTATGAAGCCTCCTCATTAGTTAATACACGTGAGGATGTTAAAGTGAGTGAAAAGATTAGTGGCTGGGTGTCATGTATTCATCCGCTAATAAAAATGTAGTTAAAGGGAAACTCCAGTGCCAGGAAAACAATCAGTTTTCTTGCCACTGCAGGTCCCCTCTCCCTCCCACCCCCAATCTCCAGTTGCTGAATGGGTGAAAACCCCTTCAGTCACTTACCAGAGGCAGTGACATGTCCCTTCTTCCTCCGCCACCACTCCTCCTCTGTATTATGTTGGCCGGTGGGCGACATAATACAGAGGAGGAGTGGTGGCGCCCACTGGCCGGGGAGACCTACTGGCCGGGGAGACCTAATGCACATGCACGGCTGATGAGGGAGATCTTTGGTCTCCCCACCAGTGTCAGGGTATTTATATCGGCAGACATCTTGTGCTATGATAGAAATTAAAAGTGTATATTCTGAGTCACTCTGAACAGAGCAGACTCCATTTTGTTATTTCCAAGTTAACAAAAAGACACAAGATTTCTATCTGTAAAACTAACCACTTTCCCAGAGCTAAGGAATGCATAGTATATACAAACCAAGTGATAAGAAGAATATAATCAATTCTAAACCCAGACAATTGTGACAGAGAAGATTAAATAATAACATTTTACTGTCTATATGTGTAAGGTACCATTGTAAGTTATGGGTCAAAACTCAGATTTGCCAGACACATAGTCTGGACAAAACTTAAAGAAACCCTTTGAAATACGTAAGTTATAGCAAAGATAAAGATAACGCAAAATGACGTCAAAATAGCCACCAGGAAAAGTTAACTCTTTCCTGGATAGTTATGTTTAGTGGGACAAGACTGCCCTCTATAGATCAAATAACTAAATTGCGATCTGGAAGATAACCACACCTCTAGTGCTTCTATTGGGTTATCAACTGATGACGTACAGAGAGTCTGGCCCTTTAAAAGTTAAGACAAAGGGAAGACAGGATAAATGCAAAGAAAGAAAAAGAGGAGAGAGGAATTGGAAGTTTGGGGGACTCCAACTCACAACATCTGAGACTAACACTCTACTCTTAAAACTCTAACACTTAGAATTTCACTGACTTTCTAACCAACACCACCTTTCACCATAACTCAATGCAGACAGACATCCAAATAAGTTCCTGAGACTATCTACCAATCGGATGAAATATCTACTCAACTGGTAATTATACTGGTTTCATTTAATTAATTCAATTAATTAAAATGTATTAATAGCATGATATATGACTAGGATAAAGCACGGTCAGATTTCCATATTAAGAAATCTTAGTTAACTAAAGAATATATAGTAATAAACATTCCATTCTGCAGGTGGAATTAAGAATAATTATATATTGATGTGATAGTATCACGTGTTAGCATACCGTTGTTTTTATCCAGGTGTATTGATTTGCTCTAAATTAAGATAAGATATCTTTTAGACAAATTAAAATCTGCTTATATAATATG
Organism: Pelobates cultripes; assembly: GCA_933207985.1. Taxonomy (NCBI): domain Eukaryota; kingdom Metazoa; phylum Chordata; class Amphibia; order Anura; family Pelobatidae; genus Pelobates; species Pelobates cultripes. The sequence continues at coordinate 275,238,699 of OW240912.1, forward strand.
GTAGATTCTCTTATTGGATGGTTCCAGGAAATGACTAATGAACTGGTTTAAATGTTATTTTATTTAAAATTACATAAGAATAGATCTTAACTATCTAGGAGATCTAGCCAGCATTGAAAGGGTTATTCTAACTGTTAGCCAGGGTTCTATGGCCCTTCGCTGTGAAAAGTTTCACTTTCAGTCTGTGTTAAAGATACCTCATAAATCAGAAGACTTGACAGAAAATGCTGTTTAGCCATTGAAATGTGTATACCCATTCCTTTGTATTGCATACCATTTTATACTGGATATTCATTGATTATTATCACGCATGTTACATATTATTATTATTATTATTATTATTAATTAATTTGTTATTATAAATAAATCTATTTTTATAACAAAAATTGTGATATTGTTTATATGAAATACTTCTCACTTAACACGATAAACGTTCTTTGGGATCTGAGAATTGAATTAGTGGGCAATTCTCACTGTTACTATTATTATCCCATAAATATCCCCACACCAGCCAGGTATGAAACACAGCAGGGCCGGCACTCGGATAGCGAGGGCCCTGCATGGATTGGCCGGGGAGGTTATGTGACCTCCCCTGTCTGCCTCGGCCCTTGGTCTTCGTGGCCCACTGGGCATTTGCCCGGTGTGCCTGATGGCCAGTCTGGGCCTGACTGGAGCTATTATCCTTGATTTTACCAAGAGGTAGAAAAGTGGATAGCGGTTAACAAACTCTTCCTAAACACTGACAAAACTGTTCCAATGATCTTTGGAACTGTACCTAAATTACGTAAACTACAAAATAGACAACTATGTATCAGAACAAATTCAAATAGCACACTGACAGCAGTCTCTTCTTTCAAATATCTAGGTATGTTGCTAGACCCCAATCTATCCTTTGTTCTTCACATTGAAATAAGCTCTTCAAAACTTTATCCAAAACAGTTCATCCAAAACTTTATCCCTGAACAGAAACAAATCCTGCTTAAGCCCTACAGTAAGGAAACAGTGCAACAAATCCTAATGTCAGTCATTGATTATGGGGATATAATGTATACACCTGCATCACAAACCCATCTTCACAAACTTGAATAACCTCAGAGACACAGTCAAATCTTCATTCAATCTTAAATTGTTATACCTCAATACAGAATGCACCTGTCATGGTTGACTATATTTATCACCTATTATGTGTTAAATTTATATATGTGAGTATGTATGTATGTATGTATGTATGTATGTATGTATATATATATATATATATATATATATATATATATTGTATTTTTTGTAATATTGTATCCTATTGTAACAATGCAATGTTTTGTGGAGCCAGGACATACTTGAAAATGAGAGAAATGTCACTGTATCCTTCCTGGTAAAATATTTTATAAATAAATAAATAATGCAGACCAGGAGGAGAAAGGAGAAGCGGCATATGGTGTTAGGTGGACAGAGACTGTTATTTAATTAATAAAATCTCAATGTATTAGTCCTGCTCTGGTTGCCTTTCTTCTTGGCTGCAAATTCTACATCCCTTGTGGACTTTCTGAAGCCTGCTGGGAGTAATCATCTGCCTAACTAGGCACCTTTGGGCGCTGTATACAGAGCCTGGGACAGCTCTGTAATTTGTGTTTTTATTCCCTTATTTTATACCAATCCTGTATACAGTATACACTATGTGCTTTATGTTTTCTGTTTTCATAGATCCCTTTTGGAAACAGTAATCCTTACAAGCTCGTAAGTATGGGCCGTAGCACATTGTTATCACCAGGAGGGCCACAGTGACACCAACCCCAGTGAGGAGCAGTGGACGTCTCTACACTAGGCGAATACATTCCAGGCAGCAGGAGACAACCAGGAACATCATCGCCAGTGGGTTACCATCGACGGAATGGATGCCCGAGGCTTGAGAGACAACGAAGCCACTCTTACTTTGATTCAGCCACACAAAGTTAGTGCTCAAGCTCGTGCGAACAAAACAGTAGTCAAAAGGGCGGCAGGAGGCACCATCCATAAACTTCCCACGGCCCGAGGGCATCTCAATTGGGGTTCAGGAGACAAGCACTTAGAGGTGGGCATCATGAGAGAATCAGCAGAGGTGTTATTGGGAAATGACTTCGGCCATTTAACCTCCCAGCTCACGCACAACTACCCAGCAGAATCCTATCCGGTGACTACCAGAGCACAAGACTGCAGGGGGGAGCCGCCACACTCTGAGGAACTTCAGGTAGGATCTTTGGTCCCTTCCCTAACCGAAGCCCCCTCCCCATTCTGGGATACTCCCCAAGGCTTTGAGCAAGAGCAGATAGCCGATCCAATACTAGAAGGGTATAGGAAGAAGGCAGCGTCCCCCAGAGGAGATATAACCCAGGAAACGTTTGAGTGGTACAAGGGGCTGTTATACCGAGTAACAGGGGGAACAGGAAGTGGGGTGGCACAGATAACCAATTTACAGGATTTAGGACTAAGCTACTTAAGCTCAGCCATGATATCCCTCAGCCATGACACTGTTGCACATAGAAGGCTTATCAATAAACTGCAATCTTTAAGTTTGGATTCAAATATTGTTGAATGGGTAAGGCAGTGGCTGAGTAACAGGCAACAGAGGGTTGTAGTTAATGGAATATATTCAAAGCTTGGACTTGTCATCAGTGGGGTACCTCAGGGATCTGTACTTGGACCCATTCTCTTTAATATTTTTATTAGTGATATTGCAGAAGGCCTTGATGGTAAGGTATGTCTTTTTGCTGATGATACTAAGATATGTAACAGGGTTGATGTTCCAGGAGGGATAAGCCAAATGACAAATGATTTAGGTAAACTAGAAAAATGGTCAGAATTGTGGCAACTGACATTTAATGTGGAAAAGTTCAAGATAATGCATCTTGGACGTAAAAACCCAAGGGCAGAGTACAGAATATTTGATATAGTCCTAACCTCAACACATGAAAGGGATTTAGGGGTGATTATTTCTGATGACTTAAAGGTAGGCAGACAATGTAATAGAGCAGCAGGAAATGCTAGCAGAATGCTTGGTTGTATAGGGAGAGGTATTAGCAGTAGAAAGAGGAAGTGCTCATGCCATTGTACAGAACACTGGTGAGACCTCACTTGGAGTATTGTACACAGTACTGGAGACCGTATCTTCAGAAGGATATTGATACCTTAGAGAGGGTTCAGAGAAGGGCTACTAAACTGGTTCATGGATTGCGGGATAAAACTTACCAGGAAAGGTTAAAGGATCTTAACATGTATAGCTTGGAGGAAAGACGAGACAGGGGGGATATGATAGAAACATTTAAATATATAAAGGGAATCAACACAGTAAAGGAGGAGACTATATTTAAAAGAAGAAAAACTACCACAACAAGAGGACATAGTCTTAAATTAGAGGGACAAAGGTTTAAAAATAATATCAGGAAGTATTACTTTACTGAGAGGGTAGTGGATGCATGGAATAGCCTTCCAGCTGAAGTGGTAGAGGTTAACACAGTAAAGGAGTTTAAGCATGCGTGGGATAGGCATAAGGCTATCCTAACTATAAGATAAGGCTAGGGACTAATGAAAGTATTTAGAAAATTGGGCAGACTAGATGGGCCGAATGGTTCTTATCTGCCGTCACATTCTATGTTTCTATGTTTCTATGTTTCTCTAGTGGGGCATCTGGGGGTCTGGTAGACTAAGGACCGGTTAACCCAGACCTTCTTCTGGCCAGGGATCACACAGAACCTGAAGAATTATTGCAGGATGTGTGACACTTGCCAAAACCACGCCACGTGCAGGAGAAAACGGCGGCCATCTTGTTCACATGAACGGAGGCAGCTCGACTTGGTCGTCGAGTGTCTGAAACTAAAATCGGACACTTGACTTCCTGAACACCGGTCAAACTTTGCGAATGCCTGCTTCCTTTCCCCGACCAGCCAGGAGAGCACTGTTTGGTAGTTTTGTTCCCAGGAACTAGGGGAACAAACGTTTTTATGAGCCAGGGGGTACTGTTCATGGATTTGTTCGGTTTTCAGACTTTTTGAAATATACCGGCCGCACAACCCAAACTCATGGAACTATTTCTGGGTAAGAGCCTCCATATGGATATGTTGGTCACCCAAATCAGGGATATCAGAGGATGTAACATTTATGTGGATTGTATGTGTTTTGGGGTACTTTTAAGTTTTGTGGAAATTGTGTTTTTTCTGTCTGGAGATAATGGAGTTATTACAGTAGCTGACTCAATTATCTCCCAGGCAGAGAGGATGGATTGCATGTTTGTTATGGGAGTGTCATACTTTGTAACCCTGATGTTTTTGGTTTGTAACTTTGTGTTGGGGTCCCCTACAAGGTCCATGTGGGAGTGCCCCTTGCATGGGGTGTTGCATAAAAGCCAAGTGTGGCACCATTAAAATCATTCCTGTTACACCCTTCATTTAGTTTCGACTGATGCTTGGGTACCTGTCTACTTTACTGAGAGAATACACTTGGGAGGCTGACATTCATATGGAGAATCGTTCAAACCAACACCCGAACTGCGAGCTATAATCACTCAGGCTCTAGCAGTTCGGGATGAAATAGGAGAATGGGTATCTGCTATACCAGCGTTTGTTACACTTGTTCTTAGTAAATATATTTTAGATTAATTCAAATCTAACTTTTTCCTTTCTTGCCCCATTCTCTTTTCATTCTTCTTTCCTTCCTTATCTTTCATATCGTGTCATTGAATAGTGTCTTCTGTAACTCAGTAAGTTATGTGTATTAAACGAGCAGTTCCTTCAACGTGCTATCTTGAATTAAGTGCCCCCTAAAAACTGTGACTAATAACGTTACGCAAACATTTTCTTTTTCTTTTTCTCTTCTCTGTCTCTGTCTTCTTATCTTTGAGGTTGAGCTATACTTTTCATAGCTTATCTTATGTTATGTTATCTTTTCTTTTTTTTTTCCCTTCCTTTTTTATACTTCTTGATCTTCGAGTAGTTTACGAGTATCTTTGCATAAACCCAAATTCATTCATTTCCAAGGAGGAGTTTTCAAATTGAAAAATCAGGGATACTGGGAAGCCCCATTTATATGCAATATGATTCTCTCTCAGTATTTTTGTACATTCTTGGATACTTCTTCTTGCTTGTCTACATACATGTAAGATGTCGGGAAATATTTTAAGCTCCTCATAGGATTCCAGCTTTGCTAGATCCTTTCTAGCATCTTGCATGATTAGATTTTTGGTGTAGTATGAAGAAAATCAAACTATCACTTCTCTGGATAAGTGGTCTGGAACACTTGTATTCTTTGACAGATGATGGCATCGTTCAAAGGGGTATTGTCCAAGATTATGTGAGGGAATTAGTGAAGAACAAAGATCTAATATACATTTTTCTAACTTGTCTCCTGTGAATTCCTCCGAGATCCTTCTGATTCTAATGTTCTTACTTTGTGCTCTATCTTCCATATCTGATGTTTAAGCTTCAAGGTGTTTTAATTTATTTTCTAGGTTTTCTTGTTTGATTAGTAAAGATTTATAATTCTCTTGTAGATTTTTTTTATAGTATCTGCCTGGATAGACAGAGATTGAAGAATTTGGGAAGTTTCCTCTTTGAATGTATTCACGAGACACGTCATATCTTGTTTGATTTTTTTGTGTAAGTTGTCCATTAGTTCCATTACACATTCCTTGGTTAAAAGTAGAGATGTCGCGAACTGTCCACCGAACTGTTCGCGAACTGTCCGCCGGCGAACAATAGCGTGTTCGCGTTGGGCGAACATATCCGATTTCCGGTCCGCCCCCTATACGTCATCATTGAGTAAACTTTGACCCGGAACCTCACAGCCAGCAGACACATTCCACCCAATCAGCAGCAGACCCTCCCTCCCAGGAAGTGTCTGCTGACTGTGAGGTTCCGGGTCAAAGTTTACTCAATGATGACGTATAGGGGGCGGACCGGAAATCAGATATGTTCGCCCAACGAGAACACGCTATTGTTCGCCGGCGGACAGTTCACGACATCTCTAGTTAAAAGTTGTTGTGGTTCCACCTGATCTTGTTCAGAGTTGTTTGAAGTTGATTGATGCATTTCCAGAATCCCAAATGAGATTGTAGATTCGCTTGTCCTACCTTCTCTTTTTTTGGAGCCATTGTGGGTAAATATTTTGATGATACTAAGGTTATATTTTCCCTTTTCTTCCTTTCTTCACTTCCTGTTCTTATTCTTTGATATTATTTCCTCTTAGGGATTATTACGTTTTTGTATTTAAGCTTTATAGCTTTCAGTCAAGGGTTTAGTAAACCTACTAGTAGTCGTAAGGGGATGTTGCTTTAAGAGAAGAGGGAGGATTTTTATTATACTTTGTTATTTTTTTATTTTTTTCTTTTAATTTCACTTTTTTCCTTCTTTTTCTGTTTCTATTTTCTTGCCTCTTTCCTTCAAAATTTCTGAAAGACTTTCCTCTTACCTACCGCGTTTACCGTGTGACGTGCTCTTTCAATTGCTCTCCTTGTCCACTCTTCTGTCCGCCTACTCACTTACTCCCCTCAAGTGGCTTCATGTTGGCTTTGTTCATTTCATGTCACGAGTCCATTTTACTCCCCCCTCCGGATCTCACGCTTCAATGTCATGCATTACGTCCTATGTCATCACCGACCGGACCCCATGAGCTGTTGAGCAGAAGGTAATTTTGCCCAGAAATTCTGTAAATTTTTTGACAAAAAAAAAGAACAACTGTATAACCACCTTCTAGATGGATCTTTTTCCCTCCTCCAGTGTTGAGCTAATGCTCGTCTAGCTATTAGGGTTACAGTTGAGCTAATGCTTCTCTAGCTGTTGGTTGTATAGTTTGTGAGTGTGTTGGCTGCCTTTGAGAGTATTAAGGACCAGGGTTCTAAGTCTATGGATCTCTGGAGTACTTCAGAAATTATGTCCCAAACTTTTTCCCAATATGATTTCAACGTAGGGCAAGACCACCACATATGTAAGTACCACCTCTTTTCCCTGCGTCCTCTCCAACATATGTCGTTGACATTCCCTTCCTATATGAAACAGTTTTTTTGGCATTATGTACCATATAAACATGGTTTTATAAACCAGCTCTTGGTTATATATCTAAACTTTATATGTATCCTCCCAAATCTGCTCCCAGTCACCACCCTCCAGTTCTTGATGTAGTTCACGTTCCCAATCCTCCATTTATTTTAGGGATCCCCAGGTGTTTGAGTTTTCACAAATTTGGTCATATAGGGTGAAAATTAAACCTTTGTGAGTAACCTCCTCAAAACAGAGAGGAGTTTCAGCTGTTTTATGGGCTGGTGCTTTCATGCCGTTGCTAAGGACAAAAAGGGGTTTGACTCGCATCTGGCACCTGAGTTTGAGCTCTTAATTTCGTTATAGGGCTCATATAGGTCATGTGAAGTCCTCTGGAGACCCTAGATGTTCCAAAATCACCAAGAGGAATGGCCATTGTATCTTGTCAATTGCCTTCTCTGCATCCAACGAGAGGACCAGAGAAGGCATTTTATTGTTGGTAGTGCACCATATGTGGTCAACATTTCTTCTTGTGTTTTAATACAGTAATTTTAATCAAGGTAAGTAATGAGTCCAGGGAATTGCTGCAGATTTGTTCAGACTGGCCAAATTCTGATCATATTTGGCTTTGGTAAATATGAGAATTGTCATTGCAGTCAGAATTTGGTCATTTTCAATGGATTTTGTCCAGCTGGACAGAATCTGGTGCTTAGTGTAGGTTAAATCATATCATAAGATGCTATTTGGAACTAAGAGCCAATTAGATTTAGTTTTTCTTAAAATAATAATGTTTGGTAAGGGCTGGAGATGCGTACTCCTTAAAGTTTGAGAATTTAGATCTATAGAATTGGATTCTCTTAGCAGACTGAATTTTAACTTTGCTTACTAAATACAATTTTCTCATGGAGTTTGATGGAGGAATTGTTGCTAAACCAAAAGCTAATTCTGCAAATAAGAGAATCAAGGCAATAATCACTTTTGCACAGTTTTGCATTGTTTGGGAATATAGTTTAGGTTCCATTATCATATTTCTCTTCATTTTCAATATTCATTCTAAACATTCCAATGGCATTTGCTTATGTCTATGTGGTGGGTTTTCATTACCTTGGGATTCTCAGTTGACTAGGTACTTCATTCTTCCGGGCACATGCCCAAATAGATGTAAACATGGACCATCATTTTTTGTTACTTTTAAGATGGTATTGCGAATACGCCCTATTTTTTTTCAAAGCTTTTATAATATAGAAAAAGGAATAATCACATGTGTGCATGAATGAATACATTAAATATATGTATCCGCTTCTACTGACACATTGGTTGCAGATGATAAAAACTAACAGTGCACTAATTTATTTAATGTTTGATACAATACGCAGATGGTTTTTAAAAAGAAGGGGTAAAAATCAGCAAACAGGATCACAATCAGATCTTTCTTTTTTACATAGAAAAGGTTTTTAATGGCACAGGGGAGCAAATACGACAGTGAGCTTGACAACATAATTAGAAGATTAGTAGAGTAGAAGTGAGAGAAAGGTTTATACAGTTTTTCTTTCCTTTTTTTTTTTGCAGAAAGATTATTCATCCTGAATAGTTAATCAGCATCCACAGCATCCAAAATTCATGCTGTTAACCTTTAAAGAGAAAGAAAGCTGAGAAACACTCTGGATGTCAGAGAGTTAAGCATTGCAAACAGGTCTTCATGAAAAATAGTATAAAGCAAGCACTGAAAACACCAAAAGCAAAATCTACAGTTTTAACTAAATATGTGTAAACAGCTTGATGGATTCAGATAAAAAGAAGTTTGGCACATTAGAAGTAATTTAAGAACATCACACTGTTACACCTTGGGTGCGAAGAGCTGACAAGGTTTGTTGGTCTATGCACTCATCTTCAGTCTGAGTGTCACATTTACAGAGACATTAGGCAAACTAAAACATGCCCATTTAGACTGAAACTGTGTAGTGAATGTTTGTAGGAACTGAATAAAGAAACAAAAGAATAAAACATAATCAAACTAACAAAGGGTGTAAAAAGACAGTTAATAAAAAATAAAATGAGCATTTTGGCAAAGTTGAATTCTATTTTTACATAGAGGTCATATAATGCTTTCAGGTTGTCTGTGTTTAGAATGTCAGACCTGTCCTCTATATATAATATGCTGTCACGGTTATCACCGCAATATACAGACAGCAAGCCACGGTTGCCCTGCAAGGACTCGAACCTGAGGTCTTGTGCATTCCTGGTTTGTGTCTCTGCCTCTGAACCACATTTGGTTCTTGCTTTCAGCCTAGAAGTTCATTCCTGCCCTGTCTAGTATCCAGCACTGGGGGCTGGACATGCATTGTCACTCTTGGTACACCTGTAGATGATGGTCTCATTAGCCAGGTATAAAACACTGCCTCTCCCAGAAGGCAGTGTCAGTTCCTTGACTCTGATTATCGGTTTGCTGTCTCCTGTTATCCAGTGTATCTCTTGACCCCGGCTTGTTGATTCTGATTTCTGGCATCCTTTGACCTTTGGCTTCCCACGATGATTCTCCTGCTTTATCCGTTCCTGTACTGCGACTTGGAGAATTATCCTGCATAGCCCCCGTGCACCGACTCACAGGCCAGGTGAATTCTTACCTGACCACCTCGGCCTGTGTTTACTTGCAAGGGTGAGCATATATCTCTGCCTGCTGGACTCCCAGGTAAGCCCTGACATATTCACTTACACGCTCAGTCTGTACAACCCTATGAAAACTAAGTATTTCTGGCAAGTAAGGCTGCAGAGGAACGAAGGTCTGTGAGAATCTTTATGCAGTGGTCAAATCGTGTTGTGGTGCACCACAACTTAATATTTAAGACATTGTGCTGCCGGGTCCAAGAACAAGATGCTGGCCGCCCAGTGAACCCACCAAAACCTACCCACTTTGGGCACTAACATACAGCACACTTCTTACTTGTATTAGAAACTTTTCTTTGCCCTTAAAGTCTATATCTCATTTCTATTGTTTCTCCTGTTTATTCTCTGCTGCCCATATTTTCTTTCCCCACTTTTGTCCCACCACCCATATCTTCTATTTGTGTCCTTCTTTCCATATTCCCCATTCCCCATCTTGTTATCATCTACCCATAACTTAACCATTTTTCCATTTTACCATACTCTACATGAGTCTATCCCCCATAACTCCTCTTGTTCCTCTACCCTTTATATTCTACTCCTTGTGTCCATGTCCCACATTCCTCCTTGTGTCCCTTTACTAAAGTCAATGTTACAATGTCAAGTTTCTATGTCTCCATGTCCCAAATTTTCCTTATATGCTCAAGTCTCTCATTGAGTCTGTATCCTTCCCTATGTACTCCACTTGTGTTTATGTCCCCAATTTGGTCTCACCCTCCCCACTAGCTTGATGTCAGGAATATATTGATCCAGCACGCAGAATAGTATAACACCCTACAACTAAGGGTAACATCTGACCGGATCTTAGCATGGCCAGACTTAACGTACCCGAGAATAGTCCGAAAACTAGCCAAGGTCATGGACACAGAACGAGACACGAAGATAAGGAAAAGTCAAGGGAACCAGGGAAGTCAAAACTAAGCCAAAGTCAAAAAACAGAAAAACACGATTAGGAGCACACTCTCGGATAACTATCTAAGGGAAACCACGACAGGAGCTGCAGATCCGATTGGCTGTACCTAGCCCTTGACCCCAAAATGTGCATGTGCGTCTTTTGCGTGATGTTGTCTTTACCGTGGGGCTATATAATTGCGGGGACTGCAGCGGCTGGCGTGCACCGACATGCCGCCAAAGCCAGGCATCATGGCAGAAGACCGCCGAGCGGCACTCCCCTTAGTCTTCGGACGGTATCTATCTCCATTTTTACCACATGGAAACGGATACCTGACATTACCCCCTACTTGAAGACCGCCCACCGGATGGACAGGACCAGGTTTGAGAGGAAATTTGGCGGGGAAAGAACAGATTTTGCAGCTAGCAGAAGCAGGAACCCAAGAATGATCGGCAGGCCCATAATCCTTCAAATGAACCAAGTACTTCAAAAAACCATGAGAAAATCTGGAATCAATTATGGAGGAGACTTCGTACTCTGTCCAGCAATAACCAAAGGAGGAGGAGGGACAAAAGGGACAGTTTACCTATTGCAGATAAGAGGCTTAAGCAAAGCTACATGAAATGAATTAGGTATACGCAAGGAGGCAGAAAGTGCAAGAGAATATGAAACAGGATTGATTTTCTGAACAATTCGAAAGGGACCAATAAACCTGGGTGCAAACTTCATGCTAGGAACCTTGAGTCTGATATTTCGTGAAGAGAGCCATACCTGATCACCCACCTGGTAAACAGGGTTGGCACCACGCCGCTTATCAGCATGAAATTTTAAATGAGCTGCAGCAGTTTCAAGAGTCGTGTGGACCTTAGTCAAAGTCTCACATATACATGTGAGATGTTCTTCCAGAGCAGGAATAGCAGTGTCGGAGAACACTGCAGGAAGAACGGTAGAATGACAATCGTTGTTGAAAAAAAATGGACTATGTCCAGATAAGTCATGGGTAGCATTATTCCTGGCAAATTCAGCCAAGGTAGCAAGTCACACCAGTTTTTCTTCAGACTTGTTTAGAAATTAGTAAGCATTTATTTAAAGAGTGAAAAATAAAATAAAGTATCTATACAGACAAGTCCAAAAATGTCCGAGACGTGTTTCACTGATCACTGATTGAAAAATAAATAAAAGTATCTATACAGACAAGTCCAAATGTCCAAAAATGTCCAAGATGCGTTTCACTGATCACTGATAGATACTTTTATTTATTTTTCACTCTTTAAATAAATGTTTACTAATTTCTAAACAAGTCTGAAGATTCATCCATGCTGCTATAAAGGGTTGTGACACCCTGAATTGCCACATTTGCTGATACACTCAGAGCCAAGTCAAGGGCTCTGGATAAGGTGAGAAGCCAATTTTATTTCTTTTTTACAAAATTCTATTGAGGATTTCTACACCAGGGTCAGCTTTGCTTCCCTGTTCTCTCTCATTTATGTTCCCTATATTGAGGTCTTCACCTGATATGGACGTCATAGGTGTGTGTCACCTTTAAGTACACAAAAGTGGAAGAGATCAGAGCCGGTCCTTAAGAGGCTCTGTATCATGTGAGTGGAGCCCTTTTGGAATTATTCATACCACTTAACTAACTATTCTATTGCACCATATTCTGTTTATTTTGTTCCCCTATAGGGATTTTTGTACTACAATATCTTGTAACCCTTAGGGGTAAGTGTTGATTCTATCTAGTGCTACACACTCCGCACTATTTTTACACCAGTTGGTATAATAGTGTACTGTTCTTTATTCATTTAAGTAGGGTGGAGAGTTCCTACTATAGTGTGTTAGCAGCTTCTAATGCCATTTGTTAACTGTATATACATATAAGCGCCTCTCAAACACAGGATCACATTTTATTTGTCTACAGTTTAATTAATACCTGATGTTCAGCTGTCACATTATCGTAGAACACTCTTGATACCTCCTCTCTTTCTAGAAACAGAATAAACAATCTATCTTGAGGGTTATCACTAGGTGCCTGAGACTGAGATGCCATGATAGCACAAAGAAGAGGAGAAGACAAGGAAAAGACAGTAGAGGCAATGATACACTCAGGTGGAGTGATAGGGGAGGTCTCTTGTTCTTGTTCTGACTCTATGTCAAATTGCCTAGCTAGGGCGTCAGCCTTAACATTCTTAGGACCTGTTCTGTACGTGATGATAAAGTTAAAGTGTGACAAGAACAATGGCCATCTAGCTTGTCTAAAAGATAGCCTTTTAGCATCTCCAATGTATGCCAAGTTTTTGTGCTCAGTTATGATCAGGAGGAGAACCTTCCAAAAGATGTTGCCATTCTTTCAGAGGTAATATAATGGCCAACAATTCTCTGTTACTAATGTCATAGTTATGCTCCCTTGTCTTAGAGGCATCTACCTCTAGTATGAAGGGTTTGCTAGTGTCAGGATGTACTAATATGTCAGCAGAGGTGAATAGTTTCTTAAGAAGTTCAAAAGCTTCTCCAGCTTCTTTAGACCATATGGTACATTTAACATGGACATTTAATGTGGATAAGTGCAAGATAATGCATCTTGGGCGTAAAAACCCAAGGGCAGAGTACAGAATATTTGATAGAGTTCTAACCTCAACATATGAGGAAAGGGATTTAGGGGTGATTATTTCTGATGACTTAAAGGTAGGCAGACAATGTAATAGAGCAGCAGGAAATGCTAGCAGAATGCTTGGTTGTATAGGGAGAGGTATTAGCAGTAGAAAGAGGGAAGTGCTCATGCCATTGTACAGAACACTGGTGAGACCTCACTTGGAGTATTGTACACAGTACTGGAGACCGTATCTTCAGAAGGATATTGATACCTTAGAGAGGGTTCAGAGAAGGGCTACTAAACTGGTTCATGGATTGCGGGATAAAACTTACCAGGAAAGGTTAAAGGATCTTAACATGTATAGCTTGGAGGAAAGACGAGACAGGGGGGATATGATAGAAACATTTAAATATATAAAGGGAATCAACACAGTAAAGGAGGAGACTATATTTAAAAGAAGAAAAACTACCACAACAAGAGGACATAGTCTTAAATTAGAGGGACAAAGGTTTAAAAATAATATCAGGAAGTATTACTTTACTGAGAGGGTAGTGGATGCATGGAATAGCCTTCCAGCTGAAGTGGTAGAGGTTAACACAGTAAAGGAGTTTAAGCATGCGTGGGATAGGCATAAGGCTATCCTAACTATAAGATAAGACTAGGGACTAATGAAAGTATTTAGAAAATTGGGCAGACTAGATGGGCCGAATGGTTCTTATCTGCCGTCACATTCTATGTTTCTATGTTACAGTTAACCCCCTTACGTGTCATGTTGTGACTCACCATAACATCCTTGTATTGTAGAATGTCACAAGTACCGGAACAAGATGAAGAACTCTCATTCCGCCCGGACCCAGTACTCCTACAGAGCATCTAGAATCAGCAAGCCCTGGCTCTCCGTTCATGGACTATCCATAAACTCGCCAGCGACCTAAAAATGTCTAGGTATTCTATTCCCACCCACTGCCCGTAAAGCCGAACTGTACCACATTATAACCACTAGTTCCGTCACACCTCGGCCATGTACTGCAGTATCGCTATCCAGCGCAGACAATGTCACCGAAGTTAGGAACATGATAGCTCTGCTTGCTTCCATAAATACAGTTAGCATCAGACTAGAGAAACTGGAGAATCCACAGACACTGATACCCTCTCCTCTGTGTCTCACTCCACCAACTTGTGTCCAGTGGATCCAAGTCTCCCCGCCACCAGTCGTGCACCCATCAGCCACGGAACACAGAGGTCTTAAAGACAAATTGGTCAGGCCCATAATATAACAACAATTTAAATTCTGGCAGTTGCGGATTTAGCTCGTGCAGACTGCTGCACGCCTGCTCAATTTGTTATAGGGCTCACACCGAAACCATGTGCTCTTACCGTCTGTATCCTAAGCAATGAATGACCGAAGTTAAAATAGACAACCTGGCATACTATCTCTAGGCACACCCTTCTCACCACTTAGTAGACTTCTTGGTACAAGGTTTCACCAAAGGTTTTCACACAGGCATTGTAGCACTCCCAAACAGAATAAGTATAGTTCAAAAACATATAGTTAAAAAACATATACCACCGGGGGCGCCACAATCACAAACATGTGAATATATTTACCACATAGTATGCATGGGTATTCATGTAAAGAGATAAAAACAAAAATATATAGTGAAGTATTTAATAACAGGTAAAACAAAATAATAAAAAACGAATACACTCACAAATGTAGTTGCACAACAAGGACATATGTCTTAATTGTGCTAAAGAAGCTTGTCAGCCCTTTCCTGGGCTAAAATCCCCTCTCACTGCAGGATCCCAGTTTTCAAAGTTCCAGAGACTCCCAATGGTAATTCACTTGAAGCTGGATCTGATCCAAAAGTACTGGGGACACTGGCAGGCTTCTCACCGCTCAAAGCGTTTCGTCCGATCGACTTTTTCAAGAGCTGTGTTTCTCTTCTTCTTCCGGCTTTTTAAATGATTAGGTTCGCGCGGCTTTCAGTATTGCGCGCATGCGCATTACGGTAAAACTTTACCGCGCATGCGCGCGCATCCAGCTTGGAACGCAGAATAACTTTATTGATGCTTTATGCCGGCGGACACATTTCCGTGCATGACCACTTGGTCCGACGGAATGATATACGGGCACTTGAAGGATAAATAATACATAGTTCATCTAGTATATACAGATAGAATACTGACAAATGACATATTATAATAATAAAACCAAACCTTATAATAGAGATAAAAAATATTTAAAAAATATATTTCAAATACATCACATCTTTGCTTCTGACATACAGAACTAGTTAAAATTCTACAGTTGGGATTAAACATTAAACCTAATACAGAAACAAGAGACATGTTATTACATTTTGTACAATATAATATATAGAGAGATTACTTTATCTATATATAACAAACTATATGAATAGCTATCATATACTAATATGTACTAAAAGAACAAGTTAAAATGTTAAACAAAAAATTTGAAAAAAGACATTATCCATCACAACGTCTGAGTAATTCAGAGAAACAGATAGAAAATAAAGATAGAAATAAACTCTTAAAAAATAAAAAGATCTATAAGAAAAATAAGAAAGATTACAGTATCTCCTTTTTAACTAGATATAATAATAAAGCTCATTTTGTAGAGAAAACTATTAAGAAATTTTGGCCCATTTTAAAACAAGATCAATTTTTAAAGAACATTTTACCAAGTAAACCTCAGATCATCTATAAAAAAACTCAGAATTTTAAATCCATTTTAGCTCCAAGCGCTTTACCTCGTATCAAACCTACTAAGGAAGAAGCAATTTCGGGTAATAATTTTTTGAAAGAAAAACCAAAAGGCTTTTTTAAATGTGGGCAGTGCAGTACATGTAGATTCCAAAAACAGAAAACAACAGAATTTACATGCACCGCCACTAAAGAAGTTTTTAAAATAAGGAATTTTATAAATTGTCAAACAAAAAATGTAATCTATTTACTTGAATGCAAATGTGGCATACAATATGTAGGCCGCACAATAAGAAAACTCCACGTTAGAATCTTGGAACACTTTAATGGTATAAAAAGAGGAAACATAAAACATAGTGTTCCCAAACATTGCATAAACTGTACCCATTTTAGTTTCCAAGAGTTTAGATGCATAGGGATAGATACGATAACCCCACATTGGAGAGGGGGCGATACAGAAGAAGCGCTAGCTACGAAAGAAACAGAGTGGATTCATAGACTTAAAACCACTTCTCCAAGAGGTTTAAATGTCGATTTGGACTTACTAGTGTTTATGGATTGAAAAATATTTTAGGGCTCTAGTAGTCCCATTTTATTTAATTTATTTAACAAACTTATTTGTTTAATAAATTGTTTCAACATTACGAATGTTTCCATAGAATTATTATGAATTTTTATTTTCATTCTTTCTAATTTTTTATTAATTAATTTTTTATTAATTAACTTTTTATTAATTTTTTAATGAATTAATTCTTAATCCATTTTTTAGTGTTTTAAAAGAATCCGATGATGTCTTCGCCATGTCCCTTATCTGAATAAAATAAATTGATGATTATTATATATGAATTCTATTATCATTATATATGAATTTTACAAATTTTTGGGATAGTTATTCATATAGTTTGTTATATATAGATAAAGTAATCTCTCTATATATTATATTGTACAAAATGTAATAACATGTCTCTATTTTTTCTGTATTAGGTTTAATGTTTAATCCCAACTGTAGAATTTTAACTAGTTCTGTATGTCAGAAGCAAAGATGTGATGTTTTTGGAATCTACATGTACTGCACTGCCCACATTTAAAAAAGCCTTTTGGTTTTTCTTTCAAAAAATTATTACCCGAAATTGCTTCTTCCTTAGTAGGTTTGATACGAGGTAAAGCGCTTGGAGCTAAAATGGATTTAAAATTCTGAGTTTTTTTTATAGATGATCTGAGGTTTACTTGGTAAAATGTTCTTTAAAAATTGATCTTGTTTTAAAATGGGCCAAAATTTCTTAATAGTTTTCTCTACAAAATGAGCTTTATTATTATATCTAGTTAAAAAGGAGATACTGTAATCTTTCTTATTTATCTTATAGATCTTTTTATTTTTTAAGAGTTTATTTCTATCTTTATTTTCTATCTGTTTCTCTGAATTACTCAGAAGTTGTGATGGATAATGTCTTTTTTCAAATTTTTTGTTTAACATTTTAACTTGTTCTTTTAGTACATATTAGTATATGATAGCTATTCATATAGTTTGTTATATATAGATAAAGTAATCTCTCTATATATTATATTGTACAAAATGTAATAACATGTCTCTATTTTTTCTGTATTAGGTTTAATGTTTAATCCCAACTGTAGAATTTTAACTAGTTCTGTATGTCAGAAGCAAAGATGTGATGTATTTGAAATATATTTTTTAAATATTTTTTATCTCTATTATAAGGTTTGGTTTTATTATTATAATATGTCATTTGTCAGTATTCTATCTGTATATACTAGATGAACTATGTATTATTTATCCTTCAAGTGCCCGTATATCATTCCGTCGGACCAAGTGGTCATGCACGGAAATGTGTCCGCCGGCATAAAGCATCAATAAAGTTATTCTGCGTTCCAAGCTGGATGCGCGCGCATGCGCGGTAAAGTTTTACCGTAATGCGCATGCGCGCAATACTGAAAGCCGCGCGAACCTAATCATTTAAAAAGCCGGAAGAAGAAGAGAAACACAGCTCTTGAAAAAGTCGATCGGACGAAACGCTTTGAGCGGTGAGAAGCCTGCCAGTGTCCCCAGTACTTTTGGATCAGATCCAGCTTCAAGTGAATTACCATTGGGAGTCTCTGGAACTTTGAAAACTGGGATCCTGCAGTGAGAGGGGATTTTAGCCCAGGAAAGGGCTGACAAGCTTCTTTAGCACAATTAAGACATATGTCCTTGTTGTGCAACTACATTTGTGAGTGTATTCGTTTTTTATTATTTTGTTTTACCTGTTATTAAATACTTCACTATATATTTTTGTTTTTATCTCTTTACATGAATACCCATGCATACTATGTGGTAAATATATTCACATGTTTGTGATTGTGGCGCCCCCGGTGGTATATGTTTTTTAACTATATGTTTTTGAACTATACTTATTCTGTTTGTATTGTAATTGGGACTGGGAGTGATCCCTATTTCGGGGTGATTAGCCTGCACTGTACTTTTGCACTTTTTCCCCACTTACTGCCCCTTTTTCAGATATTGTAGCACTCCCTACTGGCACTCACGAATGTCCCAACCTACAGTCAGCAATACTTGACCCTCTAAACACTGATGCTTTGATCAAAAAGGAGCTAGACAATGGCTTCATACTGGGACCTTTTTCTCACCCATCTTTTTCTTGCTGGCACACCAACCCTATAGGCATCGCCATGGGGAAATTCTCTAATAAAAAACGGCTCATTATCGATTTATCAGCTCCACATTCCTTGTCTACTCCGAGTATTAACTCATTGATCCCCTTTCAGGAGTTTTCATTGCACTATGCCACAGTGGACAATGCCATATTAAGAGCTGGGGTAGGTGCTTGGCTGTGCAAGACAGACATCTCCAACGCTTTCAAGCTTTTACCAATACACCCATCTCTGTGGCATGTGCATGGCTTGTGGGAATATTTATGGGATGATAATATTAAGCAGTCGAGAATTGCCCACTATTTCAATTCTCTTAGATCTTAGAGATCGTTTATCAAATAAGTGAAAAGTATTCCATACAATAAAATCACAATTTGTTATAAAAATAGATTTATTTTATTGTGACATATAACATAACAATAATATCAGGCAGCATGCATGATAATAATCAGTGAGTATTTAGTATAACATAAGTATACAATACAATGGAATGGCTATACACGTTCCAATGGCTAACAACAAGAACTGTCACTTAAGATTTATGAGGGTGAGCTTCACACAGCGATAAGCCGTAAAACCTTGGCTAACAATTAAATCAACTGAGTAACCCTTTTAATGCTGGCTAGATCCTCCTAGGCATATAGTCTCCTATATTTATGTAATTTTCAATTAAAATAACATTCAGACCAGCTAATTAGTCATTTCCTGGAACCATCCAATAAGAATAATCTACCAGATTCTATAAGCAGAATTTTAATTTGCCTAAAAAGAAATCTTATCTTATATTAGAGCAAATCAATACACCTGGATAAAAACAGCGGTATGCTAACATGTGATAATATCACATTAATATATAATTATTCTTAATTCCACCTGCAGAATGGAATGTTTATAACTATATATTCTTTAGTTAACTAAGATTTCTAAATATGAAATCTGACCGTGATTTATCCAGTCATATATCATGCTATTAGTAAATTTTAATTAATTAAATTAATTAAATAAAACCAGCATAATTACCAGTTATGTAAATATTCTCATCAGATGAGTAGGTAGTACCAAGAACTTGATTGGTTGTATGGAGGTGCGTGAGTGATAGAGAAAAGTGGTGTTGGTTAGAAAGTATCAGTAAATTTTAAGTGTCAAGGAGTTTAAAAGAGTTGAGTGTCCAAGAGTTTAAGAGTAGAGTGTTAGTCCCAGAGAATGTTTCTTGAGTCTCTCTCTCTGCATGTCCGAATCGGAATTCCCAAACTTCCAACTCGTCTCTCTCAACTACCCCCCTCTTCCCTTTGTCATAACTTTTAAAGGGCCAGACTCTTTGTACGTCATTAGTTGATAAGCCAATACTAAATCGTAGATGGATTCAATCGATGGATCGCAATTTAGGTATTTGATCCATAGAGGGCAGTCTTGCCTAACTAAACCTTCCTATCCAGGAAAGAGTTAACTTTTCCTGATGACGATTTTGACGTCATTTGGCTTATCTAAAATGACTACCATAACTTAGATTTGCTGTCAGTTCAAAGCGTTTGTCTCAGTCTTTGTGGCAACTACTTTGATCGTAATTTGTAAAATTGACAGTTCTAAACTCAATTTCACCCCTTACTTACAATGGAACCTTGTAAAATTAATTACTTAGTCTTCTCTGTCACTAGTGTCTGTGTTTATATAATGCATTCCTTTAGTTCAAGCAAGTGGCTAGTTACAGAAAGTAAGAAGAAATTATGTGTTTTTGTTATCCTGAAGATAGCAAAATGGAGTCCGCTCTGTTCTGAGTGACTCTGGCAATATACACTTTTAATTTCTTTTTAGCACAAAATGTATGTTCATATAAATATTCTGACAGGCTTAAACTGGAGAGGGAAATATTACTTCACCACACATCTGACATTTGGAGCCAAAATATGTCCCAAACTTTTTGACATGTTCGCAGACACACTAGGTTGGCTCCTACTTAATATATGTGAATGCCCAAGATCCTCTTCCCTAATCATCATGAGACTCATCAGTCTGGCAGCCACTTTACATTTTCACATACCCGGATGCAGGAACATAGCAGCTGACGCTCTGTCTCTTTCTAAATTTCAGAAATTCTTTGAAGCCCACCCGTTGGCCGACAAAGCTCCAGTCCCAACCACCTTGTTCCAAGACCTAATCTTGGATGGACCCGCTTAATGGCACACAGCAGATTTCTGGCTTGCTCTGCCCTCTCAGTCAACAACTCTAAAGCATAAAATAGGGCCTTTGCCATCTATAATAAGTTTACATCCGAATATCAAGTTACTGACATACATTCACTGGATTCCATAGTGGCATTCATCTCCTTTTGCCACTTCAATTTAAAACTCTCTCCCAACACCATAAAACTTTACCTTACTGGAATACACCATATCTTAAGTGCCTATCCTAGTCCAAAACAATTCATGTACTCTTACCCCGTGAAGAATATTCTCAGAGGTATACAATGTATAACCCCACAACAGCAAAAAGACAACCCATTGACGGTCCCAAATTCCTGGCACTATCCGACTTCCTGGACACTAAACCCTTCGAACCGAATACGAACCTAACCATTAAGACCACAGTTTACCTGGCATTTTGCGGGTTTTTAATGACCTAACGAATTTATGACAGATAGTATCACATCCAGCCAAGAATACCTCAAAATATCTAATCTAAACAAACACTCAGATCATTCGTTCTCACTATCACTCATACGAAAACCAATCAATCAGGACCACCTACAGAGATAAATTACTATCCCACAGCCAATAAATGGTGCCCGGTACTAGACCGATACGTAGCATCACTCGTTGGCATAAACCCTAATATGCCCCTATTTACACTACAGGGCAAACCACTCACTACAGCTAAATTCCTTACATATATCAGAACCCTCTTAATCAGGCTGGGACTCAACCCCAATGCTTTCACGGGACACTCCTTCAGAATCGGGGCAGCTTCAGCTGCTTTAAGATAAAACATCCCTGCTCACATTATTAAAAGATTAGGACCATGGAAATCCGCAGTGTATTCTAGATACATACTACAACCAGAGCTAGAGTTGAGACAAGCCTTTATGAATCGTGCTATGTGAAGATATGTAAATAAAGTTATTTTCATTAAATTTTTTGCCCTCTTTTATTACAGGCCTACCCGATACGTCGGTTTTGGCACACCACAATCGACTTGCTCAGATATCTAACTTGTTATAAATACGGCTTTGTACCCGACTCCATATTAGAAGGTGGAGCCTGTAGTTGTGGGAGGGGTTACCCACTATTTAAACTCAGGCCCCGTACACCACAGGGCTGATGCCGCCGGGTTTATCCCACCTCTCCCCTTATACTATAGTACTATTATCAGGTAGGCCCTATTTTATTACAGGCCTACCTGATACGTCGGTTTCAGCACACCACACCACAACCGACTTGCTCAGATATGTAACTTGTTAAAAGTATGGCTTTTGTCCCCGACTACAAATAAATATATATATATATATATATATATATATATACACACACACATGCGCGCACACCAATTTTAAATATTCAGTGCCCATCCCGAGATTGGGTTCTGGATCTGCCCCTGATTCAGGGGTTTAGGAGGAATGCCCAGCTTCCATTAAAATATTAGGCATGTCCTGAATGGCTGGACTATTTCTGATGTAGCCAGACAAAATTAGCAATGTTGGAAAATTTGAAGCCAATTTTGTGTATATATATATATATATATTTTGCTTTATATATATTTAGTTTTTTGTTTTTTAATCAATTCATTGAATATCTTTTATATGTTGAAAAAAATGGAGTTTACCTCCAGCCAAAATATGTCTCTAACTTTTTCCTCTAACATTGAATCAAAGAATGAAGCATGGGTATATTTTTTTATGTTACATGACTGTCCATTATAGCTAGAAATGGAAAATCTCCTGTTATATTCAACTTAGCAAGACACCTACCAGTTCAACTGACATACCAAGTGCAATCGCATCTAGGACACAGCTCTAAATATTCAAACCACAATTCTTACCTCCTTTTTACAAATAGTTACGTAACTTGAGCAATTACTATAGTACCTATTTTTTTTTTTTTTTACTAACATTCCCTGGACCCTACACTGTAATAATGTGTTTTTTTCTTTATTTGAAGACCGCTGAACCACTTTAAAAAGGGTTGAGATTGGGGATGTGCATGAGCAAAAAAAATAAGGTTCGGTTCGGCCCTTCCGAAATTCGGGTCTTCAGGAATTTGGGACTTTGGCAATTCGGGACTTCAGCAATTCTGGACTTTGGACATTTGTAAGCATCCTCTCTTGCCACCACAACCACTTACACATCTGTAGGGCTCCCTAACCCTAACTCTACTCCTAACCCTACCCCATACCCCTAAGCCTACCCCATCAGAATGTCTGAATTGCCTAAATTTGTCTGAATTTACATTCGGAATTAAACAAATTGCACGTCTAGTTGAGATAACGTTTTTCTTTGCACTTCTCTAATCTGCCTTACAAAACACTTCTTTATGATAAATTGTTAGAATAAAAGAATCAGGAAAATAGAAACACACCCACATCAGACCATGAATTGATTTGTGTAGATGTCAATAAATATTTTTTTCTACTAGCATACAGCCTACGAAGGAAAAAAACATTAGTTTGGTGTTTCATTGAAAATCATGTATAATTTGAATTCCGACTCTTCCCCACTACCTTACTTGTGAATATCCACAACGTTTGCTGATTTCCAGAAGATTGGAAATCAGCAAAATGTTGTGGATATTCACAAGAATAGTAGCAGGGAGGAGTTGGGCAACTAAAGGCCAGAAAGCCTTGCTACAGTAGTTGGGAAAGTAATGGAAATCATGTTAAAGGATAGGATTGTTGAACATCTATAATCACATGGATTTCAAGACAAGAGACAAAGTCATGCCAAACTAATCTTATTGATTTTTTTTTTGATTGGGTAACTAAAATAACAGATCAGGGTGATGTAATAGACATTGCTTACTTAAATTTCCGTAAGGCTTTTGACACTTTCGCACACAGAAGGAATATCAATAAACTGCAATCTTTAAGTTTGAATTCCAATATTGTTGAATGGGTTAGGCAGTGGCTGAATGACATAGTAGTCAAAGGAGTATATTCGAAGCAAATTCTTGTTACCATTGGGGTACCTCAGAGATCTGTACTTGGACCCATTCGCTTTAATATTTTTATTAGCAATATTGCAAAAGGTCTTGATAGTAAGGTATGTCTTTTGTCGATGATACAAAGATATGTAATAGGGTTGATGTTCCAGGAGGTATAAGCCAAATGGCAAATGATTTAGATAAACTAGAAAAATGGTCAGAGTTTTGGCAACTGACATTTAAAGTGGATAAGTGCAGGATAATGCATCTTGGATGTAAAAACCCAAAGGCAGAGTATAAAATATTTTATGGAGTCCTAACCTCAACATCTGAAGATAGGGACTTAGGGGTAGTTATTTCAGATGACTTAAAGGTAGGCAGACAGTGTAATAGAGCAGCAGGAAATGCTAGCAGAATGCTTGGTTGTATAGGGAGAGGTATTACCAGTAGAAAGAGAGAAGTGCTCATGTCGTTGTATAGAACACGGGTGAGACCTCCCTTGGAGTATTGTACGCAGTACTAGAGACTGTAACTCCAGAAGAATGTTGATACTTTTGAGAAAGTTCAGAGAAGGGCTACTAAGCTGGTTCATGGATTACAGGATAAAATTTACCAGAAAAGGTTAAAGGACCTAAGATGTAAAGCTTGGAGGAAAGATGAGACAGGGGGGATATGATAGAAACATTGAAATACATAAAGAGATTCAACACAGTAAAGGAGGAGACTATATTTAAAAGAAAACAAAAACTACCACGACAAGAGAACATAGTCTTAAATTAGAAGGGCAAAGATTTAAAAATAATATCAGGAAGTATTACTTTACTGAGAGGGTAGTGGATGCATGGAATAGCCTTCCAGCTGAAGTGGTAGAGGTTAACACAGTAAAGGAGTTTAAGCATGCGTGGGATAGACATAAGGCTATCCTAGCTATAAGATATTTAGAAAATTGAGCAGACTAGATGGACTGAATAGTTCTTATCTGCCGTCCCATTCTATGTTTCTAATCCCTATCAATAGTGATGTCCCGAACGGTTCGGTGTCGAATAGTTCCTCGCGAACATCGCTTGTTCGCCACGGACGGCGAACATATGCGGTGTTCGGTCCGCCCCCTATTCGTCATCATTGAGTAAACTTTGACCCTGTACCTCACAGTCAGCAGACACATTCCAGCCAAACAGCAGCAGACCCTCCCACCTCCTGGACAGCATCCATTTTACATTCATTGTGAAGCTGCATTCTCAGTGAGAGGAGGGACAGTGTAGCTGCTGCTGATTTGATAGGGAAATTGATAGCTAGGCTAGTGTATTCAGTTTCCACTACAGTCCTGAAGGACTCATCTGATCTCTCTGACCTCACTACCCCCCACACCCTCAGCCTCCTCAGCCTCACTACCCCTCACACCACCCTCAGCCTCACCACCCCCAGCCTCACTACCCCCCACACCACCCTCAGCCTCACTACCCCCCACACCCTCAGCCTCACTAGCCCCCACACCCTCAGCCTCACTAGCCCCCACACCTCTAGCACCAATCTCTCAGCCCCACCACCCCCACCACCCCTCAGCCTCACTACCCAAACCTCAGCATCACCAAGCACCCTCAGCCCCACCACCCACCCTCACACCTTCCAGCCCCACTACCCCCACACACCACCCTCAGCCCTCACTACCCCCACACCACCTTCAGCATCACCACCCCCCAGCCTCACTACCCCCCACACCACCACCCTCAGCCTCACACTACCCCACACCCTCCACACCCCACACCCTCAGCTCAATTCCCCACCATCCTCAGCCTCACCACCCTCAACCCCACCACCCTCAACCCCACCACCCTCAACCCTCACACACACCACCAATCTCACCACCACCCTCAGCCTCACTCCTCACCCCCAGCCTTACTACCCCCCACACCCTCAGCCTCACTACCCCCCCCACACCCTCACTACACCCCACCACCCTCAGCCTCGCTACCCCCACCACCCTCAGCATCACTACCCCCCAACCACACTCAGCATCACCACCCCCAATGACCCTCAGCCTCACTACCCCCCACCACCCTCCGCCTCACTACCCCCCCACACCACCCTCAGTATCACCACCCCCAGCATCACTCACCAACCACCCTCAGCTTCCCACTCACCTCAGCCTCACTACTCCCCAACCACCCTCAGCCTCACTACCCCCAACCACCCCTCAGCCTCTTCACTACCCCCCAACCACCCCTCAGCCTCACTACCCCCAACCACACTCAGCCTCACCACCCCAAACCACCAGCCTCACACCCCAACCACACTCCACCTCACTACCCCCCACACCACCCTCAGCATTACCACCCCCAGCCTCACTACCCCCACACCACTCTTGGCATCACCACCCCCACACCACCCTCAGCATCACCACCCCCAGCCTCACTACCCCCCACACCACCCTCAGCATCACCACCCACCACCCTCAGCATCACCCTCACCACTTCAGTATCACCAATTTCACTCCTTTTCGACTTCACCACCTATATCTCCCCACCACCAAAGCATTCGAAACTACCTGAAACTCAAAAGTTCTGAGGACATAGTTGGATTGGCTAACACAAGACACCCAATCTTCTACAGCTTCCGCTGGAACCTTGACGCACCATCCTCCTCCAGCTTAGCTTCGGGTGGGGAGGCTGAGGGTGGTGGTGAGGCTGGTGGGGGGGGTGGGAAGGCTGAGGGTGGTGGTGAGGCTGGTGGGGGGGTGGGAAGGCTGAGGGTGGTGGTGAGGCTGGTGGGGGGTGGGAAGGCTTACACTACCTGATCGATACAACATCATACCTGATGTTTTAAAGCACGTTATTCCAAACAATTTAGGAATGTTAGGTGATTTATGCCCTTTATGGATTGAAACCAGACTCTGCATCAACTACGTAATTTTCCCCCTCCGGCATGCCACAGTTCAGGTCTTAGTCCCCTTGAAACAACTTTTCCATCACTATTGTGGCCAGAAAGAGTCCCTATGGGTTTTAAAATCCGCCTGCCTATTGAAGTCTGTCGGTTCGCCGGTTCGCGAAAATTTGCGGAAGTTCGCATTCGCCGTTCACGAACCGAAAATGTTATGTTCGCGACATCACTACCTATCAGATGAATTGGCTATAAAACTCTTTAATGGTTTTCACTAAAATAAGAATTATTGTGCATTCAATGTGAATTTCAAATGTAACACAAAAATAGTCAAACTAGGAGAATAGTTGACTTAGATAATTTTTTTTGGTTTTGGCTATTTTGGTCTTACAATTGAAATTGATTTTGACCTATCTATGAATTCTTTGATAATTCTCACTTTAGTGTATAAACCTGCAAGATACTCTCAACTGAGATTTGCCATTTGACATTCTTAATACAACAGTGAAGTTTTTTCCGTGAAGACGTCTTGATAAAGGTGTTGAAGTGTATGTGATCTATTTGTTGCGAAGTCATTTAGTATGACTCATCACAAAATGTTACTCTACAAATTAAAACCAATTTGTTTAGATGAAAAAATTTCTCTCGGATTGCACGTAGAAATCAAAGAACAATTGTGAATTGGAAATTTTTAAGTTGAACAAATGTGGTAAGTGGTGCCCCTCAAGGGTCTTTTCAAGTCTTTAACCTGTTTATTAACAATCTTACAATATGCATTGAACTGTCAATGTTAGCATAAAATTAGGAAAGGTAATAAAGTGTAAACAGGATAATACTGCGCTGAAAAGGGATTTCAATACATAAAGGGATTGGGCAGTTTAGATTTAATATAGATATAGGCAATGTTATGTACTTTGTTGTGAGGAAGTTATGCATTTGGTTGTGCCCAAGTAAGGTGCACTCTAAATGGTACTGGATTAGGGGAAACAAATAAATATGATTTAGGAATAGTTATAGACAATGGACACAGTATCAATGTGTAATCTCAGGCAATAGTTGCTACGGCCAGTAAGGTATTGTCATGCATAAAAAGTTATATTAATTCCTAGGACATATGATGTCACCTAAGGACAGTGAAAATAAAATCTGTTCATTGATAGGACTGTCCAATTCACAATAGGTCACCCCTTTAGACTTAAGCAAAGATTATTTCATCTCTGGCAAAACAACGGTTTATTTATACTAAGAACAATAAAGGTTGTAATTCTTGGCCTAAAGAGACTGTTTTATCAGACTAGCTTCAGATTTTTAAACAATGTATAAATAAAACAGAATATTAAAGTATATAATAGTTATTATTTGAGGTAACAGCTTGTACATCCAATGTGAAATGTGGCTTCTATTTTTAAGTCAAGAAGGATTTTTTCCACAATTTGTGGCAAATTGGAAATCTCTTAAAAATTTTTGGATCAAGAGCAGTAATACTGATATGTAAAAATGTGACTTTGATAGACCTGAGTATTTTTTAGTCTTAATTGCTATGTAACTATATAAGTAGTAACAAAACACACTTATGTCCAACAATAATCTGAAAGTATGGAATACAGAATATTCAAATACAGGTCAAGGATTGGAGAATAATTTATAATCATGAAAAAACAGAGCCAATAGTCAGGGATTCTATAAATCATAATAGAAAGCCAAGTCAATCAAAGAAACACAGAAATGTATAGTAATGCACTCTCAGGCTAGTAAAACCATGACAGGGCAAATAAAAAAGGTCAAAAAGGCTACAAATAGGTCCTGTGTCCTCTGAAAGGTTTGCATTACATGTTACACCAAACCATATGCATTCTTCATCATGTGGAAATTGTGGATTGGCCAGTTACCCACACCCATGCTGAAACAAAAGAGAGCACACACAGGTATGACAATTGTCCAATATGTAGAGGTTATGTTGTTTAAAGTGACATTTTAACTATCAAGACAGATTAGATCATAGATGATCAGAAAGAGCTAGTTAGCCAGTTTTGCCTGCAATAAGGCATTTTGTCTCCAATTCAGAGCACATCTATCATTTTTAGTAATTTTTCAAAATTGTCCTGATAGACAAGTTGCAAGTAATATAATTTCATAAGATTTACTGTTTGCATGTGTTGTGTATCTTGGGCTGGTATTAAGTCAGCTTTAAGCTGGCAATATCATAGCAGAACAGATGAAATGTAATCAGTTTTGATGTTTTCTCACTCTTTGCATTCGATAATGCAGAGCACATAGAGTAAAAGATGCAAAGAGAACAAGTTCATTGGAGAGAAGCTAAGGAACAAAGGAGGGTTACATTTTAGAGCATGCCCATGTTATGACATTACTGTCTCACAGACATGCTCTTTATAATATGTCATTAATTCCTTGTGTGCTTTTTTATCATTTATTCATATGTAACATTTAAATTTAAACAGTTTGTTTTTGTCAAATGTAAAAATCTATCAATCTCTTTCTTCAATTACCAAAAAAAGCAGACAGAACATTCCTTTCTGGTTCTTTTTCTGTTAGCATACACAATTTGGATTGTAGTCAAGACGAATTACTCATTGTTTGGAGGTATGGAAGAGTGACAGAAAGCTGGCACCGTCGCTCTGTATTGGAAGGTCTGAAAAATAACAATTTTCAAAATGAGAGTGCACTTTCCAATTTGCAGACAGAGATCGAACATCCTGCCAAGATAGAAAAAATAAGGAAAAAAATTGCAGTGTCACCGGCAAGGTTTGGCTGGGATTAATCATCCACTGTGCCTTTTTATTTTTCTATAGCTGCTTGGTTTACTACAGATATTCTGATTATTCCTCTTGAACATTATAGAATGAAATCAAGTTTCGTCTGACATAAACACATACAAATAATAATGTGCCAGTGTGATAGGTCAGTTAAAGTGAACTTGTCATTGCAGGTTTGCTTAAACTAAAAACATCTCCATATGCATCAATATAGAATTATTAATTTCTTTAGGAAATGTTAGATTCTATTTAGTGGTGACAATGCCGTGGCCTCAGCAATGCAACACCCACCTTGGGTTCCTCCTATCTCCAGCCCTCCTTACAATATGATTCACCTGGCTTGGGAAAATTTTACAGAGCAAGGCAATCCTCTGTCATGATGCTGACATACTGGTTTCACTTCCAGCTCATCGACTTCATGAGACCCTAGTGTTTTATACCTTAGTAACTGCAGAGAGGGTGGGAAAGTTTGTTATAGAGTAGCTCAGACTGCAATATTTATTGAAGACTGTGGAAAATGTCCAGTCTTACTCCAATTAGTATGTGGTGGGTGAAGGTATTATTATCACTACAAAGCTAAAGGGTACGCAAACCCCCTAGCCCAATGTTAAAAAGATGAAGGGTTTCTCAGTTCTCAGTTCATTGGTCCTAATATCTATATTTTAAAATTATGTTTAAATCGTTTTTTTTTTTGCAGATAAGTTTTATTTTAGTATAGTTAAACTGGTATATGATTTTACAAAACACGCAGATTGGTGATTACTGTGTATAGTGCGCTTACAAATGTAATGGAGTTAAAAATAAGCAGCTACACACTCTGGTGGATACTCTCTTATCCCCACTAATTATAGTAATGAAACAAAGTGAGGTTAGTACAATCTGGATATAACGTCCAGACTCTACTAATCAAATGAGTGGAGCGCTAAAGGTATAAACTTACCCTAAAGTAGGGTTAAATCTCAGATGTATATCAGTACATATAAAGGAAACAAAAAAATAAAACACAATATAGTGTAAATCCACAGGTGGTAATGTATTTTGGTGATAATTCAAGTAGTCAAACTCACATTGATCAGAGCCTCAAAGGGACAGGCTCAAATCACTTGCACAGTAGTGTCGTAGTGTCGTAGAAGCTGATGGGAATTGATCAGGGCCTTAAAGGGACAGGCTCAAATCACTTGCACAGTGGTGTCGTATGGAGACACTGCACCCTTTTGCCTGGAATGGATTTCCTCAAAGGAGAGAGAAAGGGAGACTTCCTAGTGTATTACGTTTCAACCAAAATAAAAAACACAGTGGTTATGGTTGTGCTCACCTTTCCTTTGCACTGCTGGTTGTAAACAATTGTCAATATATTGTGACAAACGGCTAGAAATTGACCCAATTCCAGAAATGATTGGTCGACCTGGAGGGTTTTCCCTATTTTTGTGTATCTTGGGGAGTTGATAGAATACTGGAATTCTAGGGTGTGGAATATTAAGAAATTTGAACTCTTTTTCATTTAAAATGCCTAGGGACTTTCCCTTATCTAATAGTTTTGTATATGTAACTTTAAAATCATTAGTTGGATCTTTGTTTAATTTCCTATATGTGTTTACGTCACTTAGTAATCTCAGGGATTCCTCAGTGTATTTAGTAGTTTCCATTACTACTATTCCACCACCCTTATCAGCGGGCTTAATAACCACTGTATTATCTTTTTAAAATTCTTTTAATGCTTTTATTTCATCACTTCCCAAATTCAGTTCATATTTATTAGGTTTTCTTATTTTTTGCATGTCTCTTATTACCATTTTTTCAAACGCAACCATTTCTTCTGACACAAGGTGATTGGGAAAGAATGAAGAAGCTACCTTTAAATCCAGAGCCAGGTTCTCATTGGCTCAGGAAAAGGTGAGCACAACCATAACCACTGTGTTTTTTATTTTGGTTGAAACGAACTACACTAGGAAGTCTCCCTTTCTTTCTCCTTTGAGGAAATCCATTCCAAGCAAAAGGGTGCAGTGTCTCCATACGACACCACTGTGCAAGTGATTTGAACCTGTCCCTTTAAGGCCCTGACCAATTCCCATCAGCTTCTAACTTCATCTTGCTGCTAACGAAGGGCGGGTGCCCCCCTCTAGAGGTACCCAGGTCTATCATCCAGAGCCAGGTTCTCATTGGCTCAGGAAAAGGTGAGCACAACCATAACCGCTGTGTTTTTTAAATTTTGTTGTTGAAACTTAGTACACTAGGAAGTCTCCCTTTCTCTCTCCTTTGAGGAAATCCATTCCAGGCAAAAGGGTGCAGTGTCTCCATACGACACTACTGTGCAAGTGATTTGAGCCTGTCCCTTTGAGGCTCTGATCAATGTGAGTTTGACTACTTGAATTATCACCAAAATACATTACCACCTGTGGATTTACACTATATTGTGTTTTATTTTTTGTTTCCTCTATATGTACTTGTAACGGAACCGCTGGCACCCCGACCAGGTACCTTCCGCCGACGGATGCTCCTAGTGCTTTCCGAGGACTCCAAGCACTCTGCCTGACACCATAACCACTGCAGACCCCACGAACCGCCGCAGCTTGGTTGGGGTCTCGCCGTCTCCACCCACTCTGGACCCAGGACCAGGGTCCAGCTTCCAGTAGGTCGACCTCTCTCCGACTTCCAGAGAGCAGGAACAGGAACAAACTCTTAGCAGAGCTTAGTGATTATACCCTGGGGAGTATAGTGATTATAGCAATCCCCAGAGTGTAGTTTCTCCAATCCCCCAAACATGAGCCGAAACTTCATGAAGGTACAAGATGATCTGACTCCAATGAGCGTTTATTACTCCTTATATACAAGTTTTCAGGTCAGAGGCACACCCCCTGGACCTGGTGGTAAACTGTGACAAAAGGGACACAAACCAATGGGAACACTAATTAACATAATAACACTCTCACATACACAATGAAATCCCTCCTCTCCATCCTGGAGATAATTGGCTTAAGGCACTGCAGTAAACTCAATTATCTCCAGGTACAGAAAATATCTACATTTTACACTAACAGCAAAAATACGTAAAAGTACATAAAAATACATAATTCTTATTTTATTACACAGAACCCCCACATTTAACCTATCCCCAGATAGCTCGGATCTGAGCGCCCAATCTAGGTGAACAGCGCTCAGATCCCATGAACAGAGTAGATTTTCCACGGGGTAAAGCATAGCAAGGGCTGTTGAGAAACCAAGGAGGGACAAAAGCAGTCAGTTCCAACTGGTTTGGCAGTGTGCCTGGGACAACGCCCTGCTGGAGAACAATAGACAGGAAACGGGGGAGGGGAAGAAACACACCTTCCCATGGATTCCAATGGGAAGAAACTGTCTTTAGAAGCCAATAAGCCCCAAATAGTCTTTTTAAATGGCAATACACCCCAGGGCCATAGTCATGAGGAAGGAGGCTGGCAATCAGGCTCCTCCAAAAGCCGGGGGCAAAGGGCAGCTTGTCACCTAACAATCCAGTGACAAAAGTCATTTTGTCACAGTACTGATATACATCTGAGATTTAACACTATTTTAGGGTAAGTTTATACCTTTAGCGCTCCTCTCATTTGATTAGTAGAGTCTGGACGTTATATCCAGATTGTACTAAGCTCACTTTGGTATATGATTTTGGCTGAAGAAAGAAAATAACATTATTATTATTATTATTATTATTATGTTTATATTTATATAGCACTATCAAATTCCGCAGCGCTTTACAATGGGTGGACGAATGGACGTAGTTGTAACCAGACAATTTGGACACACAGGAACAGAGGGGTTGAGGGCCCTGCTCAATGAGCTTACATGCTAGAGAGAGTGGAGTAAAGTGACACAAAAGGTAAGGATAGTATTATACTAATGACAGTTGCAAGAAAGGAATCAGTCGGGAGCTATTAACAGTTTAATTGATACGCTTTTATGAAGTAGTGGATTTTTAATGATTTTTTTGAAGGAGTGGAGACTGGGTGAGCATCTAATGGAGGAGGGAAGCGCGTTCCACAGGAACGGCGTATCCCTGGAGAAGTCTTGAAGGCGAGCATTAGAGGTGGGAGTACGGACAGAAGATAGACGTAAGTCTTCAGCAGATCGTAAGGGCCTAGATGGGACCTACTTGTGTATTAGGGAGGATAGAAAGGTGGGAGCAGCATTATGTAGAGATTTGAAAGCAAGAACCAGAAATTGAGCTCTATATCTTACAGGAAGCCAATGTAGGGACTGACTGTAGCGGAGAGGCAGTATAATCCACGATATCTCCGCTGGGTAACAGGAACAACAAAGGATAATCCAGGGAATCAGCATACAATAATCCAAACAGCACTGCAGTAACCCTTCCTTCCCAAGAACTAGACGACACATAGGCTGGGAGTCAACTGAGGTCTTTTAATTCAGCTCCACAATTTATACAAGTCCCCATGCAAGGGGTTTCCTGAGTCCCCTCCCAGGGGCATTCCCAGAGGGGACTACATGGGGGACTTACAATATAGGACATTTCTCCCATCAGGCACTGCTGCACGAGAGGGATCCTCCCACTGGAATATACCGTTAAGTGGATTATCCCTCCATGCAGCAGAACTCACAATTCACATTAAATTCAATAACTCTATGAATACCTGGTTCATTTAAACGAATGGACGTTCGGTAGCTAGCTGGGGTCTGAGCGCATCATTCGTGAGATTACCGCTCAGATCCCAGCTAAAACAACCGAACGACGCACGAAAAACACATTCACTAACACATAGCCTTAAAATACCGATTACATATAATGGAACAAAATACCGAATGTCCCGGACTTCCCGAACGGTCTGGAGGCTCAGCGGTGTTCGCGCCGTCGAGTAGCCGTTTTTAGTTCCACGCGCTCGACGACCAAACACCGCTGAAGGAACAAAGGATCCAAGATGGCCGACCGCCGCATGGTCAGTAGTCGAACGACAGCCACCCAGGAGAGCCTCTAATTACCGATTGCAACATTGTTGCAATCGGTTAATAGGCACCACACGCCTCTAAGTGTGTGGGCTATTAAATGATATTTTGTTCGGTTCCCGAATGGCCCGCAAAGGTGCCGTTCGTGAAATGAAGGGAATCAGCTATCTGCGTTCGGCAGATAGCCCAGGAAGGCAATACATTTTTAACAGTACATTACATTACACGCTGGAACACACAATAGGAACCCCATACCGGCAATCCTTAAAGAGACAGTACAAAATAATGTCCAAGTGGCTAGGTTTGCCACACTGACATAAGGGTTAGGTGTGGGAGGTGCGGGCGGACAGGAAGATGAGCCTCGCTGCAGCATTCATTATGGACTGTAACGGCACAAGTTGGGAGCACGTAAGACCACTGAGAAGCGGATTACAGTAGTCAAGCCGAGAAAGGACAGTTGAATGGACCAGCACCTTAGTCGCATCTAGCGTTAAGTAGGGTCGGATGCGCGCAATGTTTTTGAGATGGAAACGACAGGATTTGGTGATAGGCTGAATATGAGGCTTGAAGGAGAGGTCGGAGTCAAAGAGAAAACCTAGGCAGTGAGCCTGCATGGTGGAGCTGATGGTAACACCGTTGACTTGGAAAGAGACAGATGCAGGAGTAACAACACTTAAGGGAGGAAAGACCAGAATTTCAGTTTTGGTCAAGTTGAGGTTAAGGAAGTAGGCAGCCATCCAGTTAGAAATAGCAGAGAGACAGTCAGAGACACTAATCAAGAAGGACGGGGAGAGATCAGGAGTGGACAGGTAGATTTGAATGTGTCATCCGCATATAAATGATATTGGAAGCCAAAGGAGCTAATGAGTTTACCAAAGGAGGCAGTACACATGGATAACAGGATCAAGCACAGATTCTACCTACGAATTATTACCTGATTCCAGGTTATTTGTATATATTTTCACGTATTTGGAGGTGTTTACACTTTATGTTTTTGACTGTTCATGTTTTAGGTGTTAGTGAGGTACACCTGGGACCACTACCAGTTATACGTTTTCACTATATACTTTCTTAGTGTGTGTATATGTTTCTCTGTTTGTATATAACAGGATCAAGGACTGAACCTTGCAGGACACCAACAGAGAGGAGTTGGTGAGAAGCAGAGCCAGAGAAAGAAACACTGAAAGAGCGCTGGGAGAGGTAGGAGGAGAACCAGGAGAGATCAATATCTTGTAAACCGATGTTGCAGAGGATGAGAAGAAGCTGTTGATGATCAACAGTGTCAAAAGCCGCAGACAGGTCAAGGAGTATTAGGATAGAGTAGTGACCATGAGATTTTGCAGCGAGTAGATCATTGGATACTTTGGTCAGTGCCGTTTCCACAGAGTGCTTTGTGCGGAAACTAGACTGAAGCAGGTCTAGCAGAGAGTTAGACTTGAGGAAGTCTGTCAATCTCGCATACACAACTCTTTCAAGGATCTTGGATGCAAAAAGCAATAGCGAGATAGGACGGTAGTTGGATGGAGAGTTAGGGTCAAGGTTGGGCTTTTTTAGAATTGGGGCTACAGTTGCATGTTTGAAGAGTGATGGAAATATACCATAGGAGAGAGAGAGATTGAGAATTTTAGTGAAAGTTGGAGAAAGAGAAGAAGACAGAGTACAGATGAGATGCGAGGGAATTGGATCTAGGGAGCAGGTGGTGGGATGGGAGGACTGGAGCAGAGCAGAAACCTCTTCCAATGTAGAGGGTGCAAATGAACATAAACCAGCAGAGGGAGTGAAGTTAGGGGAAGTATTGTAAGGGGAGGAAGAAAGATGAGGATCTCTTCCCTGATTGTAGAGATCTTGTCAGTGAAGTGAGTTGCAAAGTCTGAGGTGGTCATGTTAGTAGGTGGAGGAGGGACAATAGGGCGAAGAAGAGAGTTAAATGTGTGAAATAGCTATTTGGGTTTGCGGGAGAGTGTGGTTATGAGGGTATTGAAGTAATTTATGGGACTCTCCATCCCATCATCCAGGGAGGGCAGGAAAGAATAAGGGTCATTTGTCTAGCCGGTACTAGATATATATTTCACCTCTACTCCAGTGCACAGACATTTACTTTTTTTTATCTGCACTAATAAATTGGATAATGGATGTATTACTTAAAATATATCATAAAGAATATGAAGTCTAATGTATATCCACTGGGTATTTAATGACCTTACATCCCAATCCAAGAGTGATTTTTAGTAGTAAATATTGTATAATATCAACTTGTACTCAAACAAAAAATAAATAAGAAATAAGCAGTACTTTATTATATCCTTAAAGGGACACTCTTTGCACTATAACCATTTTATATCCTAAAACTGTTTGTGGTGGTTGCACCCCCCCTGATGCCATTTGTTTAATTTAGTGTTAAACTGTAACTGTTTTCAAAGCATTTAACATTGAATGAATGTCTTCAACTGTCCACAGCACAGTCCTCACTGGAGTTGTGGTTAACATAGACATTACACTCTGCTTTAGTCATACCAGTTCATACGAGCAATGGCTGGTTGTTTTTGCTGTCCATTGCTTCTTGGACTACTACTTCCTCATTTGGCCAAGCAGAGCAGAGAAAGACCTATTGTTAGGTTCAAACATAGTTTAGCTTGCAGTAGAGACCTCAATAAATGTTAAGTAAATTTTCTAGTTATATTTTTAGGGAAGTGTGAAAGAATTTACCTTGATTCCAAGGTTCAAGCTTATAGGTGTCTTATTAGATGTCCTATATTAAAATTGGCTAATTTGGACTCAGGAAATGCTTAAAGGACCACTCTAGGCACCCAGACCACTTCAGCTTAATGAAGTGGTCTGGGTGCCAGGTCCTTCTAGGGTTAACCCATTTTTTAATAAACATAGCAGTTTCAGAGAAACTGCTATGTTTATTAATGGGTTAAGCCTTCCTCCAATTCCTCTAGTGGCTGTCTCATTGACAGCCACTAGAGGCGCTTGCGTGCTTCTCACTGTGATTTTCACGGTGAGAGCACGCAAGCGTCCATAGGAAAGCATTATAAATGCTTTCCTATGTGACCAGCTGAATGCGCGCGCAGCTCTTGCCGCACGTGCGCATTCAGCCGACGGGGAGGAGAAGAGGAGGATCGGAGGAGGAGAGCTCTCCGCCCAGCACTGGAAAAAGGTAAGTTTTAACCCCTTTCCCCCTTCCAGAGCCGGGCAGGAGGGGGACCCTGAGGGTGGGGGCACCCTCAGGGCACTATAGTGCCAGGAAAACGAGTATGTTTTCCTGGCACTATAGTGGTCTTTTAATGCTTAAAATGACACTTAAGACCATATATGTCTAGTTCCGGGAGCAGTTAGCCCCCACCTGAACGGTCTCTCCTAAATCCGTCTGTTCCTTCTCTTTCCAGGAACTTATCTGTTATATCTACATGACATTCTTTCCTCTGTCTTATCTGTACTCTTTTTACCATTTCACTCCCTTCCTACTATTGTTCTATGAGTATTTGCACATAAGAACTTACTTTTTAATGTATAAAAGCACAAACTGATAAAATAAAGTTCAGAGGCTTATTTTGATAACCAACACGCGTCTGGTGTCTAATTCACGCTTCTCCAAGTGCACTTGATACAATTTGGGTTCCCCTGAATATAACTAAGATCAATATTGACAAACAATTCTACTTATCACCAAAAATAGCATTTAAATAGATAAATATAATGTACTGGGCTTAGTACAAATGTTGATAGCTTCCCTAGTGGCTTTTCCCTCTTGAGCCTCTGTAGTGTCAGATGGATACAGATAAAACCAGGGATACAGCTAGGTGCTAGAATATAAAAGACAAACAGCACATAGTGATGTACAGTATACAGAGCTAGCATGCAACAATCATAGCTTGCACTCACAGGATTGAAGTCAAATAAATGCCTTGAAATCCACAAGTGGATTATACTGTTCCGCCTTCCACCGTTAGGGGTAATAGAAAATCAGCAGGTCCAGGTGCTTTAAGAAGCAAAGTCAGAATTCATTTACAATTATTTAAGGCAACAACTGCCTGAAAAGAATAATGCATACAAAATATATAAAATAGATCAATATTGGACAGGTTGCTGGCTGCTGGGGACTCTCATTTAGTATTAAAGGGACACTCCAGGCACCCAGACCACTTCTGGCCAACTCCCACCACCCTTAACCCTGCAAGTTTTTATATCCTTGCAGGATTAAGTCCTCCTCTAGTGGCTGTCTTTTTAGCTGACACAATCGGGGGAGAAGCGTGGGTGGGGCCTGACCCAGCACCGCGCATGCGAAATAGGTCCTCCCGCCAGCGTACATCGGGGGAGGAGCGTAGGCGGAGCTTGACCTAGCGCTGAGGGACATCGGTGCTGGATTTAGGTAAGTCACTGAAGGGATTTTAACCCCTTCACCAACATGAGATGGGGGCTGGGAGTGAGAGGGGCATTGCAGGGTCGCACAGTGCCAGGAAAAAGGATATGTCATCCTGGCACTGGAGAGTCCCTTTAACACATTCAAATATAATTGAACACTGAACGGATGTACAGTTTCAGAAGACTCCAGCACTATAAACCCTTAATTGAGATGAAGTGGTTACAGTTTCTAAAGTGTCCCTTTAATAAGATGAGAGAATTAGATGGCATTCGTGGCACCATATACATTTAGTTACATGTTTAAAGGAACACTATAGTCACCTAAATTACTTTAGCTAAATAAAGCAGTTTTAGTGTATAGTTCATACCCCTGCAATTTCACTGCTCAATTCACTGTCATTTAGGAGTTAATCACTTTGTTTCTGTTTATGCAGCCCTAGCCACACCTCCCCTGGCTATGATTGACAGAGCCTGCATGAAAAAAAAAAAACTGGCTTCACTTTCAAACAGATGTAATTTACCTTAAATAATTGCATCTCAATCTCTAAATTTAACTTTAATCACATACAGGAGGCTCTTGCAGGGTCTAGCAAGCTATTAACATAGCAGGGGATAAGAAAATCTTAATTAAACAGAACTTGCAATAAAGAAAGCCTAAATAGGTCTCTCTTTACAGGAGGTGTTTATGGAAGGCTGTGCAAATCACATGCAGGGAGGTGTGACTAGGGTTCATAAACAAAGGGATTTAACTCCTAAATGGCAGAGGTTTGAGCAGTGAGGCTGCAGGGGCATGTTCTATACACCAAAACTGCTTCATTAAGCAAAAGTTGTTCAGGTAACTATAGTGTCCCTTTAATGGTTGTATTTTTAATGTTGTTAAGTTAAGTAACATTATTAAGTATGAGGATATTCTGATCTAATGTTACAAATGTAAAAAAGAGCTCTTTTTTGTATTTATTATTCCTCAATAAAATGTTATCTAATATAGATGATAATTTTAACAAGTAGATTAACTTTTCATCTATAGTACTATAGTATACTGTATATTTACAGTAGATGCAGATGTTTTCCGTAAATGGTTCGGTATGAGACCTCCACTTAAGTTAGTGTGTGAGGTGACAGAAGAATGTTACTGCAGGGTGATCGCTTATACCAAATTAGTATTATTTAGGATTCTGTGTGTTGGCATCCTCTACATTCCTCTCAGAAAAAAAAAATAAAATTCATAGATTTGTTTAAAACAAATTTTAAAAAAGGCATAAAAAAAAAACTAAACTAGCATATTTAATGTAATGTTGGTAAATGTATATAAAAGCAATGGATAGAAACTCTTGGTATCTGATTAGATATGTTTGCCACCTTTGATGTTGCTCTTGAAAGATATTATTCTTTTTTTCTGCTTTATGTCTTGGCTTTGAAATTTTTTAGATATTGGTATATTTTGTATTGATTTCTATCCATTAAATACTCCTTGAGCTCTTAAGATACATATAGTGGACTACCTCTCATGTGTTTATTTTCATCTAATATATTTGATGTAATATAAAAATACTAGAATTTTTAAATTCTCTATGGGACTTACAAAAATTACCGTGTGTCCTCAACTGACTGGGGAGGTCACCAGGGTTGCAAAGTGAAATATAAGTAATTCTTGTTATTTTTCACTCTGCCCTTCCCCTAATAGCTTTTTCTTTTTTGGGTCACTGATTACCTAAGCAAAGACCAAAAGCTACTGTCAGAAGAACATCGTTAGACGTTTCATTTTCTGTAGATGGTTCCGTATGAGACCTCAACATAAGTTAGGTCTTCACAGTGTGTGAGGTGACAGAAGATTGTTATTGCAGGGTGATCGCTTATGCCAAATTAATATTATTTAGGCTTCGGTTTGTTGGCATCCTTTACAGATCTCTCAGAAAAAAATAAAATAAGAACTCTATAGCAAATCAATGTTGCTCAGATAAAAAAAAACAGTGTTTTCTATAAATATAGATTAACATTTCCAAAACAATATCCCTTTATTAGCTCTATGGTTAACAATTTAACAAAAATTGAAATCACATTTATAAATTAATTTGTCTACATGGAACAATATAATTCTAAGTAATCAGATAACTGATCAGGTTTACACACAAAATTGGAATGCCAGAAATTGAAGAGTAATTTAAAATTGTAGCACAAAATTGCTAAACTTAAGAAAACTTTAAATTTAGCTATATTTTTAGCTAAGCTATTTTCTTACTTCCTGGCTAATTTTTGGTTTAAGGAAAAAGGTCAAAAATACATTCTAAATAATAAACCGCACAGTATTCAATAACATTATATGCAAACGCAAATACATTAAAATGTTAGGCAAAACAGTTAAAACGTTTTCCACTATCCTAAACTGAAAATGGCAATTAGAAACTATATTTTAGGGTATAAACAGCAGCATTTACTAATTTTCTAGCTTAACATGATCTACTGCTAGAGACCTCCTAGACAAAAGGCTGCTATAAGGGCTAAAAAGGAGCAGTCATTGCAAGAGTGTTTATCACTGTAATATATTTGCATTGTCTTAAAATAGTTATAGGTGAAAATATAAATGGTTGTGTTTGGTTTTCCTATTTACTTCAACTTTACAGACACACACACACATATATATATATATATATATATATATATATATATATATATTTCATCTCTGAGTATTAATTAAACAGAAGGAAAACTGTTTTCCTAAAACCATCAAAATGCCAGTATATTAACAACACAATCTCCTGACTAGTTTTATGTCATGTCAAACTGAAGACCATTTCTATAAGTGTTTTAAGCAGAGCACAGTTCTTGAAATATCTTCTTTATTATATAACAGGAAAAACAAAAATACTAACAGGCTTCAATTTACTATTGTTGGATAAGCTTTTGATGATTTAATGTTTTTGTATGAACG
The DNA here is from genome assembly GCA_933207985.1 of Pelobates cultripes. Taxonomy (NCBI): domain Eukaryota; kingdom Metazoa; phylum Chordata; class Amphibia; order Anura; family Pelobatidae; genus Pelobates; species Pelobates cultripes. The sequence continues at coordinate 275,280,246 of OW240912.1, forward strand.
TTTAAAATGATTTAATATTATGAAAACATTCACATTTTGTAATATGTTGACGTTTTTAACATATTGATTTTTATTTAAGATATAATTTTTTTTTTTAAATGTAAATGTTTATTCAAAAATGATAAATAAATAAAAAAATCACTGATGTAATTCATAACTGATTTGAACAAATAACTTTGCTTTAAGGGTTTCAAGCAACATCAGCATATCAGAGTTTGCAGGAATCAATGATCTGTATTTGCAGGAATCAATGATGAGTATATCCACCTAGCAAAGCTAGTGGGTATGCGGCAGCCTTCCAGAGTCAAATGCCAGATCTGAAAAAATGCTCGCGCTGTGCTCCTGCACAGCAACAGCGTTTCAGCCAATCAGGAGAGCCATGCTGAACGCGGGAATCCTGATTACCACAGATTTTTAAAATTTGGAAACTGCGGAAGCATCGAGAATATATATTACCCAAAGGGTAGAAAAACATAAACATCTAAATTAAAAAAAAAAAGAATTCAAGAACCCAATAGTAAAGGGGAACAAGAAAATATTTAATAAGTCATGAAGACTAGAGTTGAGCGGACACCTGGATGTTTGGGTTCCCCGAACTTGGCCCAGAACCCCATTGAAGTCAATGGGGACCCGAACTTTTGGGCACTAAAATGGCTCTAAAAATGTCCTGGAAAGGGCTATAGGGCTGCAAAAGGAAGTAAAATGGGGATAAGAGTAGGACAAGTGCCCTGCAAACAATTGGGGTAACCCCCAAAATATTGGAACATATAAAAAAAGAAAACAAAGAATAAGTGCACTTGAGTATAACAATGGCTGGGTGAGGCCAAATGTCTATAAATGTAGTATAAATGTCTATTCTGCACAAGGTACAGACAAGTCTGGTGGGATCCATGCCTGGTTCATTTTAATAAACGTGAGCTTGTTCACGTTGGCTGTGGACAGGCGGCTGCGCTTGTCTGTGATAACGCCCCCTACCATGCTAAACACACGTTCAGACTATACACTGGCTGCAGGGCAGGCCAGCACCTCCAAGGCATTAAGGGCAACCTCAGGCCATGTGCCCAATTTGGAGACCCAGAAGTTGAATGAGGAAGACCCATCAGTCAGTGCGTGTAGGCTTGTGCACACGTACTGTTCCATCATGTTGCTGAAATGCTGCCTCCTGCTAAGACATTCCATATCAGCTGGTGGTGCTGGTTGTTGTGGCGTGCTGACAAAGCTTTTCCACATTTCGGCCATGCTAACCCTGTCTTCTGAGGTGCTGGCGGTGCCACAGCTGCGTTGGCGACCTCTTCCTCCTCCTCTTCCTTCGCCTTGTGCTTCCACTGAGCCCCCAGTGTCAGTTGGGAATGCCCTCAGCAGCGCGTCTACCAGTGTGCGCTTGTAGTCGCACATCTTCCGATCACGCTCCAGTGAGGGAATTAAGGACGGCACATTGTACTTGTAACAGGGATCCAGCAGGGTGGCCACCCAGTAATCAGAGTTAGAATGTGGGCAACTCGGCAGTCGTTGCACAGGCACTTTGGTGACTCTAAATAACCTCGGGCTGATCGCACGTCCCCGTGACGGCGACGACGCATTCGGATGTCAACTTTCGATGGTACTTTCTGCGCCTACCATGGTGATCATGGGTAACGGGGAATCAGGGTTTGATTCCAGAGAGGGAGCCTGAGAAACAGTTACCACATCCAAGGAAGGCAGCAGGCGCGCAAATTACCCACTCCCAACGCGGGGAGGTAGTGACGAAAAATAACAATACAGGACTCTTTCGAGGCCCCATCATTGGAATGAGTACACTTTAAATCCTTTAACGAGGATCTATTGGAGGGCAAGTCTGATGCAGAGCGACTGACCCGTGCATGCTGCAGCTGAAACTCCACTATCGCCTGCTGCTGCTCGCACAGTCTCTCCACCATGTGCAAGGTGGAGTTCCACCGTTTGGGCACGTTGCATATGAGGAGGTGAGCGGGAAGGCCGAAGTTACGCTGCAGCGCAGACAGGCGAGCAGCAACAGAGTGAGAACGCCGAAAACGCGCACAGACGGCCCGCACTTTCTGCAGCAGCTCTGATATATCTGGGTAGTTTTTCAGGAATTTCTGCACCACCAAATTCAGAACAAGGGATGTGCGTCAAACTGGCTAGGCTCAGAGCTGCTATAAGGTTTTGCCCATTATCGCACACCACCAGGCTGGGCTGAGGCTCAGTGGCAACAACCACTCATCAGTCTGCACGATGTGGGGTTTTTCCCCCAAACATATGAGTTTTAAAACAGCCTGCTGTCGTTTCCCTCTGGCTGTGCTGAAGTTGGTGGTGAAGGTGTTACGCTGACTGGATGAGGATGTGGTAGAGGAGGAGGAGGAAGCGGAGGAGGAGGAGGAGGAGGAGGCGAAGGCAATCAGAGGCAAAAAGAAATGCCCTGCAATCCTCGGTGGCGGAAGGACATGCGCCAACCTGCTATCCTCCTCAGGAGATATAGCGTCCCTGCCCGTGCTTACTGGTCCACGTATCAGTGGTTATGTGGACCTTGCCACAGATAGCATTGCGCAGTGCACACCTGATTTTGTCCGCCAATTGGTTGTGCAGGGAAGGGATGGCTCACCTGGAAAAGTAGTGGCGGCTGGGAACCACGTACTGTGGGACAGCCGCCATCAGGTTTTTAAAACTGTCCATCTCCACCAGACGGAATGACAGCATTTCAAAGGCCAGGAATTTTGAAATGCTGGCATTCAGGGCCAGGGATCGCAGGTGGGTAAGGGGGTATTTCCTCTTTCTCTCCAGTGTTTGGGAGATGGACAGCTGAACGCTTCCATGGGACAGTGTGGAGATGCTTGGTGACGGTGGCGGACGTAGCGGCGTTGCTGCCATTGTCAATCCGGAGGTGGAGGAAGAGGCCGAGACAGCAGCAGAAGAGGAAGCAGGAAGAGCCGGAGACCTTTCTTGGTTTTTGAGGTGCTTACACAGTAAAGGAGTTTTAGCATGCGTGGGATAGGCATAAGGCTATCCTAACTATAAGATAAGACTAGGGACTAATGAAAGTATTTAGAAAATTGGGCAGACTAGATGGGCCGAATGGTTCTTATCTGCCGTCACATTCTATGTTTCTATGTTTCTATGTTTACTCCACTGCTCGTGCTTTGCATATAGATGCCTGGTCATGCAGGTTGTGCTCAGGTTTAGAATGTTTATGCCTCGCTTCAGGCTCTGATTGCACAGCGTGCAAACCACTTGTCTGAAGAACTGTCACGCCAGGGAACTCCTTGGAGCTGGCTTTGGTGTACTCGGTCCCTGGGTGCGGTGGGCAGTAACAGGCGTACTGTCTAGGGTACGGCCGCTCCGCTTTTGCACCCTGTTCCCTTTCATGCTGTGCTGGTGCCTCTGTGCGACCACCGCCTCTTCCTCCAAACTGCACACTTCACTCGCATGACCTTGATTCCATGTGGGGTCTAGGACCTCATCATCCTCCACATCATCTTTCACCCACTCCTCAACCCTGCCCTCCTTGCCGGTCTGCACACTGCCGAAAGCCACAGCAATTGGCACCTGTGTTTCGTCATCATCAGGTGGTCCTCGCATGTCCACATCATGACACATAAGTGGATGTGCATCAGTACACTCAATCTCTTCCACTTCTGGGGCAGGGCTAGGTGGATGGTACATCGAAATCCCGCCAGCAGAGTCATCAAAAAGCATAAGAGACTGCTGCATGACTTGTGGCTCAGACTGCTTGGCTAATTTGCAAGGGACTGAGGTGAAAGACAGATGGCCATGGGCTGCAGGTGCCAACTCTGAGTTTTCAGCAAGGGACTGGGTGGAAGTCAATGTGAAGGAACTGGAGGCACAGTCAGCCATCCAATCTACTATCGCCTGTACTTGTTCTGGCCTCACTATTTATAGAGCGGCATTCGGGCCTACCAAATAACGCTGAAGGTTCTGTCGCCTACTCGCACCTGAGAAAGGTGTTTCATTTGTGCGTGTAGCTGGCAAAGATCGACCACATCCTCTCCCTGCAACAGGAGCTCCACCAACAGCACCATGACCAGGGCCACGTCCCTTATTTGACGCTCTCCTCATTCTTTGTGTTCACCCACCAAACTAACAGATGGTTTAAAATTTGAATTTTTCAAAGTGCGATGTAACCACAGTATTTAACGGTTCTATTTGACTCTCCGAAATGAAGTGCACGCCACAAATGTACTTTTTAGCACCAAAAAAATGTGAATTAGTCAAACTGCAATGTCACAGCAGTATTTGACGGTTCTATTTGACTCTCAGATATGATGTGCACGCCACAAATGTACTTCTTAGCACCAAAGAAATGTGAATTTTTCAAAGTGCGATGTAACCACAGTATTTGATGGTTCTATTTTACTCTCAGATATGAAGTGCACCGCAGGCAGCAAATGTACTATTTAGCACCAAAACAATAAGAATTTTTGAAACTGCGATGTAACCACAGTATTTGATAGTTCTATTTGACTTTCAGATATGAAGTGCACGCACAAATTTACTTTTTAGCACCAAAAAAATGTGAATTTGTCAAACTGCAGTGTCACAGCAGTATTTAAAAATGCCTAGATGTTGCCCACTGAGCTACCAGAATAGGAATAAAGTAATGTGCCTGGCACACGTGCAGTTGCAAGTGCCCACCTAACAAACAGACTGATTGCTTATTTCTCTCTGGCACTGGGCTCAGGGCAGGGTACTGCCCTGCAGCTTTTCAAAACGCACCATTAAATTGCCGAACACCGAACTCGAACCCAAACTGTTACTGAAATGACCGGGTTCGGGGTCAAAAAATCGTAATGTTCGGTATGAACCCGAACTTTATAGTTCGGGTTTGCTCATCTCTAGTGAAGACATATGAGATGGACTTGAAAACTTTTGTATAATGCACACAGCTAAACAGATAACAAGGCAACAATGTATAAGCTTAAGAACGTATCAAACAGACAATTTCTGGAAAAATAAAACTTGTAACAAGTCTCTGAAAGCAGATTCTTTATGCAAGGAGCCCATGAGAATTTCATATTGCAGATACTACTAGCATCCAATCGTCCTACTTAGGTGGATCCTTGGTTTGTTGGTCTTGTCTTGGAGTATGGTTATAGTCTGTAAAAAACAGAAAGCAGTTAGAAATAGGCTGAATAACCACAAGATAACCTTATGTAAAGAAAAACAAACTACCACCAGCTTGCAAAACCCTTACACTAGAGGAGCTCTTGCTAGGTAGTTATGCTCATCCCTAAGACAAAGAAAGTTTGCAGATCATAGATTCCTGCAAACTCTGATTTGTCCTCCGGGAGGCATAACCACCCAGTAAAGCTAGTGGGTAGAATAGCACACACCTGGTGGTGGTCCTAAGAAACTGAAGGCGTTCACCTCCAGTAAAATCTAACAACGGTTTTACTGGACAACCACCTTGCAGTTTTCAAGAAAATAGGGAGGGGAAAGCCTTTTGATGCTGCTTTAGTAGCCGAGGCGCCCCTAATTGAGTGGCCTTTGAACAAAGAAACATCAATACCAGCCAAAGACATGGCAGAAAATATCCAACCGCTAAGTGCATTAATCTTGGCTGGACAAAAGTGATTCCTTGATGTTATAAAAAATTGACTGATATCATTTCTAAATGCAGCAGAAAGGTCAAGGTAGGATTGTAACAGACTGACTAAACATATGCCTGGTTCAGAAGGATCTTGAACCAAAACCAATTACACCGGACCTGTGGAAATATAGGATGTTTTTTGTCTCCCTTTTGGTATAATATGTAACCCTCCCGGGGTCCAGGACAACCATGGTTCTGAAATATAGATTTGAGTTGTCAGCTCTTCTAGCTGCCAAGGCCAAAGACAGAGAAGCCAACTTAATAGCAGTCCATCTTAAAACAATTTTAGCATTATCCAAAGAATTAAGGAAATTTAATAGGAGGTCCACATCCCAAGTAGATCCCAAGTAGATGTGTAACATGGAGTATATGGGCGGCAGACTGATAACCCTTTTAACCCCTTCACGATGGAGTCAATAGTGCACGTTCTGATCAAAACAAAAGTAAACAAAAACTGGAATTTGCGCTATATGTCTGTTCAACCGTAATTCACCACTGTCACATTAAGTGCACCCACACTTATTATATATCATTTTGTTCAGGAGAAACAGGGCTTTAATTTATTATTAACTATTCATATATGGAACATAATTTATTATGAATACAATTTTAAAATTGTGAGAAAATAAGATTTTTATTTTTTTTAATTTGTATCTCCGTCTGACATTTTAGCTGTGAATGTCAATACTGTTAGGTTTTACTGCACAAAAATGCACATACTTGTAATCAGTGATGTCTCACGAGTACAACAGTACCCCCCATTAACAGGTTTTATGGTGTTTTGAAAAGTTACAGGGTCAAATATAGAGCGTTCCATTTTCAGATTGAAATTTGCCAGATTAGTAATGTTACCTTTGAGACGGTGTGGTAGCCCAGGAATGAGAATTACCCCCATAATGGCATACCATTTGAAAAAGTAGACAACCCAAGGTATTGAAAGTGGGGTATGTTTAGCCTTTTTTAGTAGCCACTTAGTCACAAACACTAGCCAAGGTTAGCGTTCATATTTGTTGTTGTGTGAAAAAAGCAAAAAACTAATATTTGGCCAGTGTTTGTGACTAAGTGGCTACTAAGAAAGACTGGACATACCCCACTTGCAATACATTGGGTTGTATACTTTTGCAAATGGTATGCCATCATGGGGGTAATTCTCATTCCTGGGCTACCATATGCTCTCAAAGGCAACATAACAAAATCTGGCAAATTTCAATGTCAAAAAAATGAAATGCAAGCCTTATATGTGACTCTCTAACTTTCCAAAACACCATAAAACATGTACATGGGGGTACTGTTATTCTCAGGAGACTTCACTAAACACAAATATTAGTTTTTTTAAAACAGTAAAACATATTACAACAATAATATAGTCCATAAAAGTGCCGTTTGTTTGTAAAAAAAATCAAAAAAAGTCAATTTTACTTAAAATATCATCATTGTAATACAATTTACCAGTTTGAAACACTATTATTTGAGTTCGGCAAAGTCACCCGAGTAAAACAGTACCCCCTATGTACAGGTTTTCTGGTGTCTTGGAGAGTTATAGGGTCAAATATAGTGCTTGCGAATTAAATTCTCTGCATTTTCTCCCTGTGTTGTCAGGCATGTCAATCAAATTTTAATTAATCAAATCACATAATTATGTTAAAAGATTACTTAAATATACACTTAGAATTTGAATATATAGGTATTTAAATTCTACATGTATACTAATGTAATTTTTTATGTAATTATATGTATGTATATATATACACATGTACATATATATATTTGCGGTTATTTGTATTTTATATATAGATATATATATAGAATGTCATTATAAGTGTATTTTGTTATCAATATATATATATATATATATATATATTGATAACAAAATACAGTTAGAATGAAATTACATATGAATATATAATTTATATAAAATTTTGTTTCAATATTTTATTTATTAATTTATAATTTTATTTATTGTAATTATACGTATATATTTATAATATGTGTATATATCTATTATATATATATATACATATTATATATATGTAACGTCATTCTAAGTGTATTTTAAAACTAATATATGTACTTATATTAATATTAAAATACACTATGTATGACGTTACATATATAAAAAAAATATTATTAAACATGTTATAAAATAAAATAAATATATATATTTATTTTATTTTATAACATGTTTAATAATATTTTTTTTACTTTCCCACCAGCAGGGGGACTGTCTGACATTTCCGACAGTCCCCCTGCTGGCAGATCCACAGCCAGCTATAGGGGGCCATGTGATCGCTCTTTTAGAAACCTCCCATAAAAGAAACATCCTATTCTTTGAATTCCTCAATCATCTTTTTATATTTTACCCTAGTTATGCGTCTTAAAGATGAATTAATGATGTCCAGGACCTGATCCAATAAATGGGTATGCGTTAATAGCCTACTGGGCTGCGATCCACATCAGCTGCAGAAGCTTGAGTAATCCACAGTCATGCCCAAAGAGATCTTGGTTTCTTTGACTAACTGAAAGATCAAGGGGTACCAGAGTCTGGAGGTCCATAATGGGCAAAAGAGTACTAAACGCTGTACCCTGTCCCTGCGGATCTTCTCCAGTACTTTAATCAGTAAAGATTGAAGGGGAAAGGCATAAGGGACTGGAACATCTGTCCATTGGAAAGGCAGTGCATCCATTTTCCATGCTCCCTTTGTCCAAATCCTGGAGACAAACCTGGGAGTTTGTGCAGACGTTTGGGATACAAAATGATTTACTTGTCTCTGGCCAAAATTGTTTTCTATCCATTGGAATAGAGCAATCTTTAATTGAATTGTTGACAGAGACAAATCCTAAATCTTGTAAAAGGGAAGCAAGATAATCCCTCTGAGAAGCAAGGACTTCCCTATCTGTGTGCATGAGCAGGATATTGCCTAGATAGTACAGACACATGTGACCATTTAGTCTGACATGTGCTATCACTGATTTTATTATTCAGCAGAATGTGTATGGATAGGCCAAACACCATAACAGTCCACTGCCACACCTAACCTGATAAAACGCCTGTGTTTCTTGGCTATAGGGACTGAATGGAAGGCATCTTTGAGGTCTAACTTTATGCAGAAAAATATTTTCTGTACTAAGCCTGGCAGATCTGATAAACCCTTCATCCTGAACATTTTTTGTTTGATGAAAGCGTTCAGAGACCTCATATTTTGAACTGGTCTCCAGGAACCGTCTGATTTTAGGATTGGGAACAATGGACTGACCCATCCTGTAATAGACATGTCTGCCAATTATCTTATCTTGATTTAAAACTTTGGAAAGGGAGCCATATAGCACTGGGTTTACCTCTCTGCCGGGTGCAAACCCCTGAACTGGAAATCTTAAAAGGGGGAGTTGTAAACCCCTTTGAAAAATCTTTACAACCCATTTGCCTAAAAAAAAAATATCCTTCCAATTTAGTGGCGTGTGAGGAGGCACACTTACTTGAATGCATAGGGTTTCTCTTTGAAGCTGGACCACCTCTGGAATGAGCTCCTCTGCCACCGTCATTTACTTTCATTTACTTAGTATTAGTAAATTTGCAAAGCGTACCACAGTACTTCCAATATGGCTTCTGTGATGGGGAAAGTTGTATCAAGGATTAAGCTGTTTAATAAATTGTTTTTAAAAAGTAATATCAAATGGACCTTATGCTCCTCTCAACCAGTTTCAATATTCTTTACTCTAGCAAAGGCCTACCTCAAGTTTACTTTAAGGTTATAGAATGTTACCAAGAAATACATCATTTGTAATAGGCATGGTGTTATCTCTTCTATTATATCACAGTTATTATTTTGAATGAATCATCAGGTTTATTAAAAAGTGAGGATTAGCATTACCTTTAAGAAATTAAAAACTACTCAGACATCTCTAATGTATTTGTGAGGATTTATTTTTATATTTAGTGAATCAACATTGCAGAGTTGAATACCCCAATGACACATGGTCGCAGGGGTCGCAGCTGCAACCGGGCCCTTCACTCCAGGTGGCCCGGCCGCAGCTGTGACCCCTGCGACTCTGGCCGTCTGGATACCTTATGAGCCGGTGCACAGGTGCAAAGGCCTGGGTCCACGATTCCCGGAGGTTTAGCACTGTGGTGTTCCCCTCCTGCCTGTGTGTAGTGTGGCAGAGCAGTCTGAAAGGAAATGCTCACTATCATAGCACTTCCTGTCACACCGGGAACCGCGGCCAGTAAGGTACAGGAGGGGAGGGGGAGATAGAGAAGGTATGGGACACAGGGAGGGGAGGGGGGAGAAATTAAGGGTATGGGACACAGGTAGGGAAGGATGGAGAAATGGAGGGTATGGGACACCTGAAGGGGAGGGGAGAGAGAGGGAGAAATGGTACACAGGGAGGGGGGATAGGGAACAATGGGACACATGGAGGGTATGGGGAGAGAAAGAACAGTAGGACACAGGGAGGGGAGATGGGAGAGAAATAACAATGGGAGACAGGGAGGGGAGGGGGAGAGATGGAACAATGGGAGACAGGGAGGGGAGGGGGAGAGAGGGAACAATGGGAGGCAGGGAGGGGAGGGGGAGAGAGGGAACAATGGAACACAGGCAGGGAGGGGAAGAGAGGAACAATGGGACACATGGAGGGGAGATAGTGATGGTATGGGACACAGGAAGGGGAGATAGATGGAGGTATGGGACACCTGGAGGGGAGAGGGATAAATGGGACACAGGGAGGGCAGGAGGAGAGAGGAACAATGGGACACATGGTGGGAATGGGAGGGTATGGGACAGGGGGGAGGAATGAGGATATGGGATACAGGAGGGGGGGAGGAGGTATGAGATACAGGGAGGAGGGGAGAGAAATGGAGGTTATGGGATACAGGGAGGGCAGGGGGGAGAAATGGAGGGTATGGGATACAGGGAGGGGATGGGGGAGAAATGGGGGATATGGGACACTGGGAGGGAAGGGGGTGAGAAAAGGAGAAATGGTACACAGGAAGGGGAGGGAGGGGAGATGGAACAATGGTATACATAGAGGGGAGAAAGGAAGAGTATGGGACACAGGGAAGGGAAGGGGGAGAGAGGTAGGAATTAGAAACAGGCAGGGAAGGGGGAGAAATGAAGGGTATGGGATACAGAGAGGGAAGGAGGAGAGATGAAGGGCATGGGACACAGGGAGGAGAGGGGGAGAGATTAAGGGCATGGGACACAGGGAGGGGAGGGAGGAGAGATGGGGTATAGGTCACAGGGAAGGGAGGAGGTAGAGAGAAATTGGACATCTGAAGGGGAGGGGAAGAGGAAGAACAATGAGACACATGGAGGGGAGGGGGAGAGAGGGAGGGCATGGGACACATGGAAGGGAGGGGAGAAGGGAGAGAGAGGATGGGAAACATGGAAGGGAGGGGGAGAGAGGGCAGAATGGGACACATCGAGGCGAGGGGGGAGAGAAGGGGAGTATGGGACACAGGGAGGGGAGAAGGAGAAATGGGACACATGAAGGGGCTGGGCGGGAGGAGGGTATGAGAAACATGGAGGGGCTAAGGGGAGAGGGAGTGTGACACTGGAGGAAGAGGAGCCTATGGGACACATGGAGGGGCTGTGGGGCAGAGGGAATAAGGCACAAGGGGGGGGCTGGATGAAGAAATGAGACACAGAGAGGGGTGGAATGACACACATGGGAGGGGGGCCCCAGGGCAATTTTCGCACCGGGGCCCAGTGGATTCTAGTTACACCTCTGCCTAGAGGAATATATTTCAAATTCTAGCTGGTCACATGTATGTCCAGAAGTATAATATGCCATGTGATGCATCATCTTAAGCAATCATCTTAAGTCACAAAAGCTCCCAGTTTACCTAATATTAGATTTTAAATAGCCAATATATTAGTTGTTCCTATCTGGTGTTGATTCTAAAATGTAAGGTATATAAATATGTTAATTCTGTTCAGTTTTGAGATACTAGGTGTCCATTACTCATGTATTTTAATTGGAACAAATTGTGACCCTTTTTTAAGCTATATGGGGGGCTATGAATGCTAAATGTATTCTTTTATATCTTATGTTCTGTAGATGTGTTTTGGTACAAAAGTGGATAGCTGTGATACTCATTTTTGCTCCAAAACTCAAATGATTAATTTAGAGTGTCCTGACAGAATGTGAATGCTTAGTGAGTATGTTTAAAATAGCCATAGTTTTAAAAATTCTAAATGATTTATCTTGATCCAGGTGAGGAGAAAATATGGAAGAGTGTTTCGGAAATTTTTTTTTTATCTTGCACTAAGTAAGTCCACTGACTTTTTTTGGTGTCGTTTACATGATTGAACTAAACACAAGAGTAAAGGATGTCCTAAGTGGGACCTGTAGTGTGTCAAGGGAACTTAGAAGGGGGTAACCCTAAAATCTTCAAAATTGTAAACTAGGGTCAGTAAGTCCCTAAAGGTTTGCAAGAAAAATTTAAAACCACACTTTATTAAAGTATATTGAAAAAGAACATAAGTAACACAAAATCACATGACATGTAATCCCATAAAAGGAGCTATTGAGCTCTGAAATCCTAGTAGGGTAGAAAGGGTATCAGAATACACAAGGCTGCTTAAATGAAATTGAAAGACAGCAATAAAGTGGAAACCTATTTTTTTTATAAACCTCACCAGCCAACAGGTTGGGGGAGAGGGTAGATAGTTATATCCCAGAATGTGAAGCTGTCCTATATAGATGAACACAGATAAACTTGTAGAAAATACTGTAACAAAGATACTCAAACAATGTTGCCACCTGTTACTATGCAGAATGCCTGGGAGGCTATTACAGGGAAAAAAGCACACATTGCAAAACCTTCACTAAACTAACTGAAAATAAATCGACTTCAAGTCGCTGTCTAGAAAAAGTAAAGTAAATGAAGACTTTAAAAGCTATAGTGCCCACCCAATCTTTCTTATAATGCTGTCACCTGAGAAATACCACAAATAGACAAGTTAACATTATGCTCTCTAAAAATAAAAATAGATCGACTACAAGGTCGCGAACTGAAACAGCTAAATAAATTAAAGCTAGAGGCTATTGTGAGAAAAGCACCATTCAATTGGAGAAAGTCTATCCATGCTGTCTGCAAAGAATGCCCTAAATAAACCCCATTAAAGAGACTTTCCCCTCATTAGGTTGCTCTAATAACCCTCACAACATAACAAAAGGGTGCAAAACTACAGCGTGCAGTGAGTTAAAAATATCAAAGCAAAGCCTGACGCGCGTTTCGGCGCTACTAAAGCGCATTTGTCTAAGGCATTAACAAGTGCACTGTTCTATATTGTTATTTAAATGAGGAAATAATCTCTGTGGACCAATGGGGTAGGGGACCCAATGGGGTGTGTGTTGTTTTTCCTACCTTGATTATGGTCAGGAGGAGGTTATGTGTTCAACTACAAATCACACACACCCTCTCTTTCATAAACAGGACATGCCTATCAGCATGTCCCAGAGCAGACCCAAACAGTCAGAGTGGCTGTATTGCTGGTGGTGCGTCACAACATCTCCGCCCCCCTAAAACAGGTCTGTGAGGGTGTACCAAGCAAGAAGACACCCCCACAACCCGCCTACTCCTTAGTTCATATTATGCCGCTAAGTGTTCCTATGGAAAATCTCTCCATCCTCATGTAACTGGCAGACTGATGAGGGGCTGTGTGTATACCCAGCTTCTAATAGTGTAATTGAGTGGCATTTATTTTAATCGCCAGGCTAACCCGAACCAAAGGCATGTGCACAGTATTGAAATGCCCACCTCCCACCTATTCCTTGAAGGGTATTATTCACTCTGTCTCTTGTATGGATGGAATCTCCACCCATAGGAGTATTTGTCCATATAGAGATCATAACAGTGTATTAGAAAGGCATACATTTGGTAGGTTCTTTCAACTAGAAGCAAGGTAGTTGTGTTAGCAGCTGTTAAAAGCAGAACTGATAAATTTGCTAAAAGAAGTTTTTTTTTACCAGAGTCAGCTGGAAATCTCATAAATTGAGTTCACTACAGTAAATGATCAAATTAAAAATAACTACTGAAGCAAAAACATAACCACTTAAATGGACTCCACAGCAAGTGGGTTTGTACACTTGTACGTGTAAATTTTAAATTCAGAAATACACATTAATGAAGCATACTTTGATCTATATTTATTTGCATAACAAAAAAGAGCAATCTCATATATGTATGATCAGCCTTATTAATAAATTAATTAACATAGTAAGCAGTACACTGGAAAGACAAAGTAAAGCACATTTTAGAAGTATGCATCTAAGAGACAAAAATCAGTCAATAATTACCAACTGTGAGCTTCTTGCTTTATAGATTTATAATGCAATTGCAAATGCTTTCTTGAAATCTTCCAGTAATTTGCTAGATAATGATGGATTAAACAACTCTGCTGTGCATTACTTGTTATAATGGGCATTCAACATAATCTTTACATCAATATCATCCATTCGCCACTTCTTTTTAGTAGTCACTACCTGAGTGAGAGAAATAAAGTGATTTTAACCTGTGTTAACCTAGAAGATAATAGTAATGTTGTAAAGGTAGCACAAACAAATTGAAATATCAACTTGTGCTTATTCCTACATAACCAGGAATTAAACTGTATTTTAACAAAACAGATAATGTACCACACTATTGTGATAAAATATATTTATATATAGTGTAGATTGGATCTATATATATATATATACACACACACATTTATATCGATATTAGCAATTTAGATTTTAAAAGAGTGTAGTTCGTGAAATTTAAGGGACTTCAATATTCTTTGTGGATCAACTAATTATAATTATTTTTATCAATCAGGGAAACAACCCATTACTGCTTTTTTTTTTCATTCCATTGAAATTTAACACTTTCAGTTAATGTACAATCTCTTTAAAGGAAAGAAAATAGGACTTCTGATATGATATATAATGTATACATGACACAACACTAACTATTGATAAAATATTTTTAAAGATCTGTAAAAAAAAAAAAGACATGAAAAACAAATGTTTTAAATGTTCTTGAAATAGGCATTGAAAGTCATGTTTCAGTGTTTTCAGATGACACAAAACCAGATATGGTGATGCAATGTGTGTAGAATACTACTTTCCTACACATTGATTTAGATAGACTAGTGAACTGGGCAGTCAAAAAGAAAATTCAATCTAATGTATGGGTCGAGGAATGCACAAGCAACTTACATACTAAATGGTTAAGAGTTAGAGAAAACAACATGAGAAGGATACAAATTATAGACATCAAACTAGGCAATAATGTCCAATATCCATCTGCAGATCTGCACAAAACAGGGCATTCATTTTCAGGTTCATTTTCTCTTTATAAATCAATGGTAAGACACTTTAAAGGAGCAATATACGGTCAGGAACATAAACATATTCCTGACCCTGTAGTGTTAAAACCTCCATCCAACCCTTGCCTTCCTAAATATAGTAAATTCTTAATTGTCTTCAAGTTTGCAGCTGCTGCCTCTGACCCGGAACTGAATCTGTCAGCTGACATCATCATAAGTGGTGGTCTGAGCCAATCACAATACTTTCCCATAGGATTGGCTGATACTGCAGAGCCAGCACAAGTAAAACACAGCTCTGGCCAATCAGCATCTCCTCAAAGAGATTAGTTAAATCAATACATCTCTTTGAGGAAAGTTCAGTGTCTGCATGCAGAGGATGGAGACATTACTAGGCTGTAATGTAAACACTGCATTTTCTCAGAAAAGACAGGGTTTACTGCAAAAACCCTGAAGGGAATGATTCTGCTTACCAGAACAAATGCAATACGTGTAGTTGTTCTGGTGACTTTAGTGTCCCTTTGACTATGCTGGGCAATTTTGGGAAGCTTTTCTCAAGTAGGATAGTATGACAAAGATATTGACATTTTGAGGCAGACTACACAATTAATAAGGGGAATAGAAGATTTTAGTTATGAAAAAAAAGCTAACAAATTTAAGTTTAGAAAAACAGTGCCTCAGAGGGGGATATGGTAACATTATACAAATATATTTAGGGCAAGTATAACAGAAATCTACTCATTAGGGGCAGATGTATAGGACACAAGGTCACCCATTCAGACTGGAAGGAAGGAGATTTAGACTAAGGCATAGAAAAAACAACAGAGATGTAGAATGTTCTGCCTAAAGAAATAGTTTCCTCAGAGTCTGTAGAGACGTTTAAATAGCAACTGGATGAATTCTTCCAAAAACATAATAATCAGGGAAATAATATTTACTATGTGGGGAAGCAGCTTTCTGATTAAATCAAAGAATTTTTTTGCAAAACTGAAATGCACTTGGAACTTATTTTTTGCCATCTTTTGGATTAACAACAAAAACAGAGAAAGTCCGAACTTGATGGACACAACTACATTTTTTTCAGCCTATGTAACAATGTTTTCACTGTTTCTAAACATCTATTGCAACAAAAAAGGTCAACATAGCTTCACTTATTAGTTCTGCTTGTTAAACTTCCCTAGAGGCTCAAGATGTAAAATATTTTTGGGAAGATATAAGATAAATATTTCAAAGAGTCAAATATACAGTAGTTCTAACACCAAACCTTTGTAAAATTGATCTGCTGAGACTATAACTTTAATAGCAGTCACAGAATACAATACTGCTACTGAAAAGTATATGTATGTAGACAGTAGACACCCAGGTTATTTAACCAAGACAGTTGTGACACTTTTCATCTAATTGTTGTGCCACTCTTTCTAGAATGCAGTTCTAGATGGATGTGTAATATGTGGAACTCCTGTGCAGTCTTGATTTGTTATATTGTGCTTTGTCTGAGATGCTTAAAGGACCACTGTAGGCACCCAGACAACTTCAGTTTAATGAAGTGGTCTGGGTGCCTGGTCCCTCTAGTTTTAACCCTGCAGCTGAAAACAAAGCAGATTCAGAGAAACTGCTATGTTTACACTGAGGGTTAATCCAGCCTCTAGTGGCTGTCTCACTGACAGCCACTAGAGGCCGCTTCTGTGATGAGTAATGCTTTCCTTTGGGCGGTATGAATGCGCATGCGGCTCTTGCCGCGCATGCGCATTCGGCGCTGACGTTGGCAGGAGGAGGAGAGTTCCCCAGCACTAATGCTGCTAAAACTTCATGACATGAGTATGTGTGCCATAGTTTAATTATTACAATAGACCAGGAAATATGCATTATACATCTCTTTATCCATCCTAATTGTAAAAGGGTGGTAGAGAAAGATACCTAAACAGGGGTCCCTGTAACTTCCTCCAATCCCTGGGATATGGGTTGGAGGGCAATAGATTTAGTCCATCAAGCTTGCAGAGACACATACAAGCTCCCTGAAAGTATATTTAGTACTGTGCAGTCCAGCTCAAGTTCTGGAGAGAGTGTTGGAGTTGTAGAATTTTTAGGAGAAACATTTTCATTTTGTGTGGCGAAAAAAAGGCACAGCACACCAACATCAAAACCTCATCCCAACTGTGAAGTATGGTGGCGGGGGCATCATGGTTTGGGGGTGCTTTGCTGCATCAGGGCCTGGACGGATTGCTATCATCGAAGGAAAAATGAATTCCCAAGTTTATCAAGACATTTTGCAGGAGAACCTAAGACCCTCTGTCTACCAGCTAAGGATCAACAGAAGATGGGTGTTGCAACAGGACAATGACCCAACGCATAGAAGTAAATCAACAACAGAATGGCTTAAACAGAAGAAAATCTGAACTGGGCCTTCTGAAGTGGCCCAGTCAGAGTCCTGACCCTAATCCGATTGAGATGCTGTGGCATGACCTCAAGAAAGCGATTCACACCAGACATCCCAAGAATATTGCTGAACTGAAACAGTTCTGGAAAGAGGAATGGTCAAGAATTACTCCTGACCGTTGTGCACGTCTGATCTGCAACTACAGGAAACATTTGGTTGAAGTTATTGCTGCCAAAGAAGGTTTAACCAGTTATTAAATCCAAGGGTTCACATACTTTTTCCACCTGCACTGTGAATGTTTACATGGTGTGTTCAATAAAAACATGGCAACATTTCATTCTTTGTGTGTTATTAGTTTAAGCAGACTGTGATTGTCTATTGTCGTGACTTAGATGATGATCAGATCACATTTATGACCAATTTGTGCAGAAATCCATATCATTCCAAAGGGTTCACATACTTTTTCTTGCAACTGTATCAGCTTATAAAAATCCAGACTTCCATCACCTGTACTTTAACCAATTAGATGGAATTTAAATGACTGTAATATCCTTTGTTACCAGTAGGGGCAAAATGTTTATATTGGCTAATAAGGTGAGATTCGTGCCTTTAGCCAGAGTGTCTGGCTATAACTAACAAAAAGTTAGCATTTAGAAATTATTAAAAAAAAACAGAGTGAGGAAGACAAAATGATCTATAAGATTAGGCAGAAAGAGGCTGAGCAAGTTATAAGAGCTTCCAAATCACACACAGAAGAGAAAATAGCACAGTCAGTAAAAAAGGGGGATAAAACATTTTTAAGATACATAAACGAGAAGAGAAAAGTAAAACAATAATTAGTTAGAGTAAAAACAAAAGAAGGAAGGTATGTAGAAGAGGATAAAGGTCTAGCTGACTGCCTCAATTAATATTTTTGTTCTGTATTTACAGATGAAAATGAAGGAAACGGACCGCAGTTGAGAAAAAGGATAAATGAGTCATTTATTACACGTGAGCTTACAGAGGAAGAGGTTCTATTTCAACTGTGAAAAGTAAAGACAAATAAGTCAATGGGACCTGATGGAATACACCCAAAGCTATTAAAAGAGCTTAGTGGTGTACTAGCAAAACCATTAACAGATTTATTTAACCAATCATTGTTAACAGGAGTAGTCCCAGAAGATTGGAAGTTAGCGAATGTTGTGCCCATTTACAGGAAAGGTAATAGGGAGGAGTCGGGCAACTATAGGCCAGTAAGCCTTACTTCAGTAGTGGGGAAAGTGATGGAAACCATGTTAAAGGATAGGATTGATGAACATCTAAAAACACATGGATTTCAAGATCAGAGACAACATGGGTTTACTTCAGGGAGATCATGCCAAACTAATCTTATTGATTTTTTTGATTGGGTAACTAAAATTATAGATCAGGGTGGCACAGTAGACATTGCTTACCTAGATTTCAGTAAGGCTTTTGACACTGTTGCACACAGGGCCGTCTTTAATAACGAATGGACCCTGGGCAAGTGTTTGCTTGGGCCCCCTGTGCCCTGCCGCTCTCGCCCCTCACTCCCTGGTATGCAATCACGGCATCCATCCCAACGCAGTGGCGGTACTAAAGTAGAATGAATTTTATTGGGACCCCCAATTGCAAGGTTGGACTAAAGGTAGAACCCCATCTGTCGTGCAACTCCAACAATGCTTTGACAGCTGGGACTCTACCAATTTCCCATGCTTGCAGGGTTGTATTTAGCACTGAGCCATGTTAGTATGTTTGAATGTAAGCATGTGTTTGTATGGAGTATGTTTGTGTGAATGTGTTTGTATGTGGTACTGGAGTTTGAATGCAAGTGTGCATTTATGTGTAGTGTTTGTTTTTGAATGTAGGAGTGTGCTTGTATGTAGTGTTGACGTTTCAATGCAGGAGTGTGTTTTATATGTAGTGTTGAAGTTTGAATGGAGGGGTGTATTTGTATTTAAAGTTGCGGCTCAGATGCACAGGTACACACTCTGACGCACAAGCAGATACACAGATACATACACTGACTACATACAGATAAACAGGCACATACACTGACAGACACACTGACACAGGTACATATATTGACACACACACAGACACATACACTGGTAGACATACTGACAGACATACTGACACAGGCACATATACAGACATACTGCCACACAGACACATATACCGACATACTGACACACACACACAGACACATACACTGATCAACATACTGACACACATACACTGACAGAAATACTGACACCCACACACTGACAGATATACTGACACCCACATACACTGAGAAATACTGACACACACACACAGGCACATACACTGACACACACAGACTGATATACTGACACACACACACACAGACATACTGGCACACAGACAGATATACTGACACATGCATACACATGCACTAACAGACATACTGACGCACTGACAGACATACTGACACATACACATACTGACACACACAGATATACACACACATATATACTGACACACAGACAGACAGACTGACACACACACACAGACATACTGACACACACACAGACATGCTGACACACATACACTAACACACACATACACATACACACACACACAGATACACTAACACACACATACACTAACACACAAACACACACACTAACACACACACATACACACACTAACACACATACACTAACACACATACACACACACTAACACACATAAACACACACATACATACACTAACACACACATACACTAACACACACAAACACACACACTAACACACACAAACACACACACTAACACACATACACTAACACACATAAACAAACACATACATACACTAACACACACATACACTAACACACAAACACATACACTAACACACACA